>CM062816.1:1656138881-1657338881 GCA_031772625.1 Pinus tabuliformis
TATAACATCTGTGAGTAGGCCCACCACTAGGTCAATGGCCTTCAAGAAACCTAAGACACAAGCTGAATTTGAGCAAGAAGAAGAAGAGAAGCTATAGAGGAGACAAGGTTTGCTACAGGATGTATTAATTCTTGAATCTAACACATCAGAAACCCCTACTGCAATGTCTGTTTTACTATCTCCTACATGTTCTTTACATTAACAAGTTATTTAATCGCATCAACATTGAAGTATAAACAAATACAACATTAAAAAATATACAGATCATGAACTGAAATAAACTGAGACAATCACATAAGGGACACCATTATTTTTGGACAATCGTCCCCGTAAAAACCCAATTTGTGAAAACCGACGCAGCATATAGAGTGTTTGTATTATTAAGCAGATTTGTGAATACAACTAGGGTGCCATAAATGGCTCACCCTTCAGAGAATATCCTTGGTAATAGTACTACTCTCTGGAGACATATATTTAAGCAAACTAGTAACCAAATGATCAACCCCACAGTCACTCTGACTGTTCCTTGTGCTGGAAAGCGAAAGATGCTCCAAGCACTGCTCTAGAACTGCGCCACCCTCTTCTCGCTTAGGATTTTCTGATCGACCCCCAATCTGCCCCACAGAATCTCCCAACGTTGCCTCTGAGGCCCTATGTGTCCTCTGCATCAGCCTCTACGGCTTCTGTGTTAGCCTCTATGGCCCTCTGCGTCCTCTGTGCTGGCTCCTTTGGCCTCTATGTCAGCCCTTCTAGGGCATGTGCTATCTCTCCTGGCACTTCACTGCCTCTCTGCTATGTATTCTTCAGCCTTGGATCAGAATCCCTTGTTGAACTGCCCCTCACTGCAACAGATCACTGACTCGCTTTCCTTAGCAAACCCAGCCCCAAAAAATCAAATTCTTAATCTCTCTTGGTGTTTCTCCAACTGACCCTCAAGCCTCCTCTTGTACTTCCTGTTGACGAATCAATGGCCAAGATTAAGTCCCTAATCAAAAAATAATATTAGATCTGGCTTGATCCTCATCACTTAGAACTTTCTCACCCATTTTATATTAATACACATTAATATTTTTATTTTCCTAAGTTTAGACTTAGGGACCCATTAAAAATATTAACTATTTTAATATCTCTTCATTCGGGTGGAATTTCTCCAAACGATTTCTGGGTCTTGGATATCTCATGTGTCTTAGCATCTCCACCAAATTTCATTTCTAGAGCACATACGATGCTACCAATAATCAACACAGGAGAGACAAGGTTTGTTATAAGAGGGGCAGAGTCCGGTACAGGAGGAATAGGGGAAGCTACAGGAGCAGAAAAAATAACTATAGAAGGAAGCAACCACCTCAAATTTAGTTGGAAAGGACCTCCAAGAGATCCAAGAGCCTGATCCATAACCTAGCTTGGGGTTCTACTACAAATTTATTGAAGGAGGAATGATTATCCCTGAAAAATTTTCAGCACCATTCCTCTATGAGCTGGAGATAGAGAGATGTAGAACCCACAGGTGGATGCAAATTGCCAAATCCAAGAATGCGGAAGATGTGGGAATCATGGAGGAGAAATTCATTGAAATGGGTAAGGAATTAAGTTATTTGAGACAAGGGAGTCTATTATGAGGGAGCAGATATAGGCAAAAAACATAAGGTTGAGAGAGAGGCTGCATGAACACAACTTGCCACCACGACAAGTTTCTCTATGGAAGCCCTGCAATGCAAGAAACCATAAAAATATTATGATCTCTTCCTCAAAGAACAATGTTTGCAGTTCCAAATAAAAATTCTAGCACAATATGGGTCTATGCCTTTTTAGTACTACAATAATTTTATTGGGTTTTGCAACCAAACTATTATGGAAGACAGGGAAAAGTTAGTTGAATTCTACATGCATAATTTCACTTTAACAGATCTGAAATTTTTTCCAATTTAATATTGGGAGACATGCAACTAATGTATTTAAGATCTTGGTTGACTCATGAGGAGACAAGGGTTGAGGAGGTGAAAAAGGTAATGACTAAAGAGGAGAAGGAACCCTTGTATATTAGATCAGAGCTAGTGATCCCTAAGGCTATCATCATCAATCATAATGTGATCTCAAACGATGCTACTTTAGCACCCAAATAAATTGTGACCCAGGAGTAAGCCATTCTGCACTTTGAAGACACCTTTAGAATGTTGGGAACAAAGAGTCTACAAGATTTCAAGAGAATATGGCATGCATTACTCCACAGTCTACAAGTCAGGGAAGATCACTCTCCTAAAATCTAAGGAATTCCTTGGAGAGAACACCATTGTATAAGAAAATCACGCAGAGGATGAAAATCAGATGGATGGGACTCAAAATCAGTCCACCCTTGCTACTAGGTTTACAAGAAGGAAGAGATGAAACAAAAGAGCAGAGGGAGTGGATTGAGATAGACACAAATGAAAGTTTTTACCCACAAGAGGGCACACCATCTAAGGTGCCTTTGGATGTTAGAGAGGCCACCAAGGCCATGAAAGAACTTCACATGGATGACTATGTTTCTTAGAGGACGAGAAACACATTAAGTAGGGGGGTGATGATGATTCCCATCAATAGGTATATTTTGAATATCATCATGCCATCCTCCAGCCTTAAAACTATCATTTTCTCACATTAATTCACATTTTTGGTTATATTATGCTTATTAAGAAGAGTAAAAGGTGTTTTTCAAAGTATGTGGCCTAATGCGGTTTAATTGCATGAAAAAGAAGCATTTTTGAGGCAATTACTATGCAGGGGCTTGATGGAGACAACCAAGAGAGAATATAGGGGGTTTTTTCACCTCCTTAACTCCCTAGCTCAGCTTGAGATCACAAAATACTCTCTCACTAGTTCGAATTGATTGGCAGCCAAGTAACTCTTAGTACAAGTGAAGCTCAAGAGGGACTAGATCCACCATTTCTAAGTTCAAGGAGGGAATCAATCCTATTTTCAAGGGAGATGCTATCAAATACCCTTCTGTATAAATAAACAAGATGAAGATCTCATTAGGATTCACAGTTTTGATTCAGCTAGGTGTATCTATTGAGCTCAAAGCTCGACATTATCATTATAAACTTATATGTGATGTATGTGACTTTTATTTTATGATAACGATAATTTGGTTATTAAGCTTCATCTAAGTTAGTTTCAGAGGGATGAGACCCTTAGGTTTGGGCCAAACCCAGAGGATTTGGTCCCTCTTTTGTACTTGTGTCTTGTTCTTGATTCCAAGAATTTCATAGATTTCTTTCATTTCAGTAGAGGTTAAGCTGTAAAAAAACAGATTGCAAGCTTCTACATCACCTCTCTTGTGGGAGAATGGTTGGAATGATTCACAATCCCAGTCCAAAAATATTGTGTTTATGATTTCTTGGAAATAGATGAATGTTAGTTGGAAACTACTAACCTCGGAAACATCAATAAGAACCAACCATTTCATGATGGCCTCTACCTTGGTAGGATCTATGTACAACTCTCCTCCACCTATCACATACCCTAGATACACTAAAGACTATTGTGGAAACTCACATTTGTTTAGATTTTCTAGCAGTTGGCGCTTCTTTAATGTCTCCATCACTTGCATTAAATGTGATATGTGCTCCTCCTAGGTATCACTGTATACCAGTATATCATCCAAATATATAATAATAAATGAATCAATAAAAGGGTGTATTACATCATTCATTAATCTCATAAATCTAGGTGGTGCGTTACATAGGAAAAACAACATGAATAACCACTCATAGAAACCTTACTTAGTTTTGATGGCTTTCTTCCAGGTATCTTCTTCTCTGACTTGAACCTGGTGATATCCATACTTTAAGTCCATATTGGTGAATCATTTTTCTTACTGCAACTGATCAAGAAGATCGTTTGTCTAGGGTAGAGGGTACCCATTCTTGTGTGTGATTTTGTTCAATGCCATGTAATCTATAAACTTCCGCCAAGTAATCACCATGGCTGACCCCTATAATGATGTATTTGGTCAAATGAAACCCTATTCCAATAGCTGCTACAATTGTTTCTTCACCTTAATTTCTTTTATAACAGATCGTCTGTACAACCCCATGTTTGCCAATGGGAATTCTAACAATAGTTATATCTCATGTTTCACTTCCCTCTTAGGTGGTAACCATTTAGGTTCTTGGAACACATCCATATATGCCTATAACAATTCTTCTAGTTTTGTTTCTATTTCTTAGTACACCCCTCCAGGGATGCCTTGCCTCATACTGACCCTTTCATAAGCTGATTTTCTTTTAAAGAAAATAAAACATACTTCTTGTTGGAACTGATCAATTTCTTGGCTTGGTTGGAACTTACCAGTGATTATTTCGACTTGCCCTTGTGCACATTAATGGTGAATGATTTTCCATCCTTGACGAGCTAATACTGGTTGGCTCTCCACATGAATATTGCATATCACATGTACATGTAGGGACTCCCAAACACGACTCCACATACATCAAGGGGAACCTTAACTAGTTCTACTTCATCAATAAAATCAACATTGATGGCAAATCCAATTTTGCATTGTTTTGTTACCTTCAAATATGCATCCTTATCTACCCATCCCAATGGATCAAATACAGGCATGGATGATCACGAACTTCCGATCCCAATTTCTTAACCAACTCTGCTGCAACGATATTTTCAAGGCTCCATTTTGTTTAACTTTATACCACTTTTTGTTCTGAACTCCCTCATGCCTTTTCTTATTTTCTATGGTTATGGTTGTTATTTTGTGAATTCCTGGGCATGATAAAGTAAACATCTACTATTTGGCACATTTCCATTGTTTCAACAAGATTTGACATTAAAACCACTATTAATGATGGTTTATGTGTGTGAAGGTTTAAAACTTGGTCAAGTTTCCTTTATACATGATTCCCAACCCATGGTGGTTGGTCTTGAACCTGCACTCACATTCCTGCACTCTTGAGGATTCCTACACCAGTTCATCACAAGTTGCAGACTGCCTACACTAGTCAAAGGCTGTTGGTTATTGGAGTTGGCCATGAGGGTAAGGGGCTAGCTGGCAAGTCAAAGGATGGTATTGTTGTTCCAACTGAACCCAGGTTCCCATGGAACCATGTGAAGCCATAATCAAGTATATGGCAAGTTATTTTCTATACAAAACAAGTCTATTAACAGTTTGTTTCCAGTGTAAAAAGATATTCATGGATGATGAGTTGGGAGTTGCATAATTTGGTAGTTAGCCTATACTTGTGAAAGAGGGAACTATTTTATAAGGATTTCATTGTACTAGATCATAAGGAAATTATTTGTAATCAAATTGTTATAATTCATACTAAAATTGTTGATGCCAATTCAAGGTGTTATAACACATCTATGTAATAAAAATTATATAAAAATAAGAAAAATGGGCTTTGGAGGGGAGGAGGACAGTTCTAATGTAACACCATGCTACTATAGTTGATATTTGGAGTCTGGTCTCTTCCTATATCATGTAAATATTGAGCCTCAAGATTAATGGAAGGATTCCTATTTCAGGTTCTATTAATTTCTGTTCTATATTGTATCTTTGCAATTTCTTGGTGATTTAAATTATCAATGGAGGGTGCGAGCTAACTGGTGGACCCAGTAGTCTAGCTAGTCACAACTCTTGTGTTTTATTCTATTAGAATGGTTTTCTAGATCAATAAGGTGAGTGTGAATTTCAGTTTGGAGTATGTTAGCTATGAAGTCCATTTTTAATACTTAACAAACCTACATATTGTATCTTGTTTTCTTTATGATTGGCACAACTTATTAATTTGTTTTGGTTCGTATGAATATTTAGAAGTAGTAATATTAGTTGTAGTGAATGCTGGAGGAGAACACCATCTATATTATGTTGGTTTGAATCTCAAATTCATAATTACACCCTGTTCAAAGTATCAACTCCAGTTATGTAATGGATTTTCTTTGTTACGTGGCTTGAAACCTTAAATTCTAAATATCAACCCTTGGATGGTGTGGAAAACTTAGCAAGCTATCAAATCTTGGAATAATATCTAATCATTGATTGTGTATCCAATCAAAATAACATTGTTGACTTTCTCGCACTAGATAGAATTGAGCTCGTAGGTTCAATGCTTGCATCTTGTAATATTCCTTAATCCACAAAATTGCTGATTCAATCCCTTAAGAATTGTGAATTGTAGCTATGAAATGCACTTGAGACCTCTGATAAGTATTGGATGGCCACAAGAATTACTACAAAAAGATAAATTTCCTTGAGAAGATTGATTTTTGTGTGACTATTTACTTTTGTGCATCTATTTCAAGTTTCGATTCCCTAGGAGGATTATCCATCTTACTTATGTGGCCTTTGATTGAAGAATTCCAAGTTGTAATACTATGATATATTCCTATAGCTTTTAGAGGATTCTATTGCAGAGGTTTTGGTTCATATTTCTGAATTGTAGAATGCTTTTTTCTTTGTGTTCTTTTGCATGAGTTTGGTTAATATAGTGCTATGAGGTGTGATATTTGAAAAATGTTTATTGAATGGATTGTGAAGATTGTTGAGATCAGAGAAGAGTTATTTTTAGTTGATGCATTCTATTGATTTGGAACACCTTAGTCTATCCTGTATCTCTTCCTTTAATTACACATGAGTTCTTGAAAAAAGAACAAGAGTGTTGGTTATACCTTAGGAATTTTATCAATTTGTGTGTGCTCTGCTTGGCATAGGCATGGGAGATTTACTCAGTGAACCTCTCACATATCACGTGCATTTGTGGAATATTAAACAATACCCTTAATTTGACTACATATTCGAAAATATCTCTAAAAATCACATTATTTAACTCCCTACCAATATGAACCCAATACAACTTCCCAATTTAAAAAACCCCCTATTTTCACTAGATATTGTAGGTATCTATTTTTTCATTAACATTTTTTATACCCTTTTATATTTTTCATCAACTTTAAGCTCCATTTTTTATATTTGCCAATATAAAAACCCTTTAATCCCTATATATACCCCAATATATTATGTCAATTTTTCCTCAATATATATTCCCCAATATGAACCCACGTGGTATGATATTGCTCCCCCCAGTAAAACCCCCGTGGGCATAGGAGCTACTTGGATTGCCTAGATTCTTTACAGTTGCATTGTTTATCTTTTGAAGAAAATTATCATACTTGGTTTGATTAGTTAATTAGAAATCAATGCTCATATTCCCAATCAAATAATATTTATGGTTTTCCCTTTATTTGCTTAGAATTAGGTTTGTTTTCCTACCCGCATTTGTTTATTGATTGTCACTAGTTAGGGTTTTTCCTTCCAATGTCCAATAGTTAAGATTTATTTTCCGATTTATTTCATTTGCTGATGAGAATTGTAGGATCATTGTTTATGAATTCTAAAGATTTATTTTGAGTTCAGGATTCAAATTGATCATTGAATGTAGGAATCTATAAAGGGATTGATCCACAAGTTAGACTAGAATTTAATTTGCAGGTCACTAGGGGCTCTCTCTGGCATTTCCAATGTTGCGCCTTAAAGTTTATGAAATCCCATATTGACAATTAAATGTTAGGTTTTTTATTATGGCCAACAATTTTGCGCCATTTCCAGGAAGGCAATTAGGGGATAAACCTTGGCGACCTGCATCACTTTGGTTTTATTTTCACCTAGTTTCTCTTGCAAGTTTTTATTCCTTGAATTTTTTTCTTTCCTACATATATTGCTTATATTTTTAAGGTTTTTTATTTCTTGGGTGTTGAAAGAACCCCCCTATATACTCATCCATGTGATGAGAAAATATACCAGAAGTTTTTGAGTATATAAAAATGGTATTTTAAGGAATCTTTCAATGAGGAGTTTTGATGTTGCTGCAGAGATATACAAATCATCTAATGATGAACTCACAAGTGTAGAATTTACTATTTTCATTGAACATAAAAATAATATTATTAAATATTTGATTTCAAAATTATATTATTTGCAGGAAGAACAAAATAAGGATGAATAACCACTGCTAATTTTTGGTGCCAATTGTAGAAAGAGGCATTTCATAGAACAATGCCCAGTAGCCTAAAGGTTTGTAGAATTTGTGAAGAGGCTAATGAAACAAGACATTGCCCATCACTACCAAGATACTAGACATATTCAGGGAATCAAGTAAGGATTTGAATCTATTTCCAAGTATAACTCAAACCCCATCATTATTTAATACTTGGACTAATGTTTATTATCCTTAGCAGGTTCCTCAACAAATTTATAATCCTACAACTCCATGGAAAACTATGAGTCCTCCTCCAATTGAATGCCCCACTTCATGGCCATAGTGGCCCTCTCCTTAGCCCTCTTCTTCAATTCATATATCCCCATGGCCTCAAGAATGGTTTAGAGCCTCCTATCTAGTGCAATTTCCCATGCAAAATAAACGACCTGAACAACAACAACAACAATCACATTTTCTACTCAATGCACCATGAAGTTATCATCCTTTAATGGTCCCAATTACCTGTGCAACCTTACTTTAACCCAAAACATAATCAATACCTTAACCGACACCCTAATCCATACCCTATCCCTTACCCTAATCCAAACCCTAGACCTAACCCTAGTCCATATCCAAACCCTAGATCTAGCCCTAATCCAAATCCTAGTTCAAACCCTCGCCCAAACCATAGACCATACCCTAATTCAAACAAGCAGGTTGCACAACAATTTAAAGCACATGTTCTTCCTGCTAATTCGCATACTGAATGAAATATTACATCTTCCATATTTGGGAAGGGAGTGCATTTGGAAACTTCCCTCCATTACCTCAGAACATTTACCCCGAGAAGAAGCCTTGATTCAAATACCATTAGAGGAGAAATCCTTGATTGGAACATGTTCTTAAACTGTTGTTGAAGCTCAAACCCTAGAATTTCCCTTAACCATTCTTGCTAATTTGAATACCAGATATTTGAGCCCGAAATTGAGGGGTTTTTCTTTTGTCTTTCACCAGATCCCTTATGCCTCCAAGTCTTTATCAAGCTATGGAAGATTTGTATGAATTCGAGAATCATAAATATGTGGACCCCATTGAAGCATGGCTTTAAGCATTCATTATCATACCTTATTCCCTCATCATTTGACAACTCTTGGTACCATATCAATTAAAGAAACTAGTTTCTCATACTTTTTTATGCGTTGAAGTTTACTTCTTAAAATGATGTGTGAGTATATTTAGTATTCTGTTACGCACATGGCTACACTTGAAGGAGATATTCCTCTCTTTAAATTAGGATAAGGTAGTACAAAAATAATAATTAAAATGCCATATGAAATAAAATTTTCACAATACCACTCTTCAAACTACAATCCCCTAGGTACAACCATTGAAATTTCTGTTATTACACACTCTTGTGGTAAGTCTTGTCAGAAGCAATTAACTCTTAATGCCTCATATTTTACAAAGTGACATTTTTTGATGGCTAAGATCATTCATTGGGTTAGCTAGGGGTATTTTTATTGTTATGTTTATGACTTCCCATTCATAAGCTTAAAATCCTACTTATGACCTAGTCACTCAGCCGAATATCATCCAAGAAATATTTTTAAGTTTATCTTAGTATGCATTTTTGAAAATATTCCTATGGTAGACTACTCTCGTAAAATGCTAATGAGCTTTCATGAGAACCCTAACATGATTATCTCATGATACCTTTCAGTCATTATCTGAGGTGCCTTCCTTAAAATGAATTTTTAGGGTAGCAAGACCAATCAGTAAAGATTATTCATTAATAAAAATTCATGCCACCCCTTGCTCTTAAGGAGAACATCTCCCCCCCCCCCCGTCCCGCCTGCCCCCCCCCCCCCCACCACCTATTAAGAAACCTATTTAAGGTTAATCATAATCAGAGTTTATTTTAACATAAAAAGTATTAAATGGGGGATATGAGTTCTCATTATGATTCGAATTACAATGATCATGGGTCCTAACAAGAATGACATTACCTCTACTGGTCACCAAGCCAAGGTAGTTTCTTTTAAGCTGAAAATCTAGAAGACAAGTGGTATCATCACGAGCCAACTTGTTCATTATTTTTAGTTCTTGTGAATGGAACTTTCATTAATTGGTTACCAAGCTAGGATAACGACCTTTAGTTAATTTCTAAACAAATGTAATTAAATGACTTAGAAGCTATATTTAATAGATGGGGCACATGAATTTTATTGGGTTAAAAGGCATCCCTATTGAGGCTATAAATGCTTGCTAGCAGCAACGACCATGCCTATGGTATTAAAGTTAATCTTACACTATGATTTACGTTGTCGTTTTCTTTCCTTGAACACATTATCATATCGCTCTAAGAATGTCTTTAAGATCCTTTCAGTAATGTGCTTTGGATTTCTATTTTTGAGAATTATGAATATTTTCATGGATGTGGGACCATTAGTGTAGGTGATTCACTTTCCATGAAAAAAGAGGAGCTTCAACTATATTCTTGGATAATGGTAAGATGGTCACTTTGGAAAGGTATTATTTTGTCACAGGTCCATCCATATTTTGTGCCTTGACCTTCAAAATATGGTTATGTCACTTTTATTTGTAATGAGGTTATTAAGGTGAAAAAAGTCTGACTAAGGCTAGTCCTGAGATGCTTTGTGGAAATTTTGATGGATGGCTATTTCATCATAACACTATCCTTGCAGTTTAACATTTTTATGGAAACTCCGTATTAGAATTTCTTGAAATAATTCTTAATAAATAAAGAATCTAGTGGAAAAGTGAACCAACATGCATTCCCCTTTCCGAACAACCATATCTAGTAGAGGAATATTTGTTTAACAAAGTTGCAAAACATTATTGTAAATGCAAGGTTTTTTTATAGATGTTTCAATCTTTTTTTTTTTGTGGGGGAGTGACATTATTCTAGTTGATTCACTTGCATGAGAACTTGCAAGGTGATCTGCATGGGGGATGTCAAGACTCCATTTTATTTAACTTTATACCACTTTTTGTTATGAAATTCCTCATGATTTTGCTTAGTTTCTATGGTTACTATTAATTTGTTAATTCTTGGGTATGATAAAGTAAACATTTACTATTTGGTATACTTCCCTTGTTTCAAAAAGATTTAACATTAAAACCACTATTAACGATGGTTTCCGTGTGTGTGGGTCTAAAAATTGTCAAATTTCCTTTATATGTGATTTCCCAACCCGTGGTGGTTGGCCTTGAACCTGCACTCACAATCATGCACTCTTGAGGATTCTTGCACCAGCTCATCACAAGTTGCAGGCTATCTACACTAGTCAAAGACCTTTGGTTATTGGAGTTGTCCATGAGGTCCAGGGGTCAGTTGACAAGTCAAACGATTGTATTATTGTTCCAACTGAAACCAGGTTGTCAAGGTAGCGTGGGAAGCAATGGTCAAGTATTTGATCAATTGTTTTCAATACGCAACAAGCCTATTAATATTTTGTTTCCAGCATACAAATATATTCATGGATGATTCTTTGGGAGTTTCATGATTTGGAGGTTAGCCTATAATCATGCAAGAGGGAACTATTTTCTAAAGATTTCCTTGTACTAGATCACCAGGAAATTATTTGTAATCAAACTGTTGTAATTCATACTAAAATTGTCAATATCAATTCAAAGTATTATAACACATCATTGTAATAAAAATGATAAAAAGAAGAACGATGGGCTTTGGAGGGGGGAGGATAGTTCCAATGTAACACCATGCTAATATAGTTGATTTCGGGATCACCCCTCAGTGATTATTGGAGTCTGATCTCTTCCTGTATCATGTAAAGATTGAGCCTCAAGATTAATGGAAGTATGCCTATGTTAGATTTTGTTCATTTCTATTGTATATTGCATCTTTGAAATTTCTTGGTAATTTAAATTATCAACAGAGGTTGCGAGCTAACTAGTGGGCTCACTAGTCTAGCTCATCACCACTCCTGTGTTTTCTTTGATTGGAATGGTTTGCTAGATCAATAAGGTGAGTGTGAATTTCATATTAGAGTGTGTTAACTATGAAGTCTCTTTTTAATACTTAACAAAACTGCATGTTGTATCTTTTTTCCTTTACGATTGGCACAACTTATTAATTTGTTTTGGTTCGTATAAAGATTCAAAAGTAGTAATATTATTTGTGGTGAATACTAGAGGATAATTCCATCTAATTATGTTTATTTGAATCTCAAATTCATAATTACAAGTTCTTATATAAACTGTGGATTTTTATTTTGCTCGTACCCTGTTCTAAGTCTCGACTCTAGTTATGTAAGGGATTTTCTTTGTTATATGGCTTGAAACCTTAAATTCTAAATCTCGACCCTTGGCTGGTGTGGAAAAATTAAATAGCTATCGAAGCCTAAAATAATATGTAATATTTATTGTGATCTAATTGAAAATAACATTGTTGACATTCTCACACTAGCCAAAACAAAGCTCGTAGGTTTCACACTTGCATCTTGTCATATTCCTTAATCCATAGAATCAGTGATTAAATCCCTTAATAATTGTGATCTATAGCTATGAAACACAATTGAGACCTCTGATAAGTATTGGATGTCTGGAAGAGTTATTGAAAAAAGAGAGCTTTCCTTGATAAGATTACTTTTCGTGTGACTATTTACTTTTGTGCATTTGTTTCAAGCATCGATTCCCAGGAGGATTATATATCTTATTTCTATGGCCTTTGATTGTAGAATGCTAAGTTGTAATACTACGACATATGCCTGTAGCGTTTAGAGGATTTAGTTGTAGAGGTTTTGGTTCGTATTTATGAACTGTAGAATGCTTTTTTCTCGATGTTCTTTTGCATGAGTTTGGTTAATATAGTGCTTCCAGGTGCGACATTTGTAGTATGTCGATTGAATGCATTGTGAAGATTATTGAGATCAAAGAAGAGTTCAATTTAGTTGATCCATTCTATTGATTTGGAACACCTTAGTCTAGCCTACATCTCTTCCTTTAATTACACAAGATTGCTTGGAAAAAGAACAAGAGAGTTTCCTATACCTTAGGAATTTTATCAATTTGTGTGTGCTCTGCTTGGCATACGAGTTGCTTGGATTGCCTAGATATTTACAATTACATTGTTTATCTTTTGAAGAAATTTCTCATACTTAGTTCGGTCAGTTAATTAGAAATCAATGTTCAGATTCTTAATCAAACCATAGCTAGGGTTTTCCATTTATTTGCTTAGAATTAAGGTTGTTTTCCTGCTAGAATTTGTTTGTTGATTGTCACTAGTTAAGGTTTTTCCTTCCAATTTCTAATAGTTAGGATTTATTTTCAGATTGCTCTCAGTTGCTGATGAGAATTGAAGGATCAATGTTTGTTCTTTCTAAAGATTTATTTTGAGTGTAGGATTCAAATTGATCATTGATTGTAAGAATATATAAAGAGATTGATCCACAAGTTAGGCTAGAATTTTATTTGCAATTCTCTAGGGGCTCTCTTTGGAATTTCCGGTATTGCTCCTCGAAGTTTATGAACTCCCAAATTGAAAATTAAATGCTAGGTTGTTTATTACTCCTAATAGAGATTCGTCTGCAATCCTAAGTGTTACACAACATTTTGTCACTATCCCTGTACTCCCCGTTCCTTGATCCTGGAGGACCTATACAGTGAACCTTGCATGCTTTGCCCTCGTGAAGAAACCCCCATTATGTCCCTCTTCATGAGAAGATCATTTCCCTTTTGCACCATTTACCCTGAAACTTCTGTTTTTCCCAATTTACAAGATTGGCGCTAATGACCCTTGTCTTCCTTGCGCCGATGTGTAGAGATTAACACTATTCCCCTGTCGATCAGTGCGACTGAGCTGTTTTCCAATCATATCAGTCCTGTTATGGAAAGTTTTTTAAATTAGAGCTGAAACTTCCATCTCTAGAAGCTACGTAACGGAAGTCTGGTAAATGTTTTGGCCGGATGGGGTCGAGGTTGATAGTTTGGGCTCATTTCCCCTATAATGATGGAACTACCTCAAGGGATAAGTCCTTCTCCCATGAGAAGAGGATCCATCTCCCATCCATATTTCCTATATAAACCTCCCTTCTTCCCAAGCACAAACTGGTGACTAGTGTGAAAATCAGAGTTAGAGTTTTGGCTAAGTGAAAATATACTAGACAAGTAGGCTATTACTAGTTGTAGCCATCTAGTTGTGTGAGGGAGAAGTGTGTTTGGTTTGGAGTGAAGCCTAAAGGGAAGAGACTTTAAACTATTGTTGTTTGAAGCCATCATGAAGTGATAGCAGAAGTGTGTGGGAACCTGGTCTTGTCAAAGGAAGACTGCGACGTTAAGATGAATGGTTGTAATCTCTCTTTGAATATTAATATATGAAACTATCGATTGATTTCTTACATGTTTTGTAATATTACATATTCGTGTCTTAATGCTTCTTGACTTATTAAGTAGGTTGAATTGCAAATTTTCTATTATTATGTTTGTGTGTTGTTGTTGTTTACTTGTTTCAGGAGCTGGAAGAAGGAAGCGAGAGATTGCTGGAGTGAGCAAGCGAGGACATCATCAAGAAGGATAAGCGGCCAAGAGGTAGGCCCTATTGATTGATTCTAACCTAAGGAAATCTTCCATATAATGTATATGTTGTGTTTAGACCCATTATCGGGCTAGAGGAATTCATTCGTGTCCGCACTTATAATTTTACTTCACCATAAATTGGTGACTCTGCTGGGGAGATCCCATCCTTTTGTTTGTTTTGGATTTCATGATTTCATGAGAACTTTGCTAGTTTCGTGTTTTCCCTTTTGTTATGTTGTTTTTCTCCTGCTTTGGTCTGGTCCCTGTTTTGAATTTTTTTTTATTTTTTTCTTAGTTTCCTCAGACAACGCATTTAATTGGATGACAGTCGCGCTGATCAGCGTGAATTGCAGAGGAACAGTTGCACCGACCCACCTCTGGCACTTGTTGTCAGTTAGGCAGTCGCGCTGATTCGAGTGAGTGAAGATTAGGGCTAGACCCCAATCTTGGCCAGTGTGTTCTGCTCTTGTGTTTTTGACCCTGTGAGCCTTTTGATTGTTTTTCTCCCTGATTAGAAAGCTACTTTTCGTTTGGTTTTTCTTGCTTGTAGGCTTGTCATCTTGCTGTTTGATTGATTGAGTCATTGAGTGGCCGGTGACACTAGGAGATCGAGCTATTCGTCCATTCAGCATCTTGTGGACTCATCGAATCCGGTTGTGGGTGTGTTTGCTCCTTGCATTTTTTTGGTCCCTTTTACGACTTTGACCTCTTTTTGCACAAGTTTGAAAAAGTTTTGTTTACAATTTTGAACATCCTTTTTTGGCATAGATTACATTGTAGATCTTGTGTTTGGAAAATCAGTGTTTCGTCGATCTGAATGAACTTCTCTTTTCATGTTTTCATCTTCTTGAAGAGCTCATAGTCTCAAAATTTCTTTTCATTGAAAGATTGTATGCAAAAGTTTGTTTCGTTGTTTCATGAGAAAATATGAAATTCTAGCTTGTTGCTTCATTATGATTCGCATCTCTTAAAAACTAGAATTGCATTAGCATTTGAAAAGGAAGAGAAATTTTTTCATTTCGAAAGGACTAATAGATAAGTGCTTGTCAGGAAATTAGGAATTGGAATGCATTTTTCATTAGTTTATTTTTTGGAAAAGTGAAGTAGTGAAAAATCATTTCGTTTTCAATTGCTTGATTGTTTGCATTTGATTGAGTAGTTTCTACCCTCTCTAGTGTAGGCATTTCATCGAATTGAAAGGGTCTTGTCCCATTTAGTTGCATTTTAGGTTTTTCGAGTAGCATCGCTAAGACCTAAAAATTGAAACTTATCTCAAGATGAACTCTAAAATGAATTCAATTTACCTAAGGTGCATTTGACATTAACGATCACATTTAGAAGGTCTAGGCTAAAGACATGTTTTGGCATCTGTAAACCTAGCAGCTGTTGTTAGCTTCGGCATTAGACAATGCTAGCACAAATTTGTGCTCCTTGTACCATCGCGTATATAATGGGAGACCCCACTAGGCTGCAATCCTTTTATCCTTAGGAAGCCGAGTCAGCCGCCTTACGAACATGATACACCGAACACAACATTTATGGAGATTGCCTGCTGGTACTTCTTGGTTCACTAGGAGGTATTCTGCAGTTCACGGTTGCCTGGTAATCCTGTTTACCTAGATCATCCAGAGTAGTCATTTGATCTTTTTGACTCATTAAACTTAAAATATCATCTGAGCACTTTTCCTTTCGATCTCATTTCCAATCGAAAGCAATATAGTCATCTTTGTTTCTTTCTTGACCCTTAAAAAATGAAAGAACATCAGCCTTTTATGCATCTTAAATAATTGAATTCCCACGATCCAAAACATCCTTTTAGATTTTTGACCAAATGTTGGGTTCCCTTAAAAGGACATTTTAAAGACTTGAAGTTATTTGTTCTATCAACTAAGACAAGGTCATCGTGGCTGAACCATATGGTTCACCCATTTCCTCTTCCTCTCCTCCGTATGAAAGACTGTCCGAGGAGCCACTTCTTTAGTTATTAGAGCCATTTGAGGACCAAAATGTTGAACTCACAATTGTTTTGAGTGTTCAACCATTATCATCTCATCCTCCGCCTACTTTTGATTTTAGGTCACCTGAAGGTCTTGACCCGGAATCTCTGGATAATCCCGTTCAAACTCCAGAGAACTCGCCGACCAGTGACGGTCAGCTTGGACTAGTTATCTATCCTCCGAACCCTTTGTTTGACACTGTTGAGATATCACCACAGTGCCCTTACAGTTCGTACGATCAACTGGGTGTTCCTTTGGAACTATCCCCTAGTACACGTTCGGTTGTTCGCCATCGTTTGTTTCCAGACATGGAACCCGAAGGTGATGCTCCAGTCACTTCTCTGGATGAGTCCAAAGTCTCAACTCCACACACTATTGAGGGGGAAGAATTGTAGTTGTAGTTCCCTCCCAAGGGTTTCCCTTATTCAAAAGGTATTCTCGACAGCTGTCAACCCGACCCTGCGTCTTTAGGGCACTTAGTTTCGGGCACATCGAGTGCCTCATCACTCTACCATAATTCTGTTTGGGTGTCAGGCGTCAGACCTATGTTAGGTCTATTCGTCACGAACATGACTTCCCACCCAGTTGTTACTTCAGTCCCGGTGTAACCCACCATCCCATCGATACCAGTTACGCATCAGTAACAACCGGTGGTTTCAAATATTGTCTCTGCCAGTTCTTTTGTCTTGTTAGTCAGTGGCTATATTATGCCACCACCTGGGGGGAAGAATCTGAATGTCTCTATGGTGTCAGGTATCACTAATGTGAGCAGATCACAAGCTCACATGCTTGGTATAAACCAGCGCTCTTCTGGTATTATTTACAACCCTACTGACCCTACTGGATCAAGCAATGTCCAGTACCAACAGGTCCAAAATCTTGGTGCTCCGTCTGGATCGAACAATGTTCAGTATCAGCAACCTTATGTGGCTCAGGTCCCATACCAAAATCCTTACGTTCCATATGGTTCTCAAGGATTGGTTAATCAACCTTACACAATCCCGTCTGGGTAGTACATCTAGCCTATCTATGGCCAGATTCAGTTCGGTAATTTCTCGGGCATTGTTCAAGTACCCTTGCAACAACAAGGACAACTTTTGCAACAACCAGAGAAGCCTTTGTTACCACAAGGGAAACCTTTGTTGCAACAAGGGATTTCTGCACAACAGTAAGGGCATATTATCTCGCAGCAAGGTCACCTACAATAGACGCAAGTTCAGTCATTCCAATAGTTGCAGCAGGTCACGTAGCAGCAGATGCAATATGCTCTGCATACCTCTCAACCAATACCCTTGCAAGGCCAACCTCTGCAAACCCAAGGACAAATTTTGCAACTGTAAGGTCAGCAAAACCAAACTAGTCAGCAGCAACCCTTGTATACCTATCAACAAGGGCAACCCTTTCAGGGACAGGTTCAAGGTCAAATCCTGCAGTAGTAGGTGCAGAAACCTCTTGTCCAGGGCCAACAGGTTCAGAATCCTGCCGGCCAAGGGCACCAGGTACAAAATCCCTACATCCAAGGGCACCAAGCGTATCAACCTTATGCACAAGGACTGCAGGTCTAAAACCCTCTTGTTCAAGGACAACAGGCCCAACAACCCTATGTTCCAGGACAACAGGTCCCATATCCATATGTCCAAGGTCAATAGGCTCAACAACCTTTTAACCCATATGTTTCCTATCAGCAACCTGTGCATGGACAATTTCAAGGTATTCAAGGTCTGAATCCTCCCTTTGGTCAAGGTACTCCGCAATGGGGGTAGCCTCAGATACCATATGGCCAGAATCCCCCACTGTGGGGTCAAAATCCTTACTAGCAGGGATGGGCTCCTCCTTATGGGCCCACCTATCGACCTCCCATGCCTTTTAACACTCAATTAACTTTCTTGGCTACACTTGAGTTGCCGGATGTATTGCATCTCACGAATGATCTGATTCTTCATTTGCCGTACTGGCCTCCGGTGCCGTCCAAGATAACAAGTGATTGCCCAAAGTTCAATGGGAAAGCTAAAGAAGATCCTTAGGCCCATGTGATGACATATCACCTCTAGTGCTCGTCGAACTCGTACGTGGACGATTATATTCATCTTCGTCTTTTCCAACGAACCCTCACAGGTGCCACAAAAAAATGGTACATCGAGCTACCTCGAAGTACCTTTCATGACTTCAATTCGTTAGCCATGGCCTTTCTCACGCATTTTCAACTGCTGGTTCATTATGAAATGGGTACCTATCTACTCACATCGCTTAAGCAAGACACTGCGATGCACATCTATGATCATATCCATGAATGGAGATGTAGACGTTGATTGATCAAGTTCGAGATAGCTGATTAGTTGCTCACCAAACGGTTTACCAAATCATTCGTAGCCCCAATTACTCGTGATATAGCCATTGGTGGATGCACCACTGAAGAGAAAGCCATCGCTCGTGCCCAGTACTTGGACTTGGTCTACTCTCAGTTTGGCACCTTATACGAATTATTACCCAATGCTCCACAATCATCATCCGATCCCGCGACATCGAAGTCACCCGTTGTCCCTCCCGTTGATGGAGTTATTGGTTAAGTATCCCAGGCCCCTACCAAACTTCTTCCAAATAGAAGTCGGTCTCGAATATTGCTCCCAACAGTTCATCTCAAAACCCTCCAGGCCTTGGTAAAACCTCAGAGGTCCACGCTGTCCAATCTACCGCAATGGACAAATCCTCGAAAGGAAAAAGAAAGGCAAAGGCAAAGCTAAATCCAATGCCCCGAAACAGGGTCCTCCCAAATTGTCTGCTGGCTAATCATCGCAACAGAAACCTAGGTATCCCCGTATCATTTGCAAGGAGGATCACTATACTAAGGATTGTCCACGATGATCTGAAGTTAATCAATTATTCAAGGGGACCCCTGCTGTCCTCAAAGAGATTTTTCCATCTTAGCAGACTCAAATGGTAGACCAACCCCGATTTGCTTCCTCTGGATCTCAAGTGTTCATGATGAGCATGCCCATTAATGTGGCTACCCAATCAAAAGATTATCAAACTCCAGCTCCCACAATAGGGAAAGAAATGGAAGTTCCAGCTTCTTTTTCTACCCCGAGTGCTGGCCCTCTACAAATCGAACGCCCTAACCTTGATTTCGCTCCACGACCACCCTCTCAAGGTGTGCTATGGAAATCCTCGTACAATCCCAACACCCAAGCCACTCAACACTACAATATTGTTGAATATTTGGCTCAGGCGCCATCAGCTATGTCAGCTCTCGAGGTACTCTAAAGCTGACCATCACAGTGGAAATCTTTGCTATCAGCTATCGGGAGCATTGATCCCACCGATTCTAATTTGATTTGTTTCGATCTAGAGAACCATGTTCCAAGACTCCCTCATCAAATTTCCTTTCTTATTCAGGTAATCATTAATGAAAAGACCATCCACCACATTGTCATCGATGAAGTTTCTTCTACCTGCATCATGTCAATTGTGTGCTGGAAGGCTATTAGTTCCCCTACACTGAACCAGTCTTCGAACACATTGGAAGCTTTCGGTGGGCACGATTCGCGACCCTTCGGTGTTTTACCCAACCTTGCCATCACCCTGGAAGGCAAAATAGTGCAAGTCGAAGTAGAGATTGTTGACGCTAATCTCAATTATAATCTTCTACTCGGCTAAAGTTGGACTCATGCCATGCATGTCATGGCCTCCTCTTTGTTTTGTGTGATCCATTTTCCCCATCAAGGGAGGATTGTCACCGTTGATCAGCTGTCTTTTTTTTCCTCTTCCTCATCTGATGGCAACATTCTATATGTCAAGCACTCTGGTGCTCCCTTTGAGAGTGTGGGGGCATGTCTCTTCAAAGATTCTACCTTAATGGGGATTTTTCCACTCCCACCTCCTCATGTTTCCTCCGTCAACATGATCTCGGTCAAATATGATCCCTGGATCATACCTGCACCAAATCTAGTTGATGCTTGGGGTGACATCATGCCGCTTAGTCCCGTCGAAGTCAACTACGTGGAAATTGTTTCGGCCGCGAACTCTGCATCCTTTGATTCTCATATCTCGAAGACCTCTCTCGATATGTATTCTCAATCCCCTTGGCTTGGCACTTTGGAATCATCCGATCCCTTAGCTGAGACCTTCCTCACCGATGAAGGTATCATGGAAATCATGTCTCTCGAGGAACCACCATGGATCGATACCCATCATCGCTCCTCGTTCCTGCCTCGCCCAGCGGTCATGTCTACCTCTTTCAAAGAGTCCTCTTCTCCATTTCCACCACCGACTGTTACTCATGAAGTATGGTCGGAAGGAAATTTGGGTAATATTACCCAAATGATGCCAATTGACATTTCTATCAAACCCGGTGTCATTGAACATGTTCATATCGGGGTATCTTGTTCTCCAGATGAGATCAAGACATATACTCATCTTTTTCAGGAATTTCGTGATGTGTTTGCGTGGTCTTACGAAGAAATGCCTAGCATTGATCCTAGCATTGTGGTGCATGAAATACCAACGTATTCGGATGCGAAACCCGTTTGCCAACGGCTTCGTCTGGTGCACCCTAGAAAGGTTGCTGCTATTAAGGGCGAAGTTGAAAAGCTTCTCAAAGCTGGATTCATTTATCCCATTCCCCTTATAGACTGGGTGTCCAATATTGTCCCAGTGAATAAAAAACAAGGCACGATCCGCGTTTGCATGGATTATCGAGATCTTAATCGTGCCTGTCCTAAAGACAACTATCCTACTCCCTTCATTGATCAAATCATTGATGAATGTGCCGAGAGCAAGATCTTTTCCTTTATGGACGATTTTTCTGGTTACAACCAGATCAATATCGCATCAGCTGACCAAGAGAAGATGGCCTTTATCTTCCCATGGGGTACGTTCGCATACAAGAAGCTCCCTTTCAGCCTAAAAAACGCTGGGGCACATTTCAGCGGGCAATGTCCTATGTGTTTCATGATATTCGCAACACTGTCCAACCTTACTTGGACGACCTTCCTACCCATTCTCATAAGCGACAAGATCACCCAAACCACCTTCGACAGATTCTTTTACGCTGCACACACTATAACATCCGGTTAAATCCACACAAATGTGTTTTCAACGTAGAATTGGGATGACTCCTTGGCTTCATCATTTCCAAGGACGAGATTCGCTTGGATCCACTAAAAGTCGAGGCCATTGTAAACTCACCCCCTCCATCTTCACTGCACCAACTCCAGAGCCTCCAGGGAAAGGCCAATTTTCTTCGTCATTTTATACCCAACTACGCCGAGCTAGCTATAGGATTTACTTGGTTGCTCAAATAAGGAATTCCCTTTTCATGGGATGAGATAGCCCAAAAATCTTTCGATGATCTTAAGGCTTTCCTCATAAATTCTCCTCTGTTGCATCCACCAGATTATTATCGAGATTACTTCCTTTACCTAGCCGCAACCCCTAGCACCATAGCTATGCTGTTGGTTCAAGGCGAAAATGAAGGTGCTGAACATGTTATCTACTACTTGAGTCAGAATCGTCTCGACACTTAAATGCGTTATGCACGAATGACTACAATGATTTCTAAATGCAACCCTATGACCTACATCTTGACTCGTTAGTTTCTGGGGGGAAGTATTCTAAATGGATAGTTATCCTGCAAGAATTCGATTTGGTCTTCACTATGGCCAAATCTAAGAAGTCAGTTATTTTTGTGGAATTGATCTGTTCCCTTCCCTGAAAAGCTCTCCCTACTGGTGCAGATGAACAACTCCCAGATGAGACCCTTTTCTTGATTAGCACCCTTGATCCATGGTATGGTGATATCATCGTGTATCTCCAAACCTCCATGTTTTGGTCCGCATGGACCAAAGATGATCGTCGAAGGATTCGAAATCATTCTCAACCCTATCGCATTTTTGGTGATACTTTATACCGTGTCGGTGTCGATTCTATTCTTTGCCGATGCCTCACGATTGAGGAAGCTGAAAGAGTTCTCGATGATTTCCACTCTGGGGCATGTGGAGGTCATATGTCTGGCTATGCTACAGCTCAAAAAATCCTTCGTGTTGGTTATTTTTGGCCGTCCATCTTCAAAGACTGCATTCTTGTTGTTCGCAAGTGTCACGAATGCCAAATCTACCAATGCAAGATGCACGCCCCTCCCGCTCACCTACACCTCGTCATTACTGTTGGTCCCTTTTGAAATGGGGCATCGATTATATGACATGTAACCCTCGTTCGATTGGGGGGCATGGCTACATTATCGTTGCTGTGGATTACTTCACCAAATGGGTCGAAGTGATGCCTACATATTCAACAGATGGTAAGACAGCAACCCAATTCCTTTTTGACCATGTTATTTCTAGGTTCAACGTACCCCAAGCCATTGTCACAGATCATGGCTCCCATTTCAGAGATTACATGATGGCAGAACTAACATCTACATTGGGCTTACGTCATGATGGGTAGACCCCATATTATCCTCAGGCCAACAGCCAAGTTGAAGCCGTGAACAAAGTTTTGGTCACCATGCTTCAGCGTACTATTCAAATACACAAGTCAAATTGGCATCTCATGCTTTTTTCAGCTCTATGGACCTACCAAACTCCAACCAAAGACGCCACTGGTTTCACACCATTCCAGTTAGTCTATGGTCTAGAAGCAACATTACCGATCGAATGTGAGATTCCTTCACTTAAGTTAGCTGTTGAACTCCTCCCTGAAACATCAACTCAAGAGGAACACCTCTTATATTTAGAACGACTGGATGAGACTCACCGTCTCGCTGCCTTGGTCATCAAAGCACAAAAGAAACAGGTCAAATCCCATTTCGACCAGTCGGTCTCTCCTCATGCTTTCTCTGAGGGTGATTTGGTCATGCTATATGACCAAGCTATTGATAAGCTGGGGGCAGGAAAGTTCGAACGTATGTGGCACGAGCCCTATATTGTAAAACATGTTTTGCAGAAAGAAGCCTATGAACTTATTGATTATGAAGGAAATCCTCTCAATAAGCCCCGAAACGGGCTTTATATCAAAAAGTACTATGCTTAGGTCATCTTTCATGGTTACTTATGTACATTAGTGTGTGATTCATTTCTATACAATGTGGTTTTGGTTGAAAGTTTTTAAACAACCCTCCTGTTTACTATGCTTTTCGTGCTTTGCAAATGTCTGTAGCTCCTCACGTCGGTTTCGCCAATGGTGCTTGCCGAAGTACCCGGAACCTATGATCCGCGGCATGGGCTATTTACAACTCTAATAGTGAGTTGATTGACCTTCAAGGTATCTACCTAGGTCATACAACCAACAACATTGCTGAATACAATGCGGTCATCGAACTGTTATCAGAAGCCATCACTCTAGGCATCAAAGAATTGGTTGTCAACTTAGATTCACAGCTTGTCGTCCTTCAACTCAACGGGCAATATTCCATCAGGAACCCTCAAATATTATGAATGTATCTCTGTATCTATCTGTTAGAAAGACATTTTGATTATATTACATATCATCATATTCCTGGACGCATGAATACATTTACAGATGCATTACGTGTTGGATAGGCATTTGCGAAACATGTAAAAGATAAGACAAACCATTTGTACCATAATAGACAGGAAAATATAACATATATACATATGTGAGAATGTTTGATACATCAAAACCCCAAAAAATAATATGTATGTCCACAATAACATTGGTGGCTCGTAGGCCTCGTACATCCGTGGCACGCAGGCCTCAAAAAATATGTAAGTACTAGACCTAGGAACTACTCAACATGGTGGTCATGATAGCACAAGACAGCTCATACTACGCGACTCAGCAATCAACAGATCCAATCTGAGACTCCCACTATGTGCCTCTGGTACTGCCGAGGCATGTCTCCTATCCGAGCATACTCAGGGATACCATGAGTCAACCCCTCAAGGTTCCTCGCAATCTCCTCCTCGTTATTGCTCCCTTCTTGATAAGGGGCGACAACATCAATAGGATGGGGATAACACCTAGCTATCGGGGACATCTCGGCTAGCCGCTCTGGTCCAACATCTACATACATAAGAGAAATGTTATAAGCATGCATATACCAAAAACAAATTAAAAAACATCAAAAATCAAAATTTGGTTTGGTTTTTACCTTCATCATCAAAGTCCTCCCCATCTAGCAAGGGCATATCTGTGTCTCCATGGAAATGAGTGCCACTGTACGACCAGTCCTCCACGATGATTTTCTATCATCGTAGCCACGAAAAGAATGTTAGTTGGTAGGACATCTGCTGACCCCTAGTGATCCTGGGCATCAAATGAATCCAACGGGCCATCCGTGGATTGCGTGGCGCAGGAGGATCAACCTCAGTCAACTGATACTAGAACAATGGAACTCATTTTAGGAAAAAGGTCAAAAGTACTGATCCGAAGCTAAATTGCTTCAGATTTCCCGCCTTCACCTTAGACAACTAGCGCTTGATATTCATCTTCATGGCCTCTACCCAGTTGAAGATCGTAGGAGTTGTGCAGTCAATAGCGTAAATGAACTTCGACTTATTAGTCTCATGTTCCACCTAGGACCCCACCACTCTATTGATGGTCAACAAAAGCACCCTCAGTGTCAAATCCCACACATTGGAAATCTCGATCTTCCCACTTTTGGATTTCAGGGCCTCGGGACAATGCGTGGCAAGCAGGGAAGATATGCTTGCCCCAACTGGACGTGACCCATACAAATTCACTGGCTCACCTCTACGAGACAACCCAATGATGAAGTAAATGTTTGAAGTTGTCAATTCCAGCTCCTGGTCCCTAATGACAAAAATCTCACGATTGATGTCCCAAAGGATTATCAAGTAATGAAGCAATTCGGGCTGGGCCCGCATCCCTGGTGTAAGGAAAAATTTGAGAAGCCCGCAAGCCCTCAAATCCTCCAGGAAATTTGGATCATTCATTGCTTGGGTGTCCGCATCTTCGTGTTCTCTTTCCTTCCAATCCACCATTTTCAACGATTTATCTCCTGCAAAAGCCATTTATTTGAGTCAATCATCAATTATGGCAAATAAAAACCAAATTTTAACCGTCAGTTCTTGAGAAAACTTGTTTTTTCCCTATCCACAACACCAACACGCCTATTTTAGAAATAGTCACACTGGTCAGTGCGGGTGGCCGTGCAAATAACTCTCAGCTAGCACGATCCCGTGCCCGGAAATCTCACTGCCCGAGGGTGATTATTTTTTCAAAAACCTCCCTATAAATCCAAAAAAATGGTTAAAAGGATAAATAAATAACATGAAAATGGAGCTCAAGGCTTTGACTGTTACCTGGAACTGATGGCTCGTCAATTGACCTACCGGATCTCCCACAATCCGCTTCGGAAAAATTAGGTCAAAAGTGGGTAAAAGTCTTCACTGCAAAGGTAAAATAGTAAATGGTAAAAATATATTTACTTTTCCCCTTTTTATTCATTTTTTCATGAAAATATTAGGTTTTGTAAATATTTTTGACCTATTTTTCCTCAAGGACTTGATAATACACTTTGCCTTGCTTGTGCAGTGACAGGTGATGGATGTTTGACGATGGTGATGAGTCATATTTCAGCTCTTTTCTCGACTCGTTAAACCCATATGAAAAGATCGCCGAGTATTTTTCCCTTTTTGATTCGTTAAAGAGAATAAAAATGGGGGGTCTGCTTTCAGCTCTTTTCCGACCGTTTAAAAACGAAAATATGGTTGAGCCCTTGTCATTTCGAACTCATTAACGGATGCGAAACATTGTGCGCCCATTATAAGTTTACCCATTTTTTGGGCTGGGAGGCACTATTTATGAAAAAGGTACTCCTTGACTGAAATGGTCAAGCGGTTCTCTCAAGTATTATTTTCTACCTTTCGGGCTTGAGAGACACAAACGTATGAAAGGGGACCATGTGGAGTTTTTTACGTGTCTTTTTCAAACTCTCTAAACATGAAAAATATACCGAGTTACACCTTTGTCAGACTCGTTAACTATTAAACGATATCGAATTCATCACCATGACGAACAAAAGCTCCTCTTGTTAAACTTACTAGGTCAGATTCGTTCGAAGGATGAACTTACAGTGCAAGCATATGCTATCCCCTTCAAGCTTGCGATTAAAAAATAATTGAGGTACTTGCCATAAATGGTGGGAGGAAAATTTGGAAATCTATCGAGTCGTGTCGGCAACTCACTCTTGAACATGACACTCTTTCCTTCGTGTCGGGTTGGGACATCCTCCTTTACATCATTTACCTTCCTAGGTTTGTGTCGTTCATTTTTTCCTTCCATCTGATCTCTGCTATGTCGCCATGACTACCGATCCTATGGATCCAAAAGCTGCCAAACTTCCAGTTGTGTTGCCGATATGTTCAAGAGTTTTCCTTCTGTAGTTACACTTACCTTTGTTTCTCTATATCATCCAAAATCATTTTGCATCCTCTTGTCTCACATCGATGATGTGGGATTCATTATGGACCTCCTTTGACATGGTCACTTTCTGTTGTAGGGAAAAGTATCCGACTCGGATGACCCTATCCCACTCTAAGGGTGACAGTTCCTTAGCAACAACTGTAAAACAAACTACTTAAGGTTTACTTCTTTATGAAAGCAAAAGAGAATGGAGAAAGCACTAACCGTTGCCTTGCGCTTAATGTCGAATCCAAACTCTTCTCTTTGGCCGCTTGCTCCTAGCTCTTTGTTCTTCTGCTCGCCCAGCTACAGTGAGATCCTGCAAAATAACAAAGAAGGAAACTACAAGAGGCATGCAATCATAACTGGTTCATGGATTAGTGTAAACCAAACATGCAATCATCACAATATATAATTGAAACAAGAGCACATAGAAGAACCTCAATAGCTTTTATTAATGAAGAAATAAAGGTTCTGAGAGTATTACAACCATTGAAGGCTCCAACCCAGCAACACCTCCCAGCAGAAAGAATTGCTCTTCTTCACCTCTCTCAAACAATCACCCAATAACTCAATAATGAAACCAACAGCATATCATTACTTTGCACAAAATTCCAGCCTCCTGAGCTCATAGGAGAGAGCTCAATATATAGATGAATTGAGAAAGGATGAGTCAGCTTGCAACTGATGTGTAGCTGCCTTGTGTCCTCTCTCTCTTCAGTTAATCTTTAGTTGATCTTCAGTTCTTGAGTCCACTTGGAGAACTTTGCTTCCACTTGGAGAAACAGAGCCTCTGACTCATCACAAGGCGAAATACCTGATCCAAGTGTCATTTTTGGAAGATTCCAAAGCAATGACTCATTGTGCCACTTGTCCCTCCTCGCTCAGCGCAGGTGGCCTTTGTCCCACTTGCTTTGCAACGCAGGTACACCATGGAGCAACTGAGTTTCAGCGCAGAAACCTAGTGGAGCACCTGCTTTGATTTCAGGATTGCTTGTTTTTGAGTGTTTTCAGGTGGAGAACTGATCTGAGAGCTGTTGGTTTGCTGACCTTGTTCCTCTAGGGGTAGGAACATCATGTTTAGGGAACTTTGGATCCCTTGGATTATTGACAATTCATGCTTGTTGCTGTAAGGCACAAAATTGTCTATAACAGATGCCCCCTAAAGTATGAGGTCATTTATCGGGTGAAATGCTTTATTGAGAGGATCCGAAGTTCATTCAATCTGCTGAGAAGTGTCCTGTAATAAGATACAATACAATACATTATTTCTCATACATTTTTCATGATCTAGCTGAGGCGGGCATTCCCATGCTCAGCTTTATAAATACATTTTGGTACATAGAACAGACGACCGTCTGATTGTAGACTGATAATTCTCTGCTGAAATTATCATCCTTTGAGAAGGGTGATCATCTGCTGTAATGATGTACATATCAAATGTCTTTATGTCCTGAATATATATCGCAACCCGGATGGATGAAACTAGATCCGGGGTCTTCAATCTCTTCCGATCTTCACTCGATGTACAAGTCGATCCATGTGAGAATTTCTTGAAGTCGAACATGGAAAGACATCGCTTGATTACCGGTCAATGATGTGAACCGTTAACAAGCGCGAGAGGAATCACCGATAAGGATGATGACCTTCAAGGTACGACAGTACAATCTACATGGTGGGAATAAAGGACTTGGCGTCGACCACCATGCAAAATCTTCTGGTCGAAGGTCATTGATGTATACCTGTCGCCGGAAGTGAGAAACTTGCCATTGAGGCATGCAAGCTTCAAAGTACTGAGGGGGGTGTTCCTAGATCAACTCCTTGGATAATGAGCTGATGTCGACAAGGAGCGATCCGTCAAAGGAGGGCCTTAATGAATCCCACATCAGTGACACGGAACGGAGCTAGTGATTGTGATGAGGTGAAAACAAACTGTGATGTATGATTCAGGGTGGCAGTCATGAAATGGATGAAGGATAATGTATGGCAGTGGGTGGAACACGGTTGACTCTTTACAGAACCACATCTCTTGAACATATAACGACACTGATGTGATGGATTGGTAGCATTACCCCAATTGTGGATGGTGTGGCGAGGACCATGGTTATGAGACTGGTGAATGAAACAACCCAACCCGATGTGATACGGAGGACAAAGTGTCATGTTCAAGAGCGACTTTCTACCATTAATGCTGTGAGGTTCTCCCAATTTTTCCCCAGTCATTGCTGACCAGTACCTCTTTATTTTTGTCAAGCTTGAGGAGGATAACATATGCTTGTTCTATAACCTGCCCTTCGGGCAAGCCCATCGCTATGTTTTAACGAGCCTAGCGATAGGGAAACTCGTTCTCGTCTAAAGACAAGTTTGTCGCTATTTAATCGTTTTAACGAGTCTAACGACAAAGAAAACTCGGTCCTTTTCATTTTTAGAGAGTCTGAAAAGGTACGAAAAGTTAACTCCAAAATTCCTTTTTCGTCTTCTAATCCCTTAAGTCTGAAAAAGTATAAAACCATATAGAAGGGATGAATTTTCGATTTCTTTAACGAGCCGAACAAGACACGCGCTCGATCTTTTTGTGTAATAATCCCTCAGGTCCAAAAAGATTAAAATCTAGAGGAGGGATAGCTCTTCTTGTCCTTTAACGAGCTGGAAGGCCAAAACTCGGCAAACTTTTCATATTTTACGAGTCAGTGAAAAGAGCTCAAAGAAGACTCGTCTTTTGAGGAACGAGTGATGAACAGGGATAGCAGCAGATTCCAGGTACAGGTTGGAATTCTCCAATCACGGCAGTGTCACAAGGATGGCTAAGTGAAATCACTCTTCGCAGCTGTTCCTCAAAATGGGTAAACAAACATATGGAGGTGAACGATTGGCCAAATGAACGGATGGAGGTGATGGCATATAAACACGACCAAGGGCTTTTAATATGGCTTTCAAAGGTTACATTTCTCGAGGTTGTTTACCGGTTCATTTTTTCCGGATGAGCTTGAACTGCTAGGGAAAGATTGCTCACAACTTGTGTTTATTTTTTAACGAGCATGAACTCTGTACAAAACTGCTCGATTCTTGCGTTTATTTTTTAACGAGCATGAACATTGCTAAAACTGCTCGAATTATACCAGTCTTAATACAAGGAATGCTTTAGGTGAGGTAATCTTATTTAAGGAGTGATACCTCACTAATTACTCCAATTTGGCAGGTTTTAACTTTTGCCCTTCATCCTTTCTTTATGCAAGCTGGAAACGGCTAATCCTACGAGTTTAACGGGTTAGACCTACAGGTTTAAAGGGAGGACCTAAAAATTTAAAAAAATAAATAGTCGTCCCGTGCTTGCACTCCAAAAGGTTTGCATGCCCCCAGGTATAAAGTATAATTTCGAGACTCTTCTTCTCCTCTGTCCCACCTTTGTTTTTCTACTTGTCGTCTTGCTATATTTTTAACGATACTTGTCTTCTCGTTATTTTTCGGTGCCGATGGTACTTGTCTTCCCATCAGTTCACTTTTTGATTTTTGCAAGATCGCAACAGATAAAACATTGGTGTTACGGGGGAGAGGTCTTCTTACTTATTATCCGAAAAATGGTTTTGTTTGCTGCCACAAACTAAACTCTCTTTTCGGCGATGTCTATCATTAGGTTGCTAAGGATGGTGACTACTTGTTGCAGCAATTTCCTCTCTTTCTTTGAAGACTGCCCCTACTTCTCTTTTAAAACATATTGTTTTAATGGGTGAGGCTTGACATTCAAAGATGGTGCCTTCTTGCTGCCACAAATAGATCCCCTCCTTAGGAGAGCCCACTTCTTTAGACAAAGGGAGCGATTCTTCCGCTTCAACATAACTTTGACAAAAGAATTTTATCCTAGAACAACCCTCTCTTCCTTTTTCGGACGGGGTACGGACTAGTCCATTCTTCTGCGGAAATTAACTTTATACCTAAGGTTTTCTCTGCCCGAGGCAGGCCAAGGTGCATGCCCCCTGGGTCCCCATTCTTTTCTTCTCGAATCACTCGCATTCATCGGGAAGTAGAACCGGGGGCGGTGGCATTCCTTGAGCGAATAAACCGTTAAGGGATGGTATTTGACTATTTGCAATGCGTGATCCTGGAAATGAAAGTTGGTCTACGAGCTTGACCATTCTTCCTTCGTGCGGAAAACACATGACTCTAAAGAGCGAGGACACTATTGCCTCCATGCAATATATATAGTCTCGTCCAAGGAGTAAGTTATATGCCAAGGGTCCCTGGACGACCATGATGTTCATATGAACTGTCTTCCCTTTCAATGTAACTGGAACATTGGGGAGAATCCCTAACGGGTGACTGGTTCCTTTATCAAAACCTGATAGATTTCTCATCTCAGGTAAAAGCGTCGGGCAACCCAGTGCTTTCCAAGCAACAGAGGAAAGGATACTCACAGATGCCCCTTCATCAATGATAGTTCCAGCCATCACCATTCTGTAGATTTGGACTATGATTCTGAATGGGATACTGGCTGGTAACCGGGGTCTGCCTAGTTGATTCCAATCAAAGGATACAACTAGGTTGCTTGGTGGTGGGACCGAATATACGGCCGGATATGACCCTGACGATGTTCCTTCCTGCGATAAAGGAATGGGCGCATTGCCCTGATGCTCATCAGAGTCTGTGTTGATGAAAAGAATATGGACGGTGTCATCCTTATCCTCTTCAGTGAGGGTGTCATTTGAAGATGGGTCTTCAATGACGGAGTCATTGGATGATGAAACCTCTGAAGGAAGAACCGGGTCAACTGCCGTTTCGACCTTTAGACTTTCGTCTGGTCTGGATTCAGTAGGTTCATTCTCAATGACCGACACTTCAGCTGACCACTTGAGCGGGTCAGCTGGATTTTCAACTATCGAGGGATTAGGCGCGAGTTTTTGGTATCCAGGAGGAAGTCGTAACGGTGAAACCGGACGATCTTCCAAAACTCTCTTTGCCTCATCTAAGAATGGACATTTGTGGATGGCGTGATCGCCTTCACACAATATACAGGGTGATCTTGGTCTCCCTCTTCGTCCTTCACTCTCGCTAGTTGACGGACTGCAATCAACATGACTACCAGAGGTTGATGCTACCAGATTGTGCAACCTTGGGGACCAGTCCCTTAGTATCCGGGGAATACAAGGACAATCACGATGGAAGTGGGCCCCTTTGCAAATGACACATGGCGATTTAGGCCCGGTCGGTGCAGTGTGTGGGTTTTTGTCAGCTGTCTTTTGCTTGCCCCCAGTCGCCTTCGCCATAGGCCCCTTCTGCTTCTTTTCTCTCTTCTTCTTTTCCTTCTTCTCCATGGGAGGCTGACTTTTGCCGGCTCTACCTCGTGAAGATGAAGGATCAGAGGAAGAATTGTAAGAAGTGGAAGGCTGGTGGGTAGCTCTAGACTGTTCTGACTGTTGATTCGACTGCTCAGGATTAGTGGCGATCTGGACTACATTAGTTGAAAAGAACCATACAAGTAGGCCAATTGTCAATCCTGGAAGTGACAATGTTTCCATATGAGGCGCACCAACATCTCCCCAAGAGGAGAAGGGATTTGGACTTCCGCCAAGGTTACTTCCTTGGTTGGTGGGCTCCATACTTTTTAACTGAAAGATCAACGTGGGAATAACAGGTGATTATGTTCCGCTTAAAATAAATTTTATTAACGACGCTTTTAAACACAAACTTGCTTTTTCATGTTTTAAGAGTCGAGAAAAAGCTAAAGATGACTCTAGTCGCCTTCGATGTTTTAACGAGCCCGAAGTGACAAATGCTCGGATGGACTTTTTCAGTTATAGAGTTTGAAAAAGGCCAAAAGAAACTTCTCTATAGATCTAGGCAGAGGGTGTGCCAAACTTTTCGCGAAACCACAGAATACGTTTTACGGTACGGGTGGTCGATCTTCGTGAATGCTGTGTTCACTGCATCGCGATCAGTAGGGCGGTCGACACGGCTTCCTATGGATAAAGGATAATTGCCTATAGGGGTCTCCCAATATATACGTGACGGTACGTGGGAGCACAAGTCCGTATTAGTGCCACCGACTCTCAGGAGGAATCACCCACCTTCGTAGAGATCGACAGTCACTATGTTTAACGACGCCGGAACACGTCTCTACCTAGACCTCTACGTGTTTGCGTTATGTTACAAAGTGTTGTTATGTAAATTGGATTTATTTTAATGTTGATCTTGCTTATCAGTTTGCCTTTAAGGATCACCACGAGATGTATATAACAAATTCCTGAATGCAGTCTAAGATGAGAAGCAAACTTTTCAATCTTTCAACTTTGAAAACCTTAACTACTAAGGGAAAAGAAAGGCAAATCTTTTCACACAGATCATAGAGCACACACTAAAATGCAAATTTTTCCTAAATCGTCAAGCACACAGTCAAATGCAAAATGCACAATGCATGTATTTTCTTTTCCCTTTCTTAATGTGGATGGATTACAAAAAGAAAGTGGTTATATAACTTTGATTTCGATTTAAAGCGAAAGTAAAGAAGTTTGTCCAAAATCAAAAGACACCTTAAGATTCACTTGCTTAATCATTGGAAATACATGAAATCAAACCATACTAACGAAAGTAAAATGACTAATCAGCTATGGACAGCAAACAAGCTAACTCTTTAGACCAGCAAAATGCCTAACACAGGTTCAGATCTAAGAGGCCAAAAGCATGACTAGTTTACTTTTCGTTATGGGAAATTGTAAATGAGTAAGAAATACAAAGAACAAGCCACAATTTCGTTATATAACAGAGGCAGAATGATGGCAAGTAATATTGGTTTCAAAACAGGTACAAGACTGACACCTAGCAGCAAAACTAAGTGAAAACAGGCAAGAGAAAGGAGGAAACCCCAAATGCACTAGGCAAATTTGGGCCAACGTAGGCTCTGCACAGCCAAACTGGCTCTCAGCACAGGTAGCCCCTTCGGGACCTGCGTTGCAAAGCAGGCAGCCTGTGTACTACCTGCTTTGGAAAACGCGAATTGCGTTTTCACAGTTTCCGGGTCATAATTTTCTAAAAAATGCACGGTTTTTGCTCAAATCAGAAGCAATCAGTCAAGCACACTCAAAGGGATGATTAAGAAGGTGCAAAGCTATCACTAAGAGCTTACAAGGATCCTTGTAGATCAGCTCTTCAAATCATGAATTTTCTCAGAAAATGAGCAAGAGTAGCTGCCCTCTACTTCGCTTTTGATATAGTCAAAAGCTTTTCGATTTGGTACTCTTTTGTTCAAGAAATGAATAGCAAAATACTACAAACACAATCAAACGGATACGATCCCCAACGGAGTCGCCAGTTTGTTGTAGGGAAAAGTATCCGACTCGGATGACCCTATCCCACTCTAAGGGTGACAGTTCCTTAGCAACAACTGTAAAACAAACTACTTAAGGTTTACTTCTTTATGAAAGCAAAAGAGAATGGAGAAAGCACTAACCGTTGCCTTGCGCTTAATGTCAAATCCAAACTCTTCTCTTTGGCCGCTTGCTCCTAGCTCTTTGTTCTTCTGCTCGCCCAGCTACAGTGAGATCCTGCAAAATAACAAAGAAGGAAACTACAAGAGGCATGCAATCATAACTGGTTCATGGATTAGTGTAAACCAAACATGCAATCATCACAATATATAATTGAAACAAGAGCACATAGAAGAACCTCAATAGCTTTTATTAATGAAGAAATAAAGGTTCTGAGAGTATTACAACCATTGAAGGCTCCAACCCAGCAACACCTCCCAGCAGAAAGAATTGCTCTTCTTCACCTCTCTCAAACAATCACCCAATAACTCAATAATGAAACCAACAGCATATCATTACTTTGCACAAAATTCCAGCCTCCTGAGCTCATAGGAGAGAGCTCAATATATAGATGAATTGAGAAAGGATGAGTCAGCTTGCAACTGATGTGTAGCTGCCTTGTGTCCTCTCTCTCTTCAGTTAATCTTTAGTTGATCTTCAGTTCTTGAGTCCACTTGGAGAACTTTGCTTCCACTTGGAGAAACAGAGCCTCTGACTCATCACAAGGCGAAATACCTGATCCAAGTGTCATTTTTGGAAGATTCCAAAGCAATGACTCATTGTGCCACTTGTCCCTCCTCGCTCAGCGCAGGTGGCCTTTGTCCCACTTGCTTTGCAACGCAGGTACACCATGGAGCAACTGAGTTTCAGCGCAGAAACCTAGTGGAGCACCTGCTTTGATTTCAGGATTGCTTGTTTTTGAGTGTTTTCAGGTGGAGAACTGATCTGAGAGCTGTTGGTTTGCTGACCTTGTTCCTCTAGGGGTAGGAACATCATGTTTAGGGAACTTTGGATCCCTTGGATTATTGACAATTCATGCTTGTTGCTGTAAGGCACAAAATTGTCTATAACACTTTCCGTCGACATCAGCTCATTATCCGAGAAGTTGATCGAGAGACTCAATTCCAGTACCTTAGAGCTTGCATGCCTCAATGGCAAGTTCTTCGCACTCGACGACAAGTTCACATCATTGGCTTTCAATCGAGTGATTTCACGGGTGTTCGACTTCAGTTCCTATATTCACATTTCGGGAATTGTGCTAATAGTACCTTGAGGGCCATTGTCATTATTGGTGGTTTCTCTCGTGCTTTTTAATAGTTTACATCATTGACTGGTAATCAAGCGACCTTCTAGCATGTTCGACATCAACACATTTATTCACATGCTAGAATCTGTACTTTGATCGGGTCGTGTTGTAGCGCAAGACCCTGGACTTAGATCACGAAAGTCTAGGTTGCGAAGTGGTGTGACATGGTTTATGATGATATGCATGTCTCTTTCAGATGGTTGGTGATGAGCCCTAAAAATGGATAATTATATGGGCTCATTCAGCCTCCTAATTCGACTTAATCCACCATTCTCATTAGTTTATTGCATGTTTTTGATTATATTTATGCTAATAGAGTGAATTGGGTTAGTCATTATGCCAACAAGTCTAATGGGTGCTTTGTGCAGAGTTTTAGTCAATTTTGAGACAAAATCAAAGGTTTAAATGAGCACTTGGCAGCCAAATTCGTGGAGAGGATTTTTAGGAAGGTGTCCCCTTCATTTATGGGCCCTTACCTCGAATTATCCACCATCAGCTCGGAGTTCAAGGGCCACCAAATCAATTATCCCAAGGGCAGCTGAGCAAGGGCTAGTAAAGTTGCTGTTAACTACAACTTTTGGCAGCCGAGTTCCTAAAGTTTAGGAGGACTGTTGGGGTCCTCAATTTGTATAAATAAGAGGGCTTAGGGCCTCATTTCAGTGAGTCACTTTGTAGGCAGAAGTTAGCTAGTTTGTAGTTCGATTTTAGTTATTATTTTAGTCATTTTTTAGGCAGTAGATTAGCTCTACATTTCCGCACACTTTCAAGCTTTCCCTTGTGGACAGTTTTTGATGTAACTATTATTTCTTGCTCAATAAAGATGATTCCAGCTTTGCACCAGCTCTAATCTCTCTTAGGAGGCTGTAGCTCTTGGGGTTGGGCCCAACCCAAGTGCCTAGTACCTCCTTTGTTTATCTTTATGTGTTTTTGCTGCATTCTTAGAATAAAATCTGCTATTTAGATTTAAATCTTGCTTTGTTATTTAGATTACTTTTGATGATTAAAAGGGATTTTTATGTTTAGATTGAGTTGATAGGTTATTAACAGGGAAGAGCTTCAGAAAAAGGCCATCAAGCACCTCTAATTTCACCTCTCCCTCAGTGGGATTAGGAGCTGGGATCAAGGTGACCTTGCTGCCAACGAAAACACTGTCTTTGCTTCACTATGCAATCATTAGTTTTAGATTTTCATTTGCAGAGATTGATACCAGCTGTGGTTACGTGTTGCCCATAGATATTTCACGTGTTTCATTGCAAATAAACTTTTGTTCCATTTCTTTGTTGTTATCTAGGTCAAATTAGGTCAAAGTAATTAGCTTCTTGATTTTCCAAGTCTTCATTTGTCTAATTCGAAAGATAACTTGCAGAGCGCCTGTAATACCTCTCCATCTACCTGTACTCCATCAATCCCATCTGCTCCATCCTCCAACTTGGATTCTTGCCTCACGTTTGCCATTTTCTCACTTTGCCCTAATTCCCATATTTTTGTGCAACATTTCTCCACTCCTCCTTGAACAAATCCAACCATACTTGCCACTCCTCAGCTCCATTCCCCAAGTCCTGGACCTCCTCACACCCCTATCTCACCTCCATACCCACTCCTTTATCTTTCTTCCTCCATCCATCCTCCAAAATCCCATTTCTGAACATCCTGTAGAAAATTACATACATCTTGTAGAAATCCCAAAACATCCTGTAGAACCCCTGCATACTTCCTGTAGAAGCTCATGAATGAGGTTTCTTGATAGCCAAACTCTGTGAAACTATCTGGAAGGGTGTTAGGGACCCCTTAGGCCCTCTCTGAACCTTCCCTACCTCCTCCAAGCATTTCCTCTCGCCAATCCACCTCTGCACAGTCAAAAACAGTTAAATCGCATGCATGATAATTCTGACAACTTATTCAAAAATATAAAAAGATGTTTTTTTCAAATGTTACTGTAGAAGTAGTTTAGATACATGCATTTCACCTTCCTAGAAGTCAATGACATCTCTTTCAGTAGCTTGCATCCTCTTTCTTGCATCAGTAGGGCTAGCTGGTAAAATTACGGTCTGCTAGGGTTTGCATTTCCTTTCCGCTTTCAGTTTCTTTCTGCAAGTAGATTAGCCCCCTTTGAGTTAGCTTTCATCCATCAGTTAAAAAAATTCTTCTAAGAGCTCATAAAAGTTGGCTTAAGCTCCTAGCGGACTTGTGCTAGCTGATCAAGTGATAGTTGCGACAAGAGCTAGTACTTGTGCATACAGCACCGTCGCTTCCAAGTTTGTTACGAACTACCGGGTTGATAAAATTAAAGAAGGGAGCCCTACGAGTTGCAGCATTATTGCTGCAATACTGGGGCCCACCATTCTTTTTGGCGCCGTTGCCGGGGAAGCGTCGGAGTATTGGTGATTGCTGCTTTTCTTCTATTTCTACTACAACCTTCTGCTAAGTAGTTTATTTCAGCAAGCGTAGAGTAGATTGTTTCATTTCCATTCTGCAATTCCATTTCCGCAAAAGTAGATTAGACATTTCCTGCTTTCATAGATTAGCATTTCAATTCTGCAATTTCAATTCTGCAAGTGTAGATTAGCATTTCAATTCCGCAATTTTAATTCTGCAAGCGTAGCCTAACATTTCATTCCTGCAATTTGATTTGAGCAAAATAGATTAGTCCTTTCCTGATTTCATTTCAATTCCGCATTTTCATTTCAACAAGATAGTTAGTTGCAGTTCAATCTATTTTAGTTTTGTAGGTACAAGCAGAAAAAAACAAAAATCAACCAAAAAGATTTCCTTTCATGCCTGGTAGGAGTAGAGATAAGTTAGAAAAATGTTTGCACAACACCCCACTGCTTCACACAACCAACCTTCTCTCTTCTTCGATGGCTGTGATGAAGAAGAACCCCTAGGTGGACAACAATACATATTTGAAGAACCTCTAGGGGAGAAGAAGAAGAAAACATTCCTCTGGAGCAAATGGCTGCAAACAGAAATGTTGGGAGCAATACCTTATCCAAAAACGAATTTGCAAATGAGATGGAAGATTTCAAGAGCGATACGAGGCAGTTTCTTGCCATGCAACTAGATACCTTACAGATCCAAAGGAAGCAAGAGGAAGCCAAGAGGGCTTTGGTCATGTTTTTTCCTAGGTGCACTAGAAAGCATCCTAGGAACGAATGTCCAATGCACTCCCTAGAAGTGTGTTTTGTCTGTGAAGAATACCATCCTACGAATCAGTGCCTTTCGTTTCCTGGACTTAAAGCTGCATATCAGAGAGCCAAAGGAGCCACTGAATCACTCTATTATATGAACCAAAGGAGACCACATGGACCCATACCCTACTAGGAGCGAATGAAAGGGACATCCCAGACCCATTAGAACCTTATCAAGCCACTTCCATGCCTTCTTGGGGTCCCCCTGCTAATTCTTCCTGGTCCACACCCCCTCCTTGGTTGTATCCTCCTCAATACGATGCTTCTCCAGTTGCTCATTCATTTCACTCTTATGCTCAACCATAACATCAGTGGAATGCACCTCATCAGGGGTGGAGGCCCCAGTACAACTCTCCTTCCACTCCTTTGCCTCCACCACCTGCCCAACCACAACCCCATCCACATCCATCTCAAATATACACCCCCACTCAACTACCCGTACCACCATTTCCAAACCCGCACATTGGAATAGCTCAACCCAATTGCAAAGCTGAGGCACAACATGTCCAAATGACTCCTCTTGAGCTCAATGATCTTCACCATAGCTCAGGAAGAGTATTGCAAAAAAGAGATTATCTTGAAGGAATTGAAGGACCACATCCAGCAAAAGAAGATTCAAAAGAGGAGATCAAAGAACCATGGGCTGCACTTGATGAAGAGAAGACATCAAAATCAGAGATCGAGAGAGTTCCCTCATGGTTACCATCAAATCCTCCATGTATTCAAGAGAAAACTCAGCAAAAAGAGGAAGATGAGAAGGTCATGGTAGAAGGTGACATGAAGAATGATCCAGATCAGAAAAAGGACCAAGGATATCAGAGCTATATTGAGATATGGTTCCAGACGGTCACTAAGTTGCAGCAGTACTCTCTTCCTCAGCTATGTTTGATCCCTTCAAAGTCAAATCATTTGGTCTTTGAAATCCAGATAGCTGTCAAAGCATGCATTTCAAGCCTCCACATCATTTTGTCTCTAATCTTGATGTGCACATGGCTCCATTGGAAGTATTCTTATACTTGAAAATGATTTTGTTTTTCAAGTAGGGTAGGGTAGAAAAAAAAGAAAAAAAAAAGGAAAAAATGAAAATAAGAAGAAAATAAAAATCTAAGGTGAAAACCTCCTCGGAGGCGCCTCATTGATTGAAAACCTCCATGAGGCAGTCAATGGGTTGGAAAAAAAGAGAAAAGAAAAGAGAATAAGATCCTTGGGTGAAAACCTCCCTTGGAGGCGCCCAGGGTAGGCAATTAGGGTGAAAACCTCCATGAGGCGCCCTAGTTGTTTTAAAAAAAGAAGAGAAAAAGCAAGAAGAAAAGGGAAAAAGAAAAATAAACCTAATTTCCGTTGAATAATTTTAGGTTGCAGGAAGGACACTGCAGGTCAAGAGGATCGCTCAAAACAAAGACAGAGGAAGTTCTGTGCCTTCTACAGGAAGTTCTGTGCCTTCTACAGGAAGTTCTGTGTCTTCTACATGAAGCCTACAAACAAGCCAAAATCGATCTTTGAAGAGGACCTGAAGGCCGGGAATCTGTCCATGAGGCCTGCAAGCATCCATGTTTCCATCCCTCACCCTTCTCCATCATTTCTTCCATCTCATTGTGCTTCTTTCCTCAAAACTGCGTGTTCTACAGGAAGTTCCTGTAGAAATTACAGGATTTCTACAGGAAGCTAGAAATGGATTTCAAAAAGGTAGTTTGGAGAACATGATAGCTTCCTCAAGGGTTCAAAATTCCTCCTGAAATCTTCAAACTCCTCCTCCATCATCTCCATGCCTGCATCACAGCCCAAGCTCATTTTTTTTTACCATGCAAAAACTTGCAGAATGCTTTGAAGAAAAAAATACATAGAACATAATTTGTTTTTTCCCTAGCTTGAAAACCGTGCATCCATTTGCAAAACTATTACAGGGGGAGTTGTATAGGGATGATGGCAACATGCCCGAGCAATTTCAGCCAATTCCGGTGCACGGTTTCCAAGAAATCAGCCTCCATCACCTTCAACCATTTTTGCATTTTCTCCATATCTGTGCATCCATTTCAAAACCTATTTCATGGGGAGATGCACATGGGTGATAGTAGCCTACCCAAGCAGTTTCAGCTGATTCCGATGCACGGTTTCCGAGAAATTGATCTCTGTAATCTTCAGCCATTTTCCGTTTTTCTCGAAATCTGTGCATCCATTGATCACAATTTTTCTATGGGAGGTGCATAATGATGATAGGAACATGCTCAGAAAGTTTTAGTTCTATCCGGTCTATCATCCGGGAGCAATGGAGAAAACAAGTTTCTACCTTGTAAAAATTCAACATCAACAGCTTAAGGGTGCAGATCTGAATGTGGAAACAAATTCCTGTAGCTTAGATCCGGCCAAAGGATACCTACACAACAAAAAATAGCCATGAATCAGCCACCAAGCCATCATACAACCACATAAACAAATGCATGCAGCAGCACGTCGACTTAAAGGTATGCGTCTAAACCAGTTCCTCTATTTGCATCAACATGATCCGAAAATGCTTAAACGAATGAAATGGTGGGATTAAGCCAGGAATCTAGCAAAGTTAACCCGACAGTGCCTTCTCTAATGCTCAGTCAGAAATCATGCAGTATACATGGACAAACGACTCACATGAAAATTAAAAAACAAGGAGTGTTGTCCATTTGAACTCCAGTGCAATTGATCCAGAAGAGAACATGCAGTTCATGATAACACTGCAGTCTGCATGTGGCCACGTAGACCTGGCCACCTCACCTCCTCGCCATGAATTGCGCCATAATTCAAAAATGCTCGACCGAAGAACTCACGTTAACCGCTGTTCATTTACATTTGCAACAGTTCTCAGCGAAGCACGCGTCCTCCTCCTTCACAGTCTGTTAGCCCGAGATTTTCGGCCTGTTTCAAAATTATCCCACATCCCAGGCTCGTTAAGAAGTGTCGTGACATCCTACAGAAGCCGACAACACGTTCTATAGGAAGAGGCTCTACAGGAAATACAACATAGCCTTCCGGAGCAGAGAAAATGGATTTTTCTTCGACAAATTTGGAGTCCCGAAAGACGTAGGCTCGAAAAACACTCTTCCATGCATGGTGTGTTCGAAAGGTGATGAATTGAACTATATTGAATAAGGAAGTCAGAGACATGTCTGCCTGTGAGTCGGTAATAGTGGTTTTCCTGTGTGTTGCTCGGAATTACTCAGTCGGTTCTGCGTCAAAACTCTCCTCCATGGTCCCTGATAAAAAAAATTTCTCCTGAAAAAAGATAAAGCACTATTAGGGCTAACTTGTGTAAAAAAAATGTGAATTTTACATGGTTATATGTATGCTGGGGGGTGGAAATTGAGCTCTGCACTCTGTCTAGGGAAACCAAAGTCTTCCTTCTGTACATGGACAGTCGAGTTTCTTAAAACCAGGGAACTGGTGCAAAGTTAAAACATAAACACCTGAGGGATACTGTCTTCAAGTTCGAAGAAGGAAACCATAAAACAGCAAGCCCTTTCTGATCAGAGCACAAACCAGAACAGAGCACTCTCACCATGCCAGGAGGGTTTATCAGAAAGGAACCCTCAGATTCCAGAAAATTGTGTGAAACTCCCGAGGTGGTGAACCTATTCACCCATGCCAATTGGATGACCTTTTGTGACAGAATTCAAGGTCATGACGATGAGGTAACAGAAGAGTTCTTAATGTCCCTGCAGCCTAAATCAAAGACACTAGCCACTGTGAATTTCAGAGGGTTGACCCTAAAGCTTACCCCACCACTCATTAGAAGAGAAAGCCAGTGGAAAAGAAACACAGGACAGACCGCCACAGAGAGAACAAGAAGAGAAACGAGGAAAAGGCCAAGTTGCAAAGCCTAAAGCTGTGGGAGGAACAATGGCACAAACACCCAGGGAGAAGAGATTGCAGAGCAGGGCAGAGAAGACTGAAAAAGTCCAAACAAGTGAGGACACAACCAAGGCAACCACACCAAAATTAAAAGGGAAGACACCCCTAGCCAAGCAGACTGAAACAGTGAAGACAGTTTCTATAGGAAGCCAGAAAAAAGTTTCTACAGGAAGCCAGAAAATAGTTGACACAGGACTTTCTACAGGAAGCATGGAGATAGGGCAACAAAAGGAAAAATCGCCTGAGATTTTAGCCAAGGAGGCAGTAGCTGTGCTGGCTACCCTAAGCACATCTCCAAAGCAAAAAGGGAAGTGAAAGAGGGAGCCTTCCATGTATTTTAAGGCAAGAAGGAGCATGCGGATAAAAACTGGCAGACCCCAGCCACCGTTAAAAGAGCCAATCACGATTGTAGACACCCAAACTACACAAAAGGAGGAGTCTCCTTCAAAGATAACCATCACCTATGAACAAGGAAGCCAAAACCCTTCACTTGGAGAGAGAGAATTCAGATGATGGACTCAAAGACAACTCTACAGGAAGCTGAGACAGTTCTACAGGAAGCTGAGGATTCTCTACAGGAAACTCGGGCTAAGTTAAAAGAGACCGAGAAATTGGAGGAAAATGTGGCCAAACAATCACAGGAAGAAGGAAAGACAAGGAAACATTTGATGAACAGCAAGGAGAGGACAAGCTATCGGCTGAGGTTGAGGCACTAACAAAACTGCTACAAGAAAAGGAGCACAGGCAGTGGGAAGAAGCAGATAGAAAAGCATGGTTTCATGACCGAGAAGAGGACATCACTTTAGAAGATTGGCATGATAGGGAGGCCACCAGGGCCATCAAAGATGAGGAGATAGATTAGTTGCTCAGAGGATGAGCAACACTTTCAGTAGTGGGGTGATGATGAGCCCCAAAAATGGATAATTATATGGGCTCATTCAGCCTCCTAATTCGACTTAATCCACCATTCTCATTAGTTTATTGCATGTTTTTGATTATATTTATGCTAATAGAGTGAATTGGGTTAGTCATTATGCGAACAAGTCTAATGGGTGCTTTGTGCAGATTTTTAGTGAATTTTGAGACAAAATCAAAGGTTTAAATGAACACTTGGCAGCCAAATTCGTGGAGAGGATTTTTAGGAAGGTGTCCCCTTCATTTATGGGCCCTTACCTCGAATTCTCCACCATCAGCTCGGAGTTCAAGGGCCACCAAATCAATTATCCCAAGGGTAGCCGAGCAAGGGCTAGTAAAGTTGCTATTAACTACAAGTTTTGGCAGCCAAGTTCCTAAAGTTTAGGAGGACTGTTGGGGTCCTCAATTTGTATAAATAAGAGGGCTTAGGGCCTCATTTCAGTTAGTCACTTTGTAGGCAGAAGTTAGCTAGTTTGTAGTTCGATTTTAGTTATTCTTTTAGTCATTTTTTAGGCAGTAGATTAGCTCTGCATTTCAGCACACTTTCAAGCTTTCCCTTGTGGACAGTTTTTGATGTAACTATTATTTCTTGCTCAATAAAGATGAATCCAGATTTGCACCAGCTCTAATCTCTCTTAGGAGGCTGTAGCTCTTGGGGTTGGGCCCAACCCAAGTGCTCAGTACCTCCTTTGTTTATCTTTATGTGTTTTTGTTGCATTCTTAGAATAAATCTGCTATTTAGATTTAAATCTTGCTTTGTTATTTAGATTGCTTTCGATGATTAAAAAGGCTTTTTATGTTCAGATTGAGTTGATAGGTTATTAATAGGGAAGGGCTTCAGAAAAAGGCCATCAAGCATCTCTGATTTCACCTCTCCCTCAGTGGGATCAGGAGCTGGGATCAAGGTGACCTTGCTGCCAACAAAAACACTGTCTTTGCTTCACCATGCAATCATTAGTGTTAGATTTTCATTTGCAGAGATTGATACCAGCTGTGGTTATGTGTTTCTCATAGCTATTTCACGTGTTTCATTGCAAATAAACTTCTGTTCCATTTATTTGTTGTTATCTAGGTCAGATTAGGTCAAAGTAATTAGCTTCTTGATTTTCCAAGTCTTCATTTGTCTAATTCGAAAGATAACTTGCAGAGCGCCTGTAATACCTCTCCATCTACCTGTACTCCATCAATCCCATATGCTCCATCCTCCAACTTTGATTCTTGCCTCACATTTGCCATTTGCTCACTTTGCCCTAATTCCCATATTTTTGTGCAACATTGCTCCACTCCTCCTTGAACAAATCCAACCATCCTTGCCACTCCTCAGCTCCATTCCCCAAGTCCTGGACCTCCTCACACCCCTATCTCACCTCCATACCCACTCCTTCATCTTTCTTCCTCCATCCATCCTCCAAAATCCCATTTCTGAACATCCTGTAGAAAATTACAGACATCCTGTAGAAATCCCAGAACATCCTGTAGAACCCCTGCAGACTTCCTGTAGAAGCTCACGAATGAGGTTTCTTGATAGCCAAACTCTGTGAAACTCTTTGGAAGGGTGTTAGGGACCCCTTAGGCCCTCTCCGAACCTTCCCGACCTCCTCCAAGCATTTCCTCTCGCTAATCCACCTCTGCATAGTCAAAAACAGTTAAGTCGCATGCATGATACTTCTGACAACTTATTCAAAAATACAAAAGGATGTTTTTTTCATATGTTACTGTATAAGTAGTTTAGACACATGCATTTCACCTTCCTAGAAGTCAATGACATCTCTTTCAGTAGCTTGCATCCTCTTTCTTGCATCAGTAGCGCTAGCTGGTAAAATTAAGGTCTGCTAGGGTTTGCATTTCCTTTCCGCTTTCAGTTTATTTCTGCAAGTAGATTAGCCCCCTTTGAGTTAGCTTTCATCCATCAGTTAAAAAGCTTCTTCTAAGAGCTCATAGAAGTTGGCTTAAGATCCTAGCGGACTTGTGCCAGCTGATTAAGTGACAGCTATGGCAAGAGCTAGTACTTGTGCATACAACACCGTTGCTTCCAAGTTTGTTACGAACTACCGGATTGATAAAATTAAAGAAGGGAGCCCTAGGAGTTGCAGCATTATTGCTGCAATACTGGGGCCCACCAGTTGGCCACGACTAGACCATGAGTTATCATATGTGATCCTTCTCATTATTGGATGGTTGTGACCATACCTTGGTTTCATTATGATACTCTTTGGCGGATGGATGTTTCCATGCCATGATTCATGTATCATTTGACAAAGATATCAGTTTATGTATATGTATCTATACTTGCTTGCAGGTTTTTCAATGGCAGACCGGTTCCCTACACTAATTTATAAAGCATTTCATCCCTCACTCCGGTTTGGCCTTCACGCTTTAGTGGGCATCTGTTACACAACATTTTATCACTGTCCATGTACTCCCCTTTCCTTGATCCTATAGGACCTCTACAGTGAACCTTGCATGGTTTGCCCTCATGAAGAAACCCCTGTTATGTCCCTCTTCATGAGAAGATCATTTCCCTTTTGCACCATTTCCCCTAAAACTTCTGTTTTGCCCAATTTACAAGACCAGCGCAAATGACCCTTGTCTTCCCCACGCCGATGTGCAGAGATAAGCACTATTCCCCATGCCATTGGTGCGACTAAGCTGTGTTCTAGTCGCACCAGTCCTATTATGGAAATTTTTTTAAATTAGAGTTGAAGCTTCCATCTATAGAAGCTTCGTAACAGAAGTCTGGTAAATGGTTTGGCTGGATGGGGTCGAGGTTGATAGTTTGGGATCCTTTCCCCTATAATGATGGAACTAACTCAAGTGATAATTCCTTCTCCCATGAGAAGAGGATCCATCTCCCATCCATCTTTCCTATATAAACCTCCCTTCTTCCCAAGCATAAACTAGTGACTAGTGTGAAAATCAGAGTTAGAGTTTTGGCTAAGCGTAAATATACTGGACAAGCAAGCTATTACTAGTTGTGTGAGGGAGAAGTGTGTTTGGTTTGGAGTGAAGCCTAAAGGGAAGAGTCTTTAAACTATTATTGTTTGAAGCCATCATGAAGTGCTAGAAGAAGTGTTTGGGAACCTGGTCTTGTCAGAGGAAGACTGCGACGTCAAGACGAATGGTTGTAATCTCTCTTCGAATATTAATATATGCAACTATTGATTGATTTCCTACATGTTTTGTAATATTACATATTCGTGTCTTGATGCTTCTTGACTCATTAAGTAGGTTGAATTGCAATTTGTCTATTATTATGTTTGTGTGTTTTTGTTGTTTACTTGTTTTAGGAGCTTGAAGAAGGAAGCGAGAGATTGCTGGAGCGAGCAAGCGAGGACATCACCAAGTAGGATAAGCGACTAAGAGGTAGGCCCTCTTGATTGATTCTAACCTAAGGAAATCTTCCATAGAATGTATCTGTTTTGGCTAGACCCATTATCGGGCTAGAGGAATTCATTCGTGTCCGCACTTATAATTTTACTTCACCACACTAAGTCAAATAGAGCATCAATCTTGGTCTTATTGACCTGTATCTTTATATGGAAGAGTTTGGTCATTTCTTTCTCTTCCTGTTGTTGAAGGCTACTCAGATTCACCTCCTTTTGCATTGATGTATAGGCGATCTTGTCATCCAAGTTCAATATACTTTCAACTTGGTTGCTTGAATCAGTGGCTATGAGATTCTTCTTATTATTGTCTTTCCTTTTGTTCTTCGGGTTAAGCTTTGGATGCAACTTCCAACACTTCTCCTCTATATGTTGGAGTGATTGATGGGATTTTACACGTATGTGTTGTGGTTTTTGCATTTTTATATTCCCCCCCTTTATGATTCTTCTTTCCCTCATTAGAAGTGTAATTTTGCACCTTCTCTAGGTATTGTGCCTATACACAAGTATTGTCTATTGATTTGGGCTTGAAAAACATCAATTTCTCTTATAGATGTCATTTTAGACCCCCCAAATACTTGAGGAGTACAACTGGGTTCTTTGGAGAGATACCCAACATTATGGCCATTTTTCTAAACTCTGTGGTATAGTCCTACACACTTTGTCCTGGCATTTTATTGAAGTAGTCCTAGCAAATCCACATGTCCTTTCCATACCTAATAGGGTAAAAATGGGACATAATGAGGGTTTTGAAGTCCTCCCACTTAGTCGCTGGAAGCTCTCCCTTCAACCTCAGGGTCTCCATGTGGCTTTCAGCTGCTCAAAAGAAATATTATGTTCTTCCTCAATTTGATAGACATTGAAATACACTTCCAGTTGCTGCAACCAATGATTTAGCTTTAGAGTGTTGATCTCACCATTTTACAACTTGATATCAACATTTATTTCCATTTTAAATAGGGGTTGTGATTGATTCACAATACTCAAACTATGTTGATCTTTTCTAGGTTATTTCTTTGGCCAATTCTTCATTTCTTCCTGATCCCCTAACCCCCCTTATGATTTGTCCTCTGCATTTGAACCCCCATCTTCTCCAAATATCCAAAAATTATTTTTGAAGGCCTCCATGAGGAGATTTACATTAGGATTTATATCGATGACTTCTTGCTTCAGCCACAAAAACCTCTCCTCCATAGGATCACGAGGGTTATTAATAGATTCATCGACCATGATTAGTTTTTTACGACTTTTGGCTCAACCAATCTATATCCCTTTAAAATATCCACAATACACCCAAAGAAACTTGCTTTGATACTGATATGAATTGTAAAATGTCATGGATATTGCATTGGACAATTCGTCACAACAAATCTAATAAATTTATATTTAAAATACTAAATTCTAGATTATTACTATTTTATTAGATTTTTGGATCTATAGATTTACTTTTAATAGTGTATACATGAATTTAAAATTATGCATAAAATAGAGAACAATGAAAAAAAATCTCACACACAAAATTGACACATGATATGACCTGGGAAACCCTTTTAGGAGAAAAACCCAACTATAAGGTGAAACTGCTCCACTCTATTTCTTTGAATGCAAATATGGTTGCGAGTACAAATAAGTATGGCCTATGGTCCATGGGGTGATACAATGCATGAATCCTCTTTGTGTGCTCTAACTCTTATCCCTCTTGGTTATTTTTTCTTAGCTCTGGAAAAACTTCACTTGAAAGAATGGAACCCCTTTTCCTCCTAGTGGTTTGGTTATAACACAACCTGATAGCCTACTAGTGGTTAGGTTTGACTACCTCAACTCTAAACCAAAGTTACAATATAGAATCTTATAGATTATTCTACATCATAATCGCATGGATAAACCAATTTTCATGAATAAGGGGGCTAATGTGGCATCCACTCGAATTATGGTGGTGAAAATACGAAGGTCAAGTTCTGAGTGGCATAACTTTCGCATACAAACTTCGATTGGCATAATTATTGCGTTGTTTGAAAGGTCTCCGTGAGTAGAATACGAAAAAAGGGGTTGTGCCAAAGTAGTAAAGTTATACCCCCAAAAAACTTCATTTGATGCCTAAAAATGCTCCCAAAAGGTTCCAGAACCCAATTTTCCAAACTAGGTCCTGTTGGTAAAAATGGTCCCGAGAGCTGATTCCTCCACTTTTTCCAGTCCAAAAGAATCAAGATGGATGAAAAAAATATAATGATCCAATCCAGATCAGAACCATGGAATATTTGAGAGATCAATAGGAGCATACAGATTGCCAACCATGGAGGCCATTCCATTTTTTCTTTACTTTATGATATTCAATATAAGGCTAAAGGTGTTGTAACAAATCCTCCTTAGAAATGAGGGAAAATGGCTAAAGAAAAATTTCACACTTATAATCACCTTATACATCAGTTTTGGTCATCCTTCTCCTTAATGAGTTGATTGAACTCTTAGTGACTTGGCATATGGGTTTATGACATATTTTACTTACTCTTCCTTGGATTTACCATGCTATTCATCTCCTCATGCTTTATTGATCCACACATGCTATCTTCGGGGGATTAATTTGCAAACATGTTGAGGACTATTATTGGATTGAAAGGGACCATCCATTATTATGGACATGGTTGAGTTTTATTTCCATTCCACTTATTGAGGCCTTCTACCATGAATCCACTTGCTTGATTTGAGGATTGTGTCCATTTTGGAGGTTTCTTTGCATATATTCTCATCCTTATTGATGGGATGAGAACCTTGGGAGATGAAAAATTCTATTAAGGATGTTCTTCATGGTTTCATGTCTTATTTTTAGGATATTTCCATATTGAAGAAGGTTGCTTGCACTCGTTGAAGATTTCCCACATTAGAGAAGATCTAGGAGGTTCCAAACCTCATATCTAGGGTTTAAGTTCATATTTTAAGGGTCATATAGGTTTAACATTAATTATTTTTTGGTAGAGAGTCCATTTTCCCACTAGATCAATGCCATTAGATTTCGAGTGCCCATGAGATTTAACAATGTGGTCATAGTAATTTTTTGATAAAACGTGATACAATTATGGTGCTTTCAAAATATGTTGTGGGAAAGGAGTGGAAAGAGGCGCATGGGGGCTCTATGACCCCAAGGAAGTTAAAGTGTTAGACTATTCATGGGGATTACACCATCTGATGAAGAATCAGGTAGAAAGCTATGGTCTCTATCAAGGTATTCAACTAGCTAAAGAAAATCAAGTCAAGTCGCTTATTGTAATGGGAGATTCTCTCCTAATTCTTCAACATATAGTCAAGGGCTCCTACCCAAAGGATAAATTTCTAGAGAAAATTCTAAAAATAATTAGAGGAGCTTTCAAAAGAATCTCATCAATAACATAATTTCATGTCTTAAGAGACTTCAATAAAGAAGAAAATCTTTATGAAAATGAAAGTTGCAAATTGCAAATGGGTGATCTAAAAGTTAATGGCCATATCATGCCATAACTAATTACTTAGAAGTGGATATATTTAATTATTAAAAATACAAATAAATGATTCAAAAAGAGTAGTTATTAAATAAAAATTAGGGGGACCATGGCACAACATGACAACCCTTTTGAAACAATTTCATGCAAGGTATTCTAACATTTATTGCTATATAATTTCACTAGCTATGAAGCTTCAGAAGGGTGTCCTTTCCAAGAATCAAAGTATAAAGTACCCTTCATCCTAGATCATGCTTCTATGGGTTGATAATATTTGGCATGGTGGGATAATAATGAAGTCTGATGGAATTGGGTTAATATGAGACTGTGGGAATATGATGAAGGGATGGCTTGGGTTAATTCCTCCACAATGCTTGTCCACGTTTGATGCTCATGAGCATGTTAATTCCAAAGTGAGGAGAAAGTGAATGCATTGTGCATAGTTTGGGAATGTTTCCATTGTGAGCAGTGAGTTTGGGGAGAGGGTGTTGTTGTTTCCCTTCAATCGAGGGACAAGATATTGTGATGGTCAATGGGAGCCATGTGTCTCTTCTTCGTGTTGATCTCTTATGTTTCTAGAGTTGGGTGTGTGCTTTACATAGATAGGTTCTCTATTTGGTCCTAAGTTGGTTAATTACCAAGTTTAGTATGTCATTGTGGTGAGTTCTCTCTAAGAAATTTCAAAATTATACTACGTAACATGTTCAGTTTTGCACTGGAAAATGGTGTATGTAAAAGTATGATGTTGCAAAGGTATTTTTGGTCTTAGAGAATAATTGTGAGTGGAAATTTGTATCCTCGGTTGACTGGGTAGCACTTGAATTTGGTTAAAAATTGAGATATCTATGTGAGTTTGTGGATACAAGGTTATACCCCTACCCTCACATCTGCTAAAAACATGGGTCTTCTTAATTTGCATCTGTTATATTGTTCATGCTGAGTAAATAAATTTGTGTCTAGTTGGTGATCCATCCATGATTCAAAGTCAAAATCCTTGTTTATTTGCATATTGATAGTTGGGTTTTCAGGGACAGAGATAACAAATTTATATTCTTGGAAATTTCCAAGTTTGTGGCCTCAGTAGTAAGGCCTTCATGGGGCATAATCACAAGGTATTAATTGCACAACTTTCAAAGAGTCTTGACTCTCTGCATTTGGATGTTCTTCAACTAAAATTAAAGCACAATGAGCACATTGCTTCCACTTCTTGTGTGATGGAAAATATCCAAGAGGTGAAAGTAATAATAGAGAAAAATGAAGATGAAGTGGATTCACATTAGAGGAAAATTGAAGAGCTTCAAGCATAGGTCAATAATTTATCCCTCAAAATGGATGATATAGCTAGTTCAAGTAATCTGAATACAATCAATTGTCCAGATTTAAATGAACTTGATCATGATTCAAGCAATTTTGATACCTCAAGTAATCACAACACAAATAACTGCTCTAATGCAAATGAAATTGCTCAAGACTTAAGTAGATTCATTGTTATGAGAGATTATATCATAAATTTGTAACTGAATGTTGTGTAAATTTTTCTTTTTGAATGGGCAATTTTATAAGGTGTACACCTACAAAATGCCCCTTTTTGTTGCTCAAAATTGTGTCCCTTTGGAAAAAATTGAAATCCTCTTGAATGGGAGAGAGAAATAGGGATTTTGTCAATATAGTTATATAATTCATGATGTTCCTGCTACGACCTAGGTGAAAACTTGAATTCAATACAAAAATTCTCATTATGGTTAAAAAAATGTTGAAAGAAATTCTCTCCATATTTTGACCACTCATTTAAGGAATTCCCTGTTGTTTTTTCTTGAACACTTTGGTTATTGGGGGATATCATTATTAATATATATCCATGGTGAATAGTTCACTAGGTCTTGAGGCCACATGTTCCATGTTTTTATGCCTCTATTTAAGGGTTTGAACTTGGAAATTTCACCTTGGAGAACTATACATCCACTATGGAGGCGATCTAGGAGGTTTCAAACTCGAGATTTAGGGTTATCTTTCCTATTTTAGAAGTTGGTTATGGATCTATCCACTTGGAAGCCTTTGGAGGTTGTAGTTTGTGCCTTTGACACATCTTCTTCCCCCTTTGATGGAGTTCTCCTAGTCTCTTGGGTCTATTTTGGTTGGAAGATTGTACATGTGGCTTGACCACTTCATTGTTTTATGTCTTATTCATTAGTAAGTTGGAGGAAATATTTCCTACTCCTCCCTAAGTTAGATCTAGGGTTTTAACATGAGATATTATTATTTCATTGTATACGATGTTGAGCTAGACTCTATATAAAGAGTAACCCTTCCACATTTGTACTCATTGTTGGAATTTTGGAGCTTCGCCTCCTTGGAGCTTAATGTACATATCTTTCTTGGAGTATATGTGATGTATAAGGGCTCTTTCTTTGTTAAATGTATCATATTTTGGTACTTAAAGCTTGAAGTAGTGTAGTTTTTTCCATGTAAGACTAAAAACTTGATCCATTTGAAGGGTAAACTCTACCACTTTGAAGGGACTTTTCATGTGAGATAACTCCTCACTGTTTCTCCTTTGTTATCTTAGTTATTGTGAATTGATGGATTGCTTTGCATATCTTATAGGAATTTTAAGAATTTCATTGGTTTCAATCATTAGAGTGAAGTTGAGTGGTCTAATTGAAGGTAGATCCTTTTGGGCCCTTTCATTATAGAATTTATGCATTAAATTCCAACAAAATCAGTGTGGAGGTTATTGAGTCCTTGACCCTACTTCAATCACTAACACATAAGAAAATAAGCTCCCTTGACTCCATTTCTCTGGTTGGATTGACACTAATCTCTATTTCCTTTCATCACCTTTTTCTTTTAATTTTATTTTCTAAAATAAAAAACCATTCAATTACTAAAGCTACTTTGATATCACATTGTGCCTCATTGCTTAACTTTTGTAATCCTACTAGGGACACCGCCTTAAATCCGAAGGAGAGTTGACCTAAAGCAAAGAGGATATATTACTTATGTGATAGTGGTGATTGTCTTAATAGTTCCATTTTGAGTTACACCTTATGGATTAGGGCTTTTATCATCAAGTACATGCTAGGAGGTAACATTTTGGCACTATCATTAGGGATAAATTCCATTTGCCAAAAAATTTAAACATCCCCAAACTATTAAAAGCTTTTATATTTTATATGTTATAGCTTTTATGGGATTCAATGATTAATTGTTGAAGTAAACTTTTTCTTTCCTTATCTAAATCATATTCAATATTTATTTATACCTCATAATAATCAATAAAATATCAAAGAGATACCCCACTGATACCCCATTTAGTTGAAGTAAACTTTTGCTTTCCTTATCTAAATCATAATCCATATTTACTTATAACTCATAATAATCAACAAAATATCAAAGGGATACCCCTCTTAGCCTTTAGAGTCAACGAAAAAGTGGAATCATAATCCATATTTACTTATAACTCATAATAATCAACAAAATATCAAAGGGATACCCCTCTTACCCTTTAGAGTCAACGAAAAAGTGGAAGTGGTATTAATGTGACAATGATACAAGTCTCATCCATTACCCCAAGGTAGCATCCATGGATTGAGCTTTTCTACCTGCATGCTAATTTAGGAAGTAACAAGGTTCACCATAGAAGAATTTTGCTTATAATGAGTTGGGACCAACCCACAAAATCAACCACCTATGAGATGTGGTATCTTTTGGAATAGAAGAATTTAGGAACTTCTCCATTTTTCATTGAAAGACGCAGTGCATGCAAGTGAAACAATACACTGATAAAAGGAAAGGTAACATTATGCATGCAGGGGAAACAATACACTGGTAAAAGAAAAGGTAACATTATGCATGGAGATTTTTCTATCACATGGTTAGAAAAAGGGTTAATGAGTCGAACTCTAGTGCATTAAATAAGGAAGGTGGGCTGTTCATCGCATCATTCTTCCCACTTTGTTGCATTAAATAGTTAATAACTAGTTTTGGTTCAGATGTTTTCAGACTTGATTTTGCTTCTTGCAAAATCTTAGTCATGGTTTTATTTAGCGGAATATCAATATGTTGCTTCAATAAAAGTATTCAATAATTTAAGGTTTAGTCTATCATGATTTGGATATATAAACCGATGTTTCTATATGAATCATTAGTCCAATGACTATTTTAAATGCATGAGAATGATTTAATATCCTCTATAATTAATTTGGGTGGAAATATGAAAAACCATTATAATTGGTGTTATGGAATTTTCAAATATGTCATAGAAATTTAATATATAAACCATTTTTGAAAACAAATTTTTTAATATTTAAATTTAATTTTTTTATTTAATTATGTATTAATTTGTTTAATGGAATTTAAAAAACAAAAAATTATATTAAAAAATTTAATTTATTTTAATATAATGGTAATATTTAATTATTTTAGGTATGTATTAGTTAATTCACTATTGTGGTCTAGTAAACTACTTAGAAAACTAGATTACTGGAAGAAAAATAAAACTTTAGTCTAAAAATTAGACATTCAAACTGCTAACATAGCTAACATAAAATTCTATGAAACTAAGAGTGGCATTACAACTTCTGCATTATCCATAGTCTATAAAGGTTTTACTCAACCAAAACTATTCAAAATGTGCACTATAAACAAAATATTAAATGGTGATAGCATGGAGCTGAGTTACACTTTTTAGTGAAACGAGGGTGCGTTTCAGTGAAAAAAAGATGCTCGATCAAGCAATTTTAAGTGCTCAAACGAGCTATTTTTAAGCGCTTGATTAAGCTGTTGAGGCAATTAAGAATAAATTTATTGAGTGTTTAAACAAACCCTCAATTAAGTTGCTTTCTAACCCGAGTTAAAGTCTGGATCGAGAGTTATGGATTGATCGAGCCGCTTTCTAACTTGAGTTAAAGTCTCGATCGAGAGTTATGGCTCGATCGAGCCCTTGAGCCATAACATTTACCATTAATAGCATTAATAAAAGTTGGTAGGAGGTTGGCGAGTTAGGCATTTAATGGCTCGATCAAGTTGTTGGTTAACCACATATACGACTTCATCGAGGGCTTCTTTAATGCTCAATCGAGCAATTTGAATTTTGAATTTAAGCGCTCGATCAAGTTCCCGAGGTCCTAAAAATTACACTTTCAACACCCCTTTTGCAAATTTCTCTGCAAGCACATTTGTACCCTAGTGGATTTAGGGCATAATTTGTCCTTAAGTGGCAAAGTTGATCATGTTGGATTCGTAAAAGAATCCTCTATCCAATGGCATATCAATTTGACACTTTCAAATTCATATGTTGTTTTTCATCTAATTTCTTTTAAACATAATGTTTGAATTTTTTTTGGATAATTTCAAAGGGGCTCAATAAAATAAAAATAAAAATCAATAACATAAAATATACACAACGATCTTTTTTCAAAAAATACCACTATATTTGTTTACGAGTCCTCTTTAAAAGGGTACTCCTGGTTTTTCAATTTATTTAAAGAGTTCAAAAATAGCTTAAATGAACATATGTGTCTCCAAAATGCAATTGAAATATTACTTCATCAACTTTGAATAATAATAATAAATATATTTTTGCATAAAAAAATTAAAATTTTAATATGAAAACTTAGTTCTCTCCATGCATATCATGCTCATTTTTTTTTTTTTTAAATTGCACATTTTAAACTAAATTATGCTACATGAACACACACACACATCTTAAGTTTTGCGAAAATTTGCAAGGACGTATATTGCATTTAATGGAAAAGATATTATACAACATTATTTTATTTTCTTTTTTTAATATCATTAAGACAACAACATAGTTCTCCACATATTGTGTTTTTACTCTGAATCAAAATGCACAATGCTTATATGAATTTTGAGGGTTGCAATTCGATAAAAGTGGAAAAAAATGATTTTTTATTGCCACATTTGGACCAAAAGTGTAACCCATATTCATGCATTCACCCTTAACCATGGAATCGTCTAGGTGGAGGTAGATACATCAATCAACGCTGAAGGGGCACCTGGAGAAGTTGGACCCTTGCCTTTGGAGGGTAAGGCTTCAATCCTAGCCAAAACTGCATCATATCTCTAGTATATTCTAATGGCATATGATCGTTTTCTACACGAAATATGCTTAGTGGAAGAGCAATTTAACTTTTGTTGTCCTCTTTTATTCCAGTGCTTTTCCGATCAATGTTTTGAGGCACCAATAGAGCTCCATAATGCACAAATATAAGATTTTCGGTCAGGGATCTAATCAATTACATGACCAAGAACATCATCATCCATGTAAGCATTTTTCTCCTCCATTACTTCCAAGGTAGCCATATCCACTGTGTTCTGTATATGCTATGGAATGGAATCCCTATAACACTAAGTGATAGATTGCACTTGAGACTAGTCCCATGAACTGCCTACCCCTCGGTTTGTTGAGCCATGTCAACATCTCATTCTCTATCTTGCCATTATGGAGTGGTTGGGAGTAAGAGCATAAGAATTGTTATATGCTAGGGGGTACCAAAGGGGGCCCGTAAGTCACCGTGAAAGATGGATGAGTAGGAGGGTTCACCAATGTAATAAAGTGTAGGTGGGGACTTGAAAAAAAATCAACCGAGTCAAGTGAGGGAGGAAGCAAGGGATGCTGCTAAAACAACATAAATCATCTTAGGGGGAAGGAAAACACATGAATCCACCATGTAGCCAAAATTAGAAGTATGGTGAGAATGAATAAGGCAAGACCCACTAACTGGATCACAATACAAGTGAAAGAAGGTCAACACACAAACCATAAAATCTTTAGAATTAACCTAGATAACCGTAAGATGAGTTGTGAAAGAAGTTTGCTAAATACGCTCGGTAGTGCTGAGAAGTGTTATCAAACTCTCGAGATGAGTAGACCCTACATCCTCTTGTTTGCGAGGAAGACCAGGTCGCGTCCTTATCTCAAGTGAATGGTCTTACATAACTTGGTTGAAAATGAATCCTTCCTCTACAATATAGCTCAACGCTTTCACAAATAACCCTAATTAATGTTATATATATATTTTTATATTAGTTAAAACTAAATGATATATAGTCAATAACTATTCCATAAACATTAATGGATTCTATCAACTTAATCTTCCACCTTCCAATTAAAATAATGAATATATATTCAATTACATGACCGATTCAAAAGCGTTAATGACTTTTGTAAACTTAATTTTCTAACTTTCAAAACTTTAATTGACGATTTGTCCAAATATAATGATGTATTAAATGAGTTATATTTTAATTCATAAACATTAATGATCGCTATGAACACAATCCTCCACCTTTTAGAACTTGGAAGTTTTGATTTCTCAATACTTATCATCTGAGGGCTTATTTCTATGTTTTTGTCATTTTCTATTTATTTGTCAACACTTAATTGATGTATTCTGATATTTTGAATGAATATATTTTATGTTTTTATTTTGAAACCGGCCACATTTTGTAAACGCTAAAACCAGCGATCTGCGTGAAAAAGTCGTGAATAGATTGAAAAAAGAAAAAGAAAATATATAAGCCTAGCTCTCTATGATTGTAAAAAAAAATTGCACCCACGGGATATATGCTCATAAATTGTATAGGAAATATAAAGGAAATATGTATCTTTTATTAAAATTATAAATAAATAGAGGTGTTGTTTGTAAGGTCTTGTATTTTCTTTAAAATTTAGAGAGTTTTACTTGCCTATTTTTAAAAATTTAGTAATGATGTGAAGTTTTGTTAGTTAAAATTCTAAAAGTTATTTTTTTTAAATAGGTTAATTTTCAATATTTTTCAAAAAAAAAAAAATTTCCATTTTCTCAAAAAGTAAATTGTTAAAAATTTATATTATAAAAATATTTTACTTTATAAATCACCAAATTTTTATAAATGGTTATATAAATTATTGGAAATTTGAATACTTTTACAAAAAAATCACTAAACATTTAAGACTTTGCATATTACGGAATAGTAAGATTTATCAAGGTTTCTAAACTTTATGATAAATTTCTATCCTTAATTTTTTTCTTGGTCCTCATTTGAGGATTGAGAATAAGTTTTCCTATAGGAGATGATCATCCTTGATTTTTGTCACAACTCTAAATCCAAGATAATGGTGGTTCTTTTGATAAAGAGTTTGCTTCACCATTAAATTCTCTATAGGCATGTTCAAAGCTTGCTAAGTTAAAACAAACAAAGAACATTTAATTCCATCAAATACTAGAGTCAAAACCAAGTTTTTCACTATGCTTTTGTCATTCATCTAGTTGATTATTGTCATTAAGTGACCAAAAACATATATTTTTGAAATGCTATTATGGGTTGCTAGTTTCAAGGGTGGTTTTAAGGTGATCATCTTTGCATAGTTGTTTGATCCCTCCCCTAAGTTGGCTTTAAATATGATGCAATGAGAATTATTTGAAAAGATAAAACCTCTAAATCCACTTTTTAGGGGTTACTTGACTAGCTCGAAGAAAGTGTCCCCCTGCCTTTAACTTGTCAACAGGAACATGAATCTATTATTTCTAAAAGTGGTCGATGATACAAATTTAAGGTTTGAAAACATTTAATTTTCTTGGAAGACACATTGAAAAGGTGGTATATACATATCTTCAAATATTCTAGCCGCTTCTTGGCTAGCTATATTTCCCATAAACTATTAATGGGAGGTCTTTGACTTTTTTGAGTTTTGCTTTTTGTTGCCACATTTTAAAGTACTCTTTAATTGAACCTAATTGCCAACAATCCATTATATTTTTCAAAGTGTCCATTTCAATCTAGGTTTCCCTTGAATAAGGAAAAATAATATATATTGGCCTATATTTTCTTTTCTCCCTTTACATATGATACATTTTCTTGCTCCCAATCTGTTCCTTATTCAAAGAGCTTCCCATGCAAGCGCTTTATTCTTGATTTCCAACCACATGAAAATTATAGTTTTGAAAGGGGATGCAACTTTTTAAGTATTTTTCCTCTGCTAGAGTGTGTCTTCTTAAGTGTTTGCAATATTCATTACTTTGTATCCCAACTTTGGACTATAAATCTTGAAGATTGGGTTTCTAGTTTAGGTAAGTTCACCGTTAGAGTCTTTACTATGAGATGACACATTTTTGGTTTATCTATACGTGCTTTCTATTGATTCTCATCTTGGCCTTTTATACTTACTATAAATGCTCTTTCAATCTAGTTTCCATATAGAAGAAGCCTTTGGAGCAACTTCCTAAACTAGGTTGAAGATTCTTCTCTATGAAGAGAGAATATCATTGCTTTCAATAGCTTGTACATAGCTCCATTTCCCACCAATGGATCTATTCCAATCCTCACGTTTTCCCCATTCCCAACCTTCCATGTCTACCAATTCCTTATTACGGGAAATACTAATATCAATTATTTCCATACTATATACACATTTCTAATGGGCTCATTTAGTCTTTTAATCCATTCTTATATTATGTTTGGCTTAGTATATTTTTGAATGAGAAATAATATAGAGGCCATCTTTTGATATTAGTCTCCACACACTTTTGGTTATTGGAGCCTTTTTGAATTGGAAGATGCTTTTTAATGCCCATTCTCCCAGTTGCATTGGCTTAGTTATTGGTTGCCATTTTATCAAGGAAATATTTTCTTTCCCCTTGTCCCCATACCATAGAAATTTGAAGCCTATTTTCCTAATTTCTCTAGAATTCCTTTTGGGATATAGGCTAGGTTATGCTAGTAAATAATGATAACTTATTATAAATATTTGGTAATCATTAACAATCAACCTCCAGATAACCACATATTACATGAAAAATTTCTTCTTTTTCCCACCTTCATTAAAAACCATCTCTGGCCATTTTCCATGGTCATTTGGTTTTATGAAAATCCATAGATATTTAAAAGCTTCTTGGATTCAAATAAATTGTTAGCAAAACGATGAAGAATGAGTTATCCTCAATCACATTAAAGGATATAAAATATTTTTCACATGCCTACCATACTTATAGTTATACAATATAGATCAAGGAATTCTTTAGTTTATTAACATCTCTCCCTTACCCCCCATAGAAAATTATAACGTTGTTGATAAAAAGTAAATGAGTAAAAAAGAAGATCTTGCAAGTTTTATACTTTTTAGATCACTGATCCTTTTTGCCTCTATTATAGCTGTGTTGATACATTGAAAAATGAAGAGCATGGGGGCCAAATGGAAACCTTGTTTGAGACATCCCATTGTTCTAAATATGGTAAATTTTAAGCCATTAATAAGGATAGAAAAGGAAAATAAAGGGAGAACTCATGATCAAATTGACAAATTTTACCCTAAGCTCAATGTGAATAACCATTAGCCTTGTATAGAGCTAGTTGTCTCTATCATAACCCTTGAAGATGTCAAATTTCAACACCATGGAAAATAATTTCTCAATTTTGATAGAGTGCATCCTTTCTTGTGTTGCACCCATAACATGATGAATTTGTCTCTCTAGAAAGAAACCAAATTGTTAAAAAATAAGATGGATTTAGTAAGAAAGATTTTCACCCATAAATTTATGTCTTAAGCTATGATATTGTAGATGTAGTTACACAACTATATAGGTTTAAAGTCATTAAAAGATGTGAGCTTCTCTTTTCTTTGAATTAGAGCAAAAAAAGTGGTGTTTAAAATTCCCATAATCTTATCTTTTATTTTGGATTCTTCAAAAGCACTTAGTTGATTGTTGGAGTAGAATTTTGAGGAAGGATTTTGGGAACGACACAGAGGAGCACCGTGTAGGAAAGCTAACTAAGGATCAATGTGCGAAATGCAGCAAATAGGGAAAGTTGTTAGGTTTAGGTTGTGTCTTTTTCCCATGGTAATAGTTACCAACCATAGTAAAAATATATTGTTGTAACAACCTCCTCCCACATCTACCCAAGAAACCAGCCAACAGGGGTAAACATGCAATGAGAGGCCACTATGATATGATTCGACCTCCTAAGTCACATTAAGGAAGTGCAAATGACAGAAAACCACCATACAGACATCCAATATCATCAACAGAACCCTTGGAAGACAAGTTGGCCACTCAGACAACTTGCCCCTGGGTCCCACTATTGTTTTAGGTCTCTTGGGCCATAGTCGCTCTCATGTTATGGGCAAAGGAGCGACCAAAAACCTAAAGTCACTCTCACATGCCCACCTGCGAGCAACTGTGGACCAAAATTGTTAGTGTTGTGCCAGCAACCCTAGGATTTAAGCCACTTTTTTCAGGCTTAGAGCCCAGGATAGTACCGAGAACTGGTCCATCTCTTTAAATTAGTAAAGTAACATGGAAATGAAAGTACTAAAGAAAACACTTGTTCAAGACCTTGACTGGATCCCTACTAGCCATGACAAATATTTTTTCAAACACTTAGTAAATATGCAACCTACATGTGTAGCTAACATATCTAAGCATAAGGGTCTCATACTTATCTAAGATTTGCTATGAAGCATTATATCCTTATCACATTAGTTTTCATTTCATCCATTAGGTCATAGATACATTTATCATTCAATAGTAGTTAAGAACATGATGAGATCCAAACATAAATGCTATCATAAAATACAAACATAACTAACATAATAGGGAGACAAATATTAATGAAACCGCAACCATATAAACCACATATGATCCATCAAAAACTCATAGAAATACTAGGAGAAATAACCATTCATTAATGATGCAAAATCCAATCCTGGGATGGGACTTCCACGTTCCACCCAACCGTAGAATGGTTGATCCAAATCTCTCTTCATCCATTCACCCCCATGCCATATTCCAAGCATGAATGTGGGATCTCAAAGAACACATCAATCAGAACTCATATAGGGCTTCTAGAGGCCGTCCACCTCAACCCATTAAACAATGATTCCACCTCATAGTCGAACATCATAAAACCAACAATAGATCAACCTATATCCCAGCCTTCCAGGGCTCTAGAGTGTTTTTCCAAGTAAGGCTTCAGGTCTAGTAACTCAACCCACAAGTTTTACCTGACTCTAGAGCATTTGTCCAACCAAGGCTATAGGACTAGTAACTCAACCCACTAAGGGTTCCATAGCATTTGTCCAACCAAGGCTCTAGGATGAGTAACTCAACCTAAGCTAAGGAACACGAGAACCAATAAAAAAAAAACAATGCAAGTAAACCCACAATCACCATGGCTATCTAGAAAATGACAAGGCTAGGAAATACACTGTCAATCCTGACCATCCTCTATGCTAATGATAGATCATAACCAAGAAACCACATGCATGTGCCATGCATGCCAAAAATAGTGAGGAAAACATACATACAGCTCGGTACTTGCAAGAAAATGCCGCTATAGCTACTGATACTGATGCCCTCTTACACTTTTCTGCTCTCCCTTTGCCTTCTTGATCCAAGAATCCAAGTATGCCACCCTTCCAAGAGTGTTGCAAGGAAACCCTAAGTATCCAAGAGTATTAGAGAGAGAGAGAGAGAGAGAGAGAGAGAGAGAGAGAGAGAATAATGAGAGAGCTCCAAAACTGAATTGACCACGTCTTAGACTCACCAAGCTTGTCCATTGATCCTCAGAAGCCTTTTTATTAGTGAGGCCTATATTTTCTTCATTTTTCATTATTTTCATTAAATTTCCTCCTCACATGCAACCTGTGACCTTTCACCTTCCTTTTCTCCTAATTTCCATTATTTTCATAAACAAAATGTCAATTAATGCCTCTTTTCCTTTAGAAAACCTTAGCCATTGCATTTTCCAATTTCCTTAGCCATAAACAATGAAATGAACACTCACTAGGATGTCCTTCCCACCATTCATCTTGGAATACATATCCCATCATCTGTTGTATTTATATATTTTTACATGGAATTTTCACTAGGGTTGTTACAAAACCCTCCCCCTTGGGGGAACACCTTCCTCGGTGTTAAATGACACATATAACCAACAAGACTGCTGAAAAAAAATATATTTCCCATGGAGATTTATAACACAACTCATTATAATATTTACAATGAAAGACTGGCTCAAAAGAAAAATATCATGACAACATATCGCATAGTGGAGTTTTATAACATAACTCATTACGATATTTACAATGACCACATATACACATACACACATATATACATCTTCTCAAACAAAAAATAAAGGGATATAATATCTTCATCTGCAATAAGGGAATCTAGAGGCTCACACCTCCACCGTAAAAGTAATATCAATATTCACTTCCATCCGAGGAAGTCCATAATCCACTGCAAAGTCAAATCAACATCCAATGTCCAATGCCACAATCCTGTGTCACTTGTCCTCTCAGTGAATAGTTACCGGCTCATTGTTCTAGGGTGAACTCCCAATGTGCATCTGGTTCCATCTGACAATGCTAATGACCAAAACAAATCCATCCCCAACCTTCCCTTCTCTGCTACATAGTCCCTTGAGAAATCTGGTCAACCCTTCTATGCATTCACTCATCTTCCAATTTTTGCTAGCACCCCCATCCTGTGTAGTCCATCCCTTGGCAAGGATTCCTCACATCAGAAGATATAAAAACCAAGGTATATACCTGTGTCAAAACCATCATAATGTCATAGCATGCTCATGGGAATCAATGGACACTATTGGTTATCAGTGTCCCACAATGGCCTTGTTCTTGATGTGCTTTACCAACATAATGTTGCATATTCCAATTCTTTTCAGTGTTGCTACTGATTCTTGCAGTGGATTTTAACCACTTAACCTGACATGTTCATACATTATTGTTCTAAGCACATAATTTCCATTAGATTCAAAACAAATTTAAATAACTTCAAATCATACCACATTGGTAGCTCGTTAATAAGGTACACTTGCAATCATGTTTACTTCTTGTCACCACAAGTCAAACTAGCATCATGTATAAAAATGTCATATTAGGATAGCTCAAAACATAATCATAGATCAAAATCATAAATCACATGTAACCATCATAAACCAAAATCATAGATCACCTGTAATCATCATAAACCATAATCATAAACCACATGTATAATACAGCTGAAATAAAATACCGATACTTATCCTTCATCGATCCTTACTCTTGCCTTTGTTCTTTTTGTACACACGTCAGATCAGTTTCCACACCCAGCAAATACCTAGTGCCTTCTCCTCCACTAGGTGCAGATATGCATAGTCTACCTCACACACATACAACCACACATGACATACACATCATGCAATACATGCGCCTACACCTGACACACAACACATACACCTACACCCAATGTACAACACAACACACTACGTATGCCTACATTTGATGTACAACACAATACATACACCTACACTTGATGTACAACATAACACAAATACGTGTCTAGAGTGCAACACAATGAATGCATATGTCATGATACCATGACTACACAATGCGCATACATAGTATCGCATGCCTGCAACACAACATGTACGACATGTACTCAATCCCACACATACACCAGTACCACATGTACCAAGCACTGCCTGCACAACGTGTGCACAACATCACATGTACACCACACCACCTACAAAATGTGTACACAATGCCACATGTACACTACACCACTTGTATAATGTGTGCACAATACCACATGTACATAGTACAACATGCACGACATTTACGCGACACCACATGTACACAATGCCACATGCACGACATGTACACAACACCACCTGCACATAGCGCCACTTGTACAACATGTACACAACACCACTTGTACAATCATGCACACCACACCATATGTACATAGCACCATCTATACCTAGCACAAAATATGAAACATTCATACAACACTATCTGTACTAACACCTTGTACATAAGATTGCATAAACAACATGTACACACACTATATATACACAATACTGCATGCGCACAATCATCGCAGATTCAACATGTACAACATGTACGACTTATGCAAAAAAATAATACCACACATCTGAAACCACACTACCTCTACCAAGAAACTTTGCTTCCAGTTTCTTATCCATGCTTGTCCCAACATGCTGGACCACATTGCTTTCATTTCACTGATGTATCTTTCAGAGGTACTTGTCATAACATAAACATAGACATAGTATAATCACATAATATCCATTCATTTCCACATGATACTGACCTCATATATTTTTCATGACTACTCTTCCACTTGATTCCTCATAAACTAGGAACCTCTTCATGTCATTTGCCTACGTAAGCAATCATTCCTCCGCAAGAATGATCCCTGACAACCCTATCATATAGTGACATATATACATGGATACATACATACATATACATAAACATTAGAATACACCATCATGCTCCTTTCAGACAACGATATGCATACATACATATGTATATATAAACATTAGCAGAAAAAAATAATGATCTAGCCAGTCAATGCCATACATACATGCATGTATACATACATACATACATACATACATACATACATACATACATACATACATACATACATACATATAGATAATAGAATAATCATGATCATAATATAATTTATAGATATCATAAGGTCAAGGTTAAGAGAACTCCCTTTATTCATGCACAACATGCATGAGTTTAAGAACAACGGTTCCCAACATAGCCAAGGCATCCAACACCTTAGATCCATACCTTTTCTATGTACCTTTCTTGTGTATGTACTACCACCATCCATTTACCACAATGGACCCGGCCAATCCAATCAACTGTCATAGTCTTACCTTCCGTTGCGCTTACTCATGCACTGAGCTTCATCCGTGTCTTACATTCCCTATTGGGTACCACACAGCTCTCCCCAAAACTCCATTAACTTTCCTCTTTCCCAACCAATTCCCAAGACTCAAAACATCAAAGGCAAGACAAGAAATAAAAAAGAAGAAAACCATGGAAAACCAACAACAATACGACACCACAGACAAAGTGGCGTGATCATGCACTAAACATAAGAAAATTGCAAATCAAGCGCAAGAAAATCATAAAATATCAAAAGCACAAGACTAACAATAGACATCATGAATCAATCCCCATGGTTCCTAGGGAAACTCAACCATAGTCTTCTTCAAGGTTTCATGGCAACCTCTCTTATCATGCAACTCCCTGTATCATACTGCTATCAACACATAACTGTCAGTGCATAAATAAACATAAAAATACAATGGTTACCTTACTTTGTTGTGTCAAGCACATTTCTTGTAACTAAACACATCCATGCCATCTCTCAAGGGACTCCAATTCTCTTGAAAAATCCACCTGCAACTAGAGACTAGCTAATATACCTGTCGAATACATGTTCATGAATCTAACACATATCCTACATAATCTCAAGCAAAATCAAGGTTAAGAAAATTTCTTGTATGCAAAGCAACCATTCATTTGGAATTAGGGTTTCCAAACATATCCAAAGAAATTCTTACCCAATTCCTTTCTTTTACCTTTTCCTCGCTACAATTAAGTGTTACTATGCATTGTCACATCACCTGACTGTCAGTGATATAAACACATCAACTATTAACTTGTCATTCTAATACCAAGCATGTTACCTTGCAACTGCTCACACATGTCAACCATATGTTCCAAACAATCATATGTATCAATTTGAAATCAAACTTTACCAAGAATAACAATCATGTCATAATCCATAGGCCACCCATAATCATCAGACATAATGCTACAACTGTCATCTACTATACTCAAGTACATATCAACTCTCTCAACACACATGTGTTAGTACAATCATCTTAAAACAAGATCATTTGAACAAATACTCATAATATGCAATTCATCAAACATTCAACCAACTTGCAAACATCCCATGTTAAATGAATCAACTAGACGAAGTAATAGGCACCAAAAATTTGAACACTAGAAAGATGACATAATCAAACAATCAAGAACCAAATATATGGCATGAGAAAACTCATACCTTAGTGCATTTTAGGGGAGGATATATTGTCTGCACAATCAATCTAGGTTAGCACGATACAACTTGTTACACTAAAATTTGTCACCATGACTATTTGCAGTTAGTATGGCTCCATCAACTGTCATACTATCCTCCTTGGCAAGTCTTATACCTCTGCTCCTCATGTCAAACTCCAAGAAAGAGAGAAAGTCATTAAAAAGTCAATTAACTCTGGTTACGCAGTTTCTCTTAACCTTACCTGCGTGTATGCACTCCAAGTTCACAATACCTGCGTACTTGTACGCTCTGTCTGTAAAGGGGTGGGTGCGTACTCCTGTAAAGGTCAAAAGGCGCGAGTTTTACTTCAAAAAAGTTACTTGTGGTCGAATCTAGAGCATTCTAGAAGATGGTTTGACGTGTATTGAGTGCCTCCAGATGGTTCATGTATCCCTATGAAAGAGGAACTTATCCCATCAAGAGGGGAGCTATCCCATTCAACGAGGGGCTTATCCCATTGATGGTGGACCTGATTAACTTCCTCCAAAGCATTATAAATACAGGCATTGGGCCAGAGGGAGAAGAGGTTGAAAGCTGAACATTCCTAAGGGTAGATGCTGCTGAAATTAGGACTCCCTTTTAGAGCTTGAGAGGAGAGATTCCCATCCTTTCTTAGCTACATTTGGAAGTGGGTGAGCTGATCAAAGTAAAGGAGAACTCTTGCTGGACCCTGGGAGGGACCTGCACAACACCAAGGCACTGGTTGTAATGGTTTCTTTTGTTTCCACTTAATACAATTAAGTTCATTTTTCTCAACAAGTTGTTATATATAATTTGTTTCATATACTCCTTGGTCTTTATGATGAATATGTTTTATTTTATGAGTTATTCAGGTGCTATGTAATCGTTTGCTTGTTAGTGAATGCAGGTTTCGAAGAGAAGGAGGAGCTCATTTGGATCGGAGAGGCTGGACTGCTACAAACAGCGTGGGACTAAAGGTATGTTTTAAACACTTGATTACTTGTATTCTAAATGCATATTTAGGGAAAGATAGTGCTTAATTGTCTTGTTTGTCACTAGAAAGCCTTAGCTTCTAGGGAGGTCGGTTTTGTCCGCAAAATTGACTCTTTCCGCATGACAAAATGGCAACTCCACTGGGGAATCCATGGATTTGATTGATTTCTCTTTTGATTGATACTTTGATTTGAGAAAAGTCGATTTCTTTCTGGTTTTTGACTGATTGACTGTGAATTTGGGTGGAATAGCTTAGGGTTAAGTTAGATTTTATTTTTCTTGGTTTTGCTAGCAGTACGCACCGTCTGCGTTAAGCACAGTGCGTACTTGTACGCACTGCAGCTTTGTACACAGAGCGTACACGCACCTGTGCAAACAGGTTGCCTGCGTACTCTGTCAAAAGTTGAGAAAATTTCAATTTTTTCCTTTTTGCCTCTTAGATTTTGTTTATAATTTGTTTTTGCTGCCCAGATCCACTGGTTACCTGTCAGAAGTCTTCATCTAAGCTTGTTTCATTAGTATCAAGGGTTTTAGTGAAATTCATAGAAGTTCTAGCCCTAGGGTTTGATTTTTGTATTGGTCCTGTAGTGACTTTGGCTTTAGAAGTTGTAAAACCTTGGATCCCCCTGGTCTTTTCAGTCTTCTTAGGAGTCAGACCTTTCATAAAATCCACCTTTGTGAGAAACCTACCTTTGTGTTGTCTCTTTGCGGAATTTCGAGAAAGCTTGTTGGTTAAGCTGTGAATTTCATTCTTAAGAAAAAGAACAAAAGATTTTGATTTTTGTTTTTGACTGGTTTATGATTCTGCATGAACTAGTCCTTGGTTGAATTGTAACTGAGTAAAACATCCTGGAATTATATTTTGTAAGCTTTTGCCTCATTAGATTTGCTTTTAGGCAAATTTCTCTTAGATCTGCTTTTAGGAAAAATTGATTTGATTGTCATAGATTTTTTTAAAATTGATTTTTGTTAAGTAGTTTTACATGCTTTGTTAATATAGGAAAAAATACAAAAATCTCTTTTGAAGGAAAGTTTGTTTTAGTAGCATTTGAAGCCTTTGAAAAGAGAAAGGAATTTTCGTGAAATAATTAGTGGTCATGTGTTGTATGCTTTGGAAAAGATAAAGAGATTGTTTCTTTGATTTTCATTGCCAAGAAAGTTGTCTTTATATCAATTTTGCATTCTCCAACTCTCTTAGCTAGGGAATTCATTGAAAAGGAAAAATAGTATAAATCATCCTAGGTGCATCTTTTTAGTGGATTTGAGTTGAGTCTACACACCATCAGTTTCATCTCCACTACCTTTTGTCCTAAAGAAAAGCCATAAAAAATTAACGCTTAAAGTAAAATTAACTTAGTAACTTTTTATTTACTAGGGCTCTGAAACACCAATATAGATCAGGCTAGTGTCTTGGAGTAGGAGAGTAATTAACTCTCCAAGATAGCAAAACCAAACAAGTAGCTCATCTTGTGGTAGGATAAATCCAGCTGTTACATTTATGCTCTGGGAAAGCTCCTCTTAAAGGAGAAGCATGAGATCATGTCCGAACCAGTGAGGGGATCAATCCTCCTTCATTGGGAACGACGCCAGATACGCACGTACTACAAACGGTAAACCTCAGATTATTGTCGAGGAGCCTGGGGTCACTTGTCGGTAAACCTTGGATTATTGTCCAGGAGCCGGCAAGGGGATTGAGCTTGATACTCTGCCCTTGCGTGCTATCGGATCGTAGACTGTTCCCCCAGGTGTATTTGTTGCTGTTGGTGACCTTAGTGACCATTATCTTTAGGGTTCTACCCAAGGTGACGGTGGAGGGAAGATCCCACTGTACCTGGAGTAGACGTCGGCTAGGCTCACTTGGATTTTCCGGGGGGTTCACTTCACTCGAGACAGTTAAAGTGGAGGAACTTGTGCCGGTCTATTCATTAAGCAGGTTGCCGGGGTAACTGTTCCACCCGCCACTTCTGTACTGAATTCGGCGATGTTGGGCTTCATCACCAACTAGTGTTTTCGGTCCGGAAGGCTACTGTTTGTGTATGGTTTGACGCCCTAGATTCTTTAGGCGTGTGATTCGAATTTTTTTTGTTCTTTAGAGACTTTAGGCGGTTTGCTTTGAGATTTTACTTTGTTTGCGTGTGCAGTAGTTAAAAGTTTTTAACTGTGGCTGAATTACCGAGACAGTCCCGTAGACTTCGGGGCTAGTCTCCTGAGATTGTAACCGTGGCCGATTTGTTGAGGAAGTCTCGTAGACTTCGGGGCCAACCTCCTGAAGACGTCCCGGGTCATTACGAAGGTTTGAAAGTCCTTGTAACTCCTAGTGGCAGTAAAGTAGGTTCACCTGAAGAAGGAGAGTCTTCGTTGGTAGTTCATCCTGATTACCAAAGTCTAGAAACAGGTTATAATCCCGGAGCTATTGCAGTTTCCGAGCTTGCTGGTAGTTTTTCATCTACTAGTGATATAGGCGAAGAACCTGAAATATCTGAACCTTTTACTCTAACTTCTAGTGCTCCTGATTCACCTAGGGTAGAAAGAGTCATCACCGAAAATCTTCCTTCTGGTTTGATAGCTATTGAAGAACTTGCTCCAGAAGAAGAAATAGGCATCCCTATCCCTGAAGATCAACCTACTATTGATCTAAGGGAGCGTGAATCCATTTTTTACAGTCCACCTAGAATTACTACTTGGTATCTTTCGTTAACTAATTATTTGGACAACTCAGGGTCAAGTTTTTCTCCACCTCGTACTCCTTATCCACCCGGAGGTATTTATACTCCTGTAAATATGTCTGGTCAGTCGTCCATGTTTACTCAATCGCCTGAATCTTTTTTGTACGGCGGTCCTTCTGTTCCCTCTGGGTATCAGTCACTTTCTGGTACTTTTGCAGGAGCATCTCCTCAACCCATTGAACATGGGTTATTAACTGGAAACAATGGTAATAAACCGTTGGGTGTAGGAGACATTTACATGATGTCAGGTTCAATTCCCAGTTCTCAACCTCAAGGTGGCCAGTTACCGCCTGGGGGGCAGCCTCAATTAACGCCTGGGGGACAACCTCAAGGTACACAAATTGCATCTGGGGGGCAACCTCAAGGACAGTATGTACCCGTGGTGCAGTACATTCCTCAAGGTCAACCCCAGCCTCAATATGTACCCCAAGGTCAACCTCAGTATCAATTTTTACCTCAAGGTCAACCCCAGTATCAATACTTACCTCAAGGGTATCTACCCCAAGGTCAGTACTCGAGTCAAGGTTATCAACCACCCCAAGGTCAATCTTATGTTCAAGGTACGGGAAATGTACCTTTCAATTATCAATCCTACCCTCAATCCGGTTATGGATCTCAATATCCTCAACCTGTCATGGGTCAATACCCCGGAATGAACATAGTGTGGGATCCATCGCAAGTTCAACAGGTATTGCAGCCAAGTGTACAGTTGTCATCTCAAGCTGGACAACCCTTAGTTTCTGGTTCACCCCAGCAACCAGTCCAATCTAATGTTCAAACTTCTGTACCTTTGGTAGTTTCTCAGTCTGGGCCTATTGCCCCTAGTACTCCATCTCAAACGACTGCTGCAACTACCGAAACATCTGTTCAATCTACCACACTTAATTCTGGAGTATCGACAGCTCCGGTTTCTACTGTCTCTGTAACTACTCCTCAGACATCTTTACCATTGTCTGGATCCACGATTCAAACTACGGTTCAGATGCTTGTAGGACAACCTGGTTTAAGTACAGTTGTCACTAGTCAACCACAATTCGTTTATCAACCGTACCAGGGACAGTACCAATACGGGCCTGCTGTCCAACAGCCAGTTTACCAGTATCAACCGTATCCTGGGTACACTTATCAACAACCACAACAACCCCAGTACGGTCCGGTTAATCCTGGTTTTCCGGGAGGATACAATATCTCGAATGCGATTCCTATTCCAAGTTATCCTGGATATCCTCCTCCTGGGACTGGTCTTGTGACCTAGAGCTTTAGGGATCCTAATCGGCAGTTACCGTTTATCGCAACTTTGGATTTACCAGACTTGTCGCGCCTAACGAATGATCCAATAAATTATCTTCCGTTTTGGCCGCCAATGCCAAATAAGTTGCCCAGTGACATACCCAAGTTCGAAGGTAAGTCTGGAGAGGACTCGTCGAATCATGTGATGACTTACCACCTCTGGTGTGCCTCTAATTCCATCTCGGATGATTCGATCTGCTTACGTCTTTTCCAACGTACTCTCATTGGTCTCGCGGCCAAGTGGTACATTGAGTTACCACGGGCCTCTTTTTATAATTTTAGCCAGTTAGCTACCTCGTTCTTAACTCATTTTCAGTTGCCGGTCAGATATGATAATGGCACGGAGTTACTAACTTCATTAAAACAATCGATGTCCACTTATATTTCCGATCATATTCATGAATGGAGACGTCGAAGGCGGTTAGTGAAAGTTTTTATCCCAGACCAAATCTTAGCTGAATGGTTTGTTAAATCATTGTTACCGAAGATTACTGAAGACGTAGCTAAGGCCGGAGTAGTTACTGAGGAGCAAGTGATTGCTTAAGAGCAATACCTTGACTTAGTTTATACTCAGTCAAGTACGTTACACAAAAAGATCCCAGATCTTCCTAAGTCAAATCAAATCGCTGCTGCTCCTTCGGGGTCTCATGCCACTGATGGCATGATTGGTATGGTGAATACTAAAAGTAAGAAGAAATCCTCAAAGAATTCTTCACCTATTATAACCTTACCAGACTCCCCGACAGGAGAATCTTCTGCTAAAGTTTCCGTTGATATTCACGCTGTAGAGTCATCTACAGCTAAATCAAAATCCGGTGGGAAAAAGAAAGGTAAGAAGAAGAATAAAGCAGACAAAACTCCAAAGGAGAAAACAGAAAAGTCGGAAACCAATGATGAAAAGCGCAAACCTCGATATCCTTGTCTTATTTGTGAAGAGGATCATTTTACAAGAGATTGCCCTCATCGGGTCGAGGTTGTGAAAATCGTCAAGGGTTCCCCAACTCCTGTTGTTTTGAAAGATCCATTTCCAAAGCAGGAGAGTAAGATGATAGGTTCTTCCTCGAGTGCCAGTGAAGAACCCATATTGATGATGTCTCATGTAAGGATTGCGACTCGATCGCAAGATTATGGTAGTAAGAGTCCTGTTGATGGCAAAGAAGCAGAATCTTCTCATTCTAATCCATCAACCTCAGCTCCCGGTTCCGATCCACTACAGATCGAGAAACCTAACCCGGACTTAGTAATCAAACCGCCCGCCAAGGGTGTACTTCGAAGGTCTGCTTTCAATCCACATGCGAGAGCAGCCCAGAATTACAACATTGTTGAGGATTTAGCTGTTTCACCCTCAGCAATGTCGGCTTTGGAAGTGCTGCAATCATGCCCAGCACAACGCAAATTACTTTTGTCGGCTATAGGAGCTATTGATGTTCAGGACCCGAACCTAATAATCTTTGATCTAGAAAATAGTACACCGCGTTTACCTCATCAAATGGCTTTCCAGATCCCAGTGATAGTAAAAAACAGGCCTATTCATCGGACTGTAATTGATGAGGGAGCTTCCACGTGTATTATGTCGATACAGTGCTGGAGATCGCTTGGTTCTCCTTCACTAAATCAATCCCCGACAATTCTTAAGGCCTTTGATGGCCGTGGGTTCCATCCGTTTGGAATTCTACAGGATTTGCCTATAGGAGTTGAAGGAAAAACCGTTAGTCTAGATGTGGAGGTGGTTGATGCCCCTCTAGACTACAACCTTCTCCTGGGTCGAAGTTGGTCTTACGCTATGACAGCGGTCGTTTCATCGGTCTTCAGAGTAATAAAGTTTCCACATAATGGCAAGATCGTAACCATAGACTAGCTGGCTTACTTTTCATCTGACCCAGCCTCTTCAGAGAGTATCCAGCATGTCGGTAAAACGACTATCCCTTATAAGGATGTTGGAGTAGGATTAGTTAAAGATGCCGGTTTACTGGGAACTTTTCCTTTTCCTCCAATCAACGCCTTGTCTTCGTTTGCATCCATTCATGTGATTACATCATATACCATTGTTTATGACGATCCTTGGATCGTTCCTTCTGAATCTGAGATAGACTCATTTGGTGATGCTATGCCTTTGAGTCCATATGAAATTGCCTATGAAGCTGTGCAGTCTTTTACCGACCCGCGTTCAACCAAAATCGACCAAATAAATGTGGTCCGTGAGGAATCACTTTTCGCGTCAACCTCAGAATTAATAGCGTTTCCCGAAGTTGTGTCATCTGACGAGCAACTTCGTGAAGTCCTGTGCGTAGACGATTTACCATGGGAAGATCTCCATCACAGATCTTCGTTTTTACCTGAGGATGATCGTTTTGAAAATGATTTCTCATCAATCTTTACAGCTGAATATGTCAAAGAAGCTCAGAATCCAATGAAACATCCTGATTCAGAGCTGAATTTGGGAAACATTTCTCGCACTATTCCAATTGACATTTCAGTCAAGCCCGAAATTTTTGAGCACATTCATATAGGTGCCTCGTGTTCAGATGACGAAATTCAGACATACAAGGCCCTATTTCAAGAATTCCGCGACGTGTTTGCCTGGTCCTATGAGGAAATGCCAGGAATTGATCCTGCAATTGTTGTCCATGAGATCAAGACTTACCCGGACGCTAAACCCGTCCGGCAACGTTTACATCAGATTCACCCACGAAAAGCGGCTGCAATTAAAGCAGAAGTTGAGAAGCTGTTGAAAGCAGGTTTCATTTATCCGATCCTGTTAACAGATTGGGTATCGAATATTGTTCCGGTTAACAAAAAACAGGGAACAATAAGAATATGCATCGATTATAGGGATATCAATCGAGCTTGTCCCAAGGACAACTACCCAACACCCTATATCGATCAAATAATTGACGATTGTGCCGGCAGTGAAATATTTTCCTTTATGGACGGTTTTTCCGGTTACAACCAAATCAATATTCTACCTGCCGACCAACCAAAAACGGCTTTCATTTGTCCATGGGGGACATTTGCTTATTGCAAATTACCTTTTGGGCTTAAGAATGCCAGAGCCACTTTTCAAAGGGCGATGTATTATGCGTTTCATGACATCAAACACATTGTGCAACCGTATCTCGATGATTTGCTCGCTCATTCATTACATCGAGATGATCACCTTGTCCATTTATGAGCAATCTTCATGAGGTGTAGGCATTATCGTATTCGGTTGAACCCACACAAATGTGTCTTCTGCATAGAAATGGGACGATTACTGGGATTTTTAGTTTCGAAAGCCGGCATTCGCGTCGATCCCTCGAAGGTAGAAGCTATCATCAAATTGCCTCCTCCTTCGAGTCTTCGCCAACTCCAAAGTTTGCAGGGGAAAGCAAACTTTTTACGCCGATTCATTCCTAACTACGCCGAGATTACAAAGGGTTTTACCCGGTTGTTGAAACAGAACGATCAATTCTCTTGGGATGAGATAGCTCAGAAATCTTTTGATGCACTCAAGCACGCGTTGACCCATGCACCGTTGCTGCATCCTCCCAACTACAACCAGGATTACTTTTTGTACCTCGCCGCCGCTCATTCCACCATTGGAATGGTCTTAGTACAGGAAGACGAATTCGGAACGGAACATGTGATATATTACCTTAGTCGGACGTTAAATCCAACTGAGCTCAAATATTCACATGTGGAGAAATTGGCATTGGCAGCCGTTCAAGCTGTCCAACGTTTTCGTCACTACATCCTACTCCGTAAAACTACAGTCATTTCGGATTGGAACCCTATGATCTACATTTTGACTAAACAATTGCTACGGGGCAAGTACTCTAAATGGATCGTTATCCTGCAAGAGTTCGACTTGGAGTTTGAGAAATCTAAGTCTAAGAAATCTTTGGTTTTTGCAGAGTTAATGTGTGACTTCCCGCGTGCTGACACAGAAACTGTGGCAGAGGAACCCATTGCGGACGAATCTTTGTTTCTAATCAGCACTTTAGATCCGTGGTATGGAGATATCATCGTCTATCTCCAGACCCAATCCTTTCGGCCCGAAGTTTCAAAGTCGGAACGTCGGAAAATTCGCTTCCAGTCCCAAGAGTACAAAGTTATTGGAGATACTCTTTATCGCCGTGGGGCGGACTTGGTTTTTCGACGTTGTTTAACTCACGAGGAAGCTGAAAGGGTTCTGAATGACTGTCACTCTGGAGCGTGTGGCGGTCATATGTTTGGGTATGCCACAGCCCAAAAGATATTGCGCGCTGGCTACTTCTGGCCGTCCTTGTTTAAAGATTGTATTACTGTGGTCCGGAAATGCCACAACTGTCAAGTGTTTGATCGCAAGATGCACGCTCCACCTGCTCCTCTCCACCCTATAATTGCCGTTGGTCCTTTTGCCAAATGGGGTATTGATTTTATTACATGTAACCCTCACTCGGCGGGGGGCATGCATATATCATCCTTGTGGTTGATTATTTTACTAAGTGGGCCGAGGCGATGCCTATATTCGAGGCAGACGGCAAGATAGCTGCAATTTTCGTATTCAATCACATTATTGCTAGGTTTGGTGTCCCACGAGCGATAATCACTGACCATGGGCACCATTTTCGAAACGTTATGATGACAGAACTTACAGGCCAGCTTGGTTTGCGTCATGATAGTTCAACTCCTTATTATCCACAAGCGAATGGTCTGGTTGAGTCCATCAACAAAGTTTTAGTTATCATGATCCGACGAATCATTGGTATTCATCGGTCGAATTGGCGCAACATGTTATTTTCCGCGCTTTGGGCGTACCGAACCTCAGTGAAAACATCAACAGGGTTCACTCCTTTCCAACTAGTTTATGGTTTGGAAGCTGTGCTGCCCATTGAATGCGAAATCCCATCGCTTCAAATGGCTGTCGAATTACTTCCAGCTACTTCCGAAGAGGAGAAGCGTTTATTATACTTAGCTCAATTAGATGAGACTCGACATGATGCTGCATTGGCAATTGAGACTCACGCAAAACGTATGAAAGCTCAGTATGATCGAAATGTGACCCCTCGAAATTTTTCGGAAGGAGACCTAGTGCTATTATACGATCAAGCTAACGATAAATTAGGTGCTGGAAAATTCGTTCCTATGTGGCATGGGCCCTACATTGTCAAGCGAAAGCTAGCAAAAGGGGCCTATGAGCTGGTAGACTTTGACGGGGACTCTTTGGGTAAACCCAGAAATGGACTTTACCTAAAGAGGTATTATGCTTAAATGATGGGTATGGAGATTTTAGTTAGGTTAGGTTTTTCTGTCTAGCTGGTGTGTTTGTTAGTTTAGACAGTGTGCTTAGCTTAGAAAGTGTGTTTTTCGTCGTTATTCTGCTTATCTTGGTTTTACGCTTGATGTTTGCAGATGTCGATGCCTCTCCAAACATATATTGGATTTGCTGATGGTGCTTGTCGTAGTACACGGAATATCTCTTCCGCAGATTGGGTTATCTATTCGCCCTCTGACGAGTTAGTTTCTATGCATGGGGTAAGCCTCGGTCAAACAACAAACAACATTGCAAAATACAGTGCAGTGATTGAATTATTGTCTGAATCTATTTCATTTGGGATTCGGAGTTTGATAGTGAGGTTAGATTCTGAACTCGTTGTATTACAGCTTAATAGAGTATATGCCATTAGAAATCCAGTTTTATTAAGATTATTTTTGAGAGTGCGTCTCTTGGAACGTGAATTTGATTACATTGAATATCAGCATATTCCAAGGTCTTTAAATACATTAGCAGATGCAATTGCTTCTCGAATGTTAGACAGACATTTGCAATAATCATACATGTAAATTTAAAAACATTTCATCACACATGTTTAACAAGATAAGCCGGTAATATTGATATATATAGATAGGAGTGTGTCAAAAATACATCGTCTTCGATCAAAGGTTGAAAAACACCTTATGATCGGCAAAAATGATAAGTACAAAAAACCAAAATGTCACATGTGTCTACAAAAACGACCATCCAATCACTGGTGATGCTCTCTATACGACACCACTGCACGAGCCACCCTACACAAGAACCTCCTAAAAGGTCCTGGGACTGCGACTACATAGCGTTGAAGCCTGATAGGAATATCATCTATAGTAGTCTCTGGTATGTCTGCTGTAAGACGCTCTAGGTCTTGTTCCAACTCAGCTAGGGTCTTTGTGGCCTCGTCCCGTGGGGCCGGTGCCGCTGCAACTGGTAGTCTCCTCTCGAAAGGCCGGAGATTGGCTGGACGGCGTGGGCCTACATCTGCATTTTGAAGATTGTTACTGTCAGTTTTGAGACGATATAAAAAACAAAAAAAGTAGATAATTTAAAAAACTTGTGAAAAATGAAGTACCTGTGTCATCCCATTGTTCTCCCGGTGGAAGAACCATGTCCGGATCTCCACGAAAATCAACTCCGGCATAAGGAAAATCTTGTATAGAAAAGATCTGGTCCTCCAACCAGTGAAAATACTCCGGAGTAAATCGGACAACCTCCGTGCCCTCGTCAGGATGACGGGCCATCACCGTAACCCATCGCATCAACTTAGGCTCTCGGGGAGGCCCAACCTCAACAGTGAGCTGCTGTGGGATCAGCATCGGAACCCTCTCTAGGGAAAAACTCACAACTAAAGGCCCATAACCAAAAGTCTTCAGCTGTCCGTTTTTGGTTCTAGTCAGTTGGCCCTTTAAGTTGGCCAACACAACATCACACCAGTTGAAAATGGTGCCCCGATAGCAATCAATCGCCATCCGCATCTGGGATCCAGTGGCAATGTGCAAAGCGGCAGCCCCGCAAAGTCTGGTAACTATAAAAGCAATCACCATAAGTTCAGGTCGGGATATAGTTTTGATCTCTATCCCCTTCTCCTGAGACTGAGTGTTACACCACTCTTGTCGGAGACTAGCGATGGACTGGCCACCCGGCCTAGTCCCGAATAGAGTCAAGTGTTCGCCTCTCTTGGGCAAACCAGTGAGGAAATAAATATCTGAGGGCTCTATCTCGAGCTAGTGCCCTCCAATGTAAAAGCACTGGTCCTGGACGTTCCATCTCTCTACCAGCGACTCTAGAAAGCGCACCTGGGCCCTCATGCCAGGTATGGCCCAGTATTTGTAAAGGCCGCATGCCTTCAAAGCATCAATGAACGGTTGATGATTAATGGCGGCCAAATAAACATCTTCGTGTTCTCTCTCGCGCCAATCAAGCATGGTGGGCAATCTACACACCAAAAAACATCTGTTAGATTCAATGAAATCAAAAAATTTTGGTCCTTTTTGAAGAAATTGGGGTTTGAAAACTTGTTTTGCGGGGTACGCACCCCGCCTTTAGGAACAGGGCGTGGGTACGCGGGTTCCCTTAAGGCAAGGTGCGTACGCCCGGCATTTTCCCAACTGAGAAAATGTCGGGGTACGCGGGTCACCAGTGGAGCACCTGCGTACCCCGAAAGGCGGACCTTGAAACCCCAAAGCTTCCAAAAAATGAAACTAGGGCCTAAAATCAAATTCTAAACGGATGAAAACGAAGAGGAGGATGTTGTAGAATACCTGATGAGACGGCGTTCGATTTCGACGGTCGGATTCTCCGCAATGTCCACGGGAAGTTTCTTGCCAAAAGCCCTTTTTCTCTCCTCAACAGTAAAATGGTAAAAATGAATTGGTAAAAGCCCTTTTTATAGGTTTTTTGGGTAAATAAATGGTAAATTTGTTTATTTTTCACCATGAAAAGGTATTTTTCAAAGTATTTTTATCTATCTTTAAACAGGTATGAGTAATGTGTTGGTTTTTGTGCAGGATAAAGGATTTTCAGGGAAAATTGTGACTTTTCACAAACAAAAACATCAGAGTCATCTTTAAGCCCTTTTCTGACTCCTAAAACATGAAAAGATTGCCGAGCGTTTCTTTTACACTCGTTAAAACGGAATTAAAAGACGATCCCCTTATAGCGCTTTTCTGACCGTAAAAACAGGAAAAGATTGCCGGATTTTTGTCGTTTCAAATTCGATATTGGAAATAAAACGACGTGTCCTTGATCGCTTTTTACTTTTTAGGTCAAAGACACTAATTATGAAAGTACTCCTTGGTCGTAAAAGATCAAGCGGTTCTCTCAAGTATTATTTTATACTTTTTCGGGCTTGGGAGACACAAATTTACGAAAAAGTTCAACCCTGGAGTCTTCTTAAGTTTTTTCAGACTCTCTAAAATTGAAAAACGCCGAGTTTCTCCTATACTGGACTCGTTAAAATTTCACAGCAAAGGACATGTTCGATTACAAACAGGAACGGACCACTCCTTCTTAGGGTTCGAATCTAAACTAAGTTGGACTCATCCGAAGGATGAGCTTATAATCAAGCATATGTTATCCTCCTCAAGCTTGTTAAAAAATAAAGAGGTACTTGCCAGAAATGGTGGGGGAAAAGAGAGAAAAATGAGCCTATTTGTTATCCTTTGTCTCAGAAGAAACCTTATCACCACTCTTGAACACGACACTTTTTCATTCACCTGGGTTGGGAAATCCTTTACCTAACAGTTGATCAAACCACATTGAAAATCTTCAACCGGTTCCAGGTATTAACTTTGGGTCAATTGTTACCAAGCCATCTATCGTGTCGTTATGTGTTCAAGAGGTCACTGCAAATAAACCATTCACCTGCAAAATACCTGTCATCCATTTCGACCATCCCTGAGTCAGTCCTTACAGCTACATTTCTTCAACTTGATCTATGATTTCGTGTTGTGGGCTTGCCTGCAACGGGTCGCTTTCTATCGACATCAGCACATTATCTAGAAAGATGACCTAGAAATCATCAGTACCTTGAAATATGCATGCATCAATGGCAGGTTTCTCGCCTTTGACGACGGTTTACATCATTGACTTTCGATCGAAGGATTCCGTGAAATGTTCGACATCAACTCATTCATTCACATCTCATGGATTGTACTGGGTACTTTGAGAACCATTGACATCACCGGTGGTCTCTCTCACACTTGTTAACAGTTTACATCATCGACTGGTAATCAAGTGGTTTCTACCATGTTCGACATCAACTCATTTATTCGCATGGATAGAATCGTACCACTTCGGGAAGTAGAAATGAAGACCCTGGATCTAGTTTCCACCATCCAGGCTGCGAGGAGTTTTGTATTCATTATACAGTAGACTAATCATAAACAGATGGCTGCGTCCATACTGTGTCTACATGAGTCTATGATTATGATGTACTGCGAAATCATTCCTATATCAGAGCAGTAGTTAGTTTGTTAGTTAAAGTTTTCAATCTGAGTATGGGAATGCCTACCTCAGTGATGATATGATCTTACATATGTATTTTGTGTTGAATATTTGCAGGTTCCGACTGGGCTCTCCACAAGATAATCCTTGAAATGATAAAGTACTTCACCCTTCCTAGATGATATGAAACCCTAATCTACAACAGGCTTCGCACTTTAGGGGGCAATCTGTTACACTAAAATTTGTCACCATGACTATTTGCAGTTAGTATGGCTCCATCAACTGTCATACTATCCTCCTTGGCAAGTCTTATACCTCTGCTCCTCATGTCAAACTCCAAGAAAGAGAGAAAGTCCTTAAAAAGTCAATTAACTCTGGTTACGCAGTTTCTCTTAACCTTACCTGCGTGTACGCACTCCAAGTTCACAATATCTGCGTACTTGTACGCTCTGTCTGTAAAGGGGTGGGTGCGTACTCCTGTAAAGGTCAAAAGGCGCGAGTTTTACTTCAAAAAAGTTACTTGTGGTCGAATCTAGAGCATTCTAGAAGATGGTTTGACGTGTATTGAGCGCCTCCAGATGGTTCATGTATCCCTATGAAAGAGGAACTTATCCCATCAAGAGGGGAGCTATCCCATTCAAAGAGGGGCTTATCCCATTGATGGTGGACCTGATTAACTTCCTCCAAAGCATTATAAATAAAGGCATTGGGCCAGAGGGAGAGGAGGTTGAAAGCTGAACATTCCTAAGGGTAGATGCTGCTGAAATTAGGACTCCCTTATAGAGCTTGAGAGGAGAGATTCCCATCCTTTCTTAGCTTCATTTGGAAGTGGGTGAGCTGATCAAAGTAAAGGAGAACTCTTGCTGGACCCTGGGAGGGACCTGCACAACACCAAAGCACTGGTTGTAATGGTTTCTTTTGTTTCCACTTAATACAATTAAGTTCATTTTTCTCAACAAGTTGTTATATATAATTTGTTTCATATACTCCTTGGTCTTTATGATGAATATGTTTTATTTTATGAGTTATTCAGGTGCTATGTAATCGTTTGCTTGTTAGTGAATGCAGGTTTCGAAGAGAAGGAGGAGCTCATCTGGATCGGAGAGGCTGGACTGCTACAAACAGCGTGGGACTAAAGGTATGTTTTAAACACCTGATTACTTGTATTCTAAATGCATATTTAGGGAAAGATAGTGCTTAATTGTCTTGTTTGTCACTAGAAAGCCTTAGCTTCTAGGGAGGTCGGTTTTGTCCGCAAAATTGACTCTTTCCGCATGACAAAATGGCGACTCCACTGGGGAATCCATGGATTTGATTGATTTCTCTTTTGATTGATACTTTGATTTGAGAAAAGTCGATTTCTTTCTGGTTTTTGACTGATTGACTGTGAATTTGGGTGGAATAGCTTAGGGTTAAGTTAGATTTTATTTTTCTTGGTTTTGCTAGCAGTACGCACCCTCTGCGTTAAGCACAGTGCGTACTTGTACGCACTGCAGCTTTGTACACAGAGCGTACACGCACCTGTGCAAACAGGTTGCCTGCGTACCTTGTCAAAAGTTGAGAAAATTTCAATTTTTTCCTTTTTGCCTCTTAGATTTTGTTTATAATTTGTTTTTGCTGCCCAGATCCACTGGTTACCTGTCAGAAGTCTTCATCTAAGTTTGTTTCATTAGTATCAAGGGTTTTAGTGAAATTCATAGAAGTTCTAGCCCTAGGGTTTGATTTTTGTATTGGTCCTGTAGTGACTTTGGTTTTAGAAGTTGTAAAACCTTGGATCCCCCTGGTCTTTTCAGTCTTCTTAGGAGCCGAACCTTTCATAAAATCCACCTTTGTGAGAAACCTACCTTTGTGTTGTCTCTTTGCGGAATTTCAAGAAAGCTTGTTGGTTAAGCTGTGAATTTCATTCTTAAGAAAAAGAACAAAAGATTTTGATTTTTGTTTTTGACTGGTTTATGATTCTGCATGAACTAGTCCTTGATTGAATTGTAACTGAGTAAAACATCCTGGAATTATATTTTGTAAGCTTTTGCCTCATTAAATTTGCTTTTAGGTAAATTTCTCTTAGATCTGCTTTTAGGAAAAATTGATTTGATTGTCATAGATTTTTTTAAAATTGATTTTTGTTAAGTAGTTTTACATGCTTTGTTAATATAGGAAAAAATACAAAAATCTCTTTTGAAGGAAAGTTTGTTTTAGTAGCATTTGAAGTCTTTGAAAAGAGAAAGGAATTTTCGTGAAATAATTAGTGGTCATGTGTTGTATGCTTTGGAAAAGATAAAGAGATTGTTTCTTTGATTTTCATTGCCAAGAAAGTTGTCTTTATATCAATTTTGCATTCTCCAACTCTCTTAGCTAGGGAATTCATTGAAAAGGAAAAATAGTATAAATCATCCTAGGTGCATCTTTTTAGTGGGGAGCAAGAAATATTTGTGGTGGTATACTTGGATGACAATACAGTCTTTTGCAAGATTGTGGAGGAAAAAATCCTCCACTTAAAACTCACCTTTGAGAAGTGTAGGAGATATGGTCTCTCCCTGAACCCTAAGAAATATCAGTTCACCCTAAGTGAGGGGAAGATGCTAGGACATATAATAGCGTAGGAGGGTGTGAAGATCAATCCTAAATGAGTTGAAGCCATCATCCACATTTCTCTTCCCAGGAATAAGAAAGAAGTCCAAGCCTTCTTGGGGAGAATAAATTTCTTAAGGCGATTTATACCCAACTATGCCGAGATATTCAAGGGTATTATAGACATGATCAAGAATGGAAATGAAGTCAAGTGGAGCCCTATCCCTTGTGATTCTTTTAGTAGAATCAAAGAAGCTTTGGCTGAAGCCCCAATGTTAGATAACCGCAACTATTTAGTGAATTTCTACATCTTTTCTTTTGCCTCTCCACATACCATTGCTGCAGTGCTACTACATAAAAATAAAGCGGGTTATGAGTAGCCCATCACCTTCTTCAGCCAAGTCCTAAGGGATGTTGAGCTAAAATATAACATATTGGAGAAACAAGCCTATGCACTGGTCAAGGCTCTGAAGGCATTTCACATGTATGTGTTGCAATAGAAAATCACAACGTTTGTCCCAATGATAGTAGTCAAGGAAATCTTGGTGCAAGGAGACAGTGAAGGAAAGAGGGGTACGTGGATAGGAAAAATACAAGAATACGATCTAGAAATAAAGCCTACCAAACTCATTAAAGGCTAGGGGTTGGCCAAGGTTTTATCGAAATCCAACTACCAAGCACTAGGGATAAACCTGATCATAGAGGAAGGCAGACCAAAGAATCACCATAGCAGTATTAAAACATATGAGAAGAAAATCTATGCCAAATATGAGGGATCACCTTGGTATAAGAACATCATTCATTACCTCGTATTCCTAAGGTGCTTGTTGGGGCTAGATACGTCCAAAAACAAAGCCTAAGATTGCAAGCATAGAAATATATCACATCCAATGGCCTACTCTACTAGAAGGATCTTGTGGGGGTATTGTTGTTATGTTTGGTGTAAGGGGAGACTCATAAAGTGATTGGGGAGTTTCATGGAGGATTCTGTGGAGGGAATTACAGCTGGAAGACCATGGCACACAAAATCATTAAGGTTGGATTCTACTGGCCTATGCTATTTCGAGATGTTCATTCTAAAATCAGCATGTGCCAGAAATGTCAAGTGTTTGCGGAAAGAGAGAAGTTTCCTCCTCTCCCCCTAATTCCTATGCATGTGGAGGAGCCTTTTAGACAGTGGAGAATAGACTTCATAGGGGAGATAAACCAACCATCTAGTGGCCAACACAAATGGATATTAACAACCACTGACTATTTCACCAAGAGGGTATAGGCCATCCAAGCTAGAAATGCTACAGACTCCGTGGTGATAAATTTCATGTAGGAGAACGTACTATCCCACTTTGGTTGTCCTTTCAAAATGATCGCTGATAATGCTCAGGTCTTCAAATCTTCCAAGTTCACCAAATTCTGCCATAAATATAATATCACCATTGGGCACTCCACTAAATACTACCCTCAACGCAATGGCTTGGATGAGTCCTCAAACAAAGCTATGTTGAGGGTGCTAAAGAAGACCATCATTGAACATCAAAGGAAATGGGACTCCCAACTAAATTTTGCTCTATGGATCCACTCGAAAATCACCTTTTGAGATAGTGTATGGAAAGGCTTCTATCTTCCTGATCCAACTAGAAATGCTAGTATCAAGGTTGCTACAAGAAGCCGAGGAAGAGCTAAGTGCCTTGAAAAGAAGGATAAATCAGCTGGTTGAGCTTCAGGAAAATAGAGAACAGGTGGAGGCCAAACTGTCCAATTATCAACAAAATATGAAATCTCTATTTGACAAGAAGGCCAAGGACAAACCTCTTCAGCTAGGAAATTTAGTTCTCATGTGGGATGTTCGATGGGAGGATAAAGGAAAACATGGAAAATTCAATCCACTATTATTTGACCCATTCAGGATTGCAAAAGAGAGAAGGAAAAACACATATCTCCTTGAAAATTTGGATGGTGAATTGTTGGTACTGCTACTAAATGGTTAGTTCCTCAAATTTTATTTTCAAAATTAGAAGTACTTGTCTTACACTCATTGTAATTATTTGGTGTGTGTATTGCAATTGTTATTTGAATTTTCATTTTATGCAAAAAACTATACTTTCATGAAAGTTATCTTTTGATTATAAGTGAATCCATGCCCAAAGGCATAGTTTGCAGTGTGCAGGTTCTCAACACCTTGCTAGCAAGGCACTCTCACCAGTTGGAGCCAATGTTGTCACTCACTTCATTGTGGGTTTCAGTTGGTCAAGGTTTCCCAAGAGAAGTAAAGTTTGAAGCCAACTTCGTAGGCCACAAAAGCTCTCAGATCCAAGTTAGTTCCACTCCATTGCATAGTTCCTAAAACAAAATTTCCAATGGTATATAGAAGTCCCAAAATGGACTTCTGGATCAGAAGATACGATATGTTCAAGATCAATAGTTCTGTCACCCTGAAATGAAGGAAAAGAGATTATCAGAGGGCCTCGGGCATAGCAAGTCAAGCATATCAGTGGTCGACAGACCCCGCATATTGGGAACCCCGCAATCCTGCAGTCTTGCAACCCCCAGTCCCATAGTCTCGTAACCCAGCAATCCTACAATCCCGCACCACACATCATCGTAGTCCCGCATATTGGCTTATCATGCATATAGGTGGGTCCCAGGAGTTCATCTACTTATTAGTTATATTGGTCATATCCCACATCCCGCAATTCTCACAAATCAATGATTGGTGGTGGGAAATCCCTGCATCCCACAGCCTCGCAGTCTGAATGGCCCCCTGCAATACCTGATGGGCCATCCTTAAGGAATTGCGGGGGGGAATTTTTGATGTAGTGTGAAATTTTCGGGGAGGGCCGATTTCATTTAACAAAGGAATTCAAAGAAAAAACCAAGGGTAGGCAAATCCCCTTTCTCTCTCCTCTAGGGGGCCATGTGGGAGTATATTAAGGCTCCCGCATATCGGGCACCCCACGGTCCTGCAATATCAGCGATCAACGATTATGAATAGGACTAGGGTTAAGAAGACTGCGATATGTGGGGGTAGCATCGATGAAGTGCTAAATTGCCAAGAAAGGTCGAAGAACTTTAACAAAGAAAATTGATGCAAAACAAAGGCCAAGCCACCCCCTTCTCTCTCCTTCATGTGGCTGAATACGGTAAATCTCGCAGTGTCGCGACTCCGCAATCCTGTTGCGCCACGACCCCACAGTGCCGCAACATTGTAGTCCCACTTCTCGCAGTCCTACATGGCCCCCGCAATATCCGGTGGGCCATCCTTAAGGAATTGTGGGGGAAAACAAGCCGATAGTGTTAAATCGCCGAGGAGGGCAGAGGCTGATTTGCATTGAAAATCATTGAAAAACTAAGGGAAGGAGGACCCCCTTTTTCTCTCCTCTGGGGGGCCATGTGGGAGACTACCCGTAGTCCCGCAACATCGCACGATATCATTGATTTGAAATCCAATGTAAAAGCGTCGGGGGAGGCCGAAAAAGATTAAGAAAGGAAATATAGGGAAAAACAAAGGCCAGGTGAACCATTTCTCTCTTGTCCACGTGGCATTATGGAAGGTGATGCGACAAGTACAGAGGAAACATGTCACTCAATTTTGGTATTTTCAAGGGTCCTACGGGGCCATTTCAAGGTGACATGTGTCACCACTCACAGGGTGACACACGACAGTGATGACGTCAACCCACTGATCGACGATTGCATGATCTTGGGGAAAAGCTAAAGGTAAGGTGCATTCGATGCCGGGGTGTGGGATTCTTAATAACAAAGGAAAAGGCCACCCACACAGTAGTGGAAAGCCTTAGCGCCCAAAGGGCTAAGACCCTAGTTCCAGCCCCCAGTCATATGAGGAAAATTACAAAAGGGGCTATAATAAAGGGAGCTAAGGGGGAAATAAAAAAAAATAAAATCTGTTTCACCTATTTCAAAGATAAAAAGCCTACGCCCGAGAGTCTTCTCTGTTACACTATAATACACAATCCCAGGCCAGATCAAGGAGCTGATTATGTTCAGTAAGACTTTAAAGGCAGAAATGACAGGGTCAGTGCCGAAAGAAATTGTAAAACTACATACAGAAGATTGAGCATTCAAAATAAGGCAGATCTGGGTGTCCATTGTATTCAACAGGACTTTAATGGCAGAAATGACAGGGTTGGCGCCGAAAGCAGTTGTAGTAGTAAATCAAGAAGAGGGAGCATTCAAAACCAAGTATGGGCAAACTGATAAATGACTCTTTGTGACTCGCTTCCAAGGTCGGTGCCAAAGGCACCAAAGGGGAAATGACAAGAGTTAGTTGAGCAGCACAGAAGACCATACAGTGAACTAGATGCAGCCTGAAGCCTAAGTAATTATAGGGAGGGGCGCATAGATATTCCATTAATGTTTCATATATTTTGTCATCTTGTGATGTGCTTTCCTTTATGAGGCAATTACTATTTTTGTGATGTTTTTTGGACACATAGACTTCCTTGGCCGAGACAGTAAGCTGATATGACAACTTAGACTCAACCCAGGGATATTTTGTACTGTATCATGATTGATAACGCACCCCCTCTTCTTATAAATAGGGAGTAGAAACATTGAATAATGGTTCTAAAATTTACAAAGAAAGGCTGATATTTTTGTGAGACTGTATCACTTAGTTACATATATCTTGCAAAATATCATGGGAGTAGTGGTGATTCCCCCTTTTAAGTATTACAGTGTGTTATTTCCTGTTTGCATCCATTTTGTCTATTTTCTTCTCTAAATTCATGCAACAATAGATTCCATAATATTTCATACTTGCCTACAGATTCATTTGCATTGATTTGTTAATATACATGCCTATTTGATGGGTTGAAATTATATCTTTGAACTGCACTACATGAATCATAGCATAGAGCTTCTTTTTTGTCCATTATATCTACCTGTAACTCGGATAGTTGTAGAAAATATCATGGTTTCAGACTCTATGTTTTCAATATATAATTCTTGGTGCTTTGAGCTCTACATTTTGAGTTATCCCTTCTCTTTGTCTTCTCTCATTTATTCCCCAAAGCTGATTAAACTGTAAACCTTTGAAGTGCTCAACATCCACTATTTTTTGTTATATTTATGGGAATTGTGTATGTGTAGAAATACTGAAATACTTGACTTGTATCTTTGGATGAAAGAACCAACTCTTGACTCTTATATATGTGTATAGAACATTGGTCATGTTTCCTCCTGCTTGAGAATCATTTCAGACACACTAATCTAGATGTACCTAGGCACTGGTCTTGTAAGCAATCTAAGGCTGTCTCTGGGAGCTACAACAATGATGATTATCAAATTATGGCCACCTGACTTGTATTTATAGCCGTCGAGGGTGTCCAATTTTTGTTTTGGGCCAACCTGTCCTTTTGTGCACATGTAGGCTTCAATTTAAAAATACACTTTCCATTATCCAAATTAAGTACTTCAAAAGTCAAAATTGGTCCTCTCGAAAAGAGGAATCTAGTCCCATAATTGGAATTTTCACTGAGCTACCAAATTAACATGCTCTTTCAGCTAGGGATAAATTCCAACTACATCATGTAATCATCACAGGTATGCTATCATCAAACTACATCCTATCTCAAGTAATCAAATGTCGTCACTGCTTATCTCTGCTCATCTTTGCTTGTCTCTTGATTATCTCTGCTCATATGATAAACATTCTTGAATCTAAAAGAAGAAGAATTTGACATTAGATGGGAGTCCAAGATACCATCTTGAATTCACATAAATAGTATCAAAGAGCTTCTCTCAATCTAGAACGACATCAGGGAGCTTTTCTTAACTGGAACCACATCGGGGAGGACATCTCAAACCATAATCCATTGACAATGAGGAAGGTCCTATGGGACACTCTCACCTCATGTATATGATAGTGGGGAAGGTTGTATGGGACACTTTCACCCCAGGTCATCTTATTGAGCAATATGTGAGATACAACTTACCAAGAATGGATAACAACCATCCCACGATGCAATCAATGGGTGTGATACTACTTGCCATCTAAGGTAAGGATAAAAACCATCCCATTTCTTGCTAATGTTCCCAATAATCACCCTTAAGAGTCATGTGGTAGAACAAATTGCATCATAAGCTTGGTTGAGGTACCCAACTTACCAAAGGTAAGGATCACACACCCTCAAGCTCTCTCTCAACCTGTTGTCCAAATGGGGAGTGAAAATGCCAAGAAGCCTAATTTGTGGGTATGATGCAAAATTGGATATACTCTACTAGAGAAAGATAGGCGAGAAACATATTCCATATTATGGGTTGAAGATAGGGATGCTACCCTATTTTCTAGAGATACCTCAACCCCAGGAGCCCTATATCTCAATTCCTCACCTTGGGAGCTGAGATAGGGGGAAGAGCCAACTTAGTGTACTCGATTAACCCTGCTCTTTGTAGATAAGAAACATATCAATGTGATCATATATGTTAGTTGCTTATTGAAAAGTTTAATCCTAATGCCTCATACATTACCTAGATCTGCAATCCTCTATTTTCTTTTTCATGCAAGACATCAAATCAAATTTTATATTAGAACAAATACATGATATAAAAGGATATGTTATTCATCCTCCCTTTAATGGAGGTATCAACCATAATCCAAATCTTGTCTCTTACAACAACGCTGTCTCAATATATGAAGATATCTAAGTCCCAACTATATATGGGATTCTTTGCCAATTAGATCCCACTCTTTCTTATCAAAATGTATCACTATCACATATAGAACCTATTTAAAATAACTTTCCAAAGAGTTTATTCAACTTGCCTTATAACTATCCATGCTAGCAACATCGTATTCAACCTCAACAGTGCTTAAAGCTATGGAATTTTCATCCAAAATATCATTAAAAATATCATACTGAAGAAAAACCCTATGTATTCATCCCATTAATGACGATCCAAAACAACATAAGTACATTCATGCAGTCATATATCATAGGAAGCTTATCTCAAACCCAAACATTGATCGTCCCATGCAAATATCTCGAAGGGTGTTTGGAGGCAACCGAGTGTGTATTAAGTGACTCAATCATGAATTGACTTAAGTTGTTCTATGAAAAACATATACCTAGATGGGTGTTCACAATGAACACCAATGTCTCAATCCACTTTTGGTTACCAAGTCAGGTCAAACAATATCTCTGCATAATTTCTTGAAATTCAATTGGAGTGTGCAAGGATTTTCATTTCCTCTTTCCAAAAATTCTTCAATAGCTTCATGGTATATATTTTATTTTTCAAAATTCAGAAAGTGGTTTATCGTTCCAATATTATTCATTTCGAACTTCAAAGTCCAACTCCCTCTTACTTTGATCATCAGAGGCTCATTACCGGTCAAGAATAAACCATCACCATATAAAACCAAAATCAAAGTCATACTTTTGACTACTTTGAAGTAGATGTTCAGATCAACACTTCTTCCTGGCTTCACTAGGTAACTGTCAATGTGGACATACCAAGCTTGGAAATCTTGCTTCAAATCATACAATTCTATTTGCAAACATTATATTGATCAAACCAATATACTCAACCTCACACAAATCAATACTGTGCAATCAAGTCAATTAAGTCAACTTATCAAGCCGTAGATGCCAAATCAAAACTAATATCAAAGCCATAAAAGTTTCTTCCAATAAAACTCTTCGAACCAGGTGTCAGGTAGAGCTCACATCCAAACCAAGTTACAACCTTATCTATTGTCATGTCAACAAATATTATTTACCAAGCAATATCAGTCCAAACTTTATCAATCCATCCTAACACTCATAATATAAACCATTTCTATCACTAGATGCGAATGCATACATTCATTATGAGATTACTGCATACTGAATAACAATTCTTTACACTTAACCAATGTGCCAATACCAATATTAATCATTGAGAGTCACTACTCCCATATTGTCATGTCACATCAAGGTAATTCACCATTGTCAAGTACCAAATTTGATAAAAACATTCTTTACACTTAACCAATGTGCTAATACCAATGTTAATCATTGAGAGTCACTATTCCCATGCTGTCATGTCACATCAAGGTAAATCACCATTGTCAAGTACCAAATTTGATAAAAAACTCTAACTTGTTATCACTGTGAATTCAATAAATCCAAAAGCGAAAACATATTTAAGAACTATCAAGCGTCATGTCAAAATTTCAATATTTCTCATATATATTAAACCAATAAGCCAAATATTTTCAAACCCTTGTAACTGTTATCAAATACTGACATATACTAACTTCAATGATCAAATCAAAATAACATAATAAAATGAAAATTCTATTCCCTTGCAAAAACAAGTTTAGTCAACATAATCACATTCTCTATAGTAAGTCAAACATTCAAACTTACCTACTCATAGGACTTTCTATTGTGAGCTCCATATTTGAAAGACTGTCATACTCCTGGTGCACTCATGATCTCGTGCATAAGGCTTTAGTTTTCTTTTTGTGTCCTACAAAAATAAGCACACCCATAGGCCTTCTTCTCTGCAGTTGGGAGGCTTATAACCACACCCTTAAGCCTTCTTTCATGTAGTCGAGGCTTAAACTAGGAGAACCCTTCTCTGTTAAAATCAAATTCTACCAATACCTTTTTCCACAACATCAGATGTTTATTCATGCCTAGAATCCTTCCTCCAACAGTAAAGTGTCTTATTTTCAAAGAATAATTGGTGTTAATATCTCATGAAAAGTTTCTCCCTCTAAATGGGAAGCCACTTTAGTCATCATCATTCAAAACATCAACCAGTCTATCATAATACTTTCATGCATCAAAAAAAATGTTAGATCATGAAATCAAAGTATATCAGGTTCTAAAACATATATTCGTCATGGTCATAACATGTTAGCATCAATTACTATCATATATCTATATGAAATAAAACTTTCATCAAGGGTTGGTGTCATATAATTAGGGAAGATAACAAGTGTATGTTTATACTTCAAGGATCATAATCACTAAATCACTTCTTTAAGTTAGGGCATCCATTCATACTTTCTAAGCTTATCAAAAGCTAAACAAGGTGAACAGGAAGATCCTGAGTATCCATCTTATTATTACACGTTAATCAACAAAGTTACCATGCCTATTACAAGCATTTAATTAACGCCAGGAATGCTAGAATCAGAGAAGGTATCAGAGATCACATTCTTGATATGAGGGACCTGAAGACAATTATCGCTGGCATGGACAAAAACATCACACAAAGCACATGGAGTAATAGACTTGGCAGCTTAGGAGGATTTGGAGTTGTTGGGGGAGCCTTATCTTTGCTTCCCTTTTTCTGGGCTTTCCCCCCTTGTTAGATGCTTTCACAATAGGAGAAGGTTACCATTGAGATGATATGAATTTAAAGAGGAACAAAAAAAATTACAAATATAACCATAAATATAGAGATGCAGCAGAACACTATCTTTCATTAATATGAAATAATGAAATATGCTTACAAACAAAATGGAAATGAGACTAGCTCAGGCGATAATAGCTTATCTATGAGAAGAGATGTGGCAGCTACATGCCTCTGAACTAAGTTACAATTAGGCTCAAGGGAATTTTTATTATTGAAAAATAAGAGAAAACCCTAAAAAACCAAAACCCTAAGCCGAGGAGATGTATCACCAAGATTTTATGGGCCCCATTGCAGTTAGTTGGGCAGCCAACTTCCAGGGTTGTAACTTGGTCATATTATCTCCGTTTGACATGCATGACACCTCATGGCAAAGATATCTCCGAGCAATACAACTGAAAACACGATTTAAATAAAAAGTATTGTAGGAATATTGCCAAAAAAATGTCGTTTAGGGCCTCAAAATGGCTCTAGAAGTTTAGGACCCGAAAAACTGCCAAAAATAGTAAATTGTGCTACAATTGAGGAAACTTGAAAAAATGAAAGAAAAAATAGTGGGAGTCCATGTGGAATAGGTGGGTGGCCATCAATATCCACCTGGATCATGAGGTTGCTTTGGAACTAAAGAAAAGGTAGGGGTAGGAACAACAGGTTGGAACGGGGTCAAAGAAGTGTAAGGCTTGAGTTGATTTGGGGGAATGTTTGCGGGAGGATCAATGAAGTAGATTGGGATCCCCAAGGTAATGTTAGGTAAAATAAATGTAGCCTTGATAGGTGTAGAATAAACTGCTTCAAGATGGTTAATACCTGGGGGAATGGTTCTAGGATGAAATGGATTAGGAGAGATACCAGTAGAAGGAAATGGTCCTTGAAGAGTAGTAATGGAAGGCTGGGTTGGGTTAGGAAAAATAGGTTGCGGAGGTTTTGTATTTTGTGAAGTCATACCAGACCATTTGTCAGTGGCCCACGATGCTTGGAGCATGCAAACACTAAATGATCTAGGCTCAGAAGGAGTAGGTGGTGGACCATAATAAGCACCAAGAAATGTGGAATATTTGTAGGCACTGGGATTGACATTAGTAAGGGATGAGATAGTTTATTGTTATTCACTAATGAGATATTGGACTGAGGTGAAGTCTGAGATTTGGGGTCATAGTACACCAACTGATCGATAGTGAAGATCTTTCAATTATGAGGGATTTTTTTTTTACAATGAACTGCAAACGTGACAATAGACATAACATAGGTATAACTATGACCCAAAAGGATGTTGTAAGCTAAATGGGAATCGATGTCTTCAATATAAATATAGATAGTCTTGTTGAAAATAGTGATAGGATAGTTGCGATATAAGCCAAGGGGTTGTGAGGGATGACCATCCCAAGAATGGAGAGTGATGGTGGAAGGAGACAGATCAGGTGAACCAATTTTCTTCCAAACATTAGCAACCATCACACAGGTGGAGGTGCCTTCGTCTATGATACATTGCTGGACAATGGTGTTTCTTATGGAGGATGGTATTTGAAATGAAATGGACGAAGGTAGGGGAGGATTTCTCTACTTTTCAACCTGAAAGAAAATCATATGATCGTCTTTGGGATCCACAACACCCAAAGCTAAGAGTAGATATTTTCATTGGGATGGGTACATCTATAGGAATTGTAGTGTCGACATGGCAATAGGAGACTGTGTCAAGTCATCTACTATGCTATAGTTATGGGCCGCTTTAGAAAAAGTAGCGTTTCAATGTAATGGACCTTTCGGGATCTTGGGAATAACCTCTACCTTAGGCAGAGGGATATGTAAGGTACCATTGGATGACGACAGAGGCTCAGTGGAAACTTGGGGTTGGGACTCAGTCGCTGACTTAGTGGGTGTCTTGTCATATTGGCATGATCGAGTCTAGAGGTTGAATTTCTTGGTATTGACCTCATCAAAATTCATCATAAGAAATTATAATCATGGTGAAAAGATGGTGGAGTTTCCTAACCTTGTGTAGGTAGAGCAACAATATATCCTTAGTGAGGAAAAGGATTGGTAAGCACTGTTGTTTGAGATGAAGCAGGAGGGGGAGGAGGAGCTATGGGCTGCAATCCTCTAGAAGCAATTGCTTGAGCTTCCCATACTTGACGCGTCTGAGGAAAATGGGGACAATCATGAGTATAATGTCCATATACACTACAACATGCATAAGGTTCTTTCATATGAAGACCCTTGTTTTGCTTGGAATATACGTCCCATTGCATGGTTACAAGATTAGACTGGGGTCCCTTAGGTGCATTGGGTGGTGGACCTTGGCTACCTTGATTACCTTGAGATTACTAGTTTTGGTTACCTTTCCCCTTGTTCTTTGTCTTGGGGTTAGGGGGTTGTGTGCACTTTGTTGAGAATACACTTGACCTTGGGGAGGAGGTGATTGTTGTGGCAGAGGTGGAGCAGGCATGGGGGGCTGAGGCATTGGTTCCAGAGGGGATGGGGCCTTAGTTGATGCATATAGATAATAAGGAGGTAGGGCAAAATTGGGATAAATGGGTGGAATAATAACTAGCCCTCACATATGTTTACGTGGATGGGGATATCCATATGGTGTGTTGGGACCTAGATAAGAGTTTCCAAGTGGAAGATTGGGGGAGGGATAAATGTAAGAAAAACTGGTCCCTCCCTGAGGTTGACCATAACTCATCGGAGGTGGAGCATATGGGGTAGGGTGTGAAATTGTTCAAATGGTACCATCAATGACATGATATTCCCTCGATGCATTAGCAGCATTAGGTCGAGACAAGTTAGGGATGACTGTATAAACATAACTTGACTGGGCATAGATCAGATCAAATTTCAAGGCTACTTGGAGCTTATCTTCCTCAGACTACGGGAAGTGTGAAGCGACATCTTTAGCAATGGGGGCCAAAAGAAATCTAAGGAACTAATCCATATAGATGCAGTCTTTGAATTCAGGAGCTCTACAAATGCTCCTCCTTCTATGCCATTCCTGAACATGGTCGGATAGGTGAGTGGCAGAAGTTTGACGGAAAGAAGTCAATAGTTCGATACCAGTGTCATAATGGAGAGGTAAATGGAAATATGAAAGAAAATATTTGGCTAGAGTCGCAAAAGTGGAATGAGTGGCTCTGGGTTGATCAACATACCACTTAGCAACAACTCTAGTAAGAGTGCGTTGGAACAGATGAAGATAGATGGAGTCTTCAGTGATAGAATTGGATGAACACCACATATGGAATGAGCAAACATGATTTGTGGGATCTTCTCCAGGATTACCTTCAAACTTTGGGATGTCTGAAGGAAGTTTAGTAGGCATAGCTAGCCAATTGGGATCATGGAGAAGAGGATCATTGATGAGCTGGTTGAAATCAGGGAGACTCAAACCAACCATAAAAGGAAGCAATGGAGGAGGAGTGACCATACCAATGGAGGTTCCGCTTGTGGGGTTACCCTGGTTGGTACCTGGGTTACCACCTTGGTTTCCCGCACCCACGTTGGTGCCTGACATGGTGACAGTATAGGGTTGAGAATATGTATAATCAAAGGAAGAACTAGAAGAATCAGTAGAATCAGAATCAGAATGATGACTTGATGGAGGACTGGGAGGAAGTAATCTAACTCGACGACGAGGATTAATATGTCCTAATGGAATCTGAGGGCGAAGATCTATAACTCTTCGTGACAAACTCCTAGGGGGGTAATGATGTCAAGACAATAATGACTCTAAGGACTAAAGGGTGATGATAAGAGTAAAATAGCAACAAATAGCAAGAAAACACCTTGTGCAATTGTGCCAAGTGTAAATTAACTATATTAATGATATTACCCTAATATAAGAAAACATGTCCTATCAAGGAAAAACACCTCTAGCCTATAGGTGGTCTAAATCCTCAAAAAATCCTAAATCTATTGTTTCAGATGGCCCTCCAAAGAACTTCTTACTTCACGGAATCTTTGTTGGCATTATGGTTCAAGTGTTGTCCTTGATGGCAACTCACTCAGTGGATGGTATAGGTGCTCAAAGGTTAGTACAGGTGATGGCAACTTAATCAGAAGACAGATCTCAGTACAGCATGGCAAGAAAGCTCATACACGCTGTTTCGTTAAGCCCAAGTCGCGTGTACACGCAAGTTCGATTCATAAAAAGCGCGTGTATGTGGAAAGGTTCCTTTGGTTCATGGTGGTTAGACCTTGGAAGTTGTGCCTATGATTTCGGACCATTATGTCTCGACGGGCGTGTCGATCCCTAGTTTTAAAGTTGATGGTATTGTGTTACTATGGTTTTGGCTCTTGGTATTGAGAAAGGCCTAAGGCTATATAAGGAGAAGAAGATCATTAGGCAAAGATCATCTTTCGACAAGGCATGAATATCTAAGAGAGAAAGAGATCTGATATGCAGGTTCTGAGTTGGTTGATCTGAGCTAAGGAGAGATCTCATTGGTTGATGGAGAACTAGATCTAAGGAGAGATCGGGATCAAATGGTTTGAAATGCACTATCATGTTATGGTTGATTATGCGTATTTCTAGATCTGCATATTGTCGCAATGTTACGTTCTGAGTCTAACTAATATCTGGTACAGATGCAAGTTGAGAAAGTTTATTTTTAGATCTGTACGCAGGTTGGCTTCGGTAAAAGCGCGTGTATACGCGGTTTCTGCTCATTAAAGTAGCGTATATCTTTTGAAGCTTGATTTGGGTTTACAGTGGGATCTGACTGTTATTACAGAGTTCTGTAGTCTGCTCTGTGTTCTGGTAACTGGTGATTGACAGGGTTCAGTGGTTCAGTGATTCAAAGTTGGTTGTTTTATGCTTCAATGATCTGTTGTGAAAATTGAATGAATTGTGGTCTTCAGATTGTAATGTTGTGCTTCAGGAATATCCAAGTCTGAAAATGTATGAAAAGTGATACCTGGAAGAAGGAAGATTGTAGGTCAGCACCTACGTACTAGTATCTTGGCTAGTACAAAAGCAAAAGGGGGTTGGAGCTCCCTTCCAAGGAAGTTTGGAGAACGAGAGAAGGTTGAAGCCTTCTGCAGGTTGTAGCCTGCGTACTGGTATAAGGCTGCACCAGTACAAAAGATTGTAAACTGAAGTTTCATATTAAGAAAGATAGAGACAACTTGTAGCAGGTGGTTTTCACCCACATTGGGTTTCCACCTTATATCTTGGTGTTCATGTGTGTGGCTTTTTATCTGTTCTGTTATACTGCACATGTTTACTGTTAATATGATGAATAATGTCCTGATGCACTTAATTGAAGAATAAGCCAACTAAATTGTGAGTTTTCTGCTTATACGCTGTTTTACTTCATCACAGTAGCGTGTACACGCTGGTTCACTTAACTGAAGTAGCGTATATGTTTTGGGCATTTGAAAAGTTTGATTAATCTGATAATACTGATTCACCCCCCCTCTCAGTATTATTTGCAACAATTGGAATCAGAGCAGGTCCTTCAGAGAAGCTTGATCGCTTGAAGGAAGATCATTCATCATGAGCAACTACGAGAAAGAAGCATCAATCAGGCCACCGGTTTTTGATGGAACAAATTTCAATTATTGGAAGGTAAGAGTTACTGCATATCTTCAATCTCTTGGTACAGAAGTTTGGGACATTGTAGAAAAAGGCTATGCTTTTCCTTCAGCTACTCGTACAGATCCAGATGAAAAAAAGGCATATGAAACAAATGCAAAAGCAGTCGCTACCCTATTAGGAAGTATATCTCAAACAGAATTCATGAAGGTCATGCACTTCAAATCAGCAAAAGAAATATGGGACAAAATGATCACTAGCTATGAAGGAGATGAACAGGTAAAGGAAGCTAAACTTCAAACACTCAGGATTCAATATGAGACTCTCAGGATGTATAATGATGAAAGTGTGGCTAATTATTTTCTCCGGGTAGATGAGATTGTTAATTGTATGAAAAACTTGGGTGAAGAAATAAGAGAAACTATAGTAGTTCAAAAGGTTCTAAGATATTTATCCCCCAAGTTTGAATCTAAAGTATCTGCAATAGAAGAAAAAGAAAATCTCCGTGTTCTCACTATGTCTCAGCTACATGGAATTCTAACCGCTTATGAAATGAGAAAGGGAGGTCCATCTGACAGAAGGGAAGCTGCTTTTAAGGCATCAGGAAAAGAAGATTACTATGAAGCAAGCCATGTTCCAGAAGAAGAGGAAGAAGAATCAAATTTTGTCAGAAATCTTCAAAGGGGTTCTGGAAGGTTCAGAGGTAAGCTACCTTTCAAATGTTTTGCTTGTGGGAAAGTAGGTCATTATGCTGCAAAATGTCCTTATAAGGATAAAGGAAAAGAACCTGCTAGATGGAACAAGAAACAAAGTGCAAATAGGAAAAGCTACTACACCCATGAAGATAGTGATGGCTTATCAAACAGTGATGAAGATGAACAAGGTAATAAATATAAGCTGTTAATGGCATTTGAAGATGATGATTATGAGGATGCTATAGATGTGGATAATCTCTATAATGAAATCACTAGACTCAAGAGAAGCATAGAAGAAAGGAATGTGATTATTGATACTTTGCAATTTCAAATTGATGAAAAGGAAAAACATCTTGAAAAACTAGAAGGTGAAATTGTTGGTCTCAGAAAAGAAATTGAGAAAACAAAAACTATTAATCTTAAATTTGTCAAAGGATCTGAAACCTTGGATGAGATTATTAGTGTGCAGCGGTCTCCTCTAAACAAAACAGGTTTGGGCTATAATGGAGAAACCTCTCAAGCATCCACCTCAAAAAGTTATCCTGATGCAGCAAGAGGAAATGAGCGGAAGAACAATGAAGATAATCAGGTAAAGCAGGGACGAGTTACAAACAGAAACTATCAGGGACAATCCTCCTTAAGGATGAACAAAAGCTACAACCAACCACAGGTAAAATCTTCTCAGTTTGGCTCAAGAATAGATGAAAATAGAAATTACAATCAGTTGGCTGGTAGATTCAATAACCGCAGAAGCTTCTTCAATGGACAATGCTTTTCTTGCCACAACTTTGGTCACAGAGCAGCTCAATGTGTTGCATATAAAACAATCATGACTAGGGAAGCTCAAAAACAAAGAAGTATGACAGGGATTACAAAAAGGACCTATAACAACTTTTCGGTGCTTGAAAATGAAGTTGAATGTTCTATTTGCAATAATTTTGGTCATAAAGACTCTGAATGCAGGAGCAGGTTTCAGGAGAAAAAGGAACAAGCCACAAGCACCAAAACATGGAGAATAAAGGAACCTCAAACAGAAAGATGTGGGATAGCATTTTATGCAGAAGGACAGGAAAATCTATGGTACATTGACAGTGGATGTTCGAAACATATGACAGGTGATAAAGAAAAACTTGAATCTTATTCTACTTTAGAAAAGGGAAAGAAAGTCTCTTTTGGAAATGATACTCCTGCTACTATAAAAGGAAAAGGTATTGCTCCTTTAAAAGAAAAGGTCAAGGCTGGAAATGTTTTGTATGTTGATGGATTGAAACATAATCTTCTAAGTGTCAGCCAGATGTGTGATCAAAAAACAGAGGTTATTTTCAGATCGAATGGATGTCTTGTTCGTGATCTTGATACAGGTAAAACATTTCTCAAAGGCAAAAGAACTCCAAATAATCTGTACATATTTGAAGAAGAACAACAACAATGCTATCTTAGCAAGGATGAAGAGCACTGGTTATGGCATCGAAGGTTGGGACATCTAAGCTTCTCACAAATAAGGAAAGCATGCAAATATCAGGCAGTTCGCGATCTTCCAGATATCAAAATTCCAGACAACACCATATGCAAATCTTGTCAGTTTGGAAAGCAGACCAGAACTAACTTTCCAGAGAAGGAAGGGTCAGCTAGCTTGCCTCTTGAGCTAGTCCATACAGATGTATGTGGTCCATTTAGGAAAAGGTCACCTCGAGGAGAAGAATATCTGATATTATTCATTGATGATTTCTCAAGGTTTGTTTGGTTAGGGCTTATGAAGCACAAAGATGAAGCATTCGAAAAATTCAAATCCTTCAAAGCATTGGCCGAAAATGAATCAGGACACAAAATCAAGTGCCTCAGATCTGACAGAGGTGGGGAGTTCACATCAAATGAATTTTTTGATTTCTGCGATGAACATGGGATAAGAAGAGAATTCTCTACAGCTAGAACTCCTCAGCAAAATGGGGTTGTGGAAAGAATGAACAGAACTATCCAACAAATGGCTCGTGCTATGCTCGATGAATCAGGTACTCCTGCAACCTTCTGGGGAGAAGCCGCACATGCTGCTGTTATCATTCTTAACAAAACAAATGTCCGAGTAAACAGCACTCAAACACCTCATGAGCTTTGGAGTGGTAAAACTCCTTCCGTGAAGCATTTCAAAATCTTTGGGAGCAAATGTTATATTAAGAACACTGATGAGCAACTTGGCAAACTTGAACCTAGAGCAGATGAGGGCATTCTTCTTGGTTATTCTCCACATAGCAAAGCATACAAGTGCTACAATAAAAGACTTGGCAGAATTGTTGACAGTATTGATATAGTGGTTGATGAGAAGGGATATATTCCTAGGCAAGTTCATCATGAAGAAGATGAAGGTTACTCTCAAAGGCGAAATGATGAAGAAGAAGAACCTCAAGAAGAAGAAGAATCTCAAGAAGAACCAGAGGAGCAGACAAGAATAGAAGAGAAGACTCCATCCAGATATGTCCAAAAGAATCATCCAGAAACTCAGATTGTGGGGCAGAAAGAAGCAGGAGTACAAACAAGAAGGACACTTGCAGAAGCTTCAAGCTACTTGGCTCTACTCTCCTCCATTGAACCACAAAATGTGAAAGAAGCATGCAAAGATGAATGTTGGGTCAAAGCAATGGATGAAGAACTTGAGCAAATCGAAAGGAACAACACTTGGGAATTGGTTCCTAGACCAAAAGATAAGAATGTAATAGGAACAAAATGGGTCTTCAAGAATAAGTTAAATGAAAATGGAGAAGTAATTAGAAACAAGGCCAGACTTGTTTGTAAAGGGTATGCACAGCAAGAAGGAATAGATTTTGAAGAGACCTTTGCTCCTGTGGCAAGACTAGAGGCCATCCGAATGTTCCTTGCTCTCTCAAGCTTTCAAAACTTCAAGGTATTTCAAATGGACGTGAAATCAGCCTTCCTGAATGGAGACTTAGAAGAAGAAGTATATATTGAGCAGCCAGATGGGTTCATTCTTGGGAATGATCCAAACCTTGTATGCAGATTGAAAAAGGCTCTCTATGGGCTCAAACAAGCCCCAAGGGCTTGGTACTATCGGTTGGACAAATATCTTCACCAACAAGGCTTTTCAAAAGGATCAGCAGATAGCAATCTCTATATAAAAGTTGAAAATAACAAATTGCTAATTCTTGTTGTTTATGTAGATGATATTATTTTTGGCAGCAATGAAGAAACTATGAGTCAAAACTTTGCCTTGGTTATGCAGAAAGAGTTCGAAATGTCACTTCTTGGAGAATTGACATATTTTCTTGGATTGCAAATCCAACAAAATGAAGGAGGTATCTTCTTGTCTCAAACCAAATACCTCAAGCAGATCTTGAAGAAGTATGGCATGGAAGAGTCAAAACCAGTATGTACACCCATGGTTACAGGATGCAGCCTCAGTGCAAATGATGAATCAGCAGCAGTTCACCAACCCACTTATAGATCCATGATTGGGAGTTTGCTTTATTTGGCAGGTACTCGACCAGATATTACTCATGCAGTAGGGATGGTTGGAAGATTTCAAGCCAACCCAAAGGAAACCCATCTTCAGGCAGTCAAAAGAATCTTCAAATATCTTCAAGGGACCCAAAACTATGGCTTATGGTATCCTAGAAATACAGATCTCACTCTTCATGCTTACACAGATGCAGATTGGGCTGGAAGTGTGGATGATAGGAAAAGCACAAGTGGAGGTGCTTTCTTCATGGGTTCCAGATTAGTGTCTTGGTTCAGCAAGAAGCAAAGTTCGATTGCCTTATCTACAGCTGAAGCAGAATATGTGGCTGCAGCATCTTGTTGCACACAACTTCTTTGGATGATGCAGACCTTGCAGGACTTTCAAATCACTTGCACTCCACCTGTCTCTATCTTATGTGATAATACAAGTGCAATCAGCATTTCAAAGAATCCAGTCATGCACTCAAAGACCAAGCACATACCAATCAAGTACCATTTTCTTCGGGAACAAGTGCTTGAGCAGAAGGTCAAATTGGAGTATGTTCCTTCTAAGGAGCAAGTTGCTGATATTCTCACAAAACCACTGCCCAGGGAAACTTTTGAATATCTCAGACAAAAGCTGGGAGTAGTTGATGCTTCATCCTGTTGTTGAAATTTGTTTGTTCTACAGAAAAGTTGGTATACGCAGGTTACGGAAGGGATATGAGCGTATACACGCGGATTTATGTTGAGTAAGTCGCGTGTATGCTGGACGCTTGTTGCAGAAAGAATATCCGCGTACATACGCTGCTTTATACAGGATAAAACGCGTATATGAAGTTCTGAACAGCAAAGGAAAACTCTGAAGTTCTGAACAGCAATAGGAATGTCAGAAGTATTCAGGCACAGTTTCAGGGAGTGCAACAGGCACAGGTTCAGGGGGAGCAGCTCAAAAGTCTCATAAAGCATTGTTGGCATTCAGATGTTTTGGTTGATTGGTTTAAGAAGGAGCTCAGAAAGAAATTCTCGTTGCTGATCTAACAAGATGTTTATCAGATGCTGCTGGTGTCTTTCCTAAGTCTTGGTCTAGATCTGTTGTCTCTATGTCATGTATCTCTCTTGTCTCTTTTATGGTGTCAAGGTCATGTAACGGCCTTTGTTGGTTTCCCCACTATGCCTGGGATGAATGATGAAATGTTCATGTATTATCATGGTTAGGTGGATGAGTCAATATTGATGTATCCCCACTTGGTTGGGTGGATGAGTCATTTTTTGTATATCCTCACTTAGTTGAGAAATGGATGTATGTATGAGTCTTTGGTTATAGGAAGGTCTTTTATGATGTATAGAGTCATGTTCTTCTTGAAGAACATCTTTTGCAGATCTTGCCTACAGTCAAGGGGAGCATGAACAGCACTTGGTGAGCAGGATGGATAGACTGGTACTCTTTGGCATTCACAAAGGGGGAGCACACTTGGAGATTTCAGCATGTACTCAGGGGGAGTATGGACAGCAGTATGGACAGCAGAAGGATTACCAAGGAAGAGAATATCTTGGTCCTCCCTTTGCCCTTGATGTCAAAGGGGGAGAGTGACTTGGTGTGGTGGTTGCCATCAAGTCCAAAGGGGGAGATTGTTGGCATTATGGTTCAAGTGTTGTCCTTGATGGCAACTCACTCAGTGGATGGTACAGGTGCTCAAAGGTTAGTACAGGTGATGGCAACTTAATCAGAAGACAGATCTCAGTACAGCATGGCAAGAAAGCTCATACACGCTGTTTCGTTAAGCCCAAGTCGCGTGTACACGCAAGTTCGATTCATAAAAAGCGCGTGTATGTGGAAAGGTTCCTTTGGTTCATGGTGGTTAGACCTTGGAAGTTGTGCCTATGATTTCGGACCATTATGTCTCGACGGGCGTGTCGATCCCTAGTTTTAAAGTTGATGGTATTGTGTTACTATGGTTTTGGCTCTTGGTATTGAGAAAGGCCTAAGGCTATATAAGGAGAAGAAGATCATTAGGCAAAGATCATCTTTCGACAAGGCATGAATATCTAAGAGAGAAAGAGATCTGATATGCAGGTTCTGAGTTGGTTGATCTGAGCTAAGGAGAGATCTCATCGGTTGATGGAGAACTAGATCTAAGGAGAGATCGGGATCAAATGGTTTGAAATGCACTATCATGTTATGGTTGATTATGCGTATTTCTAGATCTGCATATTGTCGCAATGTTACGTTCTGAGTCTAACTAATATCTGGTACAGCTGCAAGTTGAGAAAGTTTATTTTTAGATCTGTACGCAGGTTGGCTTCGGTAAAAGCGCGTGTATACGCGGTTTCTGCTCATTAAAGTAGCGTATATCTTTTGAAGCTTGATTTGGGTTTACAGTGGGATCTGACTGTTATTACAGAGTTATGTAGTCTGCTCTGTGTTCTGGTAACTGGTGATTGACAGGGTTCAGTGGTTCAGTGATTCAAAGTTGGTTGTTTTATGCTTCAATGATCTGTTGTGAAAATTGAATGAATTGTGGTCTTCAGATTGTAATGTTGTGCTTCAGGAATATCCAAGTCTGAAAATGTATGAAAAGTGATACCTGGAAGAAGGAAGATTGTAGGTCAGCACCTACGTACTAGTATCTTGGCTAGTACAAAAGCAAAAGGGGGTTGGAGCTCCCTTCCAAGGAAGTTTGGATAACGAGAGAAGGTTGAAGCCTTCTGCAGGTTGTAGCCTGCGTACTGGTATAAGGCTGCACCAGTACAAAAGATTGTAAACTGAAGTTTCATATTAAGAAAGATAGAGACAACTTGCAGCAGGTGGTTTTCACCCACATTGGGTTTCCACCTTATATCTTGGTGTTCATGTGTGTGGCTTTTTATCTGTTCTGTTATACTGCACATGTTTACTGTTAATATGATGAATAATGTCCTGATGCACTTAATTGAAGAATAAGCCAACTAAATTGTGAGTTTTCTGCTTATACGCTGTTTTACTTCATCACAGTAGCGTGTACACGCTGGTTCACTTAACTGAAGTAGCGTATATGTTTTGGGCATTTGAAAAGTTTGATTAATCTGATAATACTGATTCACCCCCCCTCTCAGTATTATTTGCAACAATCTTGTACCTGCAAGTAGAGTTGTCTTGAGAAAGGTAGGGTAGAGAACCAACTGCTTCCCATAGCTAGTCCTATAGGGTGTTTTCCTAATATTGGTCACTACGGTTACCTTTGTCCCACGAGGGTGGTCGATTCTTGAGCTTCTTGGTAGTCAACCAACACACTAGTGTAACCCCTTCTGAATTGAGTTTCTGACGCACTCCGGCTTTGGACTGTGGGATGGTGAAGGATTTTAAGCTCCCTAATATGTAAACTTCTATGTCTCAATGAAATAGATCAATGAGTGTTATTGCAAGTCTATCCCACCGATCATATACCTAAACTACAAATATTTTTTGGCCCTGGTCCAAGTGCGATTAATCTATGTAGGTTGAGTTGTTAAGGTGTAGTGTTTCAAGTCTTGGCTTAGCAGTGTTAACCAAGCTCACGTTCGCTGAGGGTGTGAGTGTGTGAAAATAAAGTGTCAAGTGGATTAGTTAATGGCACATGTTTTATGATGCCATGTGATGTTGAAATTTTTGAAAATGATAGAAAAATAAACATCCAATCAAGGACATAAAACCCCACCCAAAAAGGCTATTAAGCTAAGGAAGATATGGAAAACAAGCTACTCAAAGACACATAAAATTCCTAAAAGACATAATTTCAAAGGGACTGAGATCTAGGAACACTAAAATTCTGTAAATGGTGTAGACAAACAACAAAAATCAAAGGTGAAAAATGTTGCAAAGGATAGGCATGAAGCTCCAAAACCTAGGATGCTCAAGGGGATCCTAAGGGGGACAAGGAAAAACCCAAACTTTGAAGGGAGAAAAGGTAAAATAAACCTATCCAAAAGTGTTGAAGAGTAATGGATCAGAGTTTGAAAATTAGTGGTTGAAAATATTGAAACCCTAGACTCCTCCCTTAGCCAATCTCTTCTTAACAATGTGGAGGTTTACTCTAAACCCTAGGGGGATTTTTTGTTCCTCAAAGAGAAAAAATAAGAGAATCTAGGACTAGGTGAGGCTGAAACAAAGATAAGAAACCATTCTTAGTCTACACACAAAACTCTTGGAAAATCTAAAAAAATTCTGAAAAAAATCCGGAAACAATTCTAAACGCATGTACTGACCTGGAATAGTGGAAAACACAGTTGTTGGGCCAAAGTGTGCACTCTAAAACGCAGATATGGGGATGAAAAGTGTGTTTTCTCCTAGGACTCTCGATCGACAGATATCGCACAATTTTTTTCATCTCCTGCTCGGTTGGTACCTTTGACTTGCAGAAAGAACCAGAAAACCACCAGAATCCAAAATTTGACAAAAAAGGAAATAATACTATAAATAGAAATTGAGAGGCTAAACATAGTTTTAGAAAACCTTGAAATTTATTGAAACTTTAGTAACCTAAGAAAGTTGTTATTACACCAATGGAGTTGTCATTTGTTAGTGTGAAATTTCTTGGAAGGTGTATAAAAACCACTTCACTTAACGCACTAGGTGAAACATGACTCTAACAATAATTTGTGGCTGCATATGCTTCATATTTGCAATAATAAAACTAGAAAACCCTGCATATATATCTAATGCAATAACCCAAATGGAAATACTTTTAAAATGAAAAAATCTTTTATTGATAACACCTCGTGAAGGAGGTCTACAAATCCCCCTCTCTGGGATGGGTAGTTTGATGTCCTTGATGCTTCAGTAATCAATTCTTTCTCTCAATGTGTGAAAAATCCAAAACAATGTGGAGAACTCAAGTGGGAGCTCAAATAAAAAGAAACGATAATGGTGATGATGATAATGATCATGGTGAAGAAGAAATGGAAAACCCTACTATTTATAACAAAGTATTGAGTTAATCTCGAAAATGGAGAATAATAAAATAATATTCACCAAATCAAGATCTAACTGTTAGGAATACTTTATTATATATTTTGGAGAGGGAAAAGATATTTAAAATGGTCAAATATGTTTATTTAAAATTAATTAACAAATAAAATGATTTATTAATTATTTTGCGAGAATTAAGAATGGCAAGAAATTGAAATAATTATTAAATAGTGATTTAACAATTATTCCAATAATGGAACTAAAGAATAATAAATAGATAGTGATTTATTTAATTATTCCTAGGGGATTTTTTCAATTGTGACAAGGAATAATTATCAAACAATGATTTAATAATTATTCCTAGAGAAAATTAAATAAATATTGATTTATTTAATTATTCTCATGGCATTTTTTTTGTTTTAATTAGAAAATAATTTAATAAAAATGGTTTACTAAATTATTCCGTATCATGAAAGTGATTTTACTATGTGATGAGACTTGTCAATGGGTAAACTATATGGGTCACAATGCCACTCTCCAACTTATTAAATTGACTTTTCTCACATTTATTTACATATTTTGTTATATTTTGGTTAGTGAGAAGAGTTGCTTCACTTAACTCACTAGGTGAAAAATGACCCTAACAATAATTTGTGGCTGCTTATGCTTCAGAGCTGCAATAATAAAACTAGAAAAACCTACAATAGAACAACATATATGATCCAAATCACCAAACAACTATATATATATATATATATATATATATATATATATATATATATATATATATATATATATATATATATAATAACCCAAATGGAAAGAATTTTAAAATGAATAAATCTTTTATTGATAACACCTCGTGAAGGAGATCTACAAAAAAGGTCTACAAATCCCCCTCCGTGGGATGCGTAGTTTGATGTCCTTGATGCTACAATAATCAATTCTCTCTCTCAATGTGTGAAAAATCCAAAACAATGTGGAGAACTCAAGTGGGATCTTAGATAGAAAGAGACGATAATGGTGACGATGATAATGATCATGGTGAAGAATGAATGGAAACCCTCCTATTTATAACAAAGTATTGAGTTAATCTTGAGAATGGAGAATAATAAAATAATATTCACCAAATCAAGATCTAACCGTTAGGAATACTTTATTATATTTTTTGGAGAGGGAAAAGATATTTAAAATGGTAAAATATCTTTATTTAAAATTAATTAACAAATAAAATGATTTATTAATTATTTCACGAGAATTAAGAATGGCGTGAAATTGAAATAATTATTAAATAGTGATTTAACAATTATTTCAATAATGGAACTAAGAAATAATAGATAGATAGTGATTTATTTAATTATTCCTAGGGGTTTTTGCCAAATATGACGAAGAATAATTATCAAACAATGATTTAATAATTATTCCTAAAGAAAATTAATTAAATAATGATTTATTAAATTATTCTCATGGGTTTTTTTATTTTAATAAGAAAATAATTTAATAAAAATAGTTTACTAAATTATTTCATATCATGAAAGTGATTTTACTATGTGATGAGGCTTGTCAATAGGTAACCTATATGGGTTACAATGCCACTCTCCAGCTTATTAAATTGGCTTTTCTCACATTTATTTACATTGTTATATTTTTCTTAGTGAGAAGTGTAAAGATGGGTTACTATATCATGTGGCCTAATGTGTGTTAAATGCAGGAATTGGAGCATTTTTGGGTTGACTTAAGTATAGGAATTTGGAGTAGCCAAGAAAGAGATATTTTAGGAGTTGATCTCCCTCCTTAACTCCTTAAATCATTCGAAGGTTCCTCCACTCTATCTCATTAGTTCGGTGTCACGAGCAGCCAAGCCAATGACAGTCAAGGGAAAATTATTCTCGAGTTAGAGAGCGAAGTATCCCTATTTTCTAGGGAGATGTTGGTAGCTCCAGTTTTGTATAAATAAGAGAGCCAAGGGACTCATTAGGATTCAATTTTTTTTGTAGCCAAGAGGCCATTTTGAGATAAAACAATTCCAATGTTATTGTTATGATGTACTTGATATTTTTATGATAATGAGAAATTTTATTTTGATCCAACATTGAGTTGAATCACAGGGCTAAAGCTCTTGGGTTAGGGCCCAACCCTAGCAGCATAAGTTCCTCTTTTGTATTTGTATTCTTAGCTTAAAATGATAGTTAGTTGTTGAAGTTTATTTATGTTTTTTTATGTTTAGCTTAGCAGGTTATTTGAATTGTTTCTTGACCTTGTTTCCATTAGTTTAAAAAGGTAGATTAGTATTGAGTTTAGTGGAGGAATATATACTAGAAAATATTGTGACATTGGCCCTTATCTCATCTCCCTCATGGGATCATGATTAGAGCACCCCACTCTCACAGCCCCAAAAATAGATTTTGTCTTTTGTTTATTGCATAGGTTGAGTTTCATTCTTAGCTAGATAATTTTTTATGATATATTCGAAGCATATGCGCTGTTATATTGTTTCTTAGCGTTTCTATAACTTAAAAGACAATCCATTTCACAGAGTTAGTCCATAACAGTAGATAGAATATTTCCATGTGGACATATAGTGATTTATAAATGAAAAGAAAAACATGTTTTATTGCAGGGATTATTGATTTGGAAGAAGGGACTCCTCCAACTAGCTTCACCTAGGTGTTCTCCACCTTCTGTCGAGACATACCAGCCCATATTCCGAACCTCTTTTTTTCCAACCTCTTTGGGATACTGGGCTTGGCCTTGGGTGATGTTCACCTTCCCTGCACCTTCTAAAACTGTCATGCACCCCTCCAACACATCATATCACTATTCTTACCCTCCAAAAGCTCTCAACTAACTTCCTAAAGCAGTTCAGGACATCGTGTAGTAGATTAGGACATCCTGTAGCAGTTTCGTGTAGCAAAATTGTAGCAGCCTATTTTGACCCTGTTTTGACTTGAAATGATAGGATAGCCTAATATAGGAGTAGATTAGCTCCTCAGCTTGGACTCCATTACCAGAAGTGCCACCAAGACTAGATTTTCAATTCCTTTCCCTCCTACAAGATTAGACAACATTAGCTTTTATATTTCTAAGGTTAGCAAGTAAGAAATTTTTGCAAATGTGAATGAGATAGTTAATATATGCATGTTTGAGTTTTGAGATGATAAAGTAACTTTCTATTTTCAAGTAGTCCATATAGCTAGATGATTGATTACAAGATTAGCATAGTTTTCTTGCTACAAGTAATTTGTGTCATTTCATAGCTAGATGATTTATGACATTTCATACCATTTACCATTTGGCAGTTTCCATTTCCTAAATAGACAAGAATTTTCTTTTCCTATACTAGAACTAGCTTTACATTCACTGTCAGTAGTTAGACTCCCTTTAGTTCAATAGAGGATTGGTTTGGAACCTTAATGGTCAAGTGCCCCAGTTGAGAAGTGGCATGAGTATAATGATGCATTTGTTGTGTATATAACACTGTCACCTCCAAGTTTGTATGAAACCCTGAGTTGATAAAGTAAAGTTGGTAGCCCTAGGAGTTGCAACATTCTTACTGAAATACTAAGGCTCATCACTTTTTGGCACCATTACCTAGGAGGTGTCTAGGTAGATGTCATTTTTGCTTTTATTTCTAATATGCATTCAGTAGGTAGATGTTATTCTTATTTCCTTTCTATTTTACAATTAATTCTGAAAAACACATAAAAAGAAAAAAACAATTCATGCCTCGTAGGATTAGAGACAATTTAGAAAATTCTTTGCCAAATAGCCATTTCAAAAGAGGGAAATGGGGTATGAGTATTGTTGGTATCTCCTAAGGACCGCCTGATACCCCTCTCATTCAAGCTAGAGTTCGAAGAAACTAACAATGTGGTGAAGTATGAATAACTTCTCCTTGGGTTACAGACTGCAAAAAATATGAATATTGAATGCCTAACAGTTTATGGAGACTCTGAGCTAGTCATAAGAAAAATCATAAATCAATGCCAGTCCAAACACCCCAAACTGAGGACCTACCACAATGAAGTATGGGATTTAATTGAAAAATTCTTCCTGGATTTTAATATCGAATTTCTGACCAAAGAAGGAAATAGAATGGTTGAATCCCTTGCTGTAGCTGCAAGCACTTTCAGGCCCCTCAAAATCCTCTTCTCAGATATGAGGTGGAAGTCAGGTGTAGACCCTCCATAGCCAATAACATCAAGCAATGGCAGGTGTTCGAAGATGATAAGCAAGTGAAATGATTCATATAATTCATTGGGGAGTTTTCTAACTCCACCATCGATCAAGAAGAAGAAGAAGAAGCAGATCAAGAAGCCACTTCATGGAAGGACGCACTAGCTGGGCACAAAATTTTGCAACTGAAAGGGAATACTATCCGTCACGGACTCGTCCCACTAGAAAGGATTTTTAGTTAAGACAACATAGCTACCAACAAAATGGCTCGTGAGATGGACTATCAAGTACAAGATTGCAACATTGGTTCATAGGAGGAGCCCTAGATGATCAAGTTGTCAAAAGGAATCCCCTTGCATTACAAACAGAGGTATTTAGATATTTTCAAAACCTACAAAGATGTTTTTTCTTGGTCTTATGATGATTTGAAAACATTTGATACTAACATCATACAACATAAGATTCCTTTGAAAAGTGGAATGAAACCCTACAAATAGAAACTCAAACAGATAAATCCACTCCTACTACCCTCCATTGAAAGGGAGGTAAGGAAGCTAATTCAAGCAAATATCATAGTACCTTTAAGATACTTTGAGTGGGTTGCGAATTTGGTTTCCGTCCGAAGAAAGAATGGAGAGATAAGGCTATGTGTAGACTTCCGTAATCTAAATAGGGAGTCTTTGAAAGACAATTATCCGCTGTCCAATATGGATAATATATTGGGAAGGTGGTTGGTTCCACTAGAATGTCCATTATGGATGGGTTCTCTTGATACAATTGAGTGGTAGTTCATCCTGAGGATCAGGAAAAGACCACTTTCACCACCCCATGGAGAACATTCATGTATGCTCGCATGCCTTTTGGGATGATAAATGGAGGGGCCACATTTCAGAGAGCCATGGACATAGCTTTCATGGGGGAGCAAGAAAAATTTTTGTTGGTATACTTGGATGAAAACATAGTCTTTTCCAAGAATGAGGAGGAACACATCCTCCACTTAAAACTCACCTTTGAGAAGTGTAGGAGATATGGCCTCTCCTTGAATCCTAAGAAATCTCAGTTCACCCTAAGTGAGGGGAAGCTGCTAGGACATATAGTAGCGTAGGAGGGTGTGAAGATCGATCCTAAACGAGTTGAAGCCATCAACCACATTCCTCTGCCTAGGAATAAGAAAGAAGTCCAAGTCTTCTCGGGGAGAACAAATTTCTTAAGGCGATTTATACCCAACTATGTAGACATAGTCAAGGGTATTACAGACATGCTCAAGAAGGGAAATGAAGTCAAATGGAGCCCTGTCCCTTGTTATTCTTCTAGAAAAATCAAAGAAGCTTTGGCCGAAGCCCCAGTGATAGCTAGCCCCAACTACTCATTACCTTTCTACATATTTTCTTTTTCCTCTCCACATACCATCGCTGCAGTGTTGGTACAAAACAATAAGGCGGGTTATGAGTAGCCCATCGCCTTCTTGAGCCAAGTCCTAAGGGATGCTGAGATAAAATATAACATATTGGAGAAACAAGCCTATGAAATGTTCAAGGCTCTAAAGGCATTTCACACGTATGTGTTGCAATAAAAAATCATAGCGTTTGTCCCTACGATAATAGTTAAGGACATCCTGGTGCAAGGAGACATCGAAGGAAAGAGGGGCAGGTAGATAATGAAAATACAAGAATAAAATTTAGAAATAAAGCCTACCAAGCTCATTAAAGGCCAGGGATGGATAAGGTTTTATTGGAATCTAACGACCAAGCACTAAGGATAAACCTAATCATAGAGGAAGTCAGACTAGAAGATCACCATAGCATTATTAAAACATTTGAGTAGAAAATATATGCCAAATACAAGGGATCACCTTAGTATAAGAACATAGTTCATTACCTCTTACTCCTAAGGTGCCCATTAGGGTTGGATACATCCAAAAATCGAAGCCTGAGATTGCAAGCACAAAAATATATCATATCCAATGCCTTACTCTATTGGAAGGACCCTGTGGGGGTATTTTTGCTATGTTTGGTGGAAGGGGAGACTCATAAAGTGATTGGGGAGTTTCATGGAGGAGTCTCTGGAGAGAATTACAGATGGAATACCACAACACAAAAAATCCTTAAGGCTAGATTCTACTGGCCTACGTTGTTTGGGGATGTCCATTCTAGAGTCAGGATGTGCTAGAAATTCCAAGTGTTTTGCGAAAAGATAGAAGTTTCCTCCTCTCCCCCTGATTCTTGTGCATGTGGAGGAGCCTTTTAGACAATGGGGACTGTACTTCATAGGGGAGATAAACCCACCATCCAGTGGCTAGCACAAATGGATATTAACACCCATTAACTATTTCACCAAGTGGGTAGAGGCCATCCGAGCTAGAAATGTTATAGACTTAGTGGTGATAAAATTCATGGAGGACAACATACTATCTTGCTTTGGTTGTCCTTTCAAAATCATCACTGATAATGCTCAGGTCTTCAAATATTACAAGTTCACCAACTTCTGCCATAAATATAATATCAACATTGGGCACTCCATTACATACTACCCTCAAGGTAATGGCTTGGCAGAGTCCTCAAACAAAGCTATGGTGATGGTGCTAAAGAAGACCATCACTGAAAATCAAAGGAAATAGGACTCCCAACTAAAGTTTTCTCTGTGGACCAACCGAGTAATGCCTAAATGATCCATTGGAAAATCACCTTTTGAGCCAGTGTATGGAAAGGGTGTTGTCTTCCCGACTCAACTAGTAATTCCAGTAGAAAGGTTGCTACAAGAAGCCGAGGAAGAGCCAAGCTCCTTGACAAGAAGGATAAATAAACTGCTCGAGCTTTAGGAAAATAGGGAAAAGGTGCAGGCCAAACTATATTGTTTATGCCCTTTTTATATTTGATGACTAAATGAAACTGTTGTAGAAAACCCATCCATCTATAGTGTCTTGATTGTTGCAACTTAGTTTGGGAGTGTAGATATTGAAGTGGTTGATGATCAGTATGTATAACTGTTTCTTTGCCCATTAAGTAATGTTTCCACTTTTTCACACTCTGTACTAATGCATGCAATTCTTTATCATATGTGGGATAGTTAACTACTGTAGAATTAAATGTCTCAGAATGATAACATATGGGTTTACCGTGCTGTATCAACACTGCTCCCATGGCATAGTCACTGGCATCCGTTTGGATCTCAAACGGTCTTTGAAGATCTGGCAGTGCTAGTACTGGTGCTGTACTAATCTTTTCTTTCAAGGTGTCGAAGGCTTTCTGTTGTTTTCCTCCCCACTCAAACACCTTGTTCAATCCTGTTAAAGCATGTAAGGGAGCTGCAATTAAGGAAAAGTTAGAAATGAACTTTCTCCAATCTTATGCTGCTCCTAAGAAGCTCATAACTTCTGTAGCAGATTTGGGTTTAAGCCAGTTTATAGTGACTGCCACCTTAGAGGGATCTATCTTCAATTCACCGCCCACTACTATATGTCCCAAATAATTCAAGGATGTTTTTCCAAATTCACATTTTGAGAGTTTAACATAAATATTTTCTCTTTTCAAAACATCTAGTGTCTGCTTAACATGCTTTAAATGTTCTTCCCATGTTTTGCTAAATATCAGAATGTCATCCAGATATACAATAACAAAATCATCAAGAAAAGGTCTGAGTACATCATTCATTATTCTAATGAAAGTAGCAGAAGCATTAGTTAAGCCAAAAGGCATAACCAACCACTCATAGAATCCATACTTTGTTTTGAAAGCAACCTTCCATGCATCTTGTTCTACAACTCTGACCTGATGATATCCACTATGCAAGTCTAACTTGGAAAAATAAACAGCTTCTTTCAATTGATCTAATAGATCATCTATGCAAGGAAGGGGATAACGATTTTTTATTGTTGTATTATTCAGTGCTCGGTAATCAATGCACATTCTCCACGAGCCATCTTTCTTTCTCACCAAAATGATTGGAGATCCACATGGTGATGTGCTAGGTCTGATGAACCCCTTCTCGAGCAACTCTTGCACCTGCTTCTTGATTTTTGCATTCTCTAAAGCGGACAACCTTTTATGCCTGTGGCTACAATGGTTGTTTCATCTCCAGAGTCTGACCCCAAATATTTTTGAATAGCTACAACAATCTTCTTCTTCTTGCCCTCAAACTTCTTAGGTCTCAGCTTCGGATGCAGAATCCAATAGTGCTCATCATCATGCCCATCCTTCTTACAGTGAGTGCATGAAGACTTTCTTTTCTGTGCAGTGTTGGCCTTCCTTTCTTTCTATTTTTGTTTTCTTTTCTCCTTATTCTTGCTTGCAGTGGGTTGGGATGATCCCCCAACTTCTGGGTTCCCATTCTTTCCTCTAGCTTCTAGATGCGTAGCTTGAATAGATACCTTAGCTATACTAGTGGGATTAAACATGAGGATAGTGTGCCTCATGTAGCTATGTAGACCACCGATGTACAATAGAGTCTCAGGTGAGTCTAATGAGATTCCTAGAATCAAAGCCCTCTTCCTAAATTCTTGGGTGTAACCTTGTACACTTTGCCCTTTCAATTGTTGAAGAGTTTGCCAGCTCATCATGGCTTGATGGATGTAGGCCAGTGGATAGAACTGCTTTTTGATTGTAGAAACAAATTCACTCTAGACAGAAAGAGTCTTACCATATATCTTCATGTCAGCTTGGGTCCTGCCTTCCCACAAAACCAAGGCAGTGCCTCCAAGGCATAGGCTGGCTAGCTGAATCTTGCTCTTGTTTGAATCGATACTCTGCACTCTGCAATAAACATCAAATTGTCTGATCCAATTGTCTAGCTTTTCTGCATTCAACTCTCCATCATATATTGGTAAATCAAATTTAACATCTAGTTTAATCAAAGATGTCTTCTTTTTATGTTCAGGGCTATTAGGAGGTGTGAGAAAGTTTTCTTCTTTCCCTTTTCCTTTTGAGTGGTCATGGAGGAGAGACTCTTCTTCTCCTTTATCTTGTTTGGAGCCTGATGAATTTTCATCTTTATGTTTTCTAAAGTCCTTATACATTTCCTCTACCATGGACCTTATGGCCAGGAAACTATCTATAAATTGAGGGTTTGGCCCCACAGAACCTTCCTCCGACATTATCTTCTGAGGATAGACTCTTCCAATTTCAGGATTAGTTTTGACCAACTATCCTTCTCCTAATTTGAGCTTTGATCTAGTTAGCATTCAACAGCTAAATCTAGCACAAGCTTGTCTAACCTTAACAACCTATAGCTCTGATACCACTTGTTAGCACCTAAATCTGCCTTAGGCTGAAGGAAGGAAAAATTCAGGGTAACCACAAACCATGCTCAGTCTGGTAGCTATCCCTACCAGAACAGGAGAGGGCTCTCTCCGAGTCACGCTCAACGAATAAGTAAATGGAATGGTCTGAGATGACTAGCAGTCAAATATTGATCTTAGGCTAGTAAGTAAATATGGATACAAGAAGCAATTTTTTATGAATGTCTGAGTTTCTGGGATGGTATGGGACCAACGGACAACAATGAGCAGAGAATTTAATATAAAGGCACAGATTACTTCGTGAGACAATACAGGCGGAAAGTCTAGCAATTTAGTTTGAAATAACGTGGAATGGAGGAATTGCTTAGGAGGGTGAAAATGGCATAAGTACATGAATCCTTTTCAACAGAAGAAGAACAATGAACATGAAATTTTCCCACAGGCAGAGCAATAAAAATGAATTCTACCTTATCTAACTTAGAAAATTTCACTGGAAATGAATATGAAATGAACTGTGAAACATTAAGAAATACATATGAAACATAAGAGACACATTTGCTACACTCACAACCACATTAATCTCATGAAACAGAGCCTCTGCCTTTCATTAATCCTCTGTCAAAATATACAATGCAGAACTGAGTTTCTCTCCCATAGTCTCCCAGAAATTACAAGCCAACCAACCTTTTGCAAATAATTTGCATACAATATATAGAATGTGCCATGAAGAGATAGAACGCCCAAGGGTTGGGGAGTTACTCGAATCATTACAAAATGGAGGTGGAAAGCCAACCATTAGCTATAGGTGTAGCGTTACAAACATGACAAATGGCTTGGGTGACTGTTTGCCTTCCTTTGCCACTTGGATAGAAGCCAATCTGGAGTGAAAATACTTTAAATGCTACCTTAGGTGCCGAAAAAGTGAAATGTAGATGAGTGGGCCCACTTGGAGAAAGTCGCGAATCGAAATTTCGCGAAACGGGCGCGATTTTGGCCTTTTTCCCTATATGTGCCGCGCCACTTTGGAGGCTATTTTGAGGTACCTACAGGAGTCCAAAATGTTCCCAAGTGTGCTTGTTGGAAAGCCTGGCCTATCTACTTTCCAACCCAAGTGGAATATCTGAATTTGGTGCTCATTTTCCCCTCCAAGTCTTCATTCTCCCAAGACTACTTCCGGTGTGTCAAAATAGGGGCAGAGAGGTCATTTTTTGAGTGTTTTTGACCTCCTTGGGACTCAAATCATGCCCAAATTTCTTTTCCAAGCACCAGTAGTCGTGATTTTGCATGCTGAATCCAAAAATGCAAACCATTTGTGATTTGGAGCTCCCAATCCTAAGCGTCGCGCCACACAGGGAGAAAAAACCTGTGTTGTGACCACTGGAGCTTCCTTATCAAGTGTTATGCTGGGCCAAAGAGGCTTCGGCCAATATCTAAAGTCGATCGAGCTCCCTTTGCCTCTTTTTCTTCTTGATTTCCGTCCTCAATCTCGCCTTCAAATTCCTGATTCGGGCCTTGCATACTTTGTTTCACACCATGTAGTGGAAATCCATGTGTCTCAGCAATGCATGGTCCTTGTCGGCCTTGTCCAACAACCTCTCCAAGTGCATGTTAACTCTCTCGAGATTGGTCTCCCGATCCTCATTGATCTCTTGCTCCAATGACGTGAGCTCAACTCTTCTCCTTTGTGCAGCTTGGCGATGCTCACTAATGTTTTGTAGCTCCATGATCGCTTGCTGATCCTCAAGCTATTTGTTCTTCTGATCCAGATATTTCATGTTCCACTTAGCTCTCTCCAAGTCAAGGGATAAGGCTTCGATCTCTGATTGTTGCTCTTGGATGATCTCTTTGAGCTGTGCCCTTGTCGGTTCTATATCTGTCTCATCATCATGAAGGAGAACAAATTCGGTCTCTCGTTCACCTGATGGCTCACCTGAAGGCCCCTCATCCTGCATTGGCTCCTTACCTTTATCCTGTTCCTGTGATGCTGATGGAGGAAGCAAGGCCCATTCCACCCCGGGTGGAGATAACACTCGCTTTGCCGCTGCAAACAAACGTCGGGTGCCTTTCTGATATGTAATGAAAACCGACACACTAGCAGTCTCATGGCGCTCATACCGACGAGAAGGTTCACCCTCTTTCTTAACCTCTGATAATACCTATGAAGTGCTGAAGAAGTCACGGGAGATGAAGTCATCCCAAGCAATTCCCTGCAATCCCAGTTGATGATCCACCAAAATCCTAATAAGAGAAAAGTGATAAACACTGTTAAGTTGCTGCTGAGGGGTCTTGTGCTGCATGAAGGTGTTCATCCTCTCTATTTTCCTACAAATGAAAAATGGGATGTTCATCATCCGTACCCTGGTAAAGTGCATGAGAAACCTGATGTGATAGGCATATAGACGAGAGAACCTCCCCTCACAGCTGAAGTACTTCATGATCAACTTCATGAGTGGAGCATATTCATCTTTCAAATATCTGAATGGAAAGACTCTTGTGAGGTGCCTCAAGCAACTTGCCTTATTGTAAGGCTCATAATGCTACCAATCAACTTTTTGTTTCTTGTGCCATGGTTCTCCAACATTCAGTATACCGGTTGCTAATGAGACAGTTTCGGGTGTCAGTGTGAAGGTGACCCCGACCAAGATAGAGTGATCTCCATGTAGGTGAAGCACAAAAAGATGGGCCAACTCATGATGAACTCGAACATTAGCCACCCTTTGAAAAAATTCAAAACATGATAGATGCTGGAAACATGACATAGCAAGAGGGCATGACTGCAATTCTGTGAGGGTGGTTGGTTCATCCCTAACATGTTTGCCACTCTTGTGATGTCTCCTGGGAGCTTGTTCTTCCGAGGATGAGTCACTTTGTGTCTCCATCTCATACTCTGATGAATGCTGTGATGCCATGACTGCTGTGTGTACTGTATTTAGGCTACCCTTTGATGATGGTGTGAAGCTGGGTGCTTTTGTGATATCTTTCAATTTGATGGGCTTCACAAGAAATTTGAGGAAATTTGGCACGGTTTTGGCCCTCTGTGAGTGTGCGCCACGCGCAAAACCCAATGCGCCGCATGCAAAACCCAGTGTGCCGCGTCCTGGGTGTGCACCGTGCCCGTTGAAAAAATACACTGAGGGATGGCTCTATGTGCACCACGCCCTCTATGTGCACCGCGCCCCTGTGTATATGCGCTGCGCCCTGAAAACTGCCTCCAACCTTGCTCCAAACATGCATGATGCACACTCAAACACTTTGCAAGGTTTCCCTATGCACTTGATTCGCACAATGACTTTGATTTTGGTGGAAACTTGTATATAAAGACTTGGAAGTCATGGGTTAAATTTTTGCTTCTTCAAAACCCATTTTTCTAATGTTATGTTTTGACACTTTTTCACTGACTTAAAGTAATACTGATTTTCACTTTCCCTTTGAAGTTTTAGCTCAAATGATGAAATTTTCGGCAATCTTTGCAGGGATTGCACGACAGGACATTTGGCCATGAAAACCATGCCTGCATCTAAAGAAATCAAATTGACGACTTTTTTGAAAATTTTATCACCAATGACACTGTTTGACTTTTCTTCAAAACGGAGTTCTGAAGAACAATCGAAGTTTATCAATATGACGATGAAACTCTCTGAATCATAACTTTGTAAGGGCCCCACTCTGGCCTGCATGGCTTTACTGGACATATTTAAAGGCCAAATTGATTAATCCCTAGACCTAATGATCGAAAATGACTTTTGTCCATTAAAGGACCGGACCTTGACTGTCATGGACTTTGGTGATCATTGACAAAAGACCGAAGCCATCAGGAGCCAGACATGAGGGGAAATGACTAGCATGACCTTTTCCGTCAGATTATGGCATGATCCTAGCGGAATGCAGCTGAGTGAATGGAGCGGGAATCCTAAAAAAATGAAATGCATAAAGAGTTTTGATCTCTGACGGAGGGCTGACCAGACCGACTCTAACACCACTTGATCTGAAATCACCCCTAGGTGACCTCAGGAAATTAATGAAGGTATTACAGACTCATGTGCTCGTGTGTCTGTCTATGTTATCTTAGGCAATGGATTGATAATATTGAAAAATAAAAAAACACTTGAAACAATAAGAGATCACATTAAGCAAAACAGAAACACAACAAAATTTAATAAGGAGTTCACCCAATCCTCTTGGGCTACGTCTCCTAGTCCAGCTTTCAGTGGTGGCATTTTTATTATGTTTTTAAAGCAAAGTCTTACAATAAGGAGCTCAATTTGAGTCTCACTTGACAGAGGATGATTAGTAGGATGGCACTTGGAATTCCCAAGTTCTTAGAGTTCACAGACTCCGCTTACTGAATTTCAACCTCAATTGGTCTCTGTCTGCTCGATGCTGCCCTTACTCTGATGGTCAGCTCGGCTTGCAATTTTGCCTTTCTTTCTATGACTCTCGACCTTCGGCTTCTTCACTGCTTCTCTTCCTCACTGTCTCTCTATCTTGTCTCTGTCAACTCGTGGCTTTAAATCCAGTTTGTTTCTTTGACTCTTCGCTCCGTCTTCATGGCTCTCTGAATCGCCTACCTCTATCCATTGGGACTCTCCTCTGCCCTGCATCATCGTTTTTGTGTAACGCTTCGTAGAGAGGTTTCCACCTGTCTTCTTGCAAACTGAGTATTAGTTCTTCCTGAACGATCGCTTTTTCTGTTATTTCCCAGATGCTTGAAAAATACATCCTTCTGTCGACTCATTGGTCAAATCGGACTTCAAATATGTATGCGTCATAGCTTATTTCTCCCTCGAGTCCGGTCATCCATCTGGTTGAACTCCCACCATTTGATCTGGAGCCCCCAGATCTTACGGTCTTCGCTTATATCGTGCAGTTGATTTGTTCGATTGTTAGTCCACGATGTAAGTGGTTTTTCTCTCTCCCCGCCGGACACACATCACTCAATGTATGGAATCGCTGGGTCTGCGGTCAAACCCACTTACCGCCTGAAATGCCTTTGAAATTACACCGATTTTTAGTGTGGGACCCGCATGTCAGTTTTAGCGCTTTCCCACGGTTTTCTGGTTTCCCTTGTGACTGAGCACTTGGGGCTTTTCCTTCTCAAGGGGTTTGCCCAGCAAATCGCGTATCATAATCAACCTCTGTTTCTGGGTTTGAGCTTCCCAACTGCCATTTTTGTGCCATGCATAGTCTCCATGGGCCAATGGTCAGTGCGCTTTGACCAAAGGTCCTCGTTGCTCCATGTTGGCTACAAATTACCATTATTCAGAGGTTATTTCTGATAGCTATAATATTTCTTGAAGTCTTTCATCCATTCTTAACAATCATGGAATTGTTTGAGAATCCAATTCGGATCACATTAGTATGCCTAAAACATAACTTCATCATTCTTCTGTAATCTCGCCATCCAACAAAACTATCCTTATGCGTAACCCGCCATCATGCAGGCGTAGCACGGGATGCCAATTCTAATGCTTGGACGTGGTGGTCCTCAGGGACCTCACACTAAAATTCCTCCAAAAATAGATCTATGTCAGTCAAACCATCATAATAATGTAATTTTCTTACCTCTAATGAAACACAATGCAATGAATTCATCATCATATTGCACCTCAATGTAGAAACTTCATGTAAGCAATTCTGCCAATGCTCTAATTCCTCATTTGAATCAGAGGTGCAAGAACTCTCCTAATCCCATGCAATCTGCTCATCCGCTGTTGGATTGATCCAGTCTTGATCTCGCGTTGTTATTTTGTAAATTTGATCCATTTCATCATCACTTCCCTCATAATCGCGGACTGGTTGAGTATAGAATGCCCATTCTGCAGGGTCTAACTACATTATAACTCCAAGTGAATTACTTTCAAATGACATTGTCCTCTTCTTCAAATTAATGACCCCATTCATATCAATAGCCAAGTCAATTCCTAGGAGCGCGAGGTAGGAGTTACTGCCATTGACAATTTCTATAACTTCAAAGTCTACCATCACACTCGCACCTTCAATTTCATTGGTTACTCCATATAATCGTCCCATGGGGATGATTTTCTACCAGTTCACCATTCGAAGCTGAATCAAAGACCACTGTAGCACAAGTCTCCCCATCCTTTCCCATGTTTGTTTTGACAGAACATTCGCGTTGGACCCTAGCTCTAAGATGACCTGGTCCATATCATAATCACCTATCTACGTAGTTAGCCGCATCTCTCATCCTAATTGTTCCTTATGTTTGCCAATATTTCTGACCACACAGTGTCCATCAGGGTCTTTCTCTTTGCTGGTGCACTTATTTATTAATTCCTGCAGACCTTCCACAACCTTTTTATCGTGTAGCAGCTTCATGCAAGTTTCCAAAAACGTAGTCAGTAGAAAAGGATCAACTTCTATAGGTGCGCTGATTTCTTGCATCTTGTCCTAGTTTCCTGAGGTGAAGGCCTTAGCAAATATCTTCTTGGATTCCATAAATGTTTCCTTAGCATGATCCAAATCAAAGCATGCTTCTTTCTCTGGTGCTTTGTGGACCCATCCTCTTATTCAGGTTATTTACCTTTATCAGCACCAATTTTCACGCCACTTCTTAGCACAATATTAATGTGTTTATCTTCCTCGTAGGGCTCAGCATTCATCATCTGTAAATTCTACGTAGGTTATTGAGCCTGCATTTTATTCTCTTGCATTTTAGCTATTAGCACCAGACATTCTTCTATAGTATGGTGAAATTGTCTACAATATTGACATGATGGGTGTGTAGGATTCTGGCACTCTCACGCATGGTGCCTCGACTTTCCATAGTTGTAGTAGATAATCTGACCGCGACCTCTACCAGGTCCTCCTCCCCCTCGGCCCCATCCTTGACCTTGATATCCTCTGTGTGCTCCTTCAACACCTTGATCTAGAGGTCGCATTTCTACTTGCATACAGTACGTAGGGGTTCTTTCCATCATTAGCTCATATCTTTGACAGTGGTGCTCATTGTGGCCCACAGATTTGTAGAAATTACAGAAAAAATGTTGGGGTGTCTGAACAAACTTCTAATGTAAATGGAATTTATTTGTCGCATGTTTCCTAGTAACCTGACAAATGGCACACCACTGTACAAACCCCATGCTCGTCCATGCTAGGGCTTCTAGTTTTAGGGAATCATCCCCCTTCTTATAATATAATTTGTGTACACAAGACATTGATCCTTAGCATGCCCATGGCCCTGCACTTCAAACACCAGACTTATGCACATATTTCTGGTTTAGTCTCCTTGTCTTTCTTCAAACTCTGTAATTCTAGGTGTAATCTCGCTAATTGTGAGTGGATCTTCTATACTTCGAGGTTCGTATCCTAAATAGGTGATGCGTGTAGCCTCATTGAGATATCCAAGGCTTCTTCCTATGTATCTATCTTGTAATGTGAAAGAGAGATTCTAAAATGGGGTAGAAGTGGTGAGATAAACCAATCACGATTCTGGCTATCCGAGATCTGCATGTTAGGTTGTCTGATATGGCACTTCAACCTCTGATCAAAGTTCCAAGGTGTCTCTTCCACCTTCATCATGATCTCTTTGAATTCAATCACTGACTGCGAGTCAAACTTAGGCTTACTAAATTCTTTGTTCAAAGCCATCTTAATTTCTGCTAGCGTTGCAAGAGGATTATCAGCACAATACTTAATGTACCAGATTAGCACACGATCCTGCAAAGCGGTGACCAATTGTGCCTTATTTACGTTATCATCAGTGATCTATTGAGCTAACCACACAACATTCACAGCAAACTATAACTTCTCTGGATCTTTGCTTCATATGCCCTTGAATATCGACATTTTCATTGCTTTCTCCATGTTAAAGGTGGCGATGGAGGTGGAGGTGTGGGCGAAGGTGTATGCGATGGAGGTGTAGGTATAGGTGGAGTGGATGGATGATTTGTTCTAGGAATCCCTTAAGTGATTAGAAAAACAGTGCTTCACGGCGTAGTCTGCCCTGCCCCTTCGTCGTCACTTGAAGGAGGTCCAATCGATGGACTATACTCTGGTCTTGATCCTTCACGATTTCTAAAGAATCGTCCACTCTATGTGTCACACGGAATGAGTCATTCTTGCCAACAAGACCGACCTCCCTAGTATCTAATGATATCTAGCGACAAGCAAACCAATCAACTTCTATCTTTCTCTAAATATGCAATTTATAAATAAAGGCAAACAAGTGTTTTAGGCCTACCTTGGGTCCAATGCAAGTTTGTGGAAGCCTCGCTCCATTGGTCCAAATGAGCTCCCTTGTAGAGAGTCTGCAAACACAAACAAGCACACAAATTAAATAACACCTGAAAAGCCAATATAATAAAGCATACTTATCATGATGATCAAGGAATTCATGAAACAAATCACATAAGACAATTTGTTGAGAAAAATGAATCTGATTGTATTAATTTAAATCAAAGAAGAACTTTGCAACATGTGCCTTGATGCTGTACAAGCTCCTCCCAGGGTCCATCAAGAAGTCTCCTCTACTTTGACAAGTTTCACTCTCTTCCCAATGAAGCCAAAAGGTATGTGATCTCTCCTCTCAATCTTAACTAGGAAGTCTCAATTCCAATAGAATTTACCCTAAAAAATGTTCAGCTTCTAACCTCCCTAGCAACCAGCCCAATGCCTTAATTTATAGTGCAATGGAGGGAAGTTACTAGGTCCACCTTCAAAGGGATAAAGCCCTCCTTCAAAGGGATAAGCTCCTCTCATCAAGGGATTAGCTCCTTTAGTTTTGGGATGCATGAACCACCTAGGAGCGAACCATCCACGTAAATATTCCTTCTAGAATCATCTAGAATTAACCCAAAGTGAGCTTTTAAGAATAAACTTGCGCCTTTTTGACTTTCACAGGGGTCCGCACCCACTCCTTTAGAGACAGAGCGGGCAGGACCGTAGACAATAGTGAGAGAAAGTGCGGAACCAGAGCTTTATTGATTTTTAAGGTCTTTCTCTCATTTTCAAAGCTTGACATGAAGAGCTGAGGTTTGAGACTTGCTAAGGAGGACAGTATGAATGATGATAGACCCATACTAACTGCAAATAGTCATGGTGACAATATTTTGTGTAACACTATGTAGCCTTGAACATCAAGGTAACAACATCACTTGTTTTCCACATAACAACATTTTAATCCAAGTAATCAATGATCTTAAATACTTACCTTGTGGTCCTTTGAATAATTGTCGCTCTGCTTCACTATAGTTGACTGAGGTATGAACTACAAATTCAGTAACAAATCCCCTAGAATTCAATCAATCCAATGATTGACAACCCGTGCAGTTTTGTTTTCAAAGGCTTCTAGTTGTCGCACTAATTTTGGTGTCCACACTATAGGACTATCGAGCTTCCATCTTCCTTGATTAGCTATCAATTTGGCTAATCACTCATACAGTTCAATGGGGAAGGTGCAGGAGAAGGTCTCGTGTATCTATGTATACAGATACATGCCCAACCACTCTTTCTTTGACAGGGGTGGATTCCTATTTTCTTGTGCCGCGAACTCATGAATCTTTTGATCCAACCACTTTTCAATTTTGTTCTTAGTCGGATTCCAATGATGCAATGTCATACATCTCTTTCAAACATATTGTGGTCCCATCAACAAAACTATTTGTTGGCTTAGGGGGTCTATTAGGCCCCTATACTACTAGTGTAACCCCTTATTGTTATTAGTACAACCCCCTTATTATATTTTTGTACCCATGTAGTCCCCATATTGTTACTATTGTGCCCCATAGAAGCCCACTATTGTTATTATTGTGCCCTTACATTATTATTGTTATGTCGACTCGGATTATATTATGACCCCTTAGACTCCTATATATAGAAAGGAGGTATTTTCATTTGTATCATCCAAGAATTGTTCATTTGTGTAATTTAAAAGAGGTTACCCCCTCGAAGAGGCTAAATTATAAGACTTTGATCTATCTTTTCTATCTTTTTGTTGAGCTGGTTTCATAACATTTGATATCAGAGCTTTTGATTCTAGGGTTTTGCTACTCCAAATAGGTCATCGTGGAATTTGCGCTATAACTTTTTTCCTACGACGTTTCAGATGCTACAAAAAAAACCCATTTGGGCCGAAATCATATTGAACCTTGGGTCCAAATTTCAGAGCTTTGTGCACTATATTTGCGAAGATATGATCTGAGGAAGTTGGCCTTTTTGCAGACTCTCGAATTACATTCCAAATAGGTGACCTGGGGAAAATCTTCATAACTTTTGTTTTGAGCATCAAATTAAAATTTCATCAGAAGTTACAGAAAGAGGATAGACTGTAGTTTCCTGTGTATAATTTTTAGATCCAAAGGTCAAAAAAGTGACACGTGGCAGTTCATACAAATTCACTCTTCTGAAAAGGTATATAATCATGTCATCTTGGGAGATTTTGCATAACTCTTTCTTGGAGAATCTAAATTTGATCAGACTGGTGGCATTGGAAAGAGGACGCAAAGGGCTACTACAGTTCACAATTTTAGAACTTAAAGATCTGAAAGTACAGAGTTACAGTTGTTTCAAGATCGAGCTCCTAAAATCAAGAAAAAGTGAGATGAGGAAGTTTGATGGCAAGGATCCAATAAATTGGATACTACAGATGGAGAAATATTTTGATGTACATGGTGTACCACTACTACAAAAAATATGTATTGCATCTTCATATTTAGAATGAGATCATTTTTTATGGTATAAAGGGCTTTGTTCTCGTAAACAACTTGTTACATGGTCAATTTTCATGGAGGAAATTATAGCACATTATGAGAATACAAAGAGCAACACCTTCTTTAGAGCAACACCACAACAATTGGAAGAAAAAAGAGAAAAAGGGCTTTGTTACAAAGTGGAGAGAAAAATTATGGCAACAAGGAATTCTACCTCTCACAACTATAAAGATGGAAGTGTTGTTTATCCTAGCCTTCCACAACCTACAAGGGTTACACCACAACAATTGAAAGAGAAAAGAGAAAAAGGGCTTTGTTACAATTGTGATAGAAAATTCACTAAAGGTCATAAGTGTGCTGAGAAGAAACTATTTTACATAGAGTATGAAAATGAGGAGGAAAAGGATCAAGAAACATCAAAAGAAGAGGATATACTCCAGGACCCAACCCCAGAGAAAGAAGAAATGAATCCAACCATATCTTGTAAAGCATTGGAAAGAATTACCACTCCTCAAACTCTCAAGATAGAAGTACATATCAAGAACAAAAAGGTTCAAGAAGTGAAAGATCACATCAAGAAAGAAGAAATGAATCCAACCATATCTTGTAATGCATTGGTTAGAATTACCACTCCTCAAACTATCAAGATAGAAGGACATATCAAGAAGAAAAATGTTCAAGAAGTGAAAGATCACATCGAGCATCAAGAAATGAATCCGAACATATCTTGTAAAGCATTGGAAGAAATTACCACTCCTCAAACTCTCAAGATAGAAGGACATATCAAGAAGAAAAAGGTTCAAGCAGTGAAAGATCACATTGAGCATCAACAACAAGTTCTCCAACTTTTAAAGGATAACACCACTTTGGTGCAAAATTGAATGAAACAACAAGTAGATCAACATCGTAGTGAAAAATGTTTTGATATAGGTGATTGGGTATTTTTACTGCTACATCTCAATCAAGCCATTTATGAGAATAAAATGTTGGTAATGCTACATGCACTTCAGAAATGGCAACCTTACTGAATGGGAAGACACTTCAAGGTAAAAATGGATCATGATAGTCTTAAATACCTTTTAGAACAACTATTATCTTTAGAAGAACAAAAAAAAATGGGTCACAAATATGTTGGGTTATGACTTTGACATCATCTATAGAAAAGGGAAGCAAAATTTTGTTTCAGATGCACTCTCAAGAAAGGATGAGGATGTGGAAGCATTGTTTTGTGCTATTTCTATTATCCAACCAGATTGGATAAACGAAGCAAGGGATGAATGGAAGAAGGACAAAGAAGTATGGCCACTCATTCAAAAGTTGTAGAAGATTCCAATTCAAACAATATTGCTAGAACTTGAAGAGGAAGGAAAAATCATATTGGAACCTGGAGCAGTCATAGAATCAAGGACCCGACAGCTACAAAATCGATCAATTTCAGAGTATCTCATCAAGTGGAAGAACTTAATGACTCAAGATTGCACATGGGAGGACAAGAATTTTATACAAAAGCATCAAGAAGTACTCAAGCATTGAGGACACCACTTTTTGAAGGAGAGGGGCATGTTAGGCCCCTATAATACTAGTGTAACCCCTTATTTTTATTAGTACAAACCCCTTATTATATTGTTGTATCAATGTAGTCCCCATATTGTTACTATTGTGCCCCATAGAAGCCGACTATTGTTATTATTTTGCCCTTACATTATTATTGTTATGTCGGTCCGATTATATTATGACCCCTTAGACTCCTATATATAGAAAGGAGGTATTTTTATTTGTATCATCCAAGAATTGTTCATTTGTGTAATGTAAAAGAGGTTGCCCCCTCGAAGAGGCTAAATTATAAGGCATTGATATATCTTTTTATCTTTCTGTGAGCTGGTTTCATAACAGGGTCCTAACCCAAGTTCGAAGTTATTTGTGCCAAACAACAAAACCCTACACTATTGGCCCTTTTAGCAACAACCTGCATAGCGCAGGTTGTAGTCTCACCCGAAGCATTATGGGGGTATGCAAGAACCAAGTTTATGCATCCATAGACTAGTGTGATGTCTTCTAGCACCTTAGATATGCTTCTGCACAGATCGATGGCCTCCTAGGGCTCATCACTATAACTCTGTTAAAATATCCTTTAGACCTTCGCGAAGGTCCACGATCAATCCTTGTGGACCTTTAACAGTCAATCTACCTACTTATGCACATTAGAAAGAAGTCCTAAATTGTCATTCATGCAGATCTACTTAAGTCGTTGTAAAAAATAAGAGAAATCACTAGAAACTCCGTGGAAGTGTTTAAACATCCATTGCATACATTATTAAGGTAGATTCATGATAATCATGTGGAATTCAACTATTATTTCATAAAACAAGTCATTTATCAACAACATATAACATTAATAGATATAACAAAAATACTCATCAATTCTTCGGATATAGTATTTTATTGATATTCAATTCACAGATTATAGACTCAAACTACCCTACGCATACAGCTGTAGGTGTGCGTGCACTTAGCTGCGGACTCTACCTAGGCCTCTGCGCACTTAGCTGTGAAGTCTTTCTTTCCCTATCTAAGCACAGGAAGCAAAGCCTTCCTTCCTTAGCTCCTGCCCAAGACTCTTCAATCAATCCAATCCCCTATCTTTTTTCCATCTAGTTACCTCTTCCTTTCGCCAAGACTCAATTATATATAGAATTTTTTCATACAATGCCATGGTCCGTGGACCATGGGTGAATCTCAAAACTGACTCAAAACTTTACTTAAAACAAGGGGCTAAACCCCTTTGACTTTTATTCAACTATGCACTCTGCATCCACAAATCACGGAGCCTTTACATCTTTTACAAAATTTGTTATAAAGAAACTACTAATTAATTCCTTTCTACCCTTGGGGACCCCATCCCGACAATTTAGGTGTAGTGTTTCAAGTCTTGGCTTAGCGGTGTTAACCAAGCTCACGTTCGCTTAGGGTGTGAGTGTGTGAAAATAAAGTGTCAAGTGGATTAGTTAATTTTGCATGTTTTATGATGTCATTTGTTGTTAAAATTGTTGAAAATTATAGGAAAATAAACATCCAATCAAACACATAAAGCCCAACACAAAAAGGCTATCAAGCATCTAAGCAATATAGGGAAAACAAGCTACTCAAAGACACATAAAATTCCTAAAATACATATTTCAAAGGGAATGAGATCTAGAGGCACTAAACCGCTGTAAATGGTGTAGGAAAACAACAAGAATCAAAGGTGAAAAATGTTGCAAAGGATAGGCATGAAGCTCCAAAACCTAGGATGCTCAAGGGGATCCTAAGGGGGGGAAGGAAAAACCCAAACTTTGAAGGGAGAAAAGGTAAAATAAACCTATCTAAAAGTGTTGAAGAGTAATGGATCAGAGTCTGAAAATTAGTGGTTGAAAATATTGAAACCCTAGACTCCTCACTCAACTAATTTCTTCTTAACAATGTGGAGGTGTACTCTAAACCCTAGGGATATTTTTCCTTCCTCAAAGAGAAAAAATAAGAGAATCTAGGACTAGGTGAGGCTGAAACAAATATAAGAAACCCTTCCTAGTCTACACACAAAACTCTTGGCAAATCTGAAAAAAATTCTAAAAAAGATCTGGAAACAATTGTAAACACAGGTACTAACCTGGAACAGTGGAAAACACAGTTTTTGGGCCAAAACGTGCACTTTGGAACAAAGATTCGTGGATGAGAAGTACTTTTTTTCTCCCGGGACTCTCGATCGGCAGATCTCACAAAATTTTTTTGTCTCCTACTCGACTGGTACCTGTGACATGTGGAAAGAACCAGAAAGCCACCAGAATCTAAAATTTGACAAAAAAGGAAATAATACTATAAATAGAAATTGACAGACTAAATATAGTTTTAGAAAACCTTGAAATTTATTGAAACTTTAGTAACCTAAGAACATTGTTATTACACTAGTGTAGTTGCCATTTGTTAGTGTGAAATTTCTTGGAAGGTGTATAAAAAACACTTCACTTAACTCACTAGGTGAAACATGACCCTAACAATAGTTTGTGGTTTCTTATGCTTCAGATCTGCAATAATAAAACTAGAAAAAACTACAATAAAACAACATATATGATCCAAAACAACAAACAACATATATATATATATATATATATATATATATATATATATATATATATATATATATATATATATATATATATATATATATCCAATGCAATAACTCAAGTGGAAAGACTTTTAAAATGAATAAATATTTTATTGATAACACTTGGTGAAGGAGATCTACAAAAAAGGTCTACAAATCCCCCTCCGTGGGATGGGTAGTTTATTGTCCTTGATGCTTCAATAATCGATTCTCTCTCTGAATGTGTGAAAAATCCAAAACAATGTGGAGAACTCAAGTGGGAGGTCAGATAAAAAGAAACGATAATGGTGATGATAATAATGATCATGGTGAAGAATGAATGGAAAACCCTCCTATTTATAACAAAGTATTGAGTTAATCTCGAAAATGGATAATATTTCACCATATCAAGATCTAACCATTAGGAATACTTTATTATATTTTTTGGAGAGGGAAAAGATATTTAAAATAGTCAAATATCTTTATTTAAAATTAATTAAAAAATAAAATAATTTATTAATTATTTCGCGAGAATTAAGAATGGCGTGAAATTGAAATAATTATTAAATAGTGATTTAACAATTATTCCAATAATGGAACTAAGGAATAATAAATAGATAGTGATTTATTTAATTATATCTAGGGGATTTTGTCAAATGTGACAAGGAATAATTATCAAACAATGATTTAATAATTATTCCTAGGGAAAATTAAAAAAAAATGATTTGTTCAATTATTCTCATGGGTTTTTTTATTTTAATCAGAAAATAATTTAATAAAAATTGTTTACTAAATTATTTCGTATCATGAAAGTGATTTTATTATGTGATGAGACTTGTCAATAGGTAAACTATATGGGTCACAATCCCACTCCCCAGTGTATTAAATTGATTTTTCTCACATTTATTTACATATTTTATTATATTTTTCTTAGTGAGAAGAGCCACTTCACTTAACTCACTAGGTGAAATATGACCCTAACAATAATTTGTGGTTGCTTATGCTTCAGATATGCAATAACAAAACTAGAAAAACTTGCAATAAAACAATATATATGATCCGAAACAACAAACAACAAAACAAACTATATATATATATATATATATATATATATATATATATCCAATGCAATAACCCAAGAATTTTAAAATGAATAAATCTTTTAATGATAACACTTGGTGAAGGAGATCTACAAAAAATGTCTGCAAATCCCTCTCTGTGGGATGAGTAGTTTGATGTCCTTGATGCTTCAGTAATCGATTCTCTTTGTCAATGTGTAAAAAATCCAAAACAATGTGGAGAACTCAACTGGGAGCTCAGATAAAAAGAGACGATAATGGTGACGATGATAATGATCATGGTGAAGAATGAATGGAAAACCCTCCTATTTATAACAAAGTATTTAGTTAATCTTGAAAATGGAGAATAATAAAATAATATTCACCAAATCAAGATTTAACCGTTAGGAATACTTTATTATATTTTTTGGAGAGGGAAAAGATATTTAAAATGGTCAAATATATTTATTTAAAATTAATTAACAAATAAAATGATTTATTAATTATTTCATGAGAACTAAGAATGGCATGAAATTGAAATAATTATTAAATAGTGATTTAACAATTATTCCAATAATGGAACTAAGGAATAATAAATAGATAGTGATTTATTTAATTATTGTTAGGGGTTTTTGTCGAATATGACAAGGAATAATTATCAAATAATGATTTAATAATCATTCCTAGAGAAAAATAATTAAATAATGATTTATTCAATTATTCTAATGGGGGTTTTTTATTTTAATCATAAAATAATTTAATAAAAATGGTTTACTAAATTATTTTGTATCATGAAAGTGATTTTACTATGTGACGAGACTTGTCAATAGGTAAACTATATTGGTCACAATGCCACTCTCCATCTTATTCAATTGACTTTTCTCACATTTATTTACATATTTTGTTATATTTTTCTTAGTGAGAAGAGTCACTTCACTTAACTCACTAGCTGAAACATGACCCCAACAATAATTTGTGGCTACTTATGCTTTAGATCTACAATCATAAAACTAGAAAAAACTACAATAAAACAACATATATGATCCAAAACAACAAACAACAATATTCATTTTAAAATTCTTTCCATTTGGGTTATTGCAATGGATATATATATATATATATATATATAATGAAATAACCCAAATATAAAGAATTTTAAAATGAATAAATCTTTTATTGATAACACCTCGTGAAGGAGATTTACAAAAAAGGTCTGCAAATACCCCTTCGTGGGATGGGTAGTTTGATGTCCTCAATGGTTCAGTAATCGATTCTCTCTCTCAATGTGTGAAAAATCCAAAACAATGTGGAGAACTCAAGTGGGAGCTCAGATAAAAATAGACGATAATGGTGACAATGATAATGATCATGGTGAAGAATGAATGGAAAACCGTCCTATTTATAACAAAGTATTGAGTTAACCTTGAAAATGGAGAATAATAAAATAATATTCACCAAATCAAGATCTAACCGTTAGGAATACTTTATTATATTTTTTGGAGAGGGAAAATATATTTAAAATGGTCAAATATATTTATTTAAAATTAATTAACAAATAAAATGATTTATTATTTATTTCGTGAGAATTAAGAATGGCGTGAATTTGAAATAATTATTAAATAGTGATTTAACAATTATTCTAATAATGAAACTAAGGAATAATAAATAGATAGTGATTTATTTAATAATTCCTAGGGGTTTTTGTCAAATATGACAAGGAATAATTATCAAACAATGATTTAATAATTATTCATAGAGAAAATTAATTAAATAATGATTTATTCAATTATTCTCATGGGGTTTTTTTAATTTTAATCAGAAAATAACTTAATAAAAACAGTTTACTAAATTATTTCATATCATGAAAGTGATTTTACTATGTGATGAGGCTTCCCAATAGGTAAACTATATGGGTCACAATGCCACTCTCCAGCTTATTAAATTGACTTTTCTCACATTTATTTACATTGTTATATTTCGGTTAGTGAGAAGAGTAAAGATGAGTTACTATGTCATGTTGCCTAATGTGTGTTAAATGCAGGAATTAGAGCATTTTTGGGTTGACTTAAGTATAGGAATTTGGAGTAGGCAAGAAAGAGAGATTTTAAATGTTGGTCTCCCTCAACTCCTCAAATCATTCGAAGGTTCCTCCACTCTATCTCATCATCTCAGTGTCATTGGAAGCCAAGAAATTGAGTTCATTGGCAGCCAAGCCAGTGACAGTCAAGGGAAATTTAATATCGAGTTAGAAAGCCAAGTATCACTATTTTCTAGGAAGCTGTTGGTAGCTCTTGTTTTGTATAAATAAGAGAGCCAAGGGACTCATTAGGATTCAATTTTTTGTTGTAGCCAAGAGGCCATTTTTAGTTAAAACATTTCAACTATAATTGTTATGATGTACTTGAGATTTTTATGATAATGATATATTTGTTTTGATCCAACACTGAGTTGACTGAGAGGGCTGAAGCTCTTGGGTTAGGGCCCAACCCTAGCAACATAAGTTGCTCTTTTGTAGTTGTATTCTTAGCTTAGAATGATAGTTAGTTGCTGAATTTTATGTATGTTTTTATTATATTTAGCTTATCAGGTTATTTGAATTGTTGCTTAAACTTGTTTCCATTAGTTTAAAAAGGTAGATTAGTATTGCAGTTTAGTGGAGAAAATTATACCAGAAAATCTTGTGACATCTCCCTCATGGGATCATGATTAGAGGACCCCACTCTCGCAGCCCCAAGAACAGGCTTTGTCTTTTGTTTATTGCATAGGTTGAGTTACATTCTTAGCTATATAACTTTTTATGATTTATTGGAAGCATATGCGGTTGTTATATTGTTTCTTAGGGTTTATATAGCTTAAAACAAAATCCATTTCACAGAGTTGGTCCTTAATAATAGATAGATTAACTTTCTGAAATTCAATTCATATTTTCCATGTGGAAATATAGTGATTTATAAATGAAAAGAGAAACATGTTTTATTGCAGGGATTGTTGATCTACAGGAAGGGAATCCTCCAAACAGCTTCACCTAGGTCTTCTCCACCTTCTGTCAAGGCATACCAACCCATAATCCAAACCTCTATTTTCTAGCCACTGTGAGTAAGCTGCATTAGGCAAATCCAACCTCCTTGGGGTATTGGGCTTGGCCTTGGGTGATGTTCACCTTCCCTACACCTTCTACAACTGTCATGCACCCCTATAAAATATCATATCACTATTATTACCCTCCAAAACTTCTCAGCTAAGTTCCTGTAGCAGTTTAGGACACCCTGTAGCAGATTAGGACATCTTATAGCAGTTTCCTGTAGAAAAATTGTAGCAACCTATTTTGACCCTGTTTTGACCTGAAATGATACGATAACCTAGTATAGGAGTAGGCTAGCCCCTCAGCTTGGACTCCATGACCAAAAGTGCCACCTAGACTAGCTTTCCCATTCCTTTCCCTCCTGTAAGATTAGACAACATTAGCTTTTATATTTCTAAAGTTAGCAAGTAAGAATTTTTCTGCAAATGTGAATGAGATAGAGTAACTTTCTATTTTCAAGAAGTCCTAATAGCTAGATGATTAATTACAAGATTAGGATAGTTTCCTTGCTACAACTAATTTGTGTCATTTTATAGCTATATGATTTATGACATTTCATACCATTTACCATTTGGCAGTTTCCATTTCCTAAATAGACAAGAATTTACTTTTCCTACACTAGAACTAGCTTTACATTCACTTTCAGTAGTCAGATTCCCTTTAGTTCAATAGAGGATTGGTCTAGAACCCCAATGGTCAAGTGCCCCAGTTGAGAAGTGACATGAGTAGAATGATGAATCTGTTGTGTATATTGCACTATCACCTCCAAGTTTGTATGAAACCTCCGATTGATAAAGTAAAGTTGGTAGCCCTAGGAGTTGCAACATTCTTGCTGCAATACTAAGGCTCATCATTTTTTGGTGCCGTTACCGAGGAGGTGTCTAGGTAGATGTAATTTTTTCTTTTATTTCTAATTTTCATTCAATAGGTAGATCTTATTATGCTTTCCTTTCTGTTTTATAATTAATTTTGAAAAACACATAAAAAAAATCATGCCTTGTAGGATTAGAGACAATTTAGGGACATTCTTGCCAAATAATCCCACACCATTAAACAATCAAACTCCCCTCTTCTTCGATGATTGTTAACTTACCTCTTTGCCTGCAGGGGAATTAGAGGAGCCATTAGTTGAAAAACCATATCTATTTGAAGAGCCCATTGGAGAAGAAGAAGAAAAAACCATTCCACACACTTACATCATGGCTAAAAATAGAAATGAGGGTGATTTTCACATTAGAGAGACTAATGGAAATGTTAGGATGGAAAACATAAGCTCCTCTTCCCTTCCTCACTTCCATGGATTAACCTAATATTACCTTGATACTTTTTTGTTTGATTTTGTTGTCATTTGTAGAACTTATGATTATACCTTTGATGACCAAAAGTTGAAGTTGTTCCCATCCACCCTTAAGGATGCAACCTTGCACTAGTTCATGGGTTTACCTGGGGACAACATCGCTACCTGAGCTCAAATGTAGCAAGCCTTCAACAATAAGTATAGGGACTATTGTAGGTCCAAAGACACCAAAGAGGAAATATTTAAAATGACATTGGGACATGATGAATCCTTGAAAGATTATGAGGAAAGGTTCCAACTCAGTTACAAAAGGGCTTGATCCTGAATCACTCAAGTTAGTGCATCTTAGAGGAATCAGGGAGGATATTCCGGAAACCCTAAACATGTTGTCTAGAGGGGACATTTACCAACTATCCTATGATGATATGAAGACATTCTTCAAAAACCATTCTAGGGTGGCCAGAAACAAGGGTAGGGCTAGTTAATCTTTCACCAGTTCCACTTTGTTGGGATAGGGTCCCTAAGGTCAATTTTTGGTTAAAATTTTGTAAATAATATAAAGTCTCCACGCAATGTGGAAGCGGAGTGTGCAATAAAGTAAGAGTCAAAGGGGATTTATCCTCTTGTATGGGTAAGTGATAGGATGACTTTGAGACTCACCCATAGGCCACGGGCCATGGTATTGTAATATAAATGCTATAAATATTTGAGTCATAGAGAGTATAGAAAAATATAACTTAAATTTTGATGAAGATATATTGAAAGGGAATGGTGCTAAGATAGGAAAAGTCTGTTTCCTGTACTTACGGTAAAGGGGAAGGCTCCTATAGCTAAGTGCGTGGAGACCTTGGCAAGTCCGCAATTGAGTGCGTGGAGACCTTAGCAAGTCCACAACTGAGTGCGCGGTCCCTTGTAGTTGAGTGCGAAGGGTATAAGAGTCTGTAATTTGAATGTTGAATCTAATAGAGATGATTTTTGGTTGAATTGAATGAGTCTGGTCCTTGTTCTTTACTTATGCTTAAGTTAATGTATCTTCTCTTTGTAAGCTGTTTTCTATAAATTAATGTGTTCTACTGTGCGAATCTATTGGATATTTAATTTCTATGCATGAAAAGTGTAATAAAATGTTTTCGAGAAGATATTAGATAGATATATTATTAAAACTATTATGAACGGGTAGATACGCATGAAGACAGATCTAGGGTTTCCATTTACTGAGCGAAAGTTATGAATCTGCCTCTTTTATGTCTAAAAAGCAAGATCATATATGTTCACGGAGACCTGGAGGTCAATTGGATAGAGTTGTAGTAGTGGACAATAGGAAGGTATAGATCTGTTCAAAGGCAAATCTTAGCTATAAAGGCTTCAAAATACACATCACACGGTTTCTGGATGCAAAAACCTAGTTTTAACATCCTCCAATATTGCTTCGAATGAGACTGTTGCACTATGCAGGTTGTTACTGAAAGGGCCAGTAGTTAGGGTTTTTTTGGTGGGCATGAATAACTATGAACTTGGGTTAGGCCCCCTTAAGCCAACAAATAGTTTTGTTTATGGTACTGGGATATATCTAGGAGATGTGTGATGTCGAATAAGTGGTTTCATACAAAGAAAGAGATCGAGAAGTGGATTGACCCAAAAGTACACGCATTTGCGGCTCCAGAGAATAGAAGCCCTAAATTTTCCAAGGAGTATTGGTTGTAGATATATTTGTACACATACAAAACTAAAGTATTCTTGCATTTCTTCCTTGACAAACTACACGAATGGCTATCTAGATTGGCAAATAGTCATGGGACGTGGATGATCGACGACCCTATAGTGTGGACTCCAGAACTGGTGCGACGTATGGAAGCATAAAATATCAACATCACACAGGTCATGGACCATTGGATTGATCGCACACTTGGAATTTTTGTGACTGAGCTCACGATCGATAGTACTATCAACTATAGCTAAGTGGAACAAAGGCTCTTTAAGGGACTGCAAAGTAAGTATTTAAAGTCATTGAAAACATGGATTAAAATGTTGTTATGTGAAAAGAGGGTTATGCAATTACCTTGATGTTTGGTGCTACGTGAAGTGGGAAATTATTTTGAAGAAATTAAGGAACGAGCTCAGAGTACAGTCTGTTGATCAAATCCCCTTCTAGTGACGATGAAGGGACAATGCTGACTACACCACGAAGCATAGTACATTTGATTAATAAGGGTATCCCGAGGATACCTTGTCCATCCACTTTGCCTCTACCTCTGCCTCCACCTCATACTCCTACACCTTCACCTCCACCTCCACCTTCACTTCCACCATTCAACATGGAGAACGAAAAGAAGATGTTGGTTTTTAAAGGGGTAGGGAGAGAAGACCCTGAATAGTTATGGTTTGTTGTAGGAGCTGTGTGGAAAACACAACAGATTATAGATGATAACATCAAGAAATCACAGTTGATCATGACCTTGCAAGACTTAGATTTAACCTGGCATATCAAGTACTGTGCAAATCACCCCAACACAACGATGGAAAAAACTCAACAAGCACTGAATAAAGAATTTAGAAAGCCTAAGTTAGAAGTGAAATTAGTAACTGATTTCAAAGAAATTTGACAAAAGATAGATGAGTCATCCTAGGATTTCAATCAGTAATTGAAATCCTGATCAGGCAGGATAATGGTGATCTCAGATTCACAGCATTGAGATTGGTATATTGTGTCGCTCTTACCACATTTAAGATTTCCACTTTCACAACAGAAGATAGAAATGCAACCAGAAGGCTTAGAAATCACAATGAGATTGGAAGTCTCACCAATACAGGATACAAACATTGGAGTGTAGTAGATTCACTCACAACTAGAAAGCCTACACTTGGAGTTACAGAGGCTGAAGAAAGGAAAGGAAGCCCAGCTTGAGGTGCACGCTGAGGTTTGATGCTTGAAATGCAAGGGCCATGGGCACGAGAAGGACCATTTCCCAATTTATCAAAATTATCTTATGGGGGGGCCTGTCCCTCTGAATCTAGAAAATACCATTGGGCTGAGTGTGGTAGTTGCACCATGATGCGCCATTTTCCAGGTTACTGGACAACATGCAACATATAATTGTCACTTAATCCAGAAGTTTGTGCATACCTCCCAGTAGTTTTTTTGCAATTTTTGCAATTCTATAGGTCATGATGAGCATCATTGCCAAAGCTATGAATTGATGATGGATAGAACCTCTACCTACCACATGCAGGTAGAAAATTGGCCTGAAGAGCAGGGCGTGGGTGGAGCGCACGGAGGATTCCAATTCCGTGGAAGAGGAAGAGGAGGAGGCGCTGGTAGAGGTCATGGATAAGTGATCTATTATAACTATGGCGAAGCTGGACATTTCCCATGTGAATGTCAAAACCCAATGCTTCCGCCACGTCAATACTACAGACAGTTTGACCATGTGATAGAACAATGTTTGATCCTTATAGCAAAGATGCAAGAAAAGAAGATATAACCCCAAAAACCTAAGAATAACATCCAGATGATGAGGGTGGAGCCCTGCGAAGAATATCATAGCATAAATATAGTAACAAGAAGTGGTATGGCCACTGGTGCAGATAAGGGAAAGCAACCTGAGACTGATGGGTGGGTGCACAAGGCTGTCATGAAAGAAATAGACTTTGATCCTAATAGAGCTAAAGAAACCTTTATGGAAGAAATGAAGAAATTTGCCGAGGCCTCCACCTTAGGAAACCAGGAGAAAATGTCGGAAATTAGTACCACAAGAAGTAGATCCTTCGGTGTTAACTACTTCCCTAAAGACCTGTATGAAGTTGGTGCGTGATAAGAAAGCAGTAGAAGGGATCTAAGAACTAATAGACAAGTGTGCAAATAAGATTAAAGTTCCTTCAGAACAATGCACCGTAAGTAAACTCAGTAAGCATAAGAAGAGGAAATGATGCGAGATGAGGTTGATTGTGCAGATAGGCAACTATGAAATGGACCAAGTTATCCTAGGTTTGGGTTCTAACGCGAATGTATTGCCGAAGCAGAAGTGGGAATGAATGGGGAGACCTACACTGGAGTGGTCTCCTATTCAGAGACGCATGGAAAATCAACAGAAGATTATTCCGATGGGGTGCTTATATGATGTCATGATAAATATTGAGGGCGCGAGTGCATTGGATGATTTTTAGTTCATTGAAATAGTGGATGATAGTAACCCATACCTTGTTCTACTAGGAATTGACTGGGAGTTTGACATGGACAAGGTAATTAACTTGAAGAAGCGGAAGATGATTTTTGAAGGGAAGGCGCTCAGGGTTATAGTGCCATTAGACCCTGCTGAGGGAGCACACTCTACTGAACTTGTTCTCGACTTTGTGGAGGATGATGATGATTTGGATCAGATATACAAGATCACAACACGTAACAAAGTTTGGATCAATCCCACGGCCGATGGAAGAATTGCATGGGATAGAGACAACTCCTACACCTTAGACTTAGATGAAGAGCTTGAACACTAGCAGAATCAATTGTATGAAGTATCTACACTACATTGCAATATGATGACCAAATCACTGCGGTGTTTCTCAAATGACGTAAGGAAGCTTCCAAATTATGATGTTTTGACTGATGTTAATCTATTTCTAGATGAATTTGAAAGGGAAGTACCTAAAGAACATCGCTTCCAAGCGCTCAAATTGGCCCTACACGCTACACCTTCCCGTTGGTGGGGTACACACAAGGAGAAATTCACTAGTTGGAAGGACTATATATGGATGATGAAATTAAGGTTTGGATATGCTAATACTAAGATGACTGAGAAGTACAGTGGGAAGGATGATCCTCTCGATATTTGGCACAGTGGCCAAAGGCCCGAGGAACGGAGCCGCAACCAGAATGGGTGCACATTTTTTGTCATACCTTAGATACAATCCTAATGAACTGGTATTTGGAAATGGAGCTTCACCATAAGACATCTTAAGAGAGAGTTTCTTATTGACTTTTAGTTTTGAGGATGGGTTTGAATGCATTGATGAAGCGCCCCAGGAGATAAAAGCAGCTATACTCACAATGCCTAAGGAACCGATAGAATGGAATCAGCCAGATTAGAGTACACAACTACGCCATCTGCTGGAATGTTACAATGTGACTACGAAAGAGGAAGAAGAAGACCCAAAAGTATTAACATTGCAGAGATAGAAGGACAATGTGAAGTTGAAGGACCAAAATATGAGAAACTGGATATATCAGAGCCTTTGAAAACTAAACAAGTGAATATTTGATCTGAAGTAGAGCCTAAGTTTGCGAAGATATGGGACTATTGGGATGAAGATATAGTCAATAAGGTGGTCGAACTGCTCTACGAATACCAAGATCTATTCTCAACAAAGTTCTCGGATCTAAAGGGGATTGTAGGAGATTTGGGCGTAATTAAAATCACTTTGAAACCTGATGTGAAGCCCATCAAAAAAAGACCTTATTGGCTCAAACCGAATTATAAAGAAAAGGTGCGCCAAGAGCATGATAAGATGTTGGATGCCAGAATTATTGAACTAGTAGAGGAATATGATTGGGTGAGCCCGATGGTTGTCCAAGAAAAGAAACAAAACTGCGAAATTAGGATACACGTAGACCTAAGAAAATTGAATGATTCATGTGTGCATGATTAGTTTCCAACACCATTTATAGATGAAGTGTTAGAGAATGTTGGAGGACAGGAGGCTTATTCATTCACTTATGGGTTCTCGGGATACCATCACATTAATATCAGATTGGAGGATCACAGCAAGACAACCTTTGTGACAAAATGGGGTTTCTTTCAGTATACAATAATGCCATTCGGATTAAAGAATGCACCTGCAATCTTCTATAGGGTAGTGATCGCGGTGTTCAAGGAGTTTATTCATAAATCCTTGGAAGTATATTTTGATGATTGGAATGTCTTCAAGTTGGTGAAGCACCATGTTGCAAGTCTATGCCTTATGTTGGATACATTCTATAGATATCAGATCGCGTTGAACTTGAAGAAGTGCATATTCTGTGTGCCCTTTGGAATATTACTTGGTCATGTAGTATGTAAAATGGGATTGATGGTAGACCCTGCAAAGGTCGTTGTGATTGTGAATTTGGAAGCTCCCAGGAATGTAAAGTAGCTACGCGTGGCATTGGGGCACACTAGGTATTATAGAAAGTTTATCAAGGCTTATGCTTAGATAACCACACTGATGGAAATTTTGTTGAAGAAAGACACGACGTTTTGTTGGGACGAATAATTTCAGCACAGTCTGGACGTATTGAAGGAGAAGATGGTGACTGCACCGATCTTGATGTTCCCACATTGGAATAAAGAATTCCATGTGCATGTGGATGCCTCTTGCATTGCGCTCGATGTAGTATTGACCAGGTAGGAGAAGGATAAATTGATAATATGATAGCTTTCACGAGAAGAAAGTTATTAACGGTTGAGAAGAATTATTCCACTATAGAGCGTGAAGGGATAGCGATGTTTTACGTGCTGCAAAACTTTCGGCATTATTTTTTCGTCGCACATTTTAAAATATATACAAATCACTCCGCGCTAAAGTACCTAGTCAATATTCTTGTGTTGGGGGGGTTGGAATCTATTGATGGTTACTGTTGTTTCAAGAGTATGACTTTGAAGTAATTTTGAAGTTGAGAAGGTTGAATGCAGGACCAGACCACCTGTCAAGGATTGAAACGGGTGAAGAATCAATTATTTTGGAGGAGGGATTGCCGGATGTGCAACTCTTTGTTGTGTGAATTTTAGATGACCATTTTGCTGATATCATTCAGTTTTTAACCATGGGTACAACTCTAGAAGGGTATTCCACTCAGCAAAAAAAGGAATTAGTGGTCTACTCTACATGTTTTTCTGGTCACTTGTATAAGATGGGAACAAATGTAATACTGCGAATGTGTGTTTCAGAGTTTGAGCATGCTAGTATCCTTATCGAAGCACATGGAGGAGTGGTGGGAGGACACTATGCAGGAAAAGCGAATGCACAAAAGATTTTGCGCGCAGGTTTATGGTGGCCGACATTACACAAGGATTCTAAGGCATATTGCAAGGTGTGTGATACTTGCCAAAGGACGGGAAAGCCTTAGCGAAGAGATGAATTTCCCATAAATCCTCAGGTGTCATTGAAAGTATTTGATAAATGGGCTATTAATTTTATAGGACTGATACAACCACCAAGAAAGAAGACGGGCGTGCGATATATTATTACTGCAACATAGTACTTAACGAGATGGGCATAAGTGTAGCTGGTGAAGGATTTCTTTGTTTCCACTGCCACAAAATTCTTGTTTGAGTATGTCTTTACATGCTCTAGGTGCCCTAGGGTATTGATGAGTGATAGGGATACACACTTTCTGAATGAAACAATTAGTGCGATGCTTGAAGAATTCTAGGTATACCATAAAAAGAGTACACCCTATCATCCCCAAGTCAATAGTATTGTGGAAGCATTCAATAAGATTTTGGAGAATGCATTGACAAATATTTGCAATGTGCAGAGGAATGATTGGGACCTGCACGTACCAGCAGTTCTACGGGCATATCGAACGACTTGCAAAAACCTGATAGGACAAACTCCGTTTAGGTTTGTCTATGGGATTGAGGCGATAATGCCTATGGAGTATATTGTGGCAAGTTTGCATATTGCAACTTTGACAGAGATGGCAGATTGAGATACCTTGGAGGAATGGCTCGCGCAGTTACTGGAGCTAGAAGAATATCGCTTTCTTCTAGGATTTCACCAGAAAGTATAAAAGGAATAAGAAAAAGCCTAGCATGATAGGCACATTAAGTTGCGCACTTTCAATGTGGATGATTTGGTGCTGCTATATTACAACAAGTTCACAAAGTTTCTGGGGAAATTTCAAATGCACTGGTTAGTGCCCTATGTTGTTAAGGAGATCACGGATGGTGGTGCAGTTCAGCTTGCAAAACTGAATGGGGAACCATTCCCTGGAAGAGTGAATGGAAGTCGGTTGAAGACGTATGCAGGGGATCCTAGCCTCGTGCAATGAGTACATGGTCACAGGATAGTCTTAGCGCTCCAGGAAGTTGCAAGGGAGAGAGAGACTATAAACTACATTTCCCGAAGAGAAGGAAAATACAATAAGGTGGCTGCGCGATAGACACAAGTAATGCGACACAAGAAGTTGCATTAGAAGAAGATACGATAAAAGAAGATGCGATGGACGAGTTGTGCCACATGGGGTGGTATCACGCAACTGGGTTCGAAAATAGACATTGGATTCACTGTTCATGATTGGATACTAAGAATCCCATTAGGAGGAGCTGGTAGGCAACATTTATGACAAAACTATTTGGAGATCTACTGCCAAAGAGGCATTTATGATCAAAAAATGGATGGAATGGTCAGATTTGAATTCAAAACAACCTATAAATTTGACATTATGGTATATTGAAGAACACTTTGACTTCTAATGATTGTGTATGATCCCACTTGTTCCTGCTACATGAGTCGACAGGTTTGGGAGGATTTAGATTCAAGCCCGATATTTGCAACCTTACCTAAGTGGAACTAGAATATTATCCTTGAAAAAATGTCCAAGATATTCAGTTTCAAAGCCATTGTTTCTCAAGCGAAAGGACCTGAATTTGTGTCCATGGAAGTTGCGCCTTCTGTGCCTACGACGCCAAGGTTTCCTAGGCCAAAGAAATTGGTTGCTAAGGAGAAGTAGAAGAAACTTGTACCAGTGAGGCAGTGACCAAGGAAGAACTCGAAGGTTTGATAGAAAGCGAAAAAGGACAAGACAAAGCATCGAGAAGAACCAGTGGATGTGGAAGCAGAGGAAATCTATGATGACGTGGAGGAATTAAATGTTGAGGAGGGTGAGCCTCTCACTAGGCTCCCGACATATATCCCTCTACAAAAAGGGAAATAGAAAGTAACCAAGGACCCAAATTTGAGTAAATTCATGGTCTCTATGCCGCTACTACCAAAATAAGTAGTATTTGAAAGTGCGCTCTTAGTGCATATCCCAGCATTTAAATTGGAAGATTGGGCTCTCGTCGGCCATAAGAAATTCCCGCACTTGGCCACCAATAAATACATGACCAAGATTTACTGTGAAGAGACTGGGGTCACAAGGCTGGAACCAATGAAATGGGTTAAAGGCATCGAGTAGCCCCAATTACTAAATATTTTGTGTGTGCCACACTTTCACCGGTCAATTATCAATACGATCTATGTGTACCAGTTGCTTGCGCTAGTGCACAATGGGTATTTATGGTTAGGCGAACCCATCCCCATAACAAACATGCTAATTCGTAGACTTATGAAGTTTCCCTATAAAGGAGTGGATCCCGCTAAGGAATTTGCAGGTAAGAGAAAAGAGAAGGAACTTGCTAACAAAATAAAGTTTGAGTTTAGGCTGGTCAAGAAGTCATGTAGGTACTCCATTTGCTCAATTTTAAACCAAGCGGTGGAATTTTCTGCGCAAATTTTGGCAGGAAAAATTATGAGAAAATGTTGCCTGGACGAGGTTCCGGTGCCAGTCATTTTGTTGGCTGCACAGTGTATGGACGGGGTGCAATACAACTGATCATAGTACCTTTGCAAGGAGTTCTTAGCAAAATGTCGTGAAGCACAAGAGGAGAGCAAGGTGTTTCACTATGCCTAGCTCTTGTTGCTGATTGCTTAGTTGCATGGTGACTATAAGAGGATAGTTAGTTTCGTCCATAGGATAATGACTTATAGGAGGCAATGAAGTTCGCTTCGCTGTGGGCAACAGAGGATCCATAAGGATCATGGAGTCCAATGTTTTTTGGATATTGGTCGAGATGGACCTATGCACAGTGATCAGTCAGCGGCCAAGGTTGTCTCCAACCTTGTTTGAGAAGTTGTGGGCCTTTGTAGAATTTAAGGTTGACTTTCATAATGTTTCAATCTGTGCATGGCGAGACCCGAAGAAGATATGGCACATGTTTCCATACTTAGTGATAGAAGTGATGTGTAGGAGATCATGGGTCTATGGCCAACGGAGTGGCGAAAGCCCACAAACCTTGGTGCAGGTACTAGTAGGGGCAAAGAATGCTATTTCACACAGAAAACCACTGAGAAGAAGAAGAAAGAAGCAAAGCAGGAAGCAACACGCGAGAAGGCTACTCAAAAAAATAAAGACGCTACTGAAAAAGAGCATGCTAAAAAAGAGCATGTTGAGAGAGAGTGCGCCAACCAAAAGGACATAGTGGAATTTGAAGCATCGGCTTCCCAGTGTATAGAAGAGTAGGATCAGTCAGAGTAGGAAGGATAAGGGGGTGACTCATAGAGCACTCCTTTTAGGTTGTCGAAGCAAGAAAAGGAAACAATTGTCAGGCCAAGGAAGAAGCACAAATCAGACAAGCAATCATGCATTAACCCAATGGTCATCACAGAAGGGGATCTCGATGAAATTGGGGGTAAGGTCAGAGACACCACAATGGAACTATGGAAAAAATTTGAACAAAAGTACATGAATATTCTAGGAAGCATCTAGAAGGATCAACGCGAGTTGCAGATTTAGACAGGTAGAATTTAGGAGATTGTTGGACAAGCGATTGGGGTTCAAGCAAGCCTGCCACAAGTAAGTGAGAGCATGTTAGAGATAGAAAGGACTCTAGACCTTAGAGTCATCTCCTTACTGGAAGGTACAGTCTGCGTAGAATTAGAGGAAGACTGCACTCAACTAGGAAAGATCAAAGGCATGGGTGTGAACTTAGCCGCGCTGCCAATTCAGACCCTCCATGCGCTTCATCAGGGGGTCTCAGACAAGCTTCAAATCAAAGAGTAGCGTGCACTAGCAATGATCAGAGTGGTTAAGTTGAACAATGAACAGATATTCACTGAGAAGGCTCAGGACTTGAAATAAAATGAAGAGCTAACAACACGAAGTCAAAGCGTGGAAGCAGAAATTACATAGGCGTGTAATTTAGTCTGAGAGTTATATAATCTAGGGGATGTAGAAGCTGTGGAAAATATTAGGAAATTAGCTAATGTAGTGCGTGAATCGAAATATGAAATAGGCCGAGTCACTTTTGACTTCCAGATGAATATATCAGAACTATAGCTGAAACTACAGCCGACTACTCCACTAGAGGTTAGGGAGCAGCGCAGCGCAACCATTAAGGAGCACATGAATACTCTAGAGAATGAACTCAAAGGTTGTGACTTTCTTTTTGAAAATTCCATGGAGTTGTGGGATACTTTGTAGGAGGGCCTAAACCTATAGCAATTGACTACAAAAATGAGAGAGGCCTATCATAAATATGATGAGATCAGGGTGACTACATGCACCTTGGCATCAATCCAGTGCTTCGCTCGCTTACAAGAAGGGAAGATGTTACAAGCACAGATTGAGGAATTGTAGTGAAAAGAATCATTGTTAAAGGCTTGGCTTCAACCATGGACAGAAGAGGCAAGCCAGATTTCTTAGACTATTTAGGAAATGTTGAAATTTTTTCAGCAAACTCAAAGGACCATGCACATTGCAGTGGAGGGACCAACTACAGAAAAAATGGTCAAAGAGGTGAAACAGGTTGTAGTATAAAGCATCATAGAGCTGGAATCATTGAAGCAAGAGTTCAATGAGCTCCACCACAAAGTAGAGAAGCCAACTAAGTGAATTGAGGGCAAGTCACCATATTTGTGTTGGGGCCTATTGGGATAGGGTCCCTACGGTCAATTTTTGGCAGTTTAAGCAATTTTTGGTTCTAATTTTGTAAAGAATGTAAACACTCCATGAAACATCGAAGCATAGTGCACAATTAAGCAAGAGCCACAGGGGCTTTAGCACCTTATATGGGTAAGTGATAGGATGGATTTGAGACTCATCCATTGGCTGTGGGCCATGGTATTGTAATAGAGAGGCTATAAATATTTGATTCATAGTGAGTCTAGAAAAATATAACTTAAATTTTGATGAAGATCTATTGAAACAACAACATGCTAAGATAGGAAAGGTATGTTTCTCGTACTTAGGCGAAAGGGGAAGGCTCCTACAACTGAGTGCGTAGAGACCTTGGCAAGTCCGCAGTTGCATGCATGGGCCCCTGCAGCTGAGTGCGTAAGGTAGAAGAGTCTGTAATTTGAATGCTGAATCTCATAGAGACAGTTTTTGGTTGAATTGAATGCATCTGGGTATTGCTCTTCACTTGTGCTTAAGTTAATGTATCTTCTCCCTGTGAGTTGTTTTATATAAATTAATGTGTTCTACTACATGAATCTATTGGATCTTTAATGTCTATGCATGAAAAGTGTAATAAACTATTTTCGTGAAGATATTAGATAGATCTATTATTACAATTGTTCAGAACGGGTAGATATGCACGAAGGCAGATCTAGGGTTGCCATTTACTGAGTGAAAGTCGTGAATCTACCTCTTTTATGTCTACAAAGCATGATTGTGTACCTTCACAAAGACCTGGAGTTCAATTGGATAGAGTTGTAGTAGTGCATAGTAGGAAGGTATAGATCTACGCGAAGGTAGATCTAAGCTATAAGGGATTTAGAATACACATCACGTTTTCTTTGGATGTAGAAACCAGGTTCTAGCATCCCTCAATACTGCTTCGGGTGAGACTGCGACTTGTGCTACGTAGGTTGTTTCCAAAAGGGCCAACAGTTAGGGTTTCGTTGGTTGGCATGAATAACTCTGAACCTGGGTCAGGCCCCCTTAAGCCAACACTCTTCCTCCAACATATCTATCAAGGGTGAAATTGGAAGCATGTTGGAAGAATTTAAAAGTGAAATGTTGCACACCCTTTCTTTGCAAATGAACACCATGCAAATCAAGAGGAAGCGGGAGGAAGCAGAGAGAGCCTTAGCTATATTTTGTCCTAGATGCACTAGAAGGCACCCCATTAATTAATTTACATTGAATCTTATAAAGGTTTGCTCAGTATTTGAGGAAATCCATTCCACATATAAGTGTGCTTCTCTACCTGGATTGAATACTGTATACCAAGGGGATGAATGTGGGGCTGAACAAATCTATTATATCAATCATACGGGGCATCAAAGACCTTGACCATACCAACAAGGCATGCAAGGGGCATCCTATTACTATTACAATCTCAATCAAAATGCATCCCTTCCCTCTTGGTGTTCTCCTGCTCATCCTTCATGGTCCACACCTTCTCCTTGGTCTTATATAGCTCAATACCCTTTTCCAACCTGCCAATCAGTCATTTCAGCCATATGCTCCCCCACATCCTCAGTGGAATACCCCATCACAAGGTTTGAGGCCTACATTCAACCAACCTCTAGGCTTACTACTTGTTATCACCAAAAAATTGATCATCTAGCCTAATTTACTAGATGGATCGAAGTACATCATGTAAGTCCAATTTTACCATAGTAAAATTTCTTTCATTGTGAGAAATTACTTAATTAACCTCCCGTGTTAAGTAATTTATAGTTAAACCCATGAAGAATAATTAAATAAATCATTATTTATTTGATTTTTTTCTAGGAATAATTAATTAAACCACTATTCAATTATTATTCCTTGTCATATTTGACCCAATCATGAAAAATAAACAGATAAATAATTAATTATCTTATTTTTCTCTAAGAATAATTAATTAATCACTAATTAATTGTTATTCTTTGCTAAATTTGACTAAATATTTTAGAAATAATTAAATAAATCCTTATTTATTTATTATTCCTTAACTAATTTCTTGAGATGATAAATAAATCATTTATTTATTTATCATTTCTAAATAAAAGTTTAAATACATTTTCCCTCCTAACCAAATATGATAAAATATTCCAAGTGGTTATTCCAAGAATGAGATCAATAATATTTTATTATTGCTCATTATTCGAGGATAAATAGAATTGTTTTACATTCATTATTCACTTTTGATTATTTTCATTGTTGCACTCATTGTCGTAACTCTATTTATTTTCATTGTCGCACACCATATTTTTTTTGGGTTTACGCATTATAGATGAGAGAGACTCTACACAAGCTGAAGACGTTTGAGGATAGCCAAGAACCCATCCCATATAGGGGGACTGATCTAGACTTTGGTAGGTTTTGTTTCTACCAGTTGCTGCAGATCTACAATGTTTAGCAACCATTTATATTGTTAAGATTGTTTGTCATCCACAATATTAAGTGGGTTATTTTCATACATCTTTGAGAAGAAAACACTGCAACAAAATTGATGACTCCACTGGGTTTATACTTTAGGTCTAGAAACCTCGGTGACCTTCGGTTTTTAGCTTAGGGTTTCTTATTTTTTCAAATATCTTAATGTTTCCTAGTTTTTTAACCCTAGATCTATTAAATTGATGACTTCTGCAAGCTTTTTGGTTCTTTCCACAAGTCACTGGAGCCAGCTGCAACAAAGGCGACACTTTTTTGCAAGATTTTCCAATCGGGATCCACAGAGAAAAAATCACACTTTTGGGCCCAAAACGTGCGATTTGGAGGCTAGAGTGCACTTATCAGCCCAAAAATTGCAATCCCTACTGGAAAATAGGTCAGTACCTGTGATTTTTGGGTTTTAGGTTTTTCTCAGATTTGTTTCTGGGTTTTACAAAGAGATGTCTGTTGGGCTGTATGACCTCTATCTCATCTCACTTAGGCCTTGATCCATTCTGATTTTCTCATCTAAGTTAAATTTAGCCTCCCCTAGGGCTTCTAGTATGCTTCTACCTTTCTAGGAGGAGTTTCGCTGAGTGGGTAGTCTGAGTTTCTGCAGCACTTTCAACCACATTTTTCAAATTTGTACCCTTCTATTCCAAATCTGTTAAGATAGGTTGTTACCATCCATAGTTTCACATTTAAACTTGTTTGATAATTTTCCTTAGGGTCCCATTGATTTCCCTAGGTGTTTCACACATCTCCCTGTCTTTTTGCAGCAATCTTCCTCTCTAGTTTTTTGTTGTTGCTACAACACTTTCTAGCAGCTTAGTGTCACTTGATCCTAGTCACACCGACATTTAGATCTCTTGACGATTTCAATGTATTTTCCATCAGTGTAGCCACCTGTTAGCTACCTATACCAATAGGTTTCATATTTCATGATTGGCATTGAAAAGGTCCAAATATGCTCTGCTTTGATGATGCAAAGATCACATATTTCCAAGAGAATATAATCTGTGCTTATAGCTTGATGTGGACTCAAATTTTGATGGATGGTCCAACAGCCTAATCTGGATCATGCCATGTTTTGAATTTTCGGTTGTAGAATAGAGAAAGAAGTCTGTCCAAACTGTTTAATCTTGGCAGACAAGTAGTTTAGATAGAGAAGAAAGGCTCCCAACAGCTTAATCTGGGACCTTGGAAGAAATAAGGGTAGAAGTAGATAGAAAAACAAAAGAAAAAGCCAAAGAAAAGAAAAGGAAAATAAGGGTCTACAAGCCTAAGTGCACCCTCCAAGAAGAAACAAAAAATGTTAGGCAAGTAGATGGGTAGGCAGTTGGGGTTGCAGAAGTATCATTCCTTACAATTGAAGGTATGCTAACCTATTCCACAAAGCAAAGTCAATAGATGGAGAAGTCTTCTTCTCTATCAGGTTGCAGCAAGCAAAGAAGCATGTCTAACTTCCCACTTATTCCCTTTCCCATTCATTACTAATATCCCCTCATCAGTTGTGATTCATGAAACAATTCATGGTTCTATGGTGGTTCTTAGTCCTATTAGAAGCCACATTTCTTGTCTAAAACTCTTTTCATTTTAATCTACTCCTTAAGCTAAGTTATTTTCAAAAAAGCTTAGTGTCATCTCCCCTCATCCACTCCTTTCATCCATATTAACCCTAACTCTATTATATAACTCCCCTATATTACCCTTTCCCTAGTATTATAACACCATGGTGTATAAACCCCAAACATTGTATAAATATCCCTCCCCTTGGCATTATAGCCATATGCCTTCTGTCAGGGATCAAAATGACATCTGGTCACTTTGATAAACCTAAGCCTAACCCCCCCCCCTTCTTCTGAATTCATTTTGCCCTTTAAAACCTTCATTTACCAAGAAAACCTTATAAAAAGACCCATTTTAACCATACCCGCTCTACATTGCAAAATAATATCAAAAACCCACTTTTGCCAATTATCCAAAGTGTCGGGGCCGCATTATTTTTCATTGGAAAACATTACAAATACTATATTCCAAAAGTTTCCGCTGAGCGCGCGCCCCAAAAATATATTATTTTAATCCTCATCCCCGTCCGTATCATCCGATCAACTCAGTGACCCGTCAACCGTCTGATCGAGCGCTTTTGATCGGACGGCCTCAATCCATATCGGACCGGCCCCGACGTCCGACAGATACCTTCCGATATCTGTCAGAAGGTGACGTCAGGCCTCCGCCACGCGTCATCCCCACAGTTTATCGGAGGTACGCCTGACAAATCCCTCTTCCGTATCATAAGCGGTGCGATGAGAAACCGCTAACCGCTCCCGGTTTTCGGTCGATCCGCCCAGCCAACGTCACCACCATGTCATACCCACGTCAGTGCCACCCCGCCATCGCGTCAGCCCCTGCGTCTGCCCCCATGCTGATCTGTCTTGCCACTTCATCATCCCCGTGGACCAATCAGAGCCTGCCACCTCACCCGCTGACGTCATCCGACCTTGACCCCACCTGGTGACGTCATGCTGACGTCATCCAAAAAAACGCGCCAATATGCCAAAAATCCATATTTAGGCCAATTTTCGCGTTTTTTCATACTTTTTTCCGCAAAAGTTGTTGCTTTCTCTGCATGATTTTACGTCCAAATTATACCACCTTTGCTGAAATCGACTCGGAGACGTCCAGCGCGCTATTTCCACAAGTCATCCGTGACCATTGCTCGCTCTTTACCAGGTATTCTCCATTATAAATTCTTCATATGCCTACTTTGTCTGTGAATTCCCTCAAAAGCGCTTAAACGACAAAAAACTCGCAAAATTCACTGGTGAAATCTTGGTGCCTAGCCCCCATTTACAACTGTGAGCTCGAAAAACACTAGCTGAGCCTTGTTTGCCCATATTTTCACAAAAACTGCACTTTGTTCGCGCAATCGCGAAACAACTTACTGAAACTGCACCTACCTATTAAAAAAGACAGATTGGGACCACACATTGGTCTTATTCGCACCTTAAACAGTATTTCAATTGCTGCAGCTGTTTCACTCACCCTCTGTGCCATATAATTCACATTTTTCGTTGAAGAAAACTCTTTGTGTTGCTCTGCATAGCAACTCCATCCATAATCTTAGGTGAAATCATGGATCCACCAGTAGCTCCAATAACATTGAACGTTGCTCCATTAAATGCCCCTCAGAGACAATTGGAATGGCAGTCTCTGGCAGACATGGACTATCAGATTTCAGAGGAAATGCTGATGGGTACTAAGTTCCACATCCACCTGCTCAATGAATTGAAGGCCAAGCATGAGGCTGGAACAGATGTGCTGGGCATATGGGACTCATTCCTCCCTATTTTTAAGCTCCCTCAAGTTAACCAATTCCCTGATTTGATCCATCTGTGTGCTGAAAACTATGACCCCACTCAGAGGGCAGTTCTTGACCCTTCAGGATCAGCTGTGTTTTATGTCACCCCAGAAGCTATCAAGGATATGCTCTGCTTCAGGACTGAGAAGAAACTGGTCCCTCTATCACTTGTAGACCTGATAAATCAAGGAGCCAGAATGACAGATGCTCAGGTCACCAAACTAAACCAGCTATACATTGGCTCTGACTCTGTGAAGTATCCTCCTATCAATCAAGTATACCTCAACCAACTGGGCAGAGATCTGGCAGACATGATTAGTCCCATTTTGGGCTACAACTCCATTGAGTTTGTTGATCAAACTGTGTTGGTAATCATGCTCATGTTTGCTCCTGGCAAGTCTCCTATCTGCTATGACTATGCCACCTATATAGCAGACAAAATACATGAGCAACTAATGAACCTGGCAAGAGAAAGAGTGTTCAGGTATACCTCCTACATTTACCACTTGATCTTATATCATCAACATCAGAAATTCTCTTTCCCAATCAAAAGAGAGGATGCCCAAGGCAATCCAAGATCAGTGGTCTATTGGTCATCTGTTTTCCACTGTAGATTTGAAACTCCTTATACTTATTGTGAATTCATAGATCAGTTCATCCACCCAGCTATGTCAATGATGATGGGCTCACCTCCTCCGAGGCTCACAGATGAAATGCAAAGGATCCTGCAGTTATCCAAATCATACAGCATTGGGGACTGGTACTTTTACCAGCACCACACCGTCATCAGGATGTATGGGTGTGAACTGCCTCCCTACAGACTACCCAGATATGTGCCTATGAGGCTATTTGCCCTAGAATACTTCAGGCAGTTTGGCAATGTTGATGTGCTTCACTTTTCAGGCAAAGGCAAGAAAGCACAGTTGAAAGTCAGGAACCAACTTGGCCACTTTGTCTATAACCAAAGGGAGGAAGGTTGGAGAGAAGCAGACAGGATGCTTGAGTCCCTTGGCCTTCAAACTAGTTTCCTCTGGAAACCTTATGACCCCAACCACTTCATCACTTTGAGAAGGCTCAGATATAGGCTCTCTGGCTATGATCATGTAAAGATCCCTCACATTGAAAAACATGCAAACCAAGCAAAATGGAGGAGAGGAACCCTAGAAGAGCCGGTTACACAAGAAGAGCTGAATCAAAGAGCGGTGAGGAATCTTAAAAAGATGGCTGACCTTGAACTTTGTTCACAGGTGTTTTCACTACCAAGCACACAAGTGGGAGAAGTTGCATCCTCCTCGACTGTAAATCAGCAAGCACCCAAAGCCACTGAAGATATATCTAACAAGGGCAAGGAAAAAGAGATGGATACTGAACAGCCACCGCATGAGCAACAGCAGCAACAGGTACAACAACAACAACAACAGGAATTGCAGCAAGAAGAAGGGCAGCATAATAAAGAGCAGCCCCCACAGCAAGAAGGGGCAGTTGAGGCCCCAATTTCCACAGAAGAGCAGGCACAAAATACGGTGCCTCCTAGGCAAGAAACATCAGTTGATGCATCAATCCTCCAAACTCCACAAAAGGAGGATACTAGCAGAAAAAGGGACAAAGAGACTCCCTTGACCACATCAGAAAGTCATGGTGAGAAAAGACAGAGATTGAACCCTTTCTCTGATGAGGAAATGCCAACAGGGCAGTCTCTGGGCATGGGCCCACCTAGCAGGGAAGCATCTGCAAGTTCCTTCCAAGAGGAACAGAACAGAACTGTGGGAGGAGAAGTCAGCTCCTCTAGCCAGCAGAGGGAGGGTGAACTGAGCATCAAACAACAGTTCATAGACATAAAGAAAAGAAATGAGCCCATAAAAATACAGCTCTATAATCATTTGCTGAAGATGGCTCCCACTAACCAGCAAAGACTGATGTCTGCTTTTGATGTTACTGAAGGCAAAATGATCATGAGTCATTTCTTGCCAGCTGTAGCACAACCCCAGTCTCATGCAGATTATATAAGGACCAATCTTGAGGTCCTTGCCAAAGACATCCACCCAATGGATAAAATTGAGTTGCATAAGCAAACAGGTGAGATGGTCTATGCCTCCTTGGCTGACAAAACATTGGACAATTATAGGCTGGAAAATAGCCTTAATAATACAGCTGCCCAACTTGAGTTGGAAAGGGCATCATCACAGGCTAAGGACAACAGAATTAGGTCCTTAGAAGATATAATTATTGAGATTGGGCATGATCCCAAAGATATCAAGGGCATCCAAGAGATATTGAAGTTAAGGGATGCAGACATGGCTGCTTTGAAGAAAAAGATTAAAATGCCAGCCACAATCCACCCTCAAACAGATGAGGTTGCCCAGCAGAGGCATGATCAAGAGGCCTCAAACTTGCTGGTGTCTCTATATAAGCAGTTAATCCAGACACAAGAAAAGCTGGGAGAATCAGAGGCTGCACAGGCAGCTTTGAAGCAAAGAGAAGAAGGTCAGACCTCCCAGCCTCCTCCTGAAGTGATAAATCTTGAGGAAACTGCTCCACCTACTGTTCCTCCTCCTCAACAGACAGAACAAGCAGCAACATCCACCTCAGCAGCACCACTAACAACAGAGCAGGCCCCAAGCCTGGACATGCAAAAGCTGAGGAATGAGATCCAGGCCTTGGAAGCACAAATGACAGAATTGAATGAGGCCAAGGAGAAACTAGCCAAGGTCAATGAAAGATATGATAAATCCAAGCAGTCTGTGGCAGAAAAGGGCAGGGAGATAAAAGCCCTTAAAGACAGGATCAAAGAGCTAGAAAATGAGCTCAAATTAGATAAAGTTGTGGCTGAGCTTAAAATAGTGCTGTGGGCTAACATTGGCCAATCTATAAATGAGCAATGGCAATATATTGAGACAATCCATGAGCAGTTGGACCTCATTCCAAAAGCACAGACTGAAATTCAGAGATCAAGAGCTGCTCTAAGCAACATGCCTGAGATAGCCACCAGGATGATCAATGTGCTTAACAATAGGACAAGCACTCAGTTGGCTGCCATGGGAATTTCAAACAGAACTGAGCACATTCAGTTAATCAAGAGGGTTCTCACACTGAGAAACTTAGTGCAGACATTGGAAAGAAGAACCCAGGACATGCAGACTGAGGTGAACAGGTTTATGGAGAAGTTTCAGGTGTTAGAAAACAGAGGGCTCCCTAGCTTACTGAACAGCGCAGGGAGATTGTTCACACATGACCAGTATGCCAAAAGGGTTAACACATTTGCCACAAGTCAGATCAATGAGAAGCCCAGCACCTCAGAGGAAACAGGGCCAGCCACAGGACAGACTCTCTACAACAAGTAGAAAATTTATTTTTTATAATGAATGAAATCAAACACCTGTTTGAGGCGCCTCCCAATTTTTATAAGTATACAGAGGCAGAGGAGACTATGGATGCAATTCTCAGGCATCAACTACCTACACTAGAATGGTGGACCAAGGCCATACAGACGATCTTATAAACAGGATGCCATTCAACAAATTTTGATCATCAAAAATGCAAAATTGTCATACACAGGACAGTTTAAAAGAATCAGCATGCATTAAAGATTAAAGCTGAGCCAACTCAGCAGAAATTTTGGCCAACGAAGCAAAGTAGGAAGCTACAGGTGTCCAGGCCGAGAAGCTACAGCAGAGCAGCTCCAAAAGCGCATTTCTCAGTATTAATGCAGATCACTCCAACCGACTCAGTGGCTTCCAAAGGCCAAAATATCTTCTGACAAACATAAAGATGCATTTACTTTGTATTCAATGATGTAATAACTTTCTTATCTAAATATCTTGAAAAGTTGGTGAAGATATTTCATTTCTCAGATGACTCAAACGCCTAAGATATTTTGTAATACTGTTTGTATATATTTGCCCCTCGCACAAGCTTGGAGGGTTGTTGTTGATTTCTCCTGAAGAAGTTCTTATGCTGTAATCCTTTCAGAGTTTAATAAAGAAAGTGATGGAATTTCTCGGATTTCTGAAGTGTTGAATGCGTTCTGGTGTCTGTTGAAAACTGCTGGATTCCTGTGTATTTCACAATACAATAAGTTTCTGTAACTCTCTTTGTTATGTATTTTCTATCTATTAAAATCCGTATATGTTTTTAATTTCTAAGTGTTTAACAACAAAGAAAAAGAATAACCTTCAGGACTTATTCATGCAATACCCTGAGTTCAATCTGTGTTGTTAATGAATGTTTTTCTTCAGCTATAGTCTTGATAAGTGTAATTCTTAATTGCTGCACTTTCAGAATATATCTTTCACAGTGACCTTTGTTTCAGGAATTCAAGTTTGCTCCTGTGCAACATGTTTCACTTTCACATCACCAGCTTAATAGAGAATTCTTAATTGCTTTCTGTTGGCTGACCATGCCTCACCACTTAATTTTAAATTTGTTTGTTTGAAATACACAATAGGCCCTGCAGTCTAAACATCATCACTCCTGCATTTTAAAGCATTTCACACCTCCAGACTCCATTGCCCAATGTTACACTACTCTCTGAACACTACATCTTAAGCCCTGGAAGAAGTCCTTCAACCAAAACAAAAAACACAACCTGAGCATAATAGCTAGCCTAAAAAACACCATCAAAACAGAGACAAATCATAAAGAGAGAGCCCTCTCTGATTACAGTTTGGCTAGGAACTGTGATCCAAAGATTGGTTAGTGGTTACCCCGGCCGTATTCCCTTGGGAGTCATAGGGAACAACCTGGGTGTTAACATAATTGGCGACTCCACTGGGGACTTCTTAGGATTTTCCAATTTCTATACATCTCTCAAAGCTGCAAATCAAGCCTGAAATCAGTCAGGAGGCCTTCAAAACTGTTTCTGTATCACATGGACAGCTTTAGGGAAGAGCTTTTTCAGTGAGTCTTCATCCCAGCTTTGGAATATATATAGCCATTCCAAAATCTTTATCCAGTCCTTGCAAATATAAAAAACTTCCTATAAAATCCTAAAAAACAGTAGAAGCTGGCTCCCAAGAAAAATCCGCGGCATACTAGGGCAAATCCTCACCCTAATCCACCCATCATTGTTGATAACCCAAATACTATCCCTAGAAACATTAGGAGGCAGCAAAGGCAGGAGCAACCTGCTGATTTAACCTTAGATTCAGATCATCCCAGCCTTATCTCTACTCCATGCAAAGTCCTTTTCCGGTCTACCCCTAGTTCCCCTAGTTCACCATCCACATCTCAAAGTCCTCCTCTCACATCTTCATCCACTGCACATATCCCCTTGACCAACACTCTAGGTTCACCCTTACCTATTACCCCTGTGGTACCCACTGTTCCTATTATCCCAGCTGCCCCTGTTAATCCTCTAAACCCTGTAAATATGGCTAACAGATATGCACCCTTGCAGATACCAGCTAATGCTGCAGCTCTACCCCAAGATTACCAAACCAAAATCTCATATTTTGACTCCAATGGCCCTCTGACAGCTGTCCAGCATGCCAAAAGGATGCAAGACCATTTTGAGACCTATGAAATAGATGATGACAGTGTGAGAATGAGGATGTTTGTTCAAAGCCTAACTGGGGATGTAAGAACTTGGTTTAGATCCCTGAATGCAAATTCCATTACTACTCCTGATGAGCTTTATCAAGCCTTTACTAGCAGATGGGAGAAGAAGAAGGATCCTCTGCACATACTTGGTGAATATGACACTATCAAAAGAGGTCCCCAAGAGACTGTTTTGGAGTACTGTGCAAGATTTAACAATGTATATAACGCAATCCCACAAAATTTAAGACCCCCTCCTGATTTAGCTTTGTACAAATTCCCTGATGGTTTTGACCCTGACATGGCCTATCAGTTGAAGGAAAGAGATCCTCAATCCCTTGCAGAGGCCCAAAGGGTTGCTGTCACAGTGGAAGCCAACCTAATTGCCAAAAGAAACAGAGCAAGGTTGGAAAAGAGGGCTGTTTTCAAAGAGGAACCCTCTGCTTTTGATCAAAAGCTCGATGCAATACTCACTGGAATGAAAAGATTGGGTGATAGAGTGGAATCGGTTGAGAGAAAATCATCATGGGAAGCACCACAAAACAACCCTCCTAGGAATCCAAATTTTAGGAGAACTCAAAACCCAAACGTTGGCAAGGCCAGTGCTGACCAAGACATAAGACCCCCTTTCCAAGAAAATTATGCAGAAACTTCCACATCAACAGAGCCCAATGAAGATCCTAAGATTAATTTAATGGGTCTAGATGGTGAAAGTCAAGTTTTCCTAACACAAGAAGATCATGAGGATGATGAAATCAAACTGTTCCAAACTAAATCAGGTGAATCCTTTGACTTTAAACAAGGCTATGACACTGCTGTCTATGAAGTCCATAAACAATACAAGCTAAGGAGCAGAACGGTGAACGTAAATCAGCCTGAAAAGATAAAGGATAATCAGCAGCCTAAAAGAGTCATAGTCACAGAGCCTAATGACAAAACAAATTCACCTGCAGAAGAAGTGATTATTGAAGAGATCACTGAACCACTGTCCCTAAAACAGCAGCCTATGGCCACTTCACCCTCTCAACCTAATTTAAATGTTACTCCCCAAGAGATGAGTAAAAGAGACAAGTCCCAAAGTCAAGATAAAAATCAAGAAGAAGATTTAATGAACAAGGAAAGGACTGTTATCCATAACCCTAAGACCCAATCTGAAAAACCCTTTGACCTAGAAACTGAAATTGGCAAACTAAAGATAGCAATTCCTCTCTCAGAACTAGCCAAGCATGACATCTATAAACTACAGATCAAGAAGTCCCTTCAACTCACTAGCAACAAAGATGATGTCAATGTGCTGGATGACACCCCAGAATTACTGTTCGGCCCAGAAGTGGATGGAAAAATGGTAGTCACAGGGGTGTTACCTTTCTATGTCAGCTTACATATTCATGATAAAATATTACATAATGCAATGTTTGACTTAGGTGCCTCTCACAATCTCATGCCAAAAGCAGTCATGGAGAGATTGAATCTAGATATAACAAGACCATACAAGGACCTGTTCTCCTTTGACTCCAGCCAAGTCAAGTGTCTGGGTCTCATAAAAGATTTATGTGTGTCTCTAGTTCAATACCCAAACAAAACAATCCTAATGGATGTGGTAGTTGCTGATATCCCACCTAAGTATGGGATGCTGTTATCAAGATCATGGGGAGCTAAAATCCAAGGCTCCCTACAATTAGACATGTCATACGCCACCATCTCTGTTTTTGGGCAACCAAAAAGACTATACAGAGAAACACTCATGAAATACATGGTCAGCAGTGAAGAAAGGCCTCAAAACTTTCCCATATATGCTGTCCATTCAGACATAGACTCATACATTCTCTTCAATAATAGCACAATTCTCTCAAAAAATGATGTTGAAACCAAAATACTCATACAGGAGGAAGACTCTAATGAAAGAAATACCACCCATGAAACAACAGTCAATCAAATGCTAGACACTGCTGCTGTTCTAAATATCAAGCATACCCAATCAAATGATGAAACTGTCCTAGAAGACAAGCCAGATGAAAAACCAAAACTTCTACTTACATTGCCAGCCCATGAACAGATCATTAAATCTCCTTCCCAACAGGATATTCTATGGTTCCTTGAATTTGATGGCTCAGTCAACAAGTTAGGGGCAGGAGCTGGAGTTTGGGTACACAATAAAGAAAATAGTCATGCAGAAGGCAGAGCCTATAGATTAAACTTCAGATGTACTAATAATATGGTATAATATGAAGCTCTTTTACTAGGCCTCAAGTTAGTAAAGTTCTTGCAAGCTGCCAGGGTTTCAATCATGGGTGATTCAGATTTAGTTATCCAACAAGTGAAGGGAAATTTTGTCACCAATGACAAAATACTAAGGACTTATAGGTCTGCTGTTGCTGAGGTACTAAACTTTTTCTCTGAATTCCAAATCACTAAAATTCCTAGAACCCACAATCTGCATGCTCATAGTTTAGCCACATTTGCAAGTACCTGCAAGCTGCCTTTTGAGCCCCATCATTGTTTTACAGCTGAGGTAAAACACAGACCCTCCATTCCGAACAATGTTAATGATTGGCAAGTATTTGAGGATGACAAGCAAATAAACCATTTTTTAACTCTGCAACAAGAATTTGCAGGAATAAATATTGACACTAATACAGCAAGTCAATCACAAAAACTTGATAGAGAAAGTCCATCACAAATACAGTTTCAACAGATTACTCACCCAATATCACCTAGAACAGCAAAACAAATGCTAAATCCAACTATTTTCAGCAAGGAAAACATTCAACAAATTCAACCAATCAGTTGTGAAGAAGTGGCCAATGCTGAAACTGACATCATAGAGCTGAAAGACAATTTTCTACCAACAGGCCTAACTCCACTAGAGGACATCTTTGATTCAAATGATATTCCCAGAAAACCAAAAATGCAGCCCTTAAATGCAGCCATTGGAGAATGCAACATTGGTACAATTGACAAACCCAAAACAATTAAATTGTTTGCATCTTTACCTCCTGATCAAAAGCCTAAATACATTGACCTCTTTAAAGAGTTCCAGGATGTCTTTGCATGGAGTTATGAGGACCTAAAATCCTATGATACCTCTGTTATCCAGCATACTATCCCTCTCAAGCCTGATAAAAAACCCTTTAAACAAAAACTGAGGAGAATCAATCCAATGCTCCTCCCAGCAATGGAACAAGAGGTACAGAAAATGTTCAAGGCAGGCATCATAGCACCAATCAGATTCTCTGAATGGATCTCCAACTTAGTCCCTACAAGAAAGAAAACTGGTGAAATAAGGCTGTGTGTGGACCTAAGAAATATGAACCAAGTATCCCTCAAAGACAACTATCCCTTACCCAAGATGGATCACATTCTCCAAAGAGTGGTGGGGGCCTCAAGGATCTCATTACTGGATGGATTTTCAGGCTTCAATCAAATCCTGGTGCACCCTGATGATCAAGACAAAACAGCATTCACAACCCCATGGGGAACTTTCAAATATGTAAAGATGCCTTTTGGATTGAAAAATGCAGGGGCAACATTTCAAAGAGCAATGGATATTGCTTTTGCCAAGGAGATTCATGACTTTTTAGTCATTTACTTAGATGACCTTACACCTTTCTCAAAATCAGACCAAGAACATATAAAACATTTGAGACAGATCTTCCTAAAATGTAGAAAATATGGAATTTCCTTGAATCCCAAGAAATCCCTGTTTGGTTTAGAGGAAGGTAAGCTATTGGGCCACATCATTTCTAAAGATGGCATTAGAATTGACCCAGATAGGATACAGGCTATCTTACAAATGCCCCACCCAAGAAATATCAAAGAGTTGCAAGGATTCTTGGGAAAAATCAATTTCTTGAGAAGGTTTATCCCAAACTTAGCAGAACTAATCAGATTATTAAATAACATGCTAAAGAAAGATTCAAAAGTCAAATGGACTGTTGAAGCCAATCAAGCCTTTGAAGGTATAAAACTGGCCCTTACCCAAACCCCAGTGTTGACCAATCCTCAGTTTGACAGAGAATTTATCATTTTCTCTTTTTCCTCCTAGCATACTATTGCTGCTGTTTTGTTACAGAAAGATGACCAAGGAAATGAGAAGCCAATTTCTTTCTTTAGCAGAGCTCTTAGGGATGCACCCTTAAAATATCAAATCATGGAAAAGCAGGCTTATGCTTTGGTTAAGGCCATTAAGGACTTTAGCTAGAGTCTTGATAAGTGTAATTCTTAATTGCTGCACTTTCAGAATATATCTTTCACAGTGACCTTTGTTTCAGGAATTCAAGTTTGCTCCTGTGCAACATGTTTCACTTTCACATCACCAGCTTAATAGAGAATTCTTAATTGTTTTCTGTTGGCTGACCATGCCTCACCACTTAATTTTAAATTTGTTTGTTTGAAATACACAATAGGCCCTGCAGTCTAAACATCATCACTCCTGCATTTTAAAGCATTTCACACCTCCAGACTCCATTGCCCAATGTTACACTACTCTCTGAACACTACATCTTAAGCCCTGAAAGAAGTCCTTCAACCAAAACAAAAAACAAAACCTGAGCATAATAGCTAGCCTAAAAAACACCATCAAAACAGAGACAAATCATAAAGAGAGAGCCCTCTCTGATTACAGTTTGGCTAGGAACTGTGATCCAAAGATTGGTTAGTGGTTACCCCGGCCGTATTCCCTTGGGAGTCATAGGGAACAACCTGGGTGTTAACACCACCAACTAGCGCAGTGTTTGCAAACCCAGTTTGGATGGGGTTTACTTAATTATTTTGCTGATCATTTTCTATTATTAATTTCAATTTATTTTCAACAAGATTTTTTATTTTTTACAAACACGATCTGGGCTTAATCAATTAATACACTTGCACACACAAGCACACCTTAAGCAAAGGGTGTTTGGTTTACACCGCCAAGCTAAGAATTAACATAATAAATTTATCTCTCCTCATTGAGACAAAGACATATTGTTGATCTCCCTTAACCATTTCTATATCACGTGTGTCCTACCACCATTGCGCCGCCAAGGCGTTTATCACAAATACTATTAGGCCTTCATCCCCAGTCTCCAATTGGGCACATTACCCCTCCCCATTAGGTTCGAGTTCATAGCCTTTCGAGTCACCCCACCGAGTCTTCTCCTGGTTCATCTGATTCTGAGCCTCCTTCACCACATGTTGTCACCATGTCTATACCCACAGCTGGTGCAAGAACCCAACCTCGTGTTGGCTCCGGTTTTATACCGATGGTTACATCAAGCAGAACAATCTCAGGGACCGTTCCAGCTTCCCCCATGGTCCCCTTTATGGCTGGGTTAAGTCTACCAGATTTTAATTAGTTTATAAATGAGCCCATACACCATGATGCTGGTTGGCCCTCTATGCCGACTAAGCTTCCCTCAGACATCCAAAAGTTTGAGGGTAATGCTGGAGAGGATCCTACTAACCATGTCAGATCCTTCGACATATGATGTTTGTCCAATTCCATAACTGGTGACTCCATTCATCTTTGGCTATTCCAATGCACGCTCACTGGAGATGCTGCAAAATGGTATGTAGACTAGCCCTCCGATCATCATTTTGTTTTCTTGATGATTGCTAAAGTGTTCATTTCATATTTCTAGTTACCTCTTTGTATGACAATCGTATGGAGCTATTTACCACATTTTGTCAGTCCTCCTCCACTCGCCTTTCCGACCATGTTCAAAAGTGGCATTGAAGGAGGAGCACATTTCGTGCCTCACCTTTCAAAGACCGTGTTTATCTAGATTGGTTTCTTAGGAGCCTTTTATCACCCATTGAAAAATATGTCGCATCCCATTTGCCTCAAATCGAGGAAGAATCTCTCCAAACACATATACACTTTGAGATATGATATGATTTATGCACAATCCAGTTATGTCTATATTGTCATTCTAGACCTCATGCATCCTGGAAGTGCCAATGCATTGGGGCCATCTCACACCACTGACGATATCATTGGATCCCTTTCACACACTTCGCTATATACTCATCAAAATTATGGCTACCCATAGGGGGGCACCAGTTCCTCTAACACTTATGCCCCTCCTACTAGCAACATGTTTCCAGGGCCCAACGCATCTACCAAACTGTTTCTCCTCCTTATGCACAGTCGAGCGCTCCAATCCCTCAAGCTTTAGCGTCACAGCCTCCCATGCATCCTTAGCCCTAGCAACCACCGCCCCCTCAGGGTTAAGTGTTTGCACATCAGAGTGCAACCAATCCCCAAAATTTGAAGCAAAAGAATAAGGGGAAGGGTAACAAGAGTAAGCGGGGTAATTAAGGTAACTAGCCTGGTGAACCCCAGGGGAACTAGCCTAACACCAACAACTAGCAACAGGGCATCCAGCCCAAGAAGAACAAGGCTATTTGTACGAACAAGCCTTGTGCATGTTTTGGTGTACATGGCCATTATACACATGAGTGTCCTCTCTTATCCCAGATGCACCAAATGTGGGAAGCTCAAGAAACTTCTAGAGGTCAAAAATCGCCTCAAAATCCTGCGCCATCTCAACCAGTAGTGCTCACAAATACTTTCTCTCAACTAGGTCAAGCAGGCCATCCCCCCAACCTTCTAGTGTTGGTGACTATCATGTCCTTATGATGAACTCTGATGGGGTTAACCCCTCCAATATCAACCCGCAAACTTGGTCTCATCAATATGACAAGCCCTCGACTTCATCTGCCATCGAGTCCAAAACCAAAGTATTTGCTAAGCCCCTTACAACACCAAATCATCCTTTACAGATCCCTCAAACTAAATTTGAGGCCATTCCTAAGATCCCAAAGGGACCATTACGTCATAATGCGACTTCTAACAAAGTTTACCATATGTACAGTATAGTAGACAACTTGACGCAATCACTTGCTACCATGTCAACACTGGAAGTCCTCCAGTCGTGACCATCTCAAAAGAAAGCTCTACTAACTGCCTTGGGTGTAGTGGATCCTTATGATGGTCATTTGATTGTCTTCCCAGTTGATACATCAGAGCATTCCCCATTTCCTTCATCTGTTGCTTTCCAGATACCAGTTAGAGTCCTTAATTCCATCATCTCCCAATGTATTATTGATGAAGGTGCATCCACTTGTGTGATGCCTATTTTTGTTTGGAAACAACTTAAGTCACCTGGTGGTCCCCCTCCACCATCACTTTGCATTCTCGGGATGGACACTCCTCCCATCCCCTTGGCATGTACCACAACTGTCCAGTGACTCTTGCGTGAAAGATTGTCCATGTCGACATTGAATTCATCGATGCCCCTTTGGATTAGAACATTCTCTTAGGTCGTAGTTACACATATGCCATGTCAGCCATCACGTCTGTGGTTTTCCACAAGATGTGCTTCCCCCATGAAGGGAAGATCATTACCATAGATCAGTTGACTTACTACGAGTCGACATCTGTGACCTCCCCTGAGTCAATAATCTCGTCAATGTCCAATAAACAGTCTTCAACTCCTCCCATCATTGTTTCACCTGGAGTATATAAAGATTCCTCATTGTTGGGTGCTTTCGTTGGTCCTCCCCCTCCCATATTAGAGCCTAACTCTATGAATGTTTGCATGTTACAAGCATCACGAGCTTCCCTTAGGCAGTCTGGTACACTTGATCAACAACTAGCTCCTCAACACCCTGTTGCTTCCCTTCTAGCTGAGCCCTATGGATCCACCCCCCAAGACCTCCTCTATTTTTGGGTGCCTCTCCTATGTTCCCACCAGGAATTGTTCCTCCAGGTCTCAACCATCTAGGAGCTATTTCGCCAAGAAATTACCCTGCAGGCCAGATACCTTTCTTATTCCCCCCTTCGGGAGTATTTTAGTCCCTGTCATGACTTCGATGGTCCTTATTAACATGACTTTGGGGATCCCAGTATGGTACATTGATTCCCCTGCAAGAATTCTGCCTAGTCAAGTAAGACCTTATCATGCTTTGACCCAGGTTGTACTATTCCCCATGACCCCTATCACTACTTCAGTTCCATCACAACCTTAATAAGAACTAGCTCCTATTGCGAAAGAATCCGGATAGGGGGGCAAAGCTACGAGGAAAGAACCTAAGGACAAGGCTCCTCAAGTGCCTGCAGCCCCTAAGGCCCCAAAGCCGATGCCCCCATGCACTTTGTGTAAAGTTGTTGCGCATGTCACCAACAATTGTCTTGAACTTCCTCAACTTAAACCTTTGGTTCATGAAGCATTCCTTGAGTCAAATATCCTGGAAGTCCATGTTAACTTGTCGGGCCCACCTAAGAAACTCAAAATGGTGCGCACAAATCACCCTTGTTCCCTGTGTGATCATCATGATCACTATTCCCATTATTTCCCTCATCTCGATGAATTTCCCGATTTCCTTAGGGAAATTCATGAATATCAAGCCACTCGCAGTGGATCATCTCCTCCTCTACCCGTGGATTCTGGTAACCACTAGTCAACCAGAATAGGGCGACTCTGGTCCCACCATTGTCATCCCCCTCGATATCGAGATGACAGACACCACATGCCACATCCTTTACCTGTCGTCATCATTGAGTTCCTCATAGTCAAACCTTTCTAAGGTTTTTAAGTGCGCTTTTATCAAACCTCTTTCGACAGAATCCCAGGTCTCAACATCCGTGGATCCTCCATCTACTAGCCCGTTGTCTACTATTCAAGATTATGCGTATGTGAACCTCCTTTCTCAAGTTGATGCACCAAGTAATGCTGCCACATCATGTAGTCTATTTTCCTCCCTTCCGCCCATCTTCCAGTGTGATGAGGACATCATGGAAGCTATGTCTACCCTTGATTACCCTTGCACTTAGGTAAGGGGGATTTTCTTTGGAGGATTCTGAAGGCCATTCCCTTCCTAATTCTCCTCATGCACTCTACCTTAAGAAATTTTGCTCATTCCTTTGATTTGCGTGTCTTTATTTTTTGCATGAAGTTAGGTATATTGCATCCTCTCACTCGTTGTCTTTTGCACCTTTTAGATGGATTCATCATCCACACCATCTATCAATCATGCCAATGGTGAGAGTCTCTTCTCCCAGAATCTATCCTCGGCAACCTGGGCCATTTTTACCCCCTTGCATATGTTAGTCCTTTTGAACAGCGTGTGCATTGGATCTTCCACCAATAATCAAGCCGAATATGATGTAGTGATAGGTTTGTTAGTCGATTCCCTCGCTCATCACATCCTTCATCTTCATGTTCATTTAGATTCCTTTTTACTTGTCATGCAATTAAATGGTGTGTATCATGTGCATAACCAAGTCCCATTTAGAAAATATCTATGAGTTAAGATGTTGGTACGTGAATTTGAAACCATTACGTTCAGTCATGTTCTTAGATCCCAAAATAACTATGTAGATTCCATTGCAAACAACATTCTAATTTGGCATTTATCACATGTATAACACAGAAGATAACCATAAACAAAAAATGGTGAACCATCATCATCATATAAAATGCATAATCATATTATGTATCATATAATTTTTTGGAGCCCATAGCTCTAAATACATCTAGTACACCCATAGCATACTTGGGGGGCACATAGGCCCCTACATCTCATTATCATCCTTTGGAGGATCTCGTGCCAAGTTGGGTCGAGATGCTTGAATCCCTTTTTCGAGCACTCAAAACACAATGGCGCTCCACAAAATCCTCCTACTAGGGGGCATCATTCCCACCTTTGCATACCAGATCAATCCCCTCCATCACATATGTTTGCGGGCAATATCCCATGCTTGGGGGCATGATAGTTTTCCCTTGGCCATCTTCTCAGTTAAGTCTCAGCTTAGATCCCACCGAATCTAGGTACGGTCGATTATCCTCCCATTTCTTGGATATTTTGTCCTACCAGCTTCTACGACGAGCCATATGCACATCACATATCATAGATGTTTGATACCATATCTTCAAATATTCTACTCTATATCCACATAGTCCCCATGTTTGACTTAGTGGGTGAGGATGATTCTAGACTGCCCATAGTAGTTCGTTCTCGTTTTCCTCTTCCCTTAATTCTTCACAAGGAACCATCATTCCAAGAATAATTGAGGCCATCTTTAGATATGTAAGGCCACTTTCTTGAAATTCATAGATCTCGATTCCGATGGTTGATTTTTCTGCTATGATCTTGACAAGATTTAGGGCCTTCTCCCCCTCTCAAATTGGAGGGAAACTATCATTTCATAGAAAAACCCACAATTTCTATGTTGCCCATTGTGACCAAACGATAGCTCAGTTTGAAGAACCTAAAACACCATTAGAAATCTCTCATCGATCTCTATAATGGGTCTTCCTTAGTTTTTGATGATTTGACACTTCACCATAAAGTCATTTTTATAAGAAGGGTCACTTGGTTGCCTATCAAAATAAAATTTGGTCATAAAGAGACACTTTTACTTTGAGTTCCTCCTCCTCTAAATACTTGTCATATCTTGTGTTGAATTTCATCATGAATAACCATAATTTACTTATGTTTTGATGGTCCCCACTGGTCCTAGTCTGTGTGGTAGCATCATCAAGTCAACCTTGTTTAGAGCATCCACGATGAGTCACCCTTGCATTCTTGGTGTCTATTTCATATCCCATTCTATCATGTCATAGTATTCCATCCATATTTTCATACCATTCATCCTGTGTTTCTAATTTTGGCCTCCAGTCATACTGTCCTCATCCCCTTTGGATTTGAGTCAGTCGCTACCAGGTCAACCATGCACTTTATGCTCTGACAAGGGAAGTCATCTATTTGTCCCTTAGTCCCACTTTTTCCCCATTATCCTTGGTGTCAGTCCATCAGCGGCATTACTATTTTCCCTGATGCTTTAGTTGAGGATCCTCATTGCCTCATCTATCTGGGCCCTATTCTATCAACATCGGCTCATTTATTCCAGAAGAATGGCCTAGAGGGTGGTGTATCTTGGTTCTAGCTTACATTATTGTTCGGTTCCTTGGATCGAGCAGAGGGTCTCATTGTGGCCCTTTGACTTGGTTGTTTCATGTTCATGATCCATACACTTGATGGTCCAGTGATGCAACAGATTGTACCAGTGATTCCCCAGTGTGTGTGAGATGTTTCAGACCTCATGAGGGGGTGGCCCTTTAGGTAGCCCCCCACATGCCTAGATGCATACCTACTATGCTACAACCTCAGATGCATTTCTATAGAGTTGATGGGTTCAATTCCTACCGATCACAGTGTTCATAGCATGCACGGCTCCTTTAGATGATCCATTCACTTTTGCAGAACCCTTCCTTGTTCAGTAGGGTTTCTCCAGTCATTCTACCCTCCCTCCCACCCATTTTTTGAGGGAAAGGTGATTATATCTCATGTACTCACATATTATTGTATTCAGTCCTGACTCATGTTTTTTGAGGTGCATTATGTATATGGGACACATTGTATTATTTTCTGGCTCTGTTATGCCAGCATGTCATATACCATTTAGCATGTACTTCATTGCTCCGTTTTATGTTTCTGGGTGAACCATTATTTTTGTACTAGGTTATCTTGGTGGGTATGGGTATGAATCCCCCATGTCAGTGAGGTCTAGTACCACAACATAAAAGGAGACTTACATTTGTCTCACCCCCTTTGTCCCTATCATCTCTCGCTTCAACTTTATTGGTCTCTCTCTCTCTTTCTGACTTGCCTGTGTTGTCTAGTGATTGTGTCTTTAGAATGTACTTCGGCCATACATTTTTCTCCTAACCCTCATACGTTAGGGGACAATCTGTTATCACCAAAAAATTGATCATCTAGCCTTATTTACTAGATGAATCGAAGTATATCATGTAAAGCCAATTTTACCATAGTAAAATTGCTTTCACTGTGAGAAATTACTTAATTAACCACTCGTGTTAAGTAATTTATAGTTAAACCGATGAAGAATAATTAAATAAACAATATTTATTTGATTTTCTTCTAGGAATAATTAATTAAACCACTATTCAGTTATTATTCCTTGTCATATTTGACGCAATCATGAAAAATAAACAAATAAATCGTTAATTATCTTATTTTTCTCTAAGAATAATTAATTAATCACTAATTATTTATTATTCTTTGTTAAATTTGACTAAATCCATTAGGAATAATTAAATAAATCCTTATTTATTTATTATTCCTTAACAAATTTCTTGAGATGATAAATAAATCATTTATTTATTTATTATTTCTAAATAAAAGTTTAAATACTTTTTCCCTCGTAACAAAATATAATAAAATATTCGAAGTGGTTATTCCAAGAATGGGATCAATAATATTTTATTATTTCTCATTATTCGAGGATAAGTCAATATTTTGTTATAAATAGAAGGGTTTTCCTTTCATTATTCACTTTTGATTATTTTCATTGTTGCACTCACTGTCGTAACTCTAATTATTTTCATTGTCACACACCATATTTTTGTTGGGTTTACACATTATAGAGGAGAGAGACTCTACACAAGTTGAAGACGTTTGAGGATACCCAACAACCCATCCCATAGAGGGGGACTGATCCGTACTTTGTCCAGTTTTGTTTCTATCAATTGTTGTAGATCTACAATGTTTAGCAACCATTTATATTGTTAATATTGTTTGTCATCCACAACCTTAAGTGGGTTCTTTTTGTACATCTTTGAGAAGAAAACACTACAACACTATCTCCACCTCAATCTCAACCATAGTTCCTTCATCTTGCTCCACCTAAGAAACCTTAGATGCTTGCTCAACCAAGTCTGAACCCAAACAACAAACAGGCACACATGTCTATAACACAGAGACATCTTACCCTGCCTATGCTATGGAAATTCAAGAAATCAACCTCAGGTTTGGAAGAGTGCTTCCAAATAACCAACCTCCATCTCCACCTCAGGAGATTGAAGAGGAAAAGGAAGAGAGTGCTCCTAAAGCCAATCCACCTCCTTTTCCTAAAATATTGATCCACCCTAGTCAACACACCCCAAAAGAGACTTAACTTCTGGGAGAATTGAAAAAATTGTGTGCTAAAATCCCACTCCTCTAAGCCATCAAGGGTGTCCCCATCTACAACAAGCTAATCAAGGAGAAATGCTTCAAACATCTCGTGAGGAGAAAGAAAGACACCCCTACCATTAATGTCATTGGAAAATTATATAACTTAATGTTGGGGAGAGTGATTTGATAAAAGTATCTAGACCCTGGAAGTCCTATGGTAGATGTGCACATTGATGGCATCATTGTCCCCCCACACCTTGATTAATATTGGGGCTACCATCAATGCAATGGCTAAAGAGATCATGCTCAAACTGAATCTACAAGGATCCTTAGGAAAGACCACAACAATATTGCAACTTGCAAACACATCCATAGTAGCTCCCAAGGGAGTTGTTGAGGATGTGATGGTCTCTATTGATTCCTAGGAGTACCCGGCTGACTTCTTAGTTCTCTATCCCAAGACCAAATTCAATGGTTATCCTCTCATCCTTGAAAGGCCATGGAAAGCCACTGCTGATTCTTAAATAAGTTGCAGAGTTGGGAACATGACCATTAAAAATGGGCATTTGTCCATACAGGTGATCTTGTACCCTCCTTCTCAACCATCCCTGGAACATGACTTACGCTTATGATTGGAAGAGTAGAAGGAAGATGAAGTATACCATACCACATCCTACCCAATTTGTACCCTAGATTCTATTATAGGAGGGGGGAAACCTGATGAATATCACCTCATTGATCAAATCCTCCAGAACCAACCCCCCAACATCATGACTATTGATGAGCTAGTGAAGAAATTTGAAGATAATCCTTGGACTGATTTGTTCCTAGTTGACTCAAGTCCTTCTCATATCAAAATTGTAGAATTTGGTCCATATAAACCATTGAAAATAAATCTTTATCTCTCAGCCCATTAGGAAGAGAAGTTGTGTAACATGCTGAGAGATCACTTGGATGCTCTTTCCTGGAGCTATAAGGAAATGAAGGGAGTGCATCCTTCAGTTTGTACTCACCACATATATATTAAGGAAGGATGTAAAATAGCACACCAACCTTAGAGGAGAATGAACCCAATCCTCAAAGACATAGTCAAAGAATAATTGCAGAAGTTATTGGATGTAGGGTTCATTTAAACCATCTCAAATAGTGAGTGGGTGTCCCCTCTAGTTTTGGTCCCAAAAAAAGAATGGAAAGTAGAGGATCTGTGTGGATTATAGAGAGATAAAAAAATCCACTAAGAAGGACCATTTTCCTCTACCTTTCATTGATCAAATCTTCAATGGTCTTGCGTGGAAGAAGTTCTTCTCTTTCCTAGATGGATTTGGTGGTTATAATAAGATCCAGATCAGCCCAGAGGACCAAGATAAAGCCACCTTCACTTGTCCTTGGGGTACTTTTACTTATAGGTTCCTTCTTTTTGGATTATGTAATGCCCTTGCCACTCTTCAAAGGGAATTTCTAAGCATCTTTCTTGAGCTAGTCCCTGACTCTCTAGAAATCTATATGGATGATTCATCTCCTATTGGTGTGATTTCCTAGAGGTTCTCTCTAACTTGGGAAAGGTATTAAATAAGTGCATTGAAATGAAACTATCGCTTAGTCCTGAGAAGTGTGAATTCTTTATGAATGCAGGGACTGTTTTGGGTCACTCAATATCCTAGGAAGGACTACAAGTGGACCCAAATAAAATTTCCATCATAAAAGGGTCCCTACTCCTCAAAAGAACATGGATGTTAGGAATTTATTGGGCCTAGATGGATATTATAGGAGATTTATCAAAGACTTCAGCGAATTAGCCTCACCATTTTTTGGGCTGTTGGCCAAGGACTCTAAATTTTGGTGGTTAGAAAGTTTCCTAGAGGACCTAGAAATATTGAAGGACAAGTTGACTACTACACCCATACTTAGAGGCCCAGATTGGGCTCTTCCTTTCCACATCCATGCTGATGCATATGGCAAAGCTATAGGAGAAGCTCTAGGCTAGATAGATGACAAGTTTCCTTATGCTATCTACTTCATTAGAAAAAATCAATTCAAGGTTGAATTGAACTACACTATGACTGAAAAAGAACTCCTACTTGTTGTCAACTCCTTAAACAAATTCATACACTACATCATTGGTTATCAAACCTTTGTTCATAATGACCATGCTACTATCAAATACTTAATGAACAAACCTGATGTGAATGCTAGAGTTATTAGATGGTTGCTTTTATTACAATAGTTTGATTGAACTATCATTGATAAGCCAGGTAGAGAAAATGTAGTTGCATAATTTTTGTCTAGACTTGCTTTGCTTGTAGGTGAGGAAGGAATTTTTTATGATCAACTGCTAGATGTACATTTATTTTCTATTTTAGTCATCTCTCCATGGTTTGATGACATAGCCAAATACCTAGTTTCTGAAAAGTTCTCTCTAAATCTGTCATCCAAGGAGAAGATCATAATTGTAAGGAAGAGTGCCCCATTCACTTGGATTGGGGGCAATATCTTCAAGCTAGGCCCAGATTAAATTTTGAGGAGGTGTGTCAGGGAGGAGGAAGTCTTTGACGTCCTTCTAGCTTATCTTGATGGGCCTTGTGGAGGTCACTTTGCAACCAAGATAAACCCTTTCACGGTACTGCAAGCTGGCTACTACTGGACCACTCTCCACTAAGATACAAGAATATACACCATTCGATGTGATCAGTGCAAGAGGATGGGAAAGCCTACTCCCAAGTATGAAATTCCCTTGCAACATTAGGTGACTCTAGAGCCATTTGACAAGTGGGGCATGGATTTCATTAGGCCCATTGATCCACCATCATGGTATAAAAAGTACATAATTGTATGCACTTATTATTTGACAAAGTGGGATGAGACCATGGCTGTCATGGTAGCAAGAAAGGAGAAAGTGGTTGAGTTCTTAAGGAAGAATGTATTCTACAAGTTTGGGTACCCTAGAGAAATAGTCACTGATTTGGGAGATCAATTCACATCACATCTGATCGAAAATTTGTTGAGGTAGCATGGGATAAAAAACAAGAAGTCAAATGCCTATCATCCTCAAGCCAATGGAAAAGTAGAGGTCACCAACAGAGCATTGGAAGGCATCCTCACCAAGGTTTTGAGCAACAACAGAAAAGATTGGGATGATAGATTAGTGGAGGCCACTTGGGCCTATGATACAACCTGGAAGACAACCACTGGTTTCACCCCTTATGACTTGGTTTATGGAAATAAGGATCTTCTCTCCATCGATTTTGAGTACAACACCTTGAGAATGGAATCACAATTAGATTTGGATGTTACAAAGGCATAATAGGAGAGGTTGCTCTAGTTGAATGGTCTGGATGAATTCAGAATGAAGGGCCTCCTACACATTGAAGTTATCCAAGTACAGAGGAAGGTTAAGTATGACAAGAACATCAAGGGCAAGGTTTTCAAGAATGGGATTGGGCTCTGTTGTATGACTCTAGGTTCAAGGACTTTAAAGTAAAATTGATGACAAGGTGGTTAGGCCCATACCTGATAGAGAAGTGTCATGACAATGGGGCTATTCAAATTAGGAAAATTGATGAGGAAGGCATTCATGTGTTTGTCAATGGATACAGATTGAAAGATTACAAAAGACCTTTGTCTAGGGAGGATTTCATTAGCACCATCAGTAAGGAGGTAAATGTGGTTGGAAGTGTCCTAGCTTCCAAATCACACAATTCTTGGAAACTGTTTTATTTGTGAAAAAAAAAAACAATAAAAGGCCTGGATGAAAATATCTGTGAGGCATCTCATGCCAAATCTTGGGTTTAAAACCTCCTTGAGGTAGCCTAAGAGTGAAAAAATAAAAATAAAAAGATCACTGGGTGAAAACCTCCCTTGAGGCACCTAGGGCAGGAAAGCAGGTTGAAAACCTATCTTGAGGCAGCCTGTGTGCTTTAAAAAAAAGAAGAGAAAATAATAGAAACAAAAAAAAAAAATACCATGGCAGGGAACTCAAACCTGTCAACTAATAAATTTTGTGATTTTGTAGGTTTTTAAAGGAAGTAAAAGATGCATATCTACAGGGACAACATGCCAAGTTTCATTACATTTCTCCCACCATCAACTCCATCTCATCCATGCCAATCATGTCCCTACAACTCATATCCATTTTTAGACATCAAAAATCATTTTCTTTTCATTTTCTGGATTGCTAAAGCATGTCCTCTAGCTGCTACAGGAAGATCCTATAGCACTACAGGATGTCCTGAAATTCTACATGAAAGGGTGCTTGATAAGAAAATCATCATGTATTCCTATTCTAGGTTGATCAGGGACCTCACACTTCATCAAACCACTCACCCATCATCCATGCATCCATAGTCTAAGCCACCATATCCATACCTATCTCCGTCTCATTCAAGGAAAAACACAGGAAAATGTCCAAAAATTTAATGAAAAAGCTAGGGGACAACTCCTCCCTTACCTCAACTATTCACTACTCCATTAGATCCCTTCCATCATCCTCCAACCCCTACACCACTACCCAGCCTCTCTCTCAGAAAGGTCATTGAAAAAGGAAGAAAAAGGTAGCTACAAGATTTCCTATAGTAGCTACAGGATCTCTTGTATTAGCCTGTGCCATCAATGCAGCTAGCCTGAGCCTAATTTTTTCTTTCCAACCCGAGCAAGGAGGAGCACCATCATATCTGAATAACTTGTTTCTCCGAGCCAAATCTCCACAACAGCAACAAAAACAAAGATGTATCAATCACCTACACACATGAACCAACAAACAATCAACTATACAAGTAGGAATAAATACATAGGAAGAAAGCAAAGGAACACTTCCTTGAGCAGTAACATAGAAGGCCAATCCTCCAACATGCATCGATCAACAAAAGTTAGGCACATGTATGGAAAATTACCCATATCTTCCATAATTACAATATAATGGAAAATGTATAAATGTCATAGAAAGGTCTTTTTATAAGCTGGAGGTGGCTAGTTAACTTGGCCACCCTTAACTCATGATCAAATAGTGAACTCCCAGTCAACATGCCACATTAGTGTCACATCAATGGCAATCAGTTGAAAAGGTGGTCGAATCAGTTAAGGGGGAGTGGGTGATGATTACAAGGAGCAAGTGAATGATCACTAATAGTGGGCCAACGATCCTGTTGAGGCCCCGAAAATCGGGTCGACAACAAGGGGGATACCCACCCGGTTCGGAACTTGGTTGGCAGCTCCTTATCTGTTTGGTATAGCGGGTCCGACTAGGGATAATGGGACCAGTTTCCCAATCTAAGGGTGTGTGTGTGTGCAGAGTTGGATTATGCTGATCTAAAAGTTCTGATCTAAGCTACTTTAATCTAATTCTATGCTATTGTAATCTAATGAAAACAACACATCTAATCTATGCTAACCCGGGGTGTATTTCTTCTATTATGCGATCTAAAGAGATTTCAAACAATAGCTGGTAATAAAGATTATTCAGCTATCATAAGAATGGAAATCAATTAAGATGAACCACTTTGCATAAAAAGTTAGGCAAAACAGTTGTGAACAACATATCGCATAATAAGTTATTCATATATCAAACATAAATAAATGACTCCACCGTACAAAAGTGCCAAATGGTAATTCACACATTCATGCAATAACATATAAACAACTAAAAACTGTATATCACTTTAAGAATATAAGTAGAAATGGCCAAGAGATAAAAGTACCATTTATGACTAGTCCTACTCATAAGCTTCAAGTAATAATGATTTATCTCTCCTTGTTCTGATATCTACTAAGAGTACAAAAGTGCAACATCAGTAGCAGACATCAAATGCAAAAATTAATAAACCTTGATCCATTCATTCATCAAAACCTCCTCTGAGGGTGCAGAAGTGCATGTTCTGAGGACAAGTTTTTGACAAATTTCTGGACCCTTCTCCAAATGCCTGAGAAGGGTTTAAATACTGCTAACTAAACAACTTAATTACATAAATTTCGGATATGGTTCAAAATGAACGCCCTTTATCTAAGCAAACTTATTTCTAAAAATTGAATCTAATTTCTAACTATTTCTGCATTTGCTCCTTAGTGCTGTGAGTATGCAACATTTTCCTGGGGAGAGTCGGCTGGTCGTCTTTTGCTTTTGTTTGAGCTACGAAAATAGAAATGACAAGTGCTGGCACCTCTTTTTAGTAAACTGGAAGATATTTTTGAGAATTATCTTCTGGTTGAGCGAATTTACTGCGTGTATGCTTGGTAACAACCCAGATTCCTCTTAGCTGCCTCTATTTTTTCTATTTAGGCTTCCAGACTCGTGGATGAATAAGCAAGTTAGGGACTTTGCTTTCTGAACAATTTTCTTAGCGATGCGCGATTAGCGCTAGGCGCTAATCGTGCATCAAAAACTGCCTCCGTTCTTTGATTCGGGCCTTTCTGGTGCGTTTTCCGCCTTGAGCGCTTTTTCCTTTACCGTGCATGAGCTTCAGAATTTTGTAAACATGCTGCTTTTGTGAGTTTCTTGACGTTGAGTGTCGAATCGCCTATTGATAGCAGTATCTGTTCAGTAACACTCTGAAATCTGCGTTTCTGTTGTATGCGACATCCGTGTATGAGAGCATCTCTTCTCTGTTCTCCGAGCATTGGCGCTTTCCCCTTTTTTTTTTGAGATGTTTCCTGCAGTTCACGCAAAGAAAAAAGTAATGATAATAAATTTTGACATGAAAGCTTCAAGTTCTACGAATGTGTAAAATCATGACACCCACAGTGAACTGACTCTTTGAAAAATACAAAATTGTCCTTCATGAATACCTTGGCGTACATTCATTAATTTTCTTTAAGCCGTGCGCTCAACTTTTGGTTTAGGGACAACTTTTCTTGGGTGCTGAGCCGAGGAAAACTTGCGATGGGTGATTTTTGTGACTCGCAGATCATAGATCACACAGATCGCAAATCGCAGTGATCACAGATCGTAGTTATCGCGGCATCGCAGATCACATTGATCGCGGCATCGCAGATTGTCAAGTTATTCGTGCGCTGCTTATGCGACGTTGCGATATGCGATATCGCATATCGGCCATCGGATATTTTCTTAAGATTAGTCATTCATGGGCGTTTCTCAATGTATGCGATGTGATGAATTTCACACCGCTTCTTCGCAGTTGTTTAAATGTGCTCATATAGGAATGCTTGACTCTTTCCCATATGATGTATCTTTGAGGAGTATAATACAAAAAAATTTTATAAAATCTTTTTGGATTTTTTATTACTAAGGGTCCCCACTTTTTTAGCGTTATTGCTAATACTAAAGGAGGAGGGGGTTTTTGGTGGTCACAACAATGGCGATTCACTTTGAAGAACCAGTTATCTCTGCTTTTCTATTGAATTCTTTGAACTTCCAAAACTGAACAATTTTCATAAATCTAAACTTTGTTATGGACAGACATAGTACATTATGCCTTATTCTATCAATGATATTTTGTTTCAATTTTTTTTTTCCTAATTGTTTGCTTCCTCAGTTTTGTCCTTGTATCTACATCAGCCATTACTTGGTTATGTAAAGAAAAATAAAGTTTTCTCTGTGTGCTAACCTTAAAATATGCTCGTTTGCCGTAGGTAGAGCCTCTGCTGCCAGCAGGCGTCCATAGCCTCGACAGGGTTACCTGTTACCCGACAATGATCCTTTATCCTGTTTAAGGTTACCTACAACCCTCAAAGAAAAATCCATTTTGACATTTTTTCCTTTTTTATTCTTAAAGAACAATGTCTTGGTTTGGTAGCCAAATTATGACACAGTCATTCACTTGATTTACGCTTTTGCTGAACAAGCCGGCTCGTGATGAGACCCCTTGTCTTTTGATTTCAATAATCTTGAGTCATTGCCCTGTTTTGATGGACAGTGTTTCGCAAAGTCAGCAAAGTTATAATATCTATGATCATGATAAGCCGGCTCATGATGAGACCTCTTATTCTTTGAGATATAGTGTTTCTTGGATTGTCCCTTTGAATGCTGCGATTTTCTTTAACAGGGAGGATATCATTGTTTTCCTTAAGAAAGCTCTGGACGACAACAATAGAGTTTTCAAATAGCAGTTTTACAAAGAATCTTTATTTTGTTATTGATACCTTTCATTGTGCTGATATAAAACAATTCCTTCGCTAAAGGTTGCTTTCATCAAATTTTTTGAAGTAGAAACTAATATCATATCTAGGATAAAGTTTTTTTTAACTGTGTCTGTCAATAATAAAGATCAGATTTTCAAAAATTTTCTATTTATACAAGCGAAAAGCTCAAAATCTGAAAGAGAATTGGTGCCTTTTTCGCGAATACCGATAGTAACCATTAACAGCCGGTTTTATTATGAAAGAAAGAAAAAGAAAAAACGAAACTATTCTACAAAAATAGAAGAATAATCTTCTATGGAAAATATATTTTAAGGATTTGACCATTCACAGGCAAAGAATCCCTTCTACTTGCTAGATCCTGTAAGACAAACGTTGATGGACCTATGACTTCAACAATCTGAAAAGGACCAAGCCACATCTTTTGAAATTTTGTATGTTTGCCCTTTTCTTCATGAGCTTTATCCCATTTTAAAACTAAATCTCCTATCTGAAAATTTTTTCTGGTCATTTTGTTTGAATCAAAAGAGGATTTTATTAGCGCTTGATGATGAGCATGGGTTCTTTTAGCTTGTTCTCGCTGTTCTTCTAATTTGATTATTTCCATTTGTCTTAGCTGTATGGAGGAAGTAGGTACTTCATCAATGTATTGTATTAAAGACAAAGAGGGAATGACTAAGTGAGTTGGAAGAACCGCTTCTTTCCCATAAACTAAATTAAAGGGGGAAGTGTCGATCAAAGTCTTTTTTGTTATTCTATCTGCCCATAAAGCATTTATCAAAGCTTTATGCCAATTCTTTTGGTTCTGGTCAACTGTTCTTTTAATAATCCTGATTAGGTTTTTATTTGTTGACTCAGCTAACCCATTACCTTGCGGATAGTAATTGGCATAATATTTTAGTTTGAATCCCCTTTTAAGTGCGAACTCAGTCATTGCATTTCCAGAAAAGTATGATGCATTATCAAATATTAAAGCCGTTGGCAATCTAAACCTAGTGATTATAAATTGATCTATGAATTCGATAATATTTTCAGAATTAGCTATCTTGAGAGGAACCGCCTCTACCCATTTAGTAAAATAATCTGTTGCCATGAGGATGTACCTATGTTGCTTAGAAGAGTGAGGAACGATCTCACCTATTATGTCCAAGCCCCACTGGCTGAATGGTTGCTCGATGTTTACTGGTTGTAGTGGAAGGGACGATTTCTTTTGTTTTCCAGCAGTAGTTTGGCAGACTTGACATTTCCTCACGTAACTGTGTGAATCTTTGAACAGCGTAGGCCAGTAATATTCTGCACGTAAAATTTTATGTGCAGTAGCATCTCCAGCATAGTGTCCGCCTGCTGGTCCATCGTGGAGTTCCTGCAAAACTTTTTCGGCTTCAGTTTTTTCAAGACATCTAAGGAGAATAGAATCATAATTCTTTCTAAAGAGAATATCATTTATGAGCTGATATTGTTTAGCTTTCAATATCAGAGCTCTTTTCTTAGTGTGATCCAGGTGTGATGGAGCATACCCGTTCTTAAGATAATAAATGATATCAGCATACAATGATTCTGCATCGTTCAGGCTTACCTCATACATTTGTACCTCTTCGGATGACATTTCAGGGATTTGCGATGCTCCAGCCAACATCTTGCAGAAGACTTGACCTCTTACAATGTTTGCTGGTTTGATCTCAAGATCATATTCCTGTAAAGCAGTGATCCAATTCGCTCTTTTATCGCCCATATCCTTCTGTACTAGAAGATTTCTTACCGCTGGAAATGGTACTATGATCTTAATATGGTTTTTGAGTAAGAAAGGTCTGAAATATTTAACTGCTTTGGAAACAGCATAGGCCTGTTTCTCTACGTCTGAATAATTGAGTTCAACACCTTGTAGATTCGAGCTAAAAAACGCAATTGGAGCTTCTGTTTTTTCTTGATTTGCTTGGGTTAGAATCGCAGCATATGATTTTTCTGAGGCAAATGTGTATAAAACAAAAGGTTCTGAAAAATTTGGGGTTGCTAAAGATGGAGCATTAATAATAGCTTGTTTGATCAGGTTGAATGCTTCATGTTCATCTTGACCCCATTTGAAAGTTGAATTCTTTTTAATCATGGTTTGCAAAGGAGACACAATTCGTGAAAAATCTGGGACAAATCTCTTTACAAAATTGATTTGACCAAGAAAAGATTGCATGGCTTTTTTATTATGAGTTAGGGATATTTATGAGATTTCTTTGATTCTGTCAGGATCAATGTGAATACCGGACTTTGACACTATGAATCCTAGAAGTTTTCCTTCACTTAATGCGAAAAAAGATTTCTTTGGTTTAAGTGAAATCTCATACCTTAAACATCGTTGAAAATTTTGCTTTAAATCTCTGAGATGGTCGCTTCACTTCTTGGAATACACTGTTATATCATCCAAATAAATAACTACAAATTTGTTGACTAAACCCTTAAATGCGATGTCCATGGCTCTTTGAAATGTAGCGCCGGCATTAATCAAACCAAATGGCATCTTCCGATATGCGTATGTGCCCCATTTAGTTCTGAATGTGGTTTTCAACTAATCATTGGGATGCACCAGCACTTGATTATATCCTGAAAATATGTCCAAGAAAGACATTAGTTCTGAGCCTGCTACTGCCTGTAATATCTGTTCCATAGGTGGAAGAGGAAAATTGTCCTTTTGACAGGCTTTGTTAAGATTCCGAAAATCGATACAGATTCTAATATCTTCGTTTTTCTTTCTAACGGGTACCATATTGGAGACCCATTTGGAATGTCTGACGGGGAAAATTATTCTGGCTTTTAATAACTTATTTAGCTCAGTCTTTATCTGATTTTCTAAATTAGGGTGGATCTTTCTCAGTTTTTGTTGGACAAGTTTTTCATTGTCAATCATAGGAATAGTGTGTTGAATGATAGAAGTGTTGTATGTCTTCAGCTCATCGTAATTCCAGGCAAAAACATTTTTATATTGTCTCAAAAGACGAATATACGCTAGTTTTTCTTCAGGGGCTAGGCCTATGCCTAGATTAATGTTTTGTGGTTATCATCAGATCCTAGGTTTACTAATTCGTAGTTCAGAGTTGAACTGTAGAGATTTGAATTGGTAGACCTTTTAAACCGATTTTTCAAATCGTACAAGTCTTCTAACTTAACCACCGATTTAGGTATAGCATTATCAGTGCTATTTTGTTGTGTTTGTCGATCGTGATGGTCTTCGTCAATTATCTGATTGGAGTAGGATCCTTCAGAAGTGAGGAAATTTACAATATCAGGATCGTCATTGAATACTCTCCAATTTGTAATGTTGTCAGGGATGGATGGTCTAAATATTAATTCTATTGAGAATCTATCTGGACTAAAATCTTTGGAGGGAATAAGCCTAGAGGCTACGTTAGACAAAGGTCTGCACTCGCGTTTTGGAGTCTCGGGATTGAAGAGATATTAAATGCTATGAAATGCTCAGTCAGATCTTGTACTAAATATTGATAGTGTTTTAAATGACCTGATAGGCAATGTATAGTGTTACGTACCTGTTTGAAGATAATCTCAGAGTCTCCAAAGACCTAAAGATACTTGACGTTTAACCCGATTGCTTTGTATAGGCCTTGCACCAAGGCCTCATATTCTGCTGTGTTGTTTGTGCAATTGAATTCGAGTCTGCATGTAAGCATGGTCTTGTTTCCTTTTGGACTAATCAGAATGCATCTTGCTCCTGCTCCTTCGTTAGATTTAGAGCCATCGAAATATAATTTCCAAAACAAAGATGTATTTACAGGTTCATCTACAAAATTAACACACTTTGAACTATCAATTTGGGAAAAAATTTCGACTTGGGACAAAACTGAATTTTCTAAGTAAGGTGATGGGTGAGCATTGAAATTACCGAGAAAAGAATCTACCGAGTAATTGCCTATGATACTGCTATTATATGATACTGCTTCATTTTCTCCCTCTAATTCCGTTACTATGTACTTCTGGTGTAATTCTCGTTCAACCTTTATATGATTCGGTTTACCGTTGTAGGGTAACCACATGTGCGACCAATCGGTTGCAAAGTATCCATGGAGTTTCTCGAACCAATCCCTGCTAAGAATTAATCCATAGAATTCTGGGATATCGGCCACTAGAATGTCAATAACCTGAGATACCTTCGAGTTAGATGACAATCTTATGGTTATTTGATTAATTTCACCAATCACTTCGACTTGAGATCGATCAAGCTGAACTATACACACTGCGGATTTTTGTGGTTGAACATTTAGCTTAGCACATATTGATCTGGGTAAAATATTCGAAGAAGCACCGGAATCTACCAAACAACTTTGCACATTTTTGTTGAAAATCTCGTAAGTGAGAAGAAACGGGGGAGTGTGAGATCTTGATCTTCCTCCAATTAAGGCGATATCATTTGGATCAATCTTATTGATCGCGTTAGTTGGAGGTCTTCCCATGTAATGGGAAGCTTGAGAGAGTACAACGGCAGGCAAAGGTACAATAGGCACAGCATGTAATTCTTTCATCATTATCTTTTGTTGATGCTTCAATTTGCTCAATTCATAAAGGGTAATATTAGCCCTAGTCTTTTTCATGTCATCAACAATATTGTACTCCATTTCATCCGACACTATTAGTGTTTTTGATGGAGTTGTTTGATCTACTCGGACTGGGCTAGACTGAGTCGCTTTAGTTGTTGCAACTTTATCTTTTGTTGTAGGGCTTGCGCCCTTCTGCTTAGGGGTAGTTTGGGGAGGACCAAGCTGATTTTTGCTTCATGTGCTAACCGGAAATATTTCTTGATCCTCTTCTTGTGGGAGGATGAAATCCCACATTCCTTGTAATTCCACAACTTCTTCGTCATCGGTTTGCCCTTCAGTGGCACTTTCTTCTTCTTCCTCTTCCTCAGTTTCAGCATTGGAGATGGCATTGGGTGGTTTTGCATCCGTTGAAGGACCTCTTTTAAAAGTTCTGTAGGGCTTTTTTAAAGAAGTTTCTGCTACTTGTTTTTTTATGTCAATCATCTCATTAGACATGGTCTTTAATACTTTCTGCAATCCTTCCAAATCGAAAGGGTCTTTTGTTTGTTTCTTCTTGGGGTATTCCTTGAAGGTGACTTTTTTAGACTTTCGTTCCTCTATCGCGGATCTCTTTTCCAGGGCTATTACGCGTTTCTCTACTGCCATCGCCTCCGTCATGTTTTCAACTAAAGTTGTTTTATTTGCTCTATCCACGAAGATTGCTATGTTTGATGGTAAAGCATTAATATACCATTCACATCGTATTTCTTCGCTGGGTTGGGAAGCAGTAGGAATTTTGTTGAGAATTTTATTGAACCGTAAATGGAAATCTTTGATAGGTTCTTTAGCTTGGGCCTTGAGATTGGATAGGTCATTGATTAATGTTGCTGTTGATCTGTCATCACCAAACATGATAAGGAATTGATTGTGGAAGATATCGCAACTTGTGATAGACCCAGAAGGTAATGAAAAATACCATGACCTTGATGTTCCTTGTAGTGTGTAGGGGAAAAGCCGAACAACAACATCTTCATTAGTAACTCCGTTGAGATTGATAGAAAGCATAAAATTGTTTATGTGTTCTTCTGCTAGCATGCCTGCTTCTGGATTGAATTTAGGCAGCCATTTCTCTGGATGGGCCGATATTGGGCTCAAGGGTGCAGGCATCAAGACTGCCCCAGGGTTGTTCCATGGAGATTGGGCCATCGTTGAGCTGCTAGTAGAGAAAAGTGCAGGAGATGATCTCTGCGGTTCGGAAGATGAGGATACTATGATCGCGGATGATTGAAGAGGGATTATGGTAGACAGATGAATGATGGTTTGGAATGGAGGTGTGGGTGGTTGACTTCACAGTGAGGTAGTTGAAATGGGTGATGTAGACGAAAGAATCTCACTATCAGACTCTTGTGGTGATTTCCTTGCTCTTTTCCTGGTGGGAAGAGGCAACTCAGTCGGCTGGATGCCAAATTTTTCACTTTTCAATCTCGTTAGGGGATGAGCAGGATTGTACTGCGAAGTCACACTGCTTTGAGATTTATCAGACCTCTGAGGAGAGATGGAAAATCCCTGAAGTTTGTGAATCAGAGATTCGACTTCAAGAGGTTTAATGATAAATTGGTCTAAAATATCAAGGTGTGCAGCAGCGATTGATACTCGAGTGATTTCCGATTCTGGATTTAAATATACTGGAGAAGTCGGGGGAGATGATAAGGGCGATTTACTCTCAGAATGGTACTTAGATTTTGATTTAAGTGCCATTCATAGTTCGGGCCCTCCTTCTAGCGTCAAATATGTTGAAACCCCGAAAATCGAGTCGACAACAAGGGGGATACCCACCCGGTCCGGACCTTGGTTGGCAGCTCCTTATCCGTTTGGTATAGCGGGTCCGACTGGGGATAGTGGGACCAGTTTCCCAATCTAAGGGTGTGTGTGTGCAGAGTTGGATTATGCTAATCTAAAAGTTCTGATCTAAGCTACTTTAATCTAATTCTATGCTATTGTAATCTAATGAAAACAGCACATCTAATCTATGCTAACCTGGGGTGTATTTATTCTATTATGCGATCTAAAGAGATTTCAAACAATAACTGGTAATAAAGATCATTCAGCTATCATAAGAATGGAAATCAATTAAGATGAACCACTTTGCATAAAAAGTTAGGCAAAACAGTTGTGAACAGAATATTGCATAATAAGTTATTCATATATCAAACATAAATAAATGACTCCACTGTACAAAAGTGCCAAATGGTAATTCACACATTCATGCAATAACATATAAACAACTAAAAACTGTATATCACTTTAAGAATATAAGCAGAAATGGCCAAGAGATAAAAGTACCATTTATGACTAGTCCTACTCATAAGCTTCAAGTAATAATGATTTATCTCTCCTTGTTCTGATATCTACTAAGAGTACAGAAGTGCAACATCAGTGGCAGACATCAAATGCAAAAATTAATAAACCTTGATCCATTCATTCATCAGAACCTCCTCTGAGGGTGCAAAAGTGCATGTTCTGAGGACAAGTTTTTGACAAATTTCTGGACCCTTCTCCAAATGCCTGAGAAGGGTTTAAATACTGCTAACTAAACAACTTAATTACATAAATTTCGGATACGGTTCAAAATGACCGCCCTTTATCTAAGCAAACTTATTTCTAAAAATTGAATCTAATTTCTAACTATTTCTGCATTTGCTCCTTAGTGCTGTGAGTATGCAACATTTGCCTGGGGAGAGTCGGGTGGTCGTCTTATAGTTTTGTTTGAGCTACGGAAATAGAAATGACAAGTGCTGGCACCTCTTTTTAGTAAACTGGAAGATATTTTTGAGAATTATCTTCTGGTTGAGCGAATTTACTGCGTGTATGCTTGGTAACAACCCAGATTCCTCTTAGCTGCCTCTGTTTTTGCTATTTAGGCTTCCAGACTCGTGGATGACTAAGCAAGTTAGGGACTTTGCTTTCTGAACAATTTTCTTAGCGATGCACGATTAGCGCTAGGCGCTAATCGCGCATCAAAAACTACCTCCGTTCTTTGATCCGGGCCTTTCTGGTGCGTTTTCCGCCTTTAGCGCTTTTTCCTTTACCGGGCATGAGCTTCAGAATTTTGTAAACATGCTGCTTTTGTGAGTTTCTTGACCTTGAGTGTCGAATTGCCTATTGATAGCAGTATCTGTTCAGTAACACTCTGAAATCTGTGTTTCTATTGTATGCGGCATCCGTGTATGAGAGCATCTCTTCTCTGTTCTCCGAGCATTGGCGCTTTCCCCTTTTTTTCTTGAGATGTTTCTTTCAGTTCACGCAAAGGAAAAGGTAATGATAATAAATTTTGACATGAAAGCTTCAAGTTCTACGAATGTGTAAAATCATGACACCCACAGTGAACTGATTCTTTGAAAAACACAAAACTGTCCTTCATGAATACCTTGGCGTACATTCATTAATTTTCTTTAAGCCGTGCGCTCAATTTTTGGTTTAGGGACAGCTTTTCTTGGGTTCTGTTGAGGGCCCTGAAATCGAGTCAACAACAAGGGGGATACCCACCCGGTCGGGAACCTAGTTGGCAGCTCCGTGCCCGTTTGGTGTAGCGGGTCCGACTGGGGATAACGGGACCAGCTTCCCGTTCTAAGGGGGGTGTGTGTGTGTAGAATATGATAGTGAAAATATAGACTTATTTCTAAGCTAATCTAGTTCTGAACTTTGAGAGTGAATTTTATACTACTTTAATCTACAAAGAATAACACATCTAATCTATGCTAACCCGGGATAGAACATTTTCCATTATGCGATCTAGAAAGGTTTCACACAATAACTGGTAATGAAGATTATTCAGCTATTATGAGAATATAAATCAATTAAGATGAACCATCCTGCATAAAAAGTTAAGCAGAACGATTGTGAACAGCATATCGCATAATCAGTTATTCATGTATTAAGCACAAATCAATGACTCCACCGTACAAAAGTGCCAGATGGTAGTCCACTCATTCATACGTTAACATATAAACAACATCAGCTGTATATTACTCTAAGAATGCAAGCAGAAACTCGTCAAGAGATAAAAGTACCATTTATGACTGACTTTATACTCACAGACCTGAAGCAATAATGATCTATTTCTACTTACTTCTAATGCCTACTAAGAGTACAGAAGTGCAACATCAGTAGCAGGTATTAAAATGCAAACATAAATAAATCTTGATCCGTCCATTCATCAAAAACCCCCTTCGAGGGTGCAAAAGTGCATGTTCTGAGGACAAGTTTTTTGACAAATTTCCGGACCCTTCTCCAATGCAACAAGAAGGGTTAAATACTACTAACCGGCTAATTTTAATTACACAAATTGAGGGAACGGCTTCAAATGACCGCCCTTTTACTAAAAGCAAATTTATTTCTAAAAATCAAATCTAATTTCTAACCGTTTCTGTATCTGTTCTTTAGTGCTGTAAGCAATGCGCTGTTCGCCCTGAAAGAGTCGGCTGGTTGTCCTTTCCTTTTGTTCGAGCTTGATAATTAGAAATAACAAGAGCTGGCACCTCTTTCTGACAGGCTAGAAGATATTTTCGAAAACCTTTCTCTGGCTGGGTGTATTCGCTGTGCGCACACTTAGTACAACCCAATTTCTTCTCGAACTGATTTTGCTGTTGCTATTTCGGTTTCCGGTCGTGCGAATGACTCAATGAGTTAGAAGTCACGCTGTATGGACAATCCCCTATTTCGAGAATTTTTTCCGTTCTTTGTCCTAGGCTTTTCTGGAGCGTCTTCCTTCTCTTGCGCTTCTTTCTCTGCTTTACCAAGTCTGAGCTTCAGGATCTTTTGTAAACACGCTGCTTTTGTGCGCCTTTGACTCTGAGTCTTGGACATTCTATTTTCATCAGTGCCTATTGGGCGATATTCTGGAATCCGCGGTTCTGCTGCATGCGGCATCCAATTGCGGAGGCATCTTCTCTCTGTTGCCTTATTGGCGCTCTTCCCTTAGATGTTTCCTGCATATAGATTTATATCAGTAGCATGTCTTGCAGTTTACGCAAAGAAGAAGGGAAATGACGAAAAGATTGACATGAAAGCATTAAATTCTAATGAATGTGTAATTCTGACATTCATCATGACTTGACTCTTCGATAAATGCGATGCAATCATTTCTGGATACTCAAGCATGCGGCCATTAATTTCCCGTAAGGTGCACGCCTAATTTTGGGCTCACAGATCATGCTGAGGAATGCCTGCGATGAATGATTTCTGCGATTTGCATCGCAGTCTTGAAAATTGCGATGTAAATAGGTGGCGTCGCAGCAATTGACAGTCTCATTCGTCGCAAACCATAGGTCGCAGATCGCAGCTTTGCATGGTCGCAGATCGCATATCGCAATATCGCAAGATCTCAAGGTTTTCACTTTGTCACTTCGTGCTGCTCATGCGACATTGCGATGTGCGACGTCGCATATCGGCCGTCGGCGTTTCTTCACGTTTTCCCTTTTCAAGCGCTTTTAATGCTCGCGATGCGATGGGTTCTCGCGTCGCTCGTTTTTAGTGCGTTTATGCGCTTTGGGCAAGCGCTCTTTTTTCCATTGCGATGCGATATAGCTCTTAGGGAGTTGATACAAAAGATTTTTTTCAAACAAAAATATTTTTTGGATTTTTTGGTTAAGGGTCCCCCTTTGCTTGATTTTATTACTAATATCAAACAAAGAGGGGGGTTGTTGGTGACCACAACAGGTTCTGAGCCAAGGAAAACTTGCGATGGGTGATTTCTGCGACTCGTAGATCGCACAGATCGCAGATCGCAGTGATCGCAGATCGTAGTTATCGCGACATCGCAGATTGCATTGATCGCGGCATCGCAGATTGTCAAGTTATTCGTGTGCTACTTATGCGACGTTGCGATATGCGATATCGCATATCGGCCATCAGAGATTTTCTTAAGATTAGTCATTCATGGGTGTTTCTTAATGTATACGATGTAATGAATTTCGCGCTGCTTCTTCGCAGTTGTTTTAATGTGCTCATAAAGGAATGCTTGACTCTTCCTCGTATGATGTATCTTTGAGGAGTATAACACAAATTTTTTTTATAAAATCTTTTTGGATTTTTTATTACTAAGGGTCCCCACTTCTTTAGCGTTATTGCTAATACTAAAGGAGGAGTGGGGTTGTTGGTGGTCACAACAGATCCCAATTAGGAAATCTCGTATCACTACCAGCCAACACAACGCTCCAAGCCTTGACCATAAATAGTATAAACCCCAAACTTTCATGCACTTTTTTTTCATTTTGAGATCAAAGAGATAGGGACAGGCTTTGGAATCCATCGAAAAGTTGAACCCCTCTCTAGCTATCCTATAGGAGACAACTACAAGAAACTCATAAGCCTATAAGAAGCTACATGAAGCACTGGAATTCCACAGGAAGTCTGTAAGAGGATGCCTAGGGTCAACTTGATCATCAATTGTCATAATCCCAAGAACTATAGTGAGAAGTAACTGGTCCATATCTCCTTTTTCCATGATTTTATAATTGATAAACTCTGAACTCTTTTAGTAATTACAGTCAGCTTTGGAATTAGATAGAGTTTGGGGCTATATAAGAAAAAATTTGTGGTTATAAGAAATTGTATAAATTATAGTCATCCACTAAGACAGTTAAGCTCTTAGCCACCCTGAAATCCATACTGAAGTTATCATACCTAACCTCTTGCACTTATCTAAAACAAAGAAGAAAATGGGAGGGGAATTCAATAGAATAGAACCCACATATACATCAATAATTCACCTTGATCCCTCTGTGGTAGATATATTCAGGAGGCACCACAGGTTAAGCTTCTTTGAGTTTCTCAAGGGATACGATGATGATATAACCTATGAGTTTTCCATGACACTAAATCCTCAAGAAAGAAAAAGTTATACCACTATAGTGAGAGGGTTTTCCATTACCATCAACTTTGATGTGATCAGTAGAGTGACAACACTTCCTCTAGGGATTCAATGGAGAAAGGAGGACAAGCGCAACAACATATTTTCTAAGAAAAAATTCTTCCTAAATGATGAAAAGCCAATTGAAGAAAAAAATGTGGTTAGAAGGGAGAGCCTTCCCTATCCATCGGATGAGGTGAGATAACACATCATTAAGTACATTTATTGTGAAGGGAGACTAAGTGCAGTCTATGACTGGCAATTTAGACTCATCCATGAGTTGAGATTCAGAGACAGAGTACCCATAAACCAAAGGCTTAGTGTTCCTTATTTCCTTTTACAGTCCATTATAGACATGAGTGAGAAGGCAAAAGAAGGTAAATGTTGGGTGTGGAGCCTGATTATATTCTTTATTTAGAGGTACTGCCACATTGGACCCCATTTCGTAATGTGGCAACAACACTACCCATAAAATGTATGTTGTAAGGCGAGTTCGGGGGGCAACTGTGATCATTGGGATTTGCCCCATGGCGGGGGATTGGGGGCAATGCCCCCGAAGCTAAAACTAGATGTAAAAACGCCTTGTAAAATGTTGCAATTTCGTAGTCAATCTGGGCCATTCAGTAGGCGGAGACTTGACGATAGAAGTTATGTTTAATTTAGGGTTTTTTTCCCTAGAAAGCAATCCCTTGCTATATATGAGGGAATTATATTGTGTCTATGTAGATCTATATTCTAAGCAAGAAAGAGAGAGGATATTTTGTGAGAGAGAAGATGGAATTACAACAGATATGTTGTAGGTTGTATCTCTTCATTTTGTTGGATAATATAAAAGGAAGGACTGCCTATCTCCGTGGACGTAACCCAAATTGAGTGAACCAAGTATATCTATGTCTCTCTTGTTTTATGTGTTTATATTTTTTCAATATATTTTATGTGTTCCATTGCTTTGTAATATATAATTTTCTAACAGGAAACACCAGCAGTTAGCACACCATGGTCTCATCAAGCTAATAATGGAAGATGCCTTAAGCCAATTGAGAATTCTTGTTCTCTGGTCCACATTTAGGGACATGGACACAAAAGCATTCCTTGAAACCTGAGCCCTTGAACATGGTGGAACCCCAACCTCTAGTGCTGAAGAGGAAGAGGAGGAAGAGGAAGGAGAAGAAGAGGAAGGAGACAAGGAGGAAGAACGAGAGGAAGAGGTAGAGGCAGACAAGACAAAGGAAGAAGAAAAAGAAGAGGAGGAAGAAGAAAAGAAAGAAGGAGATGAGGAGTAGAAGGTAGAAACCAACCCTGAGAAAAATATTGCACTTGAAGAAGAGGATATATCCCCAAGATTGTTTCTTGAACTCACTGAAAAGGAGGAATATTCTACCTTGGCTACCTATTGAAGCCTCGAAAATCGGGTCTACAACAAGGGGGAGACCCACCTGGTCTGGACCTTGAAAGCAATTCCTTTTCCATTTGGGATGGTGGGTCCGACTAGGGATAATGGGACCAGTTTCCCAATTTGTGTGTGTGATGATAATAATTGATATTTCCTTTTTCTAAAGATTTCTAAGTAAAATGCTTTTAATCTAAGTCTAATTTAAAACATGCAATTGTATCCTAATGAACAGAAATATCTAATTCTAAATCTAACCCAGGATTTAACTTTTTACTTATGCGATCTAAAATAGTTTCTAGCAACAATTGGTAATAAAGATAATTCAATTGCTACAAGAAAAGAATTCGATAAAAATATATTGTTTTGTATAAGAAATTAGCCGAAACAATTGTGAAAAGCATATCGCATAGTAATCCATTCATATATTGAGCATAAACAAAATAGTCATCACCGTACAAAAGTGCCAAATGATAAATCAAATATTCAAGCCTTCATATATAAATAACTGAACCAAAAAAAATGCTTCGACACATAAGTAGAAATTATTAAGAGATAAAAGTACCATTGATAACAAGTTCTACTCATGAGCTTCAGCAATATAGATTTATCTCTTCTTAATTCAATATCTACTAAGAGTACAGAAATGCATTTCAGTAGCAGACATTAAACATAGATATCAATAAATCTCATTCCATTCATTGATCAAAACCTCCTTTGAGGGTGCAGAAGTTCATGTTCTGAGGAAACGTTTTTGACAAATTTTAGGACCCCTCTCTAAATGCATGAGAGGGGTTAAAATACTACTTCCTAAATGCTAAAAATAGTTTATTACAAAAATATAGGAGGAGGTTTAAATGACCGTCCTCATCTAAGGAAAAAAATAAATCAAAAATAAAACTAAAACTGTATATGGAATTAACTATCTATGTATCCGTTCTCTAAGATCGCAAGCATTCATCATCAGCTTGAGGAGAATTAGTTGGCCGAAATCCAACTTTAGTTGTCCTGCGAAAGCAGAATCGGCAAGTGTCGGCGCTATCTTCTTGGTAGAGTTTGTAAGGAATTTGAGAGTCATGCATTGACTGTGTGGTTTAACCAGATACTGCCAGTAAGTGTCCCAATTCAGCTTGGTTAACTTCTTGATGGATTCTACTCCCTCCTCAGCTTTCTGTCTCCAGCTTGTCTGCAGTTGCTATGCCTTTGGAGAAATCCTGGAACGGTCTCTCATATGAGATTTTCTCTATGCAGGTTTTCATTGACACAGTCAATGATGTTGTTTGCCACTGTCGCTGCTTCTTCCATTGCCTGTTCTGCCTTTCTAATCTGTGCGTCCCACTTATGGAAAACCATTTCTTTGTGGGCTTCACTGATTCTGAGCATGCCTACTTTCTTTCCTTCCTCCAATTCTTGCCATTTCAAGTAATCAAAAATTCTTTTATCAATTAAATCATAGTCAAGTCATAAGTCCACGACTTGATTTGTAATTTTATCACTCATTTTGCAATGGGAACTCCATTGTGATATTCTTTGGCATAATGAATCTTGCTGTTGCAAGAGTTTTTCGTTCAAGGCAAGGGCTTCTGAAACAAAATCTGTGAGCTTGGGATCATCTTTATGCATTTCTAGCATAACCTGTAACTGATTTTCTTTTTCGGTCAAATTGTTCTGATATCCCAGCGACATCTGTTGAAAATCTTGCTGTAATTTTTCTAACTTATCCTCTGCTTCACAGTTGGCATTGGCTTGTTGTAGCTGTTGCTACAAAACTTGGATTTGTTCCTCTCTATCCTTAAGTAATTTCTATACCTCGGGCGCTTTATCAATGGTAGTAGAAGAATAGGCTCTTGCGATCTGGGATAACTTAGTCAGATTTTCAGTAGGGTCAGTGGTAGGGTCTCGCCAAAGGACATCTAGCTGCTCTGCCTCAGGTGAGAGCATGCTGTCCAATTTCCTTTTCTTTCTTTTTCTTTTACCACTGCCTTATGTTTCAGAATATAAAATACATCTAGAGGAGGAATTTCCTCTATCTTGAGCATGATTTAAGATGATGGGGTAATGGGAATATGCTCCATTTATGGAGCATTGCTGACTGTTCCAATGACCATGTCTGTCATTGTCTATACTGTACTGTCAGGTGTCGTTGTGTTCTGCTCCTCAGTATTAATCAATTCATTGAATGTCTCCCACTCTTTATCCAGCTCAGTTCTCACTGACTTTGGTGGTTGGATGAGGGGAGGGGGAACCTTTACCTGTGGTGTAGTCAAGACTTGTTGCTCTGGGTGCTCTTTTGACTGGGCAGTATCTCTAACTAACCCTTCACTTTTATTATGGTTTCTCTCAGACCGTTTAGAGCGTTCTGGTGATTCTTTCCCTGACTTAGACCTGGACTTACCTGTACCTGAACTTCCACTTAAACTGATACTGGGAGTTGGCTCCCTTATTGGTTCCAAGCATAACTTATCCAAGGGGATGTTTGCTAGTCTCCTTTCTTTGTACAATTTGAATTATTCGAATTCTGCTAGGGGAAATTTAATTTGAGCCATATGAAAAACTTCTTTCAGTGTGTTTTTCTGTTGGAAGATATCATCAAAAAGATCATCTTCTTTAGAAAATACCTTTATCTTGACAGCAATTGTAAAATTCTTAATGACATCAAAAGGGTCAAATTGTCTTCCTGGAAACTTGAACAGTCGTAGATACAACACATTGTCTACTTCATCAAATGCATGACCTAAATCAAATAATGAAAAATCCCCACAAGTCATAGGAAATTGCGGCCAGATGGCTTTCTTCTTGTCTTTCAAATTTTTGGTCATTCCTCCTACCCCACAGGTCTGGTAGGCAATTTCTCGAGCCAATAACTTATCAGGAACATATAAGGGTAACACATGAGGGGAAGAAATGCTTCCAAATACTCTGACATAGGTAAAAATTCTTCCCCAACCATATTGGGACAGGGAGAATGTCAAATTCTGCTTCGGGGGAAAATCTTGGGGCGTCCCTATTATACAACATTCTGTAAAGACGTAACATAATCCCATGACAAATTTTGTAAAAATAAGGGATAAAATTTGAATCCCACAATTCCTTATGATAAATGTGAATGGGCAAGGGGTTCTGTATTGTCCACTTCCAACCCATTAAAGGAAATCTAGAAACGAAACAGATTGCATCCATAACATAAGCAGCTAAAAAGAAAGGAGGATAAATCCTATGAGAGGGAGTTCTTTTAGACCGGTAGTTCCAAATAGCCGAGGCTGAATTATCAGACAATATCTGAGCCCAATCCATAATAGTGGCATTAGTGGCTGCATCTAATAGGGGTAGCCACTCAGATGAAAACTTGTTGACATCGGGCCTTCCAAATAGTCTACTTAGCATAGCAACATTGAAGCAATATGGGGAGGAGAGGGAACCAGTACTGTACATACCGTGTTTGTCCTTTTTCAATGGTTCTTCCCTCACTGACCAGTTTTTGGTGCACTCTGCCAAATCTTCGTTTTCTTTGGCGAACTTCTCCATGAACTGCTTGTTGTAGCTTGCCTGCGGCTCTGGTAGATGATACATAAGCCTTAAATCTTGCGGAGTGAATGACCCAATGAGGTCTTGGCCTCGAGACTTGAATTGTCTATTTGTTATATTAGCACTGTCCAGTACCCACTTGACCATGTCTGTGTATGGAATTATCTTAGGTCTTGCCACTATTCGGTGCAAGAATGAACATGCAAGTTCAGTAATTGATGCCTTAGATGACTCGCGTGAGTCTGCTGTTGCTTTAACTTCCATAACTCTGGGATTTTCTTCTTCGAGCAGACTGTACATGCCTTCCCAAGTGGTTATGTCAGCATCCCTGGTACAGGTGGTGTCTATGAATAAGGGCGTCATCTCTTTGTCCTCAGCAACCAGAATTTTTCCCTTCTTTTCCATTACGCTCTGAATACTGCTACATATATTATTCTGCTTGCCGCTCCTGTAAGTTTATAATTAAGGAAATAATAATGGTAAGAGATAAGGTGATGGGAAAGCTCTTTAATTCTGAAATCATATCAAATATATCACCCTACGTGAAACAACCTTTTGATCATATCTAAATATTATCTCATAAATGATCATTGACTAACCACTAAATTGAAATTAATGCCCATAACTTGGTATCAGATTACGAGAAATAATTTATTGAGTAATGAGCCCTGCAGATTTACGATAAAGCGATTTTGTGATTTTCTTCACAATATCGCAGATCGCAATATCGCTAGTCCTTTTTTTATCGATCATTTATCACCTTAGGTGTCCGCGAGATGACTTATCGCATATCGCCGGATCGAGATATTTCATCCTAGGTGATACATGCGACATATGAAATCCACGATGTGCAATGAGCCTTTAAGGCACACGATCTCACATTGCGTTTTCGCAATTTAGAAAGTTTTTTTATATGATGTCCTCCATTACCCTTTGCGATGCGATGTTTTGTTGTTAAGAGAATGGTTTTATTTGGAACTTATCATAAAACTTATTTTTTTAGGTTTTGAGGGTGTTTTCCTAAGCTTATGATAGTATGTTTTATTCAAAGGGAAATATAAGTGCTAGTTTTTATTTTTTAGAAGGGTCCCCATTTATTTAGTTTTATTACTAATACTAAATAAAAGGGGGGTTGTTGTTGGCCACAACAATTGGCAATTCACTAGGAAGAACCAATTATCTCTGATTATCTTTTGAATTTTCTAAACTTCCAAAACAAAAAAGTTTTCTGGAAAATCAAACTTTATTATAGAAATATAAAGTCCATCATGCTTTTAGCTATTAATGGTAGTTTGTTTCTTCCGTGCTAACTCTGATTATTTTCTTCCCAAAGCTAGTCATTGTATTTACATCAGTCACTACTTGGTTTTGTAAAGATAAAAGCAAAAACTTCTCTGTAGATTAGTTTTATGTATGCTCATTTGTCATAGGTAGAGCCTCTATTGCCAACAGGCATTCATAGCCTCGACAGAGTTACCTGTTACCCAGCAATGATCCTGTATCCTACTTGGAGAAATGTACAATTTTCAAAGATAAATCCATATCCACACCTATTGCTTTTTATTTTAATTCTTAAAGAACAATGTCTTGGTTTGGTAGCCAAATTATGACAGTGCCATTCACTTGATTTATCACTTTGTTGAACAAGTTGGCTCGTGATGAGACCCCTTGTCTTTTGATTGCAACAATCTTGAGTCATTGCCCTGTTTTGGTAGGTAGTTTTGGAAATGTCAGCAAGTTATAATATCTATGATCATGATAAGTCAGCGTGTGATGAGACCTCTTATTCTTTAAGTTTATAGTGTATCATTGGATTACTCCTTGAAACTCATAATTCCCTAGGAGGGGAGGAAGTCATTGGTTCCTTAAGAATAGCTCTGGACGAAAATTATAGAGTTTTTGGAAACAAATTTTCTACAGAGAACCTTTGTTTTGTTATTGATGCTTTTCATTGACTGATATAAAAAAAATTCCCACTAAAGGTTGCTTTTCATCAAAATTTGTAAGGTTGAAACTAGTAACATTTTTAGGCTTGTAGCATTTGACTGTATCTTTCAACAATAATGATTGATTTTCCAACTCAGTTCTATATATACAAGCGAAAAACAAAATCTAAAAGAAACACTAATATTTTTCGTGAATTCCCAAAGATAACCATTTACAACCTATTTTATTATCAAAATAAAGCTATAAACAATAATTTACAAAAATAGTAGAGGTCATCTTCTATGGAAAGTATTTTTCAAGGATCTGCCCATTAACAGGTAAATATTCTCTTTTCCCTGCTAAATCATGCAACATGAAAGTGGATGGACCTATAATTTCAACAATTTGGAATGGGCCAAGCCAAATTCATTGGAATTTAGAATGTTTGCCTTTTTCTTCGTGAGCCTTATCCCATTTCAAAACTAAATATTCAATTTGAAAATCTTTCTTAGATAGCATGCTTGAATCAAAGGAAGCCTTTATCAATGCTTGATGATGAGCATGTGTGATTTTAGCCTGTTCTCGTTGCTCTTCGAGCTTAAGGATCTGCAGTTGTCTTAGTTGTAAAGATGAAGTTGGTGTTTCATCAATAAATTGAACTAAGGCCAAAGAAGGAATTGCTAGATGAGTTGGGAGAACTAATTCTTTCCCATAAACTAAATTAAAGGGAGAAGTGCCAATAGAAGCCTTTTGGGTTATTCGATCTGCCCACAAAGCATACATCAAAGATTTGTGCCAATTTTTATGATTCTGATCAATGGTTTGCTTAATGATTCTGATTAAGTTTTTATTCATTGATTCGGCCAACCCGTTCCATTATGGGTAATAATTGGCAGAATATTGAAGCTTAAAACCTCTTTTAAGTGCAAATTCAGTCATATCATTGCCAGAAAAATATGATGCATTATCAAACATTAAAGTAGAGGGTAGACCAAACCTAGTAATTATGAATTGATGTGTTTAGCATTAGCTGTCTTAAGAGGAACTGATTCTACCCATTAGTAAAATAATCTGTAGCTGTAAAGATATACCTATGCTATTTAGAAGAGTGAGGAAAGATCTCACCTATTATATCCAATCCCCATTGATCAAATAGTTGATCGATATTGACTAGTTGCAAAGGCAATGATGGTTTCTTTTGTCTCCCGGCAGTAGTTTGGCAAACTTGACATTTCCTTACATAGCTATGTGCATCTTTGAATGGTGTAGGCCAATAGTAACCTGCGTGCAAAATTTTATGTGCTGTAGCATCTCCCACATAATGTCCACCAACTATTCCATCATGGAGTTCCTGCAACACCTTTTCAGCTTCAGATTTCTCAAGACACTGAAGGAGAACAAAATCATAATTCATCCTGAAAAGTACATCGTTTATGAGTTGATATTGCTTAGCCTTCAATCTTAGGCTCTTTTCTTTGTATAATTTAGATTTGAAGGAGCATATCCATTCTTTAGATGAAATATGATATCAGCATATCTCGATTCAATATCGTTTAAGCTTACCTCATATATTTGTACCTCTTGATTTAGAGATGGTATTTCAGAAATAAGCGATGCTCCAGCCAACATCTTGCAAAAGCCTTGACCTTTTACAATATTTGCTGGCCTGATCTCAGCGTCGTATTCTTGTAGGGCTGTGACCCAATTTGCTCTTTTTTCACCCACGTGTTTCTGCACTAAGAGATTTCTTACCGTTGGAAATGGTACTATGATTTTTGTATGGGTTTTAAGAAGAAAGGGTCTAAAATATTTGATCGCTTTGAAAACAACATAAGCGCAACGTCAGAATAATTTAATTCAACCCCTTGTAGATTTGAACTAAAGAAGGCAATTGGGGCTTCCGCCTTGTCTTAATTGGCTTGAGTGAGTATCGCATCATATGATTTATTAGAGGCAAATGTATACAAAATAAAAGGATCGGAAAAATTTGGAGTTGCTAGGGATGGGGCATTAACAGTCGCTTGCTTAATCAAATTAAACGCTTCATATTCCTTGGCCCCATTTGAAGAGTGAATTCTTCCTGATCATTGCTTGCAATGGTGACACAATCCTTGAACATTCTGGAACAAATCTTTTGAAAAAATTAATCTGGCCAAGGAAGGATTGCATGGCTTTCTTATTATGTGGTAAGGATATTTCAGAAATCTCCTTAATTCTATCGGGATCAATATGGATTCCAAATTTTGACACTATAAATCCAAGAAGTTTTCCTTCACTTAATGCAAAAAAAGACTTTTTTGGATTAAGTGAAATCCCATACCTTTGGCAACGTTGGAAGATCTGCTTTAAGTCTCTGAGGTGATTACCGCATTTTTTTGAATATACTTTTATGTCATCCAAGTAAATCATGACTCATTTGTTTACTAATCCCCTAAATGCGATATCCATAGCCCTTTGAAATGTGGTGCCAACGTTGATCAGACCAAAAGGCATCTTTTGATATGCATAAGTACCCCATTTGGTTCTAAACGTGGTTTTTAGTTGATCGTCAGGATGGACCAAAACCTGGTTGTAGTCGGAGAAACCATCTAAAAAGGACATTAATTCTGATCCTTCAACTGCTTGCAATATTTGTTCCATAGGAGGCAGGGGAAAATTATCCTTTTGGTAGGCTTTGTTAAGATTTCAAAAGTCAATACACATTCTAATATCTTCGTTTTTCTTTCTGACGGGAACCAAATTGGAAACCCATCTAGAATGCCGAATGGGAGAAATAATTTTGGCTTTCAATAATTTATTGAGCTCAGACTTAATCTGACTTTCCAGATTAGGATGGATCTTCCTTAGCTTTTGTTTGACAAGTTTTTCGTCAGTTATCATTGGGATAGTATGCTGAATGATTGAAGTGTTGTAAGTCTTAAGGTCATCGTAGTTCCAGGCAAAGACACTTTTGTATTGTTTCAGGAGCCGAACATAGGCTAATTTTTCTTCTGGGGCTAGGCCAAGACCTAGGTTGATATTCTGTGGCTTGGTATTCATTCATAGATTTACTAATTCATAGTTTAGAGTTGAACTCTAGAGTTTTCAGTTGGCAGATCTTTTAAATCGATCTTTCAAATCATATAGGTCCTCCAACTTGAATACATATTTTGGTATAGAATTATTAGTTTCTTTCTTGTTGTAACTGCTTGTCATGTTGGTCCTCATCAATTATCTAATTAGTGTAAGATCCTTCTGATGTCAAGAAACTTACAATATTAGGATCATCGTTGAAAATTCTCAAGTTTGTAGCATTATCAGGGATGGAGGGCCTAGAGATCAATTCGATTGAGAATCTGTCTGGGCTATAGTCTTCTGAGGGAATGGGCTTGGAAGCTACGTTAGCCAGGAGGCCAGCACTAGCATTTTGGAGTTTAGGAATAGGTGAAATATTGAATGCTATAAAATGTTTAGTAAGATCTTGTACTAAATACTGATAATGATTTAAATGACCTGATAGACAATGTATAGTATTTCGTACCTGTTTAATAACAATCTCAAAATCTCCGAAGACTTGTAGATACTTGATATTTAATCTGATTGCCTTGTACAGTCCTTGGACTAAAGCTTCATATTCTGCAGTGTTGTTTGTGCAATCAAACTCGAGTCTAAATGTTAGCGTAGTTTTGTTTCCCTCTGGACTAACTAATACACATCCTGCTCCTGCTCCATCATTAGACTTAGAACCATCAAAAAATAATTTCCAAAATAAAGAAGTATTTACAAGATTATCTACAAAATTAACGCATTTAGAACTATCCGTTTGAGAAAAGTTTTCTACTTGAGACAGAACAGAATGTTCTAAGTAAGGTGAAGTATCAGCATTAAAATTTCCTAAGAAAGAGTCAATAGAATAGTTGCCAATTATATTGTTGCTATATGCTACAGGTTCATTTTCTCCTTCCAATTTCGTCACTATGTATTTTTGGTGTCTTTCTCGCTCAACCTTTATCTGATTTGGTTTACCATTGTAAGGGAGCCACATATGTGACCAGTCGGTCGCAAAGTATCCATGAAGCTTTTCAGACCAATCCCTACTAAGAATTAAGCCATAAAATTCGAGAATGTATGCAACTAGAATATCAATGACTTGACATACCTTTGGATTAGATGACAACCTTATGGTAACTTGATTTAGTTCACCAATTACTTCAAACTGCGATCAGTCTAGCTGAACTATGCGTACTGCAGATTTTTGAGGTTGGACGTTTAACTTTGCACATATTGTTTTAGGTAAGATATTAGATGAAGCTCCTAAATCTACCAAACAATTATGCAAGTTTTTATTTAAAATTTCGTAAGTAAGAAGGAATGGATGAGTATGAGATTTTGACCTACCTCCAATTAAAGCAATATCATTCAGATCAACTTTATTTGCCATATTAGTTGGAGGTTTTCCCATCTCATGAGAAGCTTGCGAGATTACAGTGGTAGGAAGAGGTGCCACATGTATTGCATGTAACTCTTTCAAAAGTAGCTTCTGTTGATGTTTCAATTTGATCAATTCATGAAAACTAATGTTAGCCCTAGTCTTTTTCATATATTCAATGATATTATACTCCATCTCATCAGAAACAATCAGTGTTTTAGATGGAGTTGGTGAATCGGATTGGACTGGGTAGGGAAAATTTTAAGAACCCCCCCTAAATTTATAAATATAATAAATGGGCGAATCTCCATGGTATATAGGAAAAATGGAAGGCGATTTTATCAATAATATAATATGTATATATAATTTTTTGGCGAATCTCTCACCAGGCATGGCGAATATTTTACTCAATTATAAAATCTTGTAAGATCTTGGCAAGTCTTTCACTAAATAATAAAACTTTGTATGGATCTAAGACGATAGAATTTCCCCTTTAAATAGTCTATGCTCACATGAATACCATGGGTTATCATAAACCTGGAGCTTAAAAATTACTATTAGTAATTGGTGGGCTCTAGTATTGTAGCAATAATGCTACAACTCTTGGAGCTTCCTTCTCTAATTTTATCAACCTGGTAGTTCGTAACAAACTTGGAAGCGATGGTGATGTATGCACAAGTACTAGCTCTTGTCGCAGCTGTCACTTGGTCAGCTGGCACAAGTCCGCTAGGGCTCAAGCCAACTTCTATATGCTCGCAGAAGAAGCTTTTTAAGTGATGAACGAAAGCTATCTCAAATGGAATTATCCTACTTTGCAAGAATGAACTGAAAGCCAACAAAACATGGAAACCCTAGTAAACCCTAATTTGACCAGCTTAATCCTTACGATGCAATGGTGGGAATGCAAATTCTAAAAATGATGCCATTACTTCTAGTGAGATGAGATGCATGGGTCTAAACTACTTTCATCTGAAGAGAACATGTTTTTGTATTTTTGCTCAAGTGGTTGGAGTTATTATGACTGCGCTTCTTACTGGGTCTTGAATGTGCAGGGGTAGTTCAAGGGGAGGAAGGCTTGGAAAAGGTCAGGAGGACTCTAAGAGGGTCCAGGGGATCCCTAACATCATTCCACAGAAGTTCACAATGTTCAGATGCCTGGCAACCGTGTTTGCAAGCTTCTACAGGATGTCTGCAGGGGATCCTACAGGAAGTTCAAGATTTCTACAGGAAGTCTGCTAACTTCTACAGGATGTTCTGCAATCGGAGTTTTGGGTGATGGAGGAGTGAATGAGCTGTATGGGTGGATAGGGAGGATGAAAGGGGAGCTTGTGATGGCTTATGGACAGAGAGATGAGATGGAGAGGGTGTGTGTAAATCTGGTTGGTCGATAGGAGGGTAGAGGCAATGGAAGGCCGAAAAGATAAAACAACGGGGATAATGGAAGAGTTGGTGGGAAAATGATCTAGCTGGGAGGTAAGTAGATGGCTTAGGCACGGCTGAGAAGAATAAGGAAATGGTAGAGTGGTGTTGCGCAGTGTAAATGAAACAAATCACCTCCGTCTTGAATATAACCGAAATGCCATCAACCTACTCTAACTGTTTTATTAGAAACCAAAGAACAACAATGTAAGTTAAAGGGAAATCGTGCATGGTGCTGAAACAAAGAGTTATTCCACAAGATCTAAATGCATGGACACTTCTACAACTGAAAATATTACGTTAAAGCTTGCATGAACATGTAAAACTGTGTTTTTGGTGGGTGGCACGGGTTGCAATCCCAATCTCTAAACAGAGGTGGAAGTGAGTGTGCAATCAACCCTTTTTTGGAGCTCTGATCACTCTAATCTCCTTACTCTAATCTAAACTACTGAAAGAAACTTTGTTCATAACACTAACCCATGTAACCACACCAAGAAATCCGAATCAGCAAACTGTGTTTCCAAGTGCATGTAAAGGACAAGAAATATAATGCTGAAAGAAAGACAAGTAACAATACAAAGAAAGGAGGCCTATTGCTCTCAGGTTGGGCCCAAACCTGAGAGCTATAGCTCCTCTAAGAACTCAGAATTGAACTCAAATCTGCCTGCCTTTTATTAAAATATCATAGTCGAAAGTCTAACAACATGCCAAAAATGGCTTACAAAGAGCAAAACAAAGCTGTAGCTCGTACTTCAGAATTTGCAACAAAGGTTCAAAAGTTTTTCATCGAAGGCCACAGCCTCAATATTTATACATTATGAGGGCCAAGCTGGCCTCCTAAATTAGTGGGGCTTGGCTGACCAACTAAAAGTAAACTGCTGTTCCTTTAGAATCCATTGGCTGCCTTCTAGCTCGGTGGTGATAGCTGTTGGAGCTCGGAGTTGGGGTGGAGATCACGAGGAAGGTCATTCAAGGCTGTGGAAAACCTTCCTACAAAACCGCAATGCCACCTTGGCTGTCTCCTTGCCTTCATCTGCGTGGTTTTGCTCCATTTAATGTCAAAAAACCTGAAATAAACATGTATTAGCCACCTAGGCATAGTGACTGCCCTCCTTCCTACAAATAACATGAATATACTAAGAAATGATGCATAAGTGATGAAAAATGAAGGGTTGAGCAAGGTAAGTAGGCCAAATGAGCCCAAAATGTTACCAAAATTTGGGGCTCATCATCACCCCCCAGCTAAAATATTTGCTCATCCTTGAGCAACTAGTCCAACTCCTCATCCTTCATTGCCTTTACTGCCACCCTTACATCCCAAGCCTCTGTAGTAGTGTCCTCCTTGCTGATATGAAAACCAGCCTTTCTGTTCACCTCTTCCCACTGTTCATTATCATCCTTCTCTGTGCTGCCCTCCATTAATCCTAGCAGCAGTGGTGGGCTTAGTTTGAGGCCAATCCAGCTGGCCTGGAGGTTTTGCATGGATTTCTTATAGAGGGCCACCCGTACTAGAGCTTCCCTCATCCGAGTTGGGGTATGATACTCTCTAATTTTCAGACTGTGGACCAATGTATTCCATCGGCGGGTGCAAGCTTGGACAGCGTTGTCTCCTAACAGTCTCTCCATGTCCTCAAAATGCGCTATGGCTTGGGCTTGCTGATCCATATATCTCAATGAAGCTTGAGGATCGGTAGACAAGTGTTGGTGTGCTGAGATTAGTGCAACTGGATCCCCTGGTTCTGCTCGAATTAGCAATGGCTCATTCAGCTCCCGGTTCATGACCGCTTTGGCTTCTGCTGCTCTTTTGTCCTCATGGTTCAACCATGAGGCAAATGCCGTTAATTGCATATCTCCTAAGGCCGTATTGGGATCCCATGAAATTACATTAGGCAGGGCCAAATTATGGAGGTAGAACTCCGCTAATTTGGCCTTATCCTTTGATGAACTAGTACTGCATACTTCAGTGAATTGCTGTGGGTCTTGGAGCTGAGAGATACCTCTTTGCGCCAAGGTATTAATTTGAAATTGCAGCCATTGGTCTTTCAGGTACAGGCCATAGGATTTGGCCGGCTGTCTGCATTGTATAGCATCCATGGCCCAGCTGGCCATGCAGGCCAATTGTGCCTCTTTTTGCTGCAGCTGTTGTCTGAGAGCTTGCACCTCAATTTGTGCTTGCTGTTCTGCTTCCTGTAGATGTGTGGTTGGCTCCCCAAGACCGGTTTGTAGTTCCTTTTTGCCTTGCTGTTCTGTTGTGGTGTCACTGGAGGGTGTACCTGTTCCAGTCCTCAGCTCCTGTAGCTGCAATCTAAGCTTTTCATTTTCTTCCTGTAGGAACACTCTTTGGCAATTTGCCACGTGTTTAGCCATGGCTAATTCACTCCTGGCCTCCTTAAGTTTCTCTTGCAAGGGGCCTATGTCTGCCACACCCTTTGACTTGGCTATTTTCATCCACGTGTGCGTACGTACTCTCTCTTCCTCCAATGCAAAGAACAGTGGCACAGTGAATTTCTGAGGTATAATTTTGTCAGCCTCTAAGAAGTTGTAATATGAACTCAGACTTGGCTGAGGGCTAGGCTCTGGAATATGCTATTTTTCTATTTCTCTTGGTGGCTCTACTTCACCCTCCCTCGGTGGTGATGAGGGTGCTTCTCCTTCCATTCTCTCTGTTTCTTTAAGCCTGGCTAAGGTTTCCTGTAGAGCATCCTCAGCATCCTGTAGCCGAGCTTTTGAGGCCAATTGGTCTAACCTTTCTTTCCAAGTAGTTTTCTTCGGGCTCCCCCTCTCATAGGTGACTGATATCCATGAGGGGGACCCCTCCTTGGGCGAAGTAGGGGCATCATCTATAGTGATTGGGCTGTTGGACGGAGGCTGTGGCTTGCCCGTCTTTATTCTCACACTTCTCCTAGCCTTAAAATATAGAGGGGTCTCCCTCTTTCTCTTCTCCTTGGGCTTAGGAGGTGTGCTGAGGGCGGCCAGCACAGCTGGTGCCTCCCTTGCAAGAATGTCAGCTTTCTTCTCCCTGGGTTTCGCTTTTTCAGGGCTTCCTGTAGAAGACCCTGTTTTAGTTAATTTCGGGCTTCCTGTAGAAGGCCCTTTTTCAGCTGATTTCGGGCTTCCTGTAGAAGCCGGTTTCGGTTTTCCTATAGAGACAGGTGGCACCACTTTAGATTGCTTTGCTGAGGGTGTTTTACTTTTCGACTTGGTCGATGCTGCTGACGAGGTGCCCTTGCTGATGTGGACCTGCTCAGCCTTGTCCACTCTGCTTTGTAATCTTTTCTCTCTGGCCGTCAAAATGGGTGTGTCATCCTTCTCTTTGGCACCCTTTTTCTCTTGTTTCTTCTCTTGATTTTTCTTCTGCTCTGTGGTCGTGGTCTTCTGGCCTTTTTCTTTCTTCCCTGCGGGCACTGACTCTTTCTCCTCACTGCTAGATGAACCGAGCTCTTCGGTCAACATCTTTATGTCACCATCCTTGGTCAAATTTCTGAAGGCTTCCCATGAGAGAGGAACCTTGTATGTGTGGAGCGCATCCTCCACGAGGAGTTTAATGAGTCCATGGTGTGCTACCTGGTCTGGTGTGCCTTCTTTCAGCTTGGTGGCACATTCAATCATAGACTGTAGTAGAAAGTAGGGGATACTCAGTTTGTTTTCTACAGGTAGGTCCATCTGGTGCCTTAATTCCGTGAGTAACCGAAAATGGTACCCATATACAATGCTAAAACGACCTTCGCAGGTGATGTACTTCATAATCTAGAGGCTAACTTCACTCCACAGTGGCAGTAAACTGGTTCTACGAACCCCATTTTTATCTTCTGAGAATTCCTCCTCTGGTGGAAAGAATTCTTTCTTAGCCTTCTGGCCTAATTTCCTCTCTTCTTTATCCCATGGTAATCCCATTGGGAGCTCAGTAACTCGGCTGATGAGTTGTGGGGTGAGTCTGAGACTCAAACCCCTGAAATTAACGGTGGCCAGTGTTTTGGATTTCGGCTTCAGAGCTTGCAAAAACTCCTCTGCCACCTCATCGTCATAGCCCTGCAACTTGTCGCAGAACGACATCCATTGCGCTTGCGTGAATAGCTCCACCACCTTAGGATTCTCTCTTAACTTTGTTGAATCGGTTGGTTCCCTTCTGATGAACCCACCCGGCATGGTGAAAAACTGCTGCGTTAGCTGGAGGTGGCGAATGCGGAAGAAAATTGGCCTACTGGGACAGAGCGTAGAATTACGCCTCTGTCATGCACATAATTCACGAAACTTATCTCCCAAGGACCTTAACACAGCTTAATTATACTGACATCCTGTAGGACGACAATTCATGCAACGACAGACAATACTTGCAAAATTTTTTTACGACCAGACTGTAGACGTCGATTCTGCCACCCTCAAAACCAATTGCGTGGAAGGTTTCAGGCTTACCTTTTTAATCCGCCACCTTTTGACGTGAGGAACCCAATTTCCTGTAGAAACAGCTTTCCTGTAGAAGCAGCGCACGAATTCTGGAGGATACTGCAGTGGGTCTGCGCCCTTGGTGCTGCTTAACAGGCGTTCGAACGGTCGAAGACTTGGAGTGTCGAGCTTCAGAGGAATCCGGATGCTCACTCGACTTTCAAACGGCGAATGATAAATGCAGGGGGTGGCAATCTAGCCGATTAGATTTGAATCCGGCGGAATCCGTGGCGCGGGGGTGAGCTGTCCCTGCCGGACCGTTGGACGACGTCACACCATAATTCTTCTGCAAGTTCCCTTACTGCCGCATCATTCCCCGTAGATCCACCGCCGTCATTTCTGTTACAACTCATTTTTCTCCGACTGGATGGCTCTCACGTGTGTACTGCCCGTTCCTTTTGCCACGACCACCGTTTACCATCCGACTAGACCATCTAACTGGTCGACGTGGCCAGTCGATTGGCCATACAACCACTCAACCCATTCACTTCACACTTGCAAACATTTTCAAAGTAAAATTCATGCAATTCGACGGAAGAAAGGGTCGAGGCACTTACCTGTGCGGCCGCGACACGATTTCTCAGGCTCTTGGACGACGATGACTCGATTTGTTTGCTGCTGCTTGATTGCACAGGCCCAGAGGTTCCTATTCACAGGCCGCTGACGATGAATCTTATGATTCGGCTGTGTGTGCCTGCGTTATCCTTGCATGTTGCAAGCGCTTGAATGGTGTACACTCTAGCTGGCTTAACTGCTACGGGACTCCTGCAGGATGTCCTGTAGCAGTTTTTCCTCCTCGGGTGCATGCTGTACGACGAAGACAGTGGCCTCAGGATCACGCTCAAAGAGCTCATGGATAGCTGGGATGGATATGGTATGGCATCTCGACGTTCTTTCATTAAAAAAAAAAATTGCTTTCTCTTGATAACTCAATGATCTGCTTTGAATGTGCAGGTATCTTCATTGCATGTCGACAGGGGTGGTAGAAAGAGGTGACAACAGTGTGTGAAGGAGAAACTGGTAGCTTGCATGCATCCATACCGGACCTTGGTCGTTATATCTCCTCATACAATCAGTTCTGGGCCGTCCAAAACTTCTACAGGAAGTTTCCTGTAGAAATACAGAACTTCCTGTAGAAAGTCTGTACTTCCTGTAGAAAGTCTGTACTTCCTGTAGCAGACTAAGCTGTGATGAAATCGTGCCCATACCTTGGAGAAGATGAGTATTCTTGGAGGAGGTGCTGGTGAGGTCCCCTGGCAGCATGATAAGGATCCTTGACTTTGAGTTGAGAGACCTCCTCTCCTTCATAGAACACCTGCAACCTGCATGCATTTCCACATTATAAACTTGCTGTCCCTGTCTTTTTCTTTTTGCTTGTTGTTTTTTTTTTTTTTTTGAAAGATAGCAGGGGCACCTCAATGAGGTTTTCACCCCTACCACCTGCCTTGGGAGCCTCAGAAAGGTTTTCACCCAAGGATCTTTATTATTTATTATTATTATTTTTTTTTTTAGATCTTTCAGGGTATGCCCAAAGCAGAGGCAGAACCCTTCTCTATGACCAGCACTGACTTCTCCACAGTTTTGATGAACTTTTGTCTTGAGAGAGGTTTCCTGTAGATCTTCAGTCGATGCCCATTGACAAGCATGGGGATGGCTTCCTCATCAATGGTCCGAATAAGAACAGATCCATTGTCATGACATTTTTCCACTGCATAGGGCCACAACCATCTGGTTCTCAGCTTTCCCCTGAAATCTTTGTGCCTGGAGTCATACAACAACGCCCAATCTCCTGGCTGGAATTGCTTGTCATTGAGGTGTTGGTCATGCCACACCTTTCTCTGAAGTTGAACCACTTCTGAGTGAAGGAGGGCCTGCATTCGGTGCTCGTCCAGTCCATTCAGTTGCAATAACCTTTCTTGTTGTGCATGGCTGAGATCTAGGTCTAGTTGAGCTGCCATCCTCAAAGTGTTGTATTCAAATTCAATGGACAGCAAAGCTTTCTTCCCATAAACCAGCTCATAAGGTGTGAAGCCGGTTGTGGTCTTTCAGGTGGTGTTGTAAGCCCATGTGGCCTCAACCAGGTGATCTGCCCAATCTTTTCTACTGCTGCTCACCACCTTAGTCAAAATCCCTTCCAATGCTCTGTTGGTGACTTCCACTTGCCCATTTGCCTGTGGATGATAGGGGGTGGAAGTCCTATGCTTGATTTTGTGATGAGCTAGTAGGTCTTCAATTAAGTTGGATGTGAACTGGCTTCCTTGATCGGTGACTAGCTCTCTTGGGTAGCCAAATTTGTAGAAGATGTTCTCTCTTAAGAACTCAGCCACCTTTTCTTCTGTTGCTGATTTGATTGCCTTAGTTTCTGCCCACTTTGTCAGGTAGTCAGTGCACACAATGATGTAAGACCTTTGCCTCGAAGGAGGGTTGATTGGATCCACAAAGTCCATACCCCACTTCTCAAATGGCTCAAGAGTCACTTGAGGTTGGAGAGGCATCTCATCCCTTTGAGTCGGTTTCCCCATTCTTTGGCATCGGTCACATTGGCTGATATACCTTCTGACATCTTGATGAAGTGTGGGCCAGTAGTAGCCTGCCTGTAGGATTTTGAAGGCAGTCCTCTTTGCTGCAAAATGTCCTCCACAAGGCCCATCATGACAGGTGAGGAGGATATCAAAGAATTCCTCCTCCCTCACACAACGCCTTAAGATCTGATCAGGGCCAAGCTTGAACAAGTTGCCCCCGATCCAAGTAAATGAGGCACTTTTTCTGATGATTCTGCTCTTCTCTCTTGAAGATAGGTGCGGAGGGAACTGAGCTGAAACAAGTAGTTTGCTATATCAGCAAACCATGGAGAGAGTACTGAGATAGCAAACAGATGTTCATCGGGCATCTGGTCGTCCACTGTTCCATCCTCATCTACAGACAAGTCCAATCTAGATAAAAAGTCAGCAACAACATTTTCTTTACCTGGTTTGTCAACAATGGTCAAATCAAACTGCTGCAACAAAAGTAACCATCTAATAATACGAGCATTCACATCTGGTTTATTCATTAAATATCTAATTGCAGCATGATCCGTATGTACAAATGTTTGATAGCCAGTGATATAATGTCGGAACTTGTTCAGTGCATGGACCACAGCCAAGAATTCTTTCTTGGTTACAGTGTAATTCAGTTCAGCTTTGGATAAGTTTTTGCTAACAAAGTAAATGGCATATGGAAGCTTTTGTTCAACTTGTCCCAAGGCTGCCCCTATGGCTTTGTTTGAGGCATCAGTGTGGATGTGGAAAGGTAGGGCCCTGTTTGGACCTCTCAAGATTGGGGCAGACACCAACTTGTCCTTCAATTCATTCAAAGCCCTCTGACAATCGTCCGTCCATTTAAACTCCACATCTTTTGCCAACAAGCCAAACAATGGCGAGGCTAGCTTGCTGAAGTCTTTAATGAATCTCCTGTAATACCCTGCTAATCCTAAGAAACTCCGAACATCCCTCACCTTTTGGGGAGGTGGAACCTTCTTGATGAGAGCAATTTTGTTAGGATCCACTTGTAACCCTTGGCAAGAAATGGTATGGCCTAGCACGGTCCCTTCAGTCATCAAGAATTCACGTTTTTCAGGACTAAGGGACAGGTTCATCTAAATGCATTTGGTTAGGACTTTTCCCAGATTGGACAATGCTTCTTGGAAGTCGGACCCATAAGGAGTGAAGTCATCCATATAGATTTCCACTGCATCATGGACCAGCTCCGAGAAGATGCTCAAGACAGCTCTCTGGAAGGTAGCAGGAGCATTGCATAGCCCAAAGGGAAGAACTCGGTAGGCAAAGGTACCCCAAGGACAAGTGAAGGTGGTCTTATCTTGGTCTTCCGGGCTGATTTGGATTTGGTTGTACCCGCTAAACCCATCCAGGAAAGAGAAAAACTTCTTTCCTGCCAATCCATCCAACACTTGATCTATGAAAGGTAGAGGGAAATGGTCTTTCTTGGTAGCTTTGTTTAGTTCTCGGTAGTCCACACAGATTCTCCACTTCCCATTTTTCTTGGGAACCAACACCAGAGGGGACACCCATTCGCTATCTGAGATGGGGTAAATGAATCCGGCATCCAACAGTTTTTGTAATTCTTCCTTGACAATGTCCTTAAGGGCTGGATTCATTCTCCTCTGGGGTTGCCTAACCGGTTTACAATCCTCTTTGATGTAGATGTGATGGGTACAGACCAAAGGATGGACTCCTTTCATCTCCTTATAGCTCCAAGCAAAAGCATCTAGATGACTGGCCAACAGGCTACACAGCTCCTTTTCCTGAGAAGGAGATAGGGAGGAGCTGATCTTTAACGTTCTCTCAAGGCCGAACTCCACATTCTTGACTCTGGGAGTGACAGGGTTAGTTGCACAAAGGTCCACTAAGGTGCTGGCTTGGGCATCCTCCACCAATTTCTCTAAGGATAGTGCACTGGGAGGTGGATTCTGGATCAAGGTCTCAATCAAGTCATCCTCAGTTGGGGGGTCTCTTCTAGTGGCGTCTAAGGTGCACAAAGGTGCTGCGTACACCTCATCCTCTTCTCCTTCCTCTAACCAAAGTGGTAAGTCATGCTCTAAGGAGGGTTGGGCAGGAGGGTATAGGACTAGCTACTTGGACATAGGACCATTTTTGATGGTCATGTTTCCTGCACGGCAACTTATGTAAGCATCTGCAGTGGCTAACCAAGGCCTTCCCAAAATAAGAGGATATCCAGTAAGCTTTGCCTTTGGTTGCAGAACCAAGAAATCTGCAAGGTATTCCCAAGAGTGAACAGAGACCAAGACATCCTCCACAATCCCTTCGGGAGTCACGGTGGAGCGATCTGCTAGTTGCAGGACTGTCGAGGTCTTCCTCAAGGAACCCCGAAGGTTGAGTTTGAGCATGGTATCCCTGGTCATCACATTAATGGTAGCCCCCAGATCAATCAAGGTGTGAGGTATGATGGTGCCATTGATGTGGACATCTACTACAGGACTCCCAGGATCTAGATACTTTGGGCAGATGACTTGTCCTAACATAAGGTCAGACAGTTGTCCTAAGACATTGATGGTTGAAGCATCCCTCTTTCGCCTGCCTGGGTGTTTGAAACACTTTTCCTTAACCAGTTTGTTGTATATTGGCACATCCTTGATGGCTTGAAGAAGTGGTATTTTCACACACAACTGCTTGAGTTCTCCCAGAAGCTCATCCTCCTCTGGGTTGGGTTGTGTGGTGGCTGTTAGTCTCTCAGGAAAGGGTGGAATAGCCTTTGGTTCACTTTCCTGTTTGTCTTCCTCGTCCTCTGGGGGAGGAGGTTGGCGATCCGGAAGTGTCTTTCCAGATCGAAGATTGATCTCCTGGATCTCCACAGCATAGGTAGGGCATGATGTTTCCCCAGTGTATACCTGCTGGGCCTGTCCGTTGTTGGGGTTCAGGTTCGGTTGAGCAGGCATTTGAGGTTGCCTTGGAGGAGCAGGAGGTAATGGTTGAGGTTGAACTGGTGGTGGAGGCAAAATGGCAGGAGGGGTGTTGTACTGGGGCCTCCACCCCGTCTGAGGTGCATTCCACTGAGGCTGTGGCTGGGCCTGTGAGTGATATGAATGAGTAGTGGGTTGAGTGTGGTACTGAGGTGGGTAAGACCATGGAGGAGGCACAGACCAGGAAGGATGAGCAGGGGGACCCCAGGAAGGCATAGGAGTAGATTGGTTGGGGCTGTAATAAGCTTGGGGTGCCCCTTGCATCCCCTGCTGGTAAGGTCTAGGTCCTTGTGGCCTCCTTTGGTTGAGGAAATAGAGAGGTTTAGTGGGGGCTTCTGTCCCTTGGTACATTGCTTTAAGCCCAGGTAATGTTGGACATTGATTTGTGGGATGGTCCTCCTCACAAACGAAACATACCTCAACCGAATGTAATGGGCATTCGTTCTTAGGATGTCTCCTTGTACATCTAGGGCAGAAGATAGCCAAAGCCCTCTCAGCTTCTTCCTTCTTCTGCTAGATCCTGAATGTATCAAGTTGCATGGCAATGGTCTGTCTCACCTCACTTTGAGATCCTCTAATTGATTTTCAAACTCATGTTTGGAGAAAGGAATACCAGCTGAGAGGAGGTTTCCTCTACCTCGTTTCGGGCTGCCCTCGAGTGGTTTCTAAACACAGTCTTTATGTCCTCATAAGGCAGTTGGTAAATATCTCCTCCAGCCAACATGTGAAGGGTATCTAAGAGGTCTTCAGGGACTCCTCGGAGCAGGACCAACTTGAGGGATTCAGGGTCAAGTGTGCACCTGGCCCGTTTATAGCTAAGTTGGAACCTTTCCTCATAATCCTCTAAGGACTCATCATTTCCCATGGTCATCCGAAAGATTTCTCCCTTGGTTTCCTTGGACCTACAGTAGTCCCGGTACTTGGTATTGAAAGCTTGCTGCATCTGAGCCCAAGTGGTGATACTATTCCCAGGTAAGCCCATGAACCAGCGCAATGCTGCATCCTTAAGAGTTGAAGGGAAGAGTTTCAGCTTCTGCTCATCTTCAGTATAGTCATAGGTTCGACAAAGGACAGCAAACTCAAACAGGAAGGTATCAGGATCTTCAGTAGTCAGTCCATGGAAGTGAGGTAAAGCGGAGGGGCTAATGTTCTTCATTTTCATGTCTCCATTGGTTTCTCGGATGGGGAAGGCACCTTCTATTCTCTCATCTTCTCCTCTATTGTCAACCATAGCTTCAGATGGGATGGTCTCTAATTCTTCTTCTGCTATAGGATCTTCGTATATCTCAGGAGGTTCACCTATAGGTTCTTCTGGATCACTGTCACCGAAGAAGAGAGAAGGGTGACTCAGTGATGTGGTGGGGGTGTTGGGTAAGAATTTGCCTGTTTTATCTCGATTCCTACGAGGCATGAAATGGAAAGACTTTTTTGATTGCTTTTGTTTTTTCTGGTACCTGCAAAAACTGAAACAGATTGATCTACAACTAACTATCTTGTTGAAATGAAAATGCAGAATTGAAATGAAAGCGGGAAAGAACTAATCTACTTTGCTCAAATGGAATTGCAGGAATGGAAATGCTAGTCTACGCTTGCAGAATTGAAATGCTAATCTATGCTTGCAAAATTGAAATTGCGGAATTGAAATGTTAATCTATGAAAGCAAGAAATGTCTATGCTACTTTTGCAGAATGGAAATGAAATAAACTACTTGGCAGAAGGCGAGAGTAGGAAAATAGAAGAAAAGCAACAATTACTAATACTCTGACGCTTCCTCAGCAACGACGCCAAAAAGATGGTGGGCTCCAGTATTGTAGCAATAATGCTACAACTCCTGGAGCTTCCTTCTCTAATTTTATCAACCTGGTAGTTCGTAACAAACTTGGAAGCGACGGTGCTGTATGCACAAGTACTAGCTCTTGTCGCAGCTGTCACTTGGTCAGCTGGCACAAGTCCGCTAGGGCTCAAGCCAACTTCTATATGCTCGCAGAAGAAGCTTTTTAAGTGATGAACGAAAGCTATCTCAAAGGGAATTATCCTACTTTGCAAGAATGAACTGAAAGCCAACAAAACATGGAAACCCTAGTAAACCCTAATTTGACCAGCTTAATCCTTACGATGCAATGGTGGGAATGCAACTTCTAAAAATGATGCCATTACTTCTAGTGAGATGAGATGCATGGGTCTAAACTACTTTCATCTAAAGAGAACATGTTTTTGTATTTTTGCTCAAGTGGTTGGAGTTATTATGACTGCGCTTCTTACTGGGTCTTGACTGTTCAGGGGTATTTCAAGGGGAGGAAGGCTTGGAAAAGGTCAGGAGGACTCTGAGAGGGTCCAGGGGATCCCTAACATCATTCCACAGAAGTTCACAACGTTCAGATGCCTGGCAACCGTGTTTGCAAGCTTCTACAGGATGTCTGCAGGGGATCCTACAGGAAGTTCAAGATTTCTACAGGAAGTCTGCTAACTTCTACAGGATGTTCTGCAATCGGAGTTTTGGGTGATGGAGGAGTGAATGAGCTGTATGGGTGGATAGGGAGGATGAAAGGGGAGCTTGTTATGGCTTATGGACAGAGAGATGAGATGGAGATGGTGTGTGTAAAGCTGGTTGGTCGATAGGAGGGTAGAGGCAATGGAAGGCCGAAAATATAAAACAACGAGGATAATGGAAGAGTTGGTGGGCAAATGATCTAGCTGGGAGGTAAGTAGATGGCTTAGGCACGGCTGAGAAGAATAAGGAAATGGTAGAGTGGTGTTGCGCAGTGTAAATGAAACAAATCACCTCTGTCTTGAATATAACCGAAATGTCATCAACCTACTCTAACTGTTTTATTAGAAACCAAAGAACAACAATGTAAGTTAAAGGGAAATCGTGCATGGTGCTGAAACAAAGAGTTATTCCACAAGATCTAAATGCATGGACACTTCTACAACTGAAAATATTACGTTAAAGCTTGCATGAACATGTAAAACTGTGTTTTTGGTGGGTGGCACGGGCTGCAATCCCAATCTCTAAACAGAGGTGGAAGTGAGTGTGCAATCAACCCTTTTTTGGAGCTCTGATCACTCTAATCTCCTTACTCTAATCTAAACTACTGAAAGCAACTTTGTTCATAACACTAACCTATGTAACCACACCAAGAAATCCGAATCAGCAAACTGTGTTTTTTGAAGTGCATGTAAAGGACAAGAAATATAATGCTGAAAGAAAGACAAGTAACAATACAAAGAAAGGAGGCCTATTGCTCTCAGGTTGGTCCCAAACCTGAGAGATATAGCTCCTCTAAGAACTCAGAATTGAACTCAAATCTGCCTGCCTTTTATTAAAAGATCATAGTCGAAAGTCTAACAACATGCCAAAAATGGCTTACAAAGAGCAAAACAGAGCTGTAGCTCGTACTTCAGAATTTGCAACAAAGGTTCAAAAGTTTTTCATCGAAGGCTACAGCCTCAATATTTATACATTATGAGGTCCAAGCTGGCCTCCTAAATTAGTGGGGCTTGGCTGACCAACTAAAAGTAAACTGCTGTTCCTTTAGAATCCGTTGGCTGCCTTCTAGCTTGGTGGTGATAGCTGTTGGAGCTCGGAGTTGGGGTGGAGATCACGAGGAAGGTCATTCAAGGCTGTGGACAACCTTCCTACAAAACCGCAATGCCACCTTGGCTGTCTCCTTGCCTTCATCTGCGTGGTTTTGCTCCATTTAATGTCAAAAAACCTGAAATAAACATGTATTAGCCACCTAGGCATAGTGACTGCCCTCCTTCCTACAAATAACATGAATATACTAAGAAATGATGCATAAGTGATGAAAAATGAAGGGTTGAGCAAGGTAAGTAGGCCAAATGAGCCCAAAATGTTACCAAAATTTGGGGCTCATCAGTAATTTATAAAAATTAATAGTTGATTTTTATTTTTTTTTTTATTTTAACCAAGCTAAAATGTTTAACCTACATTAAATTACAACATCCATTTTTACTCTTGACCAAGCCCCAAGAGGATCAAATATTTTTTCACTCTATGCTAGTTTGCATATCACGATATTTGATACCTCTCGGGGGTTAGTAGATCCAGAGTAGAGATGGATCTATGCTGGTTTAATTCCCCCATTTAAATAGGCTACATTCCAGGTGAATATCATGGGTCAATACCATGTGCCATTTTGGTGAATACCATGGGTCAATACCATGTGCCATTTTTATTTTTATTAATTCTAATATGAGGGTTAATAATGGTTTTTTGCATGGTATTAATAACAATCTAGTCCATGGTATTTGTCCCATAGTATTTTGCCCATAGGTTTCACCTAAATATAACCCATTTTTTGAGTGTTTGTAAATATAAGGTGACTTATGGAGTAAATATAAAAAAATGTTTTATTTTTTTACCATACCTCTCGTTTATTTATATTTTTATTAATTTACCATACCTCTGTTACAAATATGGTATTTGGCCCATAGGATTCACTTAAATAAAACCTCTTTCTTGAGCCTTCATAAATAGAATGAGGGTTATGGACTAAATATAAAAAGAGGTTTTATTTATTTACCATACGTCTAGTTTATTTATATTTTTATTTATTTACCATACCTTTTGAGTAAGTATAAAATGACGTTTTATTTATTTACCATACCTCCACTTTACTTATATTTTTATTTGTTTACACCAGGTGACTTATGGAGTAAATATAAAAAATGTTTTATTTATTTACCATACCTCTCATTTTTTTATATTTTTATTAATTTACCATACCTCTTTTATAAATATGGTATTTGGCCCATAGGATTCACTTAAATAAAACCTATTCTTGAAAATGGGCGAATGGAAGGTTGTAACTCCTAATTTCAAGGGCTAAATTTACCTTTTTTACCCTCTCCCTTAAAATAAGGTGGGCTATTTGAGGTGATTTGTAAAAATGTACTATGATACAAAATATTCGCCCACTAAAAATTTAAAACCCCTTAATTTCGCCAAAGGGCGAACATTCGCCCCTAAAATTATCCTTGGGACTGAGCTTGTTTGAGTAACTTTTGGTGATGATTTCTTACTTGCGACTTTATCTTTAGATGTCGAGCTTGCGCTCTTCTATTTATAACTAGGTTGTGGAGGATTGAGTTGATTTCTACTTCTGGTACTAACTAGTGATGCCTCTTGATCCTCTTCGTCTGGAAGAATGAAGTCCCACATTCCCTGTACTTCTACAACTTCATCTTCATTAGTAGGTTCTTCGTTAGAAACTTCCTCTTCTTCTCCTTCAAATTTTGCATTTGTTATAGCATTGGGAGGCTTTGAATCAGTTGAAGGATTTCTTTTATAAGGCTTGTAGGGATTTTCAGAAGAAGTTTCTGCTACTTGTCTCTTAATGTCAACCATTTCGTTAGACATGGTTTTTAGAACTTTCTATAATCCTTCTAAATCAAATGGGTCTTTAGATTGCTTTTTCTTGGGATCGTCTCTAAAAGTAACCTTCTTAGATTTTCTTTCATCGACAACGTTTTTCTTTTATAAAGCTAAGATACGTTTTTCTACTACTATCGCTTCCTTCATGTTTTTAGCCAATGTTGTCTTGGCAGCCCTATCAATGAAGACTTCTATGTTAATGGTAAAGAAGATATGTACCATTCACTTTGAACTTCTTCACTAGGCTTGGAAGCCGTCGGAATTTTATTCAAAAGCTTGTTGAAACACGAGTTAAAATCTTTGATAGGCTCTCTTGATTCAGTCTTTAGATTTGATAGATCATTGATCAGTGTTGCTATAGATCTATCATCGCCAAACTTAGTCAAGAATTTCTCTTGGAAAATGTCCCAACTAGTGATGGAACCTGATGGTAATGAAAAATACCAGGATCCGGCTGCTCCTTGTAAAGTGTAAGGAAAGAGTTGAACAAAAGAATCTTCATTAGTAACACCATTTAAATTTATTGATAACATAAAGTTGTTTATGTGTTCTTCTGCTAGCATGCTTGCTTCAGGACTAAACTTAGGTAGCCATTTTTCAATATGGGTCGGTAATTGACTCAAGGGCGCAGGCATTGAGACTGCACCTAGGTTATTCCATGGGTTTTGGGCCATCGTTGAACTACTAACAGAGGAAAGCGTAGATGAAGTTCCTTGTGGAAGGGATGAGGATGTTAAAGTTCCAGTACTCTGATGGACAACAATTTGAAGTGGAGGGGTTGATGGTTGACTTTGCAATGGGGAAGTTGGAATGGATGTTGATGATGAAAGAGTATCACTATCAGACCCTTGAGGTGACTTCCTTTCTCTTTTCCTTTCAGGTAGAGGTAATTTAGTTGGTTCGATACCAAAATTTTCACTCTGCAATTTGGTAAGAGGATGAGAAGGATTGTATTGCGAAGTCACACTACCTTGAGATATTTCAGACCTTTGCGGTGATATGGAAAATCCTTGAAGTTTATGAATCAAAGACTCAACTTCAGGAGGTTTGATAGTAGATTTCTCCAAAATGTTTGGGTTGGTGGCGGTGGTTGTTGTTTTCTCAACTTCTCGCTTAGGATTTAAAGATTCGGAATGTGATGGAGAAGTCGGGGGAGATGTTGAGGGTGATTTACTCTCAGAATGGTATTTAGATTTGGATTTTACCCTCTCCCTTAAAATAAGGTGGGCTATTTGAGGTGATTTGTAAAAATGTACTATGATACAAAATATTCGCCCACTAAAAATTTAAAACCCCTTAATTTCGCCAAAGGGCGAACATTCGCCCCTAAAATTGTCCTTGGGTCTGAGCTTGTTTGAGTCACTTTTGGTGATGATTTCTTACTTGCGACTTTATCTTTAGATGTCGAGCTTGCGCTCTTCTATTTATAACTAGGTTGTGGAGGATCAAGTTGATTTCTACTTTTGGTACTAACTAGTGATGCCTCTTGATCCTCTTCGTCTGGAAGAATGAAGTCCCACATTCCCTGTACTTCTACAACTTCATCTTCATCAGTAGGTTCTTCGTTAGAAACTTCCTCTTCTTCTCCTTCAAATTTTGCATTTGTTATAGCATTGGGAGGCTTTGAATCAGTTGAAGGATTTCTTTTATAAGGCTTGTAGGGATTTTCAGAAGAAGTTTCTGCTACTTGTCTCTTAATGTCAACCATTTCGTTAGACATGGTTTTTAGAACTTTCTATAATCCTTCTAAATCAAATGGGTCTTTAGATTGCTTTTTCTTGGGATCGTCTCTAAAAGTAACCTTCTTAGATTTTCTTTCATCGACAACGTTTTTCTTTTATAAAGCTAAGATACGTTTTTCTACTACTATCGCTTCCTTCATGTTTTCAGCCAATGTTGTCTTGGCATCCCTATCAATGAAGACTTCTATGTTAATGGTAAAGAAGATATGTACCATTCACTTTGAACTTCTTCACTAGGCTTGGAAGCCGTCGGAATTTTATTCAAAAGCTTGTTGAAACACGAGTTAAAATCTTTGATAGGCTCTCTTGATTCAGTCTTTAGATTTGATAGATCATTGATCAGTGTTGCTATAGATCTATCATCGCCGAACTTAGTCAAGAATTGTTCTTGGAAAATGTCCCAACTAGTGATGGAACCTGATGGTAATGAAAAATACCAGGATCCGGCTGCTCCTTGTAAAGTGTAAGGAAAGAGTTGAACAAAAGAATCTTCATTAGTAACACCATTTAAATTTATTGATAACATAAAGTTGTTTATGTGTTATTCTGCTAGCATGCTTGCTTCAGGACTAAACTTAGGTAGCCATTTTTCAAGATGGGTCGGTAATTGACTCAAGGGCGCAGGCATTGAGACTGCACCTAGGTTATTCCATGGGTTTTGGGCCATCGTTGAACTACTAACAGAGGAAAGCGTAGATGAAGTTCCTTGTGGAAGGGATGAGGATGTTAAAGTTCCAGTACTCTGATGGACAACAATTTGAAGTGGAGGGGTTGATGGTTGACTTTGCAATGGGGAAGTTGGAATGGATGTTGATGATGAAAGAGTCTCACTATCAGACCCTTGAGGTGACTTCCTTTCTCTTTTCCTTTTAGGTAGAGGTAATTTAGTTGGTTCGATACCAAAATTTTCACTCTGCAATTTGGTAAGAGGATGAGAAGGATTGTATTGCGAAGTCACAGTACCTTGAGATATTTCAGACCTTTGCGGTGATATGGAAAATCCTTGAAGTTTATGAATCAAAGACTCAACTTCAGGAGGTTCGATAGTAGATTTCTCTAAAATGTTTGGGTTGGTGGCGGTGGTTGTTGTTTTCTCAACTTCTCGCTTAGGATTTAAAGATTCGAAATGTGATGGAGAAGTCGGGGGAGATGTTGAGGGTGATTTACTCTCAGAATGGTATTTAGATTTGGATTTTACCCTCTCCCTTAAAATAAGGTGGGCTATTTGAGGTGATTTGTAAAAATGTACTATGATACAAAATATTCGCCCACTAAAAATTTAAAACCCCTTAATTTCGCCAAAGGGCGAACATTCGCCCCTAAAATTATCCTTGGGACTGAGCTTGTTTGAGTCACTTTTGGTGATGATTTCTTACTTGTGACTTTATCTTTAGATGTCGAGCTTGCGCTCTTCTATTTATAACTAGGTTGTGGAGGATCGAGTTGATTTCTACTTCTGGTACTAACTAGTGATGCCTCTTGATCCTCTTCGTCTGGAAGAATGAAGTCCCACATTCCCTGTACTTCTACAACTTCATCTTCATCAGTAGGTTCTTCATTAGAAACTTCCTCTTCTTCTCCTTCAAATTTTGCATTTGTTATAGCATTGGGAGGCTTTGAATCAGTTGAAGGATTTATTTTATAAGGCTTGTAGGGATTTTCAGAAGAAGTTTCTGCTACTTGTCTCTTAATGTCAACCATTTTGTTAGACATGGTTTTTAGAACTTTCTATAATCCTTCTAAATCAAATGGGTCTTTAAATTGCTTTTTCTTGGGATCGTCTCTAAAAGTAACCTTCTTAGATTTTCTTTCATCGACAACGTTTTTATTTTATAAAGCTAAGATACGTTTTTCTACTACTATCGCTTCCTTCATGTTTTCAGCCAATGTTGTCTTGGCAGCCCTATCAATGAAGACTTCTATGTTAATGGTAAAGAAGATATGTACCATTCACTTTGAACTTCTTCACTAGGCTTGGAAGCCGTCGGAATTTTATTCAAAAGCTTGTTGAAACACGAGTTAAAATCTTTGATAGGCTCTCTTGATTCAGTCTTTAGATTTGATAGATCATTGATCAGTGTTGCTATAGATCTATCATCGCCGAACTTAGTCAATAATTGCTCTTGGAAAATGTCCCAACTAGTGATGGAACCTGATGGTAATGAAAAATACCAGGATCCGGCTGCTCCTTGTAAAGTGTAAGGAAAGAGTTGAACAGAAGAATCTTCATTAGTAACACCATTTAAATTTATTGATAACATAAAGTTGTTTATGTGTTCTTCTGCTAGCATGCTTGCTTCAGGACTAAACTTAGGTAGCCATTTTTCAAGATGGGTCGGTAATTGACTCAAGGGCGCAGGCATTGAGACTGCCCCTAGGTTATTCCATGGGTTTTGGGCCATCGTTGAACTACTAACAGAGGAAAGCGTAGATGAAGTTCCTTGTGGAAGGGATGAGGATGTTAAAGTTCCAGTACTCTGATGGACAACAATTTGAAGTGGAGGGGTGGATGGTTGACTTTGCAATGGGGAAGTTGGAATGGATGTTGATGATGAAAGAGTCTCACTATCAGACCCTTGAGGTGACTTCCTTTCTCTTTTCCTTTTAGGTAGAGGTAATTTAGTTGGTTCGATACCAAAATTTTCACTCTGCAATTTGGTAAGAGGATGAGAAGGATTGTATTGCGAAGTCACACTACCTTGAGATATTTCAGACTTTTGCGGTGATATGGAAAATCCTTGAAGTTTATGAATCAAAGACTCAACTTCAGGAGGTTCGATAGTAGATTTCTCTAAAATGTTTGGGTTTGTGGCAGTGGTTGTTGTTTTCTCAACTTCTCGCTTAGGATTTAAAGATTCAGAATGTGATGGAGAAGTCGGGGGAGATGTTGAGGGTGATTTACTCTCAGAATGGTATTTAGATTTGGATTTACTAGCCATTCACAGTTCGGGGCCCTCCTTCTAGCGCCAAATATGTTGAAGCCACAAAAATCAGGTCTACAACAAGGGGGATACTGACCTGGTCTGGACCTTGAAAGCAACTCCTTTTCTGTTTGGGATGGTGGGTCCGACTAGGGATAATGGGACCAGTTTCCCAATTTGTGTGTTTGATGATAAGAATTGATATTTCCTTTTTCTAAATATTTCTAAGTAAAATGCTTTTAATCTAAGTCTAATTTAAAACATGCAATTACATCCTAATGAACAGAAATATCTAATTCTAAATCTAACCCGGGATTTAACTTTTTACTTATGTGATCTAAAATAGTTTCTAGCAACAAATTAGTAATAAAGATCATTCAATGGCTACAAGAAAAGAATTCGATAAAAATGAATTGTTTCGTATAAAAAATTAGCTGAAACAATTGTGAAAAGCATATTGCATAATAAGCCATTCATATATTGAGCATAAACAAAATAGTCATCACCGTACAGAAGTGCCAAATGATAACTCAAACATTCAAGCCTTCATATATAAATAACTGAACATAAGATATTACTTTGACACATAAGCATAAATTATTAAGAGATAAAAGCACCACTGATAATAAGTTCTACTCATGAGCTTCAACAATATAGATTTATCTCTTCTTAATTCAATATCTACTAAGAGTACATAAATGCATTTCAGTAGCAGACATTAAACACAGATATCAATAAATCTCATTCCATTCATTTATCAAAACCTCCTCTGAGGGTGCAGAAGTGAATTTTCTAAAGAAACGTTTTTGACTAATTTCAGGACCCCTCTCTAAATGCATTAGAGGGGTTAAAATACTACTTCCTAAATGCTAAAAATAGTTTACTACAAAAATATAGGAGGAGGTTTAAATGACCATCCTCATCTAAGGCAAAAAATAAATAAAAAATAAAACTAAAACTATATCTGGAATTAACTATCTATGTATCTGTTCTCTAAGATCACAAGCATTCAGCATCGGCTTGAGGAGCATTGGTTGGCCGACCTTCGACTTTAGTTGTCCTGCGAAAATAGAATTGACAAGTGTTGGTGCTATCTTCTTAGAAGAGTTTGTAATGCATTTGAGAGTCATGCATTGACTGTGTGGTTTAACCAAGTACTGCCAGTGAGTGTCCCAATTCAACTTGGTTAACTTCTTGATGGATTTTTCTCTCTCCTTAGCTTTCTGTCTCCAGCTTGTCTGTAGTTGCAATGCCTTTGGGAGAAATTCTGGAGCGGTATCTACTATGAGATTTTATTTGTGTAGTTTTTCATTGACATAATCAATGACGTTGTTTGCCGCTATCGCTGCATCTTCCACTGCCTGTTTAGCCTTTCTAATCTATGCGTCCCACTTACGGAAAATAATTTCTTTGTGGGCTTCATTGATTCTAAGAGCGCCTACTTTCTTTCCTTCCTTTGATTCCTGCCATTTCAAATAATCAAAAATTCTTTTATCAATTAAATCATAGTCGAGTCGCAAGTCCATGACTTGATTTGTAATTTTATCACTCATTTCACAATGGGAACTCCATTGCGATATTCTTTGGCATAATGACTCTTGTTGTTGCAAGAGTTCGTCGTTCAAGGCAAGGGCTTCTAAGACAAACTCTGTGAGATTGGGATCATCTTTATGCATTTCTAGCATAACCTGTAACTGATTTTATTTCTTGGCCAAATTGTTCTAATATCCTAGCTGCATCTGTTGAAAATCTTGCTGTAATTTTTCTAACTTCTCGTCTGCTTCGCGGTTGGCACTAGCCTACTGTAGCTGTTACTACAAAACTTGGATTTTTTCCTCTCTATCCTTAAGTAATTGATGTACCGTAGACACTTTATCAATGGTAGCATAAGCATAGGCTCCTACGATCTGGGATAACTTAGTCAGATTTTCAGTAGGGTCAGTGGTAGGGTCTCACCAAAGGACATCTAGCTGCTCTGCCTCAAGTGAGAGCATGCAGTCCAATTTCCTTTTCTTTCTTTGCCTTCTTACCACTGCCTTATGTTGCAGACTATAAAATACATCTAGAGGAGGAATTTCCTCTATCTTGAGCATGATTTCAGATGATGGGGTAATGGGAATATGCTCCATTTCTGGAGCATTGCTGACTGTTCCAATGACCATGTCTGTCATTGTCTGTACTGTACTGTTAGGTGTCTTTGTGTTCTACTCCTCAGTATTAATCAATTCATTGAATGTATCCCACTCTTTATCTAGATTAGTTCTCACTGACTTTGGTGGCCGGATGAGGGGAGGGGGAACCTTTACCTGTGGTGTAGTCAAGACTTGTTGCTCTAGGTGCTCTTTTGACTGGGCAATATCTCTAACTAACCCTTCACTTTTATTATGGTTGCTCTCGGACCGTTTAGAGCGTTCTGGTGATTCTTTCCTAGACTTAGACCTGGACTTATCTGTACCCGAACTTCCACTTAAACTGACACTAGGAGTTGGCTCCCTTATTGGTTCCAAGCATAACTTATCCAAGGGAATGTTCACTAGTCTCCTTTGTACAGTTTGAATTCTTCGAATTCTGCTAGGGGAAATTTAATTTGAGCCATATGCAAAACTTCTTTCAATGTGTTTTTCTGTTGGAAGATATCATCAAAAAGATCATCTTCTTTAGAAAATACCTTTATCTTGACAGCAGTAGTAGAATTCTTAATGACATCAAAAGGGTTAAATTGTCTTCCTGGAAACTTGAACAGTTGTAGACACAACATATTGTCTACTTCTTTAAATGCATGACCTAAATCAAATAATGAAAAAGCCCCACATGTCACAAGAAATTGTGGCCAAATGGATTTCTTATTGTCTTTCAACTCTTTTCTCATTCCTCCTACCTCGCAGGTCTGGTAGGCAATTTCTCGAGCCAATAACTTATCAGGAACATATAAGGGTAGGACATGAGGGGAAGCAATGCTTCCGAATACTCTAACATAGGTGAAAAATTCTTCCCCAAACCATCTTGCGACAGGGAGAATTTCAACTTTTGCTTCGGGGGAAAATCTTGGGGCATCCCTATTATACAACATTCTGTAAAGAGGTAACATAATCCCATGACAAATTCTGTAAAAATACGGGATAAACTTGGAATCCCACAATTCCTTATGATAAATGTGAATGGGCAAGGGGTACTATATTGTCCACTTCCAACCCATTAAAGGAAATCTGGAAATGAAACATATTGCATCCATAACATAAGCAACTAAAAAGAAAGGAGGATAAATCCTCTGAGAGGGAGTTGTTTTAGACCGGTAGTTCCAAATAGCCAAGGCTAAATTATCAGACAATATCTGAGCCCAATCCATAATAGTGGCATTAGTGGCTGCATCTAATAGGGGTAGCCACTCAGATGAAAACTTGTTGACATCAGGCCTTCCAAATAGTCTACTTAGCATAGCAGTAGGGAAGCAATATGGGGAGGAGAGGGAACCAGTATTGTACATACCATGTTTATACTTTTTCAATGGTTCTTCCCTTGCTGACTAGTTTTTTGTGCACTCCGCCAAATCTTCATTTTTTTTGGCAAACTTCTCCACGAACTGCTTGTTGTAGCTTGCCTGCGGCTCTGGTAGATGATACATAAGCCTTAAATCTTGTCGAGTGAATGACCCAATGAGGTCTTGGCCTCGAGACTTGAATTGTCTGACTACTATATCAGCACTGTCCAGTACCCACTTGACCATGTCTGTGTATGGAAGTATCTTAGGTCTTGCCGCTATTCAGTGCGAGAATGAACATACAAGTTCAGTAGTTGATGCCTCAGATGACTCACGTGAATCTGCTGTTTCTTTAACTTCCATAACTCTGGGATTTTCTTCTTCGCGCAGACTGTACATGCCTTCCCAAGTGGTTATGCCAACATCGATGGTACAGGTGGTGTCTGTGAATAAGGACGTCATCTCTTTGCCCTCAGCAACTAGAATTTTTCCCTTCTTTCCCATTATGCTCTGAATACTGCTGTGTATATTATTTTTCTTGCCGCTCCTGCAAGTTTATAATTAAGGAAAGAATAATGGTAAGAGAGAAGGTGATGAGAAAGCTCTTTAATTCTGAAATCATATCAAATATATCACCCTACATGAAACAACCTTTCGATCAGATCTAAATCTTATCTCATAAATGATCATCAACTAACCACTAAATTGACATTAATGCCCATAGCTTGGTATATGATTACGAGAAATACTTTATTAAACAATGAGCCCTGCAGATCTACGATAAAGCGATTTTGTGATTTGCTTCGCAATATCGCAGATCGAAATATCGCTAGTCCTTTTTGTTATCGATCATTTATCATCTTATGCATCTGCGAGATGCAATTTGCAAGATGCCTTATCGCATATCGCCAGATTGAGATATTTCGTCTTAAGTGATACATGCGACATATGAAATCCATGATGTGCGATGAGTCTTTAAGGTGCTTGATCTTGCATCGTGTTTTTGCAATTTCGAAAGCTTATTTATATGATGTCCTCCATTACCCTTTGCGATGCGATGTTTTATTGTTAAGAGAATGATTTTATTCAGAACTTATCATAAAAATTAGTTATTTAGGTTTTGCGGGTGTTTTCCTAAGCTTATGATAGTATGATTTTTTCAAAGGGAAATATAAGTGCTAGTTTTTTTTTAGAAGGGTCCCCATTTTTTTAGTTTTATTACTAATACTAAATAAAAAGGGGGGTTGTTGCTGGCCACAACACTACCTTAAGCACACCCATCAAGTCCAAGAGGAAAAGGTAGAGGCAGACTCCCTTATATTTCAAAACAAGAAGAAGCACTAGGATTAAATAGGGGAAGCCACAGACACCAAGAAAACCCCCCATCATAATTGAAGAATCACCAAGCAAGCAAGAGCAGCTAGAGTCCATGGGTATGAAGGTTGATAAATTCACATCACCAAATGCAACCCCAAAGGCTACCATCATCTATGTCAGGAAGCCTTTCACCAAGGCAACATCATCTAAGCAAACTAAGGCACCTGTAACCCTCCAACAGAAAGGAAAAGGCATGCTACAGGATCCCCAAACAATGTTATAGGAAACACTAGTAGTGCTATAGGAAAGACAGAAAGAGCCACAAGAAGAGTAGAAGTGGTAGAAATAAGGAAAGGAAGAAACAACATAGGTACAACAAGGGGCAACTTCTCCAAAGACATTTGAGTGGGATTTTCCATAGTTGCAGGAGCCTAGCCCACAACCAAATATGATCTCCTACTACAAGTTTATTGAGGGAGGTAAATTGATACCACAGAAATTCGCAATCCCTCTCTTATTTGAACTTGAAAAAGAAATAGGAAGGACACATCGATGGATGCAAATTGCTATGCCACAAAAATTAGAATATGTGGGCCATATGGAAGGAAAATGCCTAGAGATGGGTAGGGAGTTGATTGAATTGAGATATAGAGAGAAGACCATGAGAACACAGTTGTAGGTATAAAACACATGGCTGAGGAGGAAGTTGCAAGAAAAGGAGAGCCAATTAGCCACCATGGAAAGCCTCTCCCTGGAGGAACTTCAATGCAGGATGTCATCCAAACCATATGCACTATACCTCAAAGATCAATGGATGCAATTTCAAATTAAGAGATTGGTAAAATAGGGGACCATGTCATTCCAAGACTATAGACAATTCATTGTGCTATGTGACAAGAGAATCCTTGAAGACAAGGCCAAATTATTTGAATTATACCTGAACAAACTTGCCTTGACAGACTTGAATGTGTGGGACCCCAATGCGAAGTTGGGGGACTTGCAGCTGATGGCCCTTGCATCATGGATGAGTCATGAGGAGGCCAAGGCTGAGGAGGTGAAGAGAATAGTAGAAAAAGAGGAAAGAGAGCCCCTCTACATCAGAGAAGAACAAATAAATTCCATGGTTGTTATTAGTAACCACAACATCATTTCCAATGATGCTCAACTTGCACCAAGATACCTGGCTACCCAAGAACAGGCCATCTCCCATTTTGAGAACACTTTAAGATTGTTGGGGACTGAGAGCCAACAAGCATGCCAAAGGAGATGGAATAACCTGCCACATAGTCTCTGGATCAAGGAGTACCACTCTCTTGAGAGATTGAGAAATGCATTGGAAAGGACACCCCTATATAAGAAGGCCATGAAAAGACTGAAGATCAATTGGATTGGACTAAAGCTCAATCCACCTTTGCTGTTGGGTTTGCTGGAAGGTAGGAAGGAAGAAGAGGAAAGAAAGTAGTGGGAAGAGATAGAGAAAAATGCAGGGTTCTATCCTCAAGAAGAGACACCATCCATAGAAGCCTGGGATGTCAGAGAGGTCACCAGGGCTATGAAAGATATGGATATAGATGACTAGGTTGCTCAGAGGATGAGAAACAATTTTAGTAGGGGGTGATGATGAAGCTCATAAATAGGTAAACTATATGGGTCATAATGTCACTCTCCAGCTTATTAAATTGATTTTTCTCACATTTATTTACATATTTTGTTATATTTTTCTTAGTGAGAAGAGTAAAGGTGAGTTACTATGTCATGTGTCCTAATGCGTGTTAAATGCAAAAATTGGCGAAGTTTTGGGTTGACTTAAGTACAGCAATTTGGAGTAAGAAACCACGAGAGATTTTAGGAGTTGGTCTCCCTCCTTAACTCCTCAAATCATTCGAATATTTCTCCACTTTATCTCATCATCTCAGTGTCACTAGCAACCAAGCAAACTAATTTCATTGGCAGCCAATCCAGTGACAGTGAAGGGAAAGTTATTCTCGAGTTAGGGAACCAAGTATCCCTATTTTCTAGGGAGCCATTGGTAGATCTAGTTTTGTATAAATAAGAGATCCAAGGGAATCATTAGGATTTGATTTTTTGTTGTAGAAAAGAGGCCATTTTAAGCTAAAACATTTCAACTATTATTGTTATGACGTACTTGAAATTTTTATGATAATGAGAAATTTTGTTTTGATCTAGAACTGAGTTGACTTAGAGGGATGAAGATCTTGGGTTAGGGCCAAACCCTAGCAATATAAGTTCCTCTTTTCTAGATGTATTCTTAGCTTAGAATGATATTTAGTTGCTGAATTTTATTTATGTTTTTTTGTTGTTGCAACATTCTTGCTACAATAATGAGGCTCATGACTATGGTAAAAATAATCCTACATGGTGTATTTTGATCCACCTAGTTATAAATGGCTAGGTTATCATTTTATGGTGATAACACATATTTATGTAATAATTCATGATCTTACATGGATTATAACAACCTTTCTTAGCTAGATCTATCCCATATACATAGTACATAAATTGGACTATTAATGAGAACACCCACAAACACAGTCACAATAGTGATCTAGCCAAACTTATAAAGATATAAAGATGATTTTTACTTAAGATATCACAATTAATCATGAGTGAATTCAGGTCACCAATCAAGGACATACCAAACAACCTACATTAAATAAGAATGCTAAATCAAATAAGATTAATCATTAGTCATAATCATAGTAAGGCATACCATTACCTATAGGCTAACATGCATAACCAGTAATACTCATTTGAATATATTGATTTAATTTGAAATTGAAAGAGGTACTTCCACTCTCCACCCAACCATAAGCTAGCTACACTACAATATTTCTTACAACTTTCCAACACCAATTTGGATTCAAAGTCTGAGGAGTTAAGTAGAGGGGAATTCATCCAATAATTAGTTAAACAACCAATCAAGAAGGGGAGTCCACTGTCTGGGTGGTTTGTCATCTGCCTCTAACAGTAAGAACAACAATGAATATCTTAGCCAAACCAATCAAATACAAGGATTCAACTAAGGCTCAATGATGAAATAGAGCGGTTTATTAGCCCCAAGGCAAGAATTGAGTGATTCAACTCCACTGAGCCTTCACTAGCCAAACCATTGATAGACACACATCACTAATCTTAGAAGAACATAGGGATAATTTTCCCAATCATAGAACATGACATAGGAAAGCTCATTTCTCCCTTGCAGATCCATGTTTTCTAATAATCCCATCCTCTATGTTATTATCCATCATCATTTGTTATCATTTTCTCTACAAACTTTTTCTCATTTGTCAACCACACTATTTGTTTGCACATATTGTTGCATACCATCTCCTGTAGTCTCCTTGTCTCATGTCCCTTCTCTTGCTTGTTGACCGCACCACATGCTCCATGAGAACAAGGACTATATGGGCTCAACCTTTTCTCAATAATTACATTCAAAATTAAGTTATTGCACCAACAAGGCCATAATTTCTTCGAGGAGATAGGTGGGAAAGTAAATGTAGTGGTTGGTCTTACACTCAGCACAAGAAAATCCTCCTCCTCAGGCTCTAAATATGTTTTCACTCTTCGGTATAGTCATTATTTTCATTTTTGTGAAAATTTACATAAATATATCATACAATAATATTTACATGAGGGGTGACAAAAAGGGTCATTGTAATCCCTCTAGTTTTTTCCCAACTATTGTAATATTGTTTATTAACTATAATGAAATTTGAATATCAATGCAAATTCGTAATGTAACTAATATAACATTAATTTGATCCTAGATATGGTAATTTAAGAATCGATTAACATGAAACAAAGTGAGAAATACAAAAAAAAAAGGGAATAGTCCACCATCTATAGCTTGAAAAAACTTGGAGTAGCTTTGAGGCACTAAGAGTAGCCTACAAGTAGATATATCATCTTCACACTAATTTGTATGTTGTTGCATAAGATAAGTAAGCATTGGAATTACAAGCATGAGAATAGTCTATAGATTGTAATTTCCATCCCCATAAGATTCATAAGAGATACACATGGATAGAATAATATACAACTAGTCACAACTTGCAAGAGTATAAGAAATAATATTACCTCTTCTTTTATTAACATATGAGAATAGCTTACAAGGTCATCATGAGAACCTTTTGCATGATAGTAATGGTCCTATTTGTCAAATTTGATGATGGCTCTTAACCTTCTAGTTTCCTAACTTTTGGCCTTCTAAATTCTTGGTCTTCTATCTTCTATATGAAATGGCTTTCCAACCTTACATTATTTTTTTCTTTGTCCTCCTCTGAATGATGTAGATATTTTATTTTCAATTAAATACTTAATATTACTGAGTTTTTCTTCTTCTTAATGTCAAACCTTTGTGTAACTTATTTTTATTGTAGATTTAGGATAAACACAACTCTTTGTTCACCCTTTTATTTGGCCTTAATCAATATAAACTTCTTAATCATAACCTATATTACTTGACTATATAAAAAGTAATGGTATAATTTTATTCATGCATGCCCTTCTTCATTCACAATTCATTTGAAACCCATATCATCCTTGTAATTATTACACACAAAACCTTCACTAGACATAAGATCACCCTAATAATGAAAATATATATCATTGGGGAAATTTCTTATGTAAATGCATTGTGACCAAACCTTTATGGTGAGAAATCCTTTTACTTCCTCATGGATATTAAAAAAAACAACCAACATTAAAAAATAAAATAAAAAATCATGGTTTTTAGATGTGTAAATATTAAATCAAAATATTTCATTTCTCCAAGCTTATGCATATTAAAATTTTAGCTTATCAATTTCATTAGTCACATAATTTTCCGTTGGTTACCCTTTTGATTCATTTTGGCATCACACTAATGGGAACAAAGTTCACCATCTTTCCTTCTTTCACAATAATTGGCATTTGTATAGTCACATGTTCAACGTGGGTGAATACTATCTTTTCTCTTTTAAAAATGATGGTACTGGCATTCAAGTAATTTTTGGATGGGTTTGAAGGGAAAAGGGTAAGACATTCAATAGATGCTTGGAACCTTATTGGAAATCACAAAAAATAAAGTAAAACCAGAGGATTGTGTTTAAGGAAATCATAAATATGCAATAAAGTGATAGATTAATATTCATGTAAATGGAAAAAAAAATGTGATTTAAAAAACAAGCGTAAGTGATGCAAGTGATCAAATAATCCTATACACACCCCCTACATGAATGTAGTCTCTGCCCATAGAGGCACAACTACTTGTATGCTAGTGTTAAAAAAATTAAAGACTAACAAGTACAATGAGGAAATGAGAAGTTATAGGGAACAATATGAGAGACAACAACATAATTTTCATTTCTTATTCATATAGACATCAATTTGTTCAATAATATATATACATTCATACTCTATTTTATGACTATGCACACACACCATTTGTTTTACCACTAAATGCGTCCAACAACTAATTGAAAATGAGCTCTTCTAAACAAATGGTTGGTAAAACAAATGGGAAAATTGTTTTTCCCCCTTTTGTTTTTCCTTTCCAAATTCATGAGCTCTTCTACCTTTTTTTTCTAGTTTCCTTCCTCTATTTGATCCCTTCTCTTAAATTTAGGTTGGGAATTTAAATATTACAGTGGTTCATCCTCATCCATTTCCCAATCTGGTCATTATTCCCTTCCATACTAAATAGTCATTGCAATTCAACTTCTTCATCTATTTCCAAAACCATTCATTATTTCCTCACGTAGGTGGTCCATTAATTTTCCATGAAGTCTTGAAAGACACGTGGAATCACAAAAAGGCATGAATCATCGTGTTTTAGTAAAGTTGTATCATTATAGCATCAATGGTGGTGTCCAAAACATTTTCAAAGCAAGGTAGAATCATAGCACTACTGCAGCAAGGTGAAGTCACAACACTGTTGTAGTAAGGAAGAGTCATAGTATTGTCACATCAATGGTGGAGTACCGACACTATTGCAACAAGGTGAAGTTACAATACTATCACAACAATGGTGGAGTTTCAAAAATGTCACAACAATGTTGGAGTTGCAACAAGGTGGAGTTACAACATTGTAATAGCAAAGTAAGGTCACAACACTTTTATTTCATCTCATAAACTACTAATTGAAAATTGTGAATGTGGATTGCTTTAGGCCAATGATTCTCTTGCATCATACATCCATGGTAAGAAAAACATGAGCTTCCATCTCATATAGGTTAATTGTAGATGTTACAGAGGAGAAATTTCCTTGTAGGTGTGCTAATTATCCTTCCAAAATCCATGATGCATCTTGGGGACCTTCGTTTCTCCACTTAACCAAATATTCATAATACTCCTTATTATGAGTCCTTCTGCTAACTCTATTTTTCAAGAATTGGTCTAATTATTTAACTAGCTTGATGGGAAATTATTTTCCATTCATCCATGGTACCTTTTTCATAATCCCCTTTTCCTTTGAAAAACTCATACAAGTTCACAAGAATTACTATTGGGAAATTTAATAATATTCTTGTAAATCCAACTTATAGGCATTATTAGAAATCTCCTTTAGGACTTGACATGGTCAGGTTTTCTTGTACTTGAGTTTACTATATGTACTGGTACGAAATATTTCTTTCTTCAAATGCATGATCACCAAGTATCCTTTTCCAAAATCCTTTGACTTCTTCACCAATTTTCCATTTTCTTATATATGGCATTTGTTTATTGTAGTATTTGTTTAACTGGTTCATACATTTCTTGCATGTTCTTTACAAAATCAATTGCATAATCACTCCTATGCTCTAGATTTAACAACTTAACCATATCCACAACTCCCCTTTGTGACCTACCATAATAAATCTAAAATGGACTCCTACAAAGAAACCTATTGGTTGAATCATTATAAATGAATACAACTTAAGCTAAAATCGAATCCCGTTGTTTTGGTTTTTCTCCTTTAAAACTCAAAAAATTCCCAAGGATTTGATTTATAACCACCTTAGTTTGTTCATTCATTTTTGGATGGTATATTAACATGTAAAACAACATGGAGCTAATTTTATTCCATAATATCCTAAAAAATGTCCAAGGAATTTGGTATCTCTATCAAAAGCGATACTCCTTAGTGGTCCATGTAATGTCAAAATTTCTTGGAAAAAAAAAAAAACTGCTTCAATAGCATCGTTGATTTTCTTGCATGGTATGAATTATGTCATATTCAAAATCATATCTAATACCATTATCACAAATCATGTCCTCTCTATGTTCTATGAAGTCGATGCTTACATATTCCCATGGCCTCGCAAGTACTAATAGTGGCATATATAAGCCTATGTTTTGAATGCTTCTTTTTGCTAACAAATCCTACAACACTCAACAAATTTCTTAACATTCTTATTGATGATAGACCAAAAATTTCTTTCATTCACTAATGTTGTGGTCTTTTCAACATTAAACTTCTCACCCACACCTTTGCTACGCAACTATTTAACAAGATCTAACCATAATGAGCTCCATGGAATGCATAATTACGATTCTTAAAAAAGAATCCCTCTTGGATGTTGAAATATAAATATGGATTTCTATCAATACTCCAAAGTTCCTTACATGCCTTCAAGGCTTCTACAGAATTTATGTCCTCTTCATACAAATCCATACATTCCAATCTCACAACTTCATTTGACAAAGTATGCAACATCATTATACTTTGACTTAATGCACCTAAAACCTTATGTGATTTTCCATACATGTGCTTCATTTTTTATTTATTTTTGCAACAATTATATCCATTTGGAATGCTTCTGATTAAGCTTACATTAACTTTTAATGTGCTACAATTCCTTATGATCAATAAATAAGACAAAATCCTTTGGTAGCAAGTAATATCACCATTTATTTAAACCTTGTACAATAGAAAGTAACTCTTGACCTTAAGCAAAGTAATTCTTCTTAGCATCATTTAGCTTCTCACTAAATAATGCAATTAGTCTTCCTTCTTGACTCAAAATTGTTCCAATCATTGAACTACTAGCATTACAGTCCACTTGAAACACCTTATTATAGTATTTAAGTTCAAAAATTGGTAGTTTGGTTACTTTCTTCTTCAAGTTTTCAAATGATTTCATGGCTTTCATTGTCCATTAGAAAATATATTTCTTCATAAATTATGTAAGTGGTGGAAAAGTCTCATTGATTTTTTGCATATAAATTTCCTATAGAAGCTCACTAAACCATGAAATATTCTCACATGAAAGGTAAAATTAGGTGTTCTTAAATCCAAAATTCTGTTTACCTTTTCAAGACCCATCTTGAAGCCTTCCTTTGAAATTGCAAATCCCATGTATCCTAACTCCTTTAGAAATGTGTATTTTTTTCAAATTTACCAGCAACTTTTCTTCCTTCAACTACACTAACACCTTTCTAACATTCTCCATATGTTATTCCTTGGTCCTATTAAATATTAGAATGTAATCCTGTTAGGCCCCTATACTACTAGTGTAACCCCTTGTTGTTATTAGTACAACCCACTTATTATATTGATGTACCCATGTAGTGCCCATATTGCTACTATTGTGCCCCATAGAAGCCCACTATTGTTATTATTGTGCCCTTACATTATTATTGTTATGTCGACTCTGATTATGTTATGACCCCTTAGACTCCTATATATAGAAAGGAGGTCTTTTCATTTGTATCATCCAAGAATTGTTCATTTATGTAATGTAAAGGAGGTTGCCCCCTCAAAGAGGCTGAATTCTAAGGCGTTGATCTATCTTTTCTATCTTTTCTTGAGCTGGTTTCATAACATTTGGAATCAGAGCTTTGGATTCTAGGGTTTCGCTGCTCCAAACAGGTCATCGTGGCATTTTCACTATAACTTTTTTTTCTGCAACGTTTCAGAAGCTAAAAAAAAAAACCCATTTGAGAAGAAATCGTGCTGAATCTCGGGTCCAAATTTCAGAGCTTTTTGTGCTATATTTGCGGAGATATGATCTGAGGAAGTTGGTCTTTTTGCAAACTCCTGAATTACATTCCAAACAGGTGACCTAGGGAAAATCGTCATAACTTTCTCTCTGAGCATTGGATTGAAATTTCGTAAGAAGGTACAGAAAGAGGACAAACTATAGTATCTTGTAGATAGTTTTTACAGCCAGAGATCGAAACAGTGACATGTGGCACTTCATACAAGTTCGCTCTTCTGGAAAGGTCTATAATTAGGTCATCTTGGGAGATTGTGCATAACTCTTTCTTGGAGAATCCAATTTGGATCAGACTGGTGGCATTGGAAAGAGGACACAGAGGGCTACTACAGGTTTCAATTTCAGAACTTAAAGATCCGAAAGTACAGAGTTACAGTCGTTTCAAGATCAAGCTCCTAAAATCAAGAAAAAACAAGATGAGGAAGTTTGATGGCAAGGATCCGGTAGATTGGATACTTCAGATGGAGCAATATTTTGATCTACATGGTGTACCATTGTTACAAAAGGTATGTATTACATCTTCATATTTAGAACTGGATCAATTTTTATGGTATGAAGGGGTTTGTTCTCGTAAACAACTTGTTACGTGGTCAATTTTCACGGAGGAAATGATAGCACATTATGAGGATACAAAGAGCAACACCTTCTTTAGAGCAACACCACAACAATTGGAAAGAGTAAAAGGGCTTTGTGACATAGTGGAAAGCAAAATTATGGAAACCAGGAAGCATACCCCTCACAACTATAAAGATGGAAGTGTTGTTTCTCCTAGCCTTCCACAACCTACAAGGGTTACACCACAACAATTGGAAGAAAAAAGAGAAAAAGGGCTTTGTTACAATTGTGATAGCAAATGCACTAAAGGTCATAAGTGTGCTGAGAAGAAATTATTTTACGTAGAATATGAAGAGGAGGAAGAAAAGGATCAAGAAACATCAAAAGAAGAAGATATACACCAGGACCCCACCCCAGAGAAAGAAGAAATGAATCAGACCATATCTTGTAAAGCATTGGCAAGAATTACCACTCCTCAAACTCTCAAGATAGAAGGAAATATCAAGAAGAAAAAGGTGCAAGAAGTGAAAGATCACATCGAGAAAGAAGAAATGAATCCAACCATATCTTGTAATTCATTGGTCCAAATTACCACTCCTCAAACTATCAAGATAGAAGGACATATCAAGAAGAAAAATGTTAAAAAAGTGAAAGATCACATCGAGCATCAAGAAATGAATTCGACCATATCTTGTAAAGGATTGGAAGACATTACCACTCCTCAAACACTAGAGATATAAGGACATATCAAGAAGAAAAATGTTCAAGCAATGAAAGATCACATCGAGCATCAACAACAAGTTCTCCAAATTTTAAAGGATAACGCCACTTCGGTGCAAAATCAAACAAAACAATAGGTAGATCAACATCATAGTGAAAAATGTTTTGATGTAGGTGATTGGGTATTTTTACTACCACATCTCAAGCAAGCTATTTATGAGAAGGAAATGTTGGCAATACTACATGCACTTAAAAAATGGCGACCTTACCGAATAGGAATACTCTTCAAGGATGAGGATGTGGAAGCATTGTTTTGTGCTATTTCTATTATCCAACCAGATTGGATAAACAAAGCAAGGGATGAATGGAAGAAGGATGAAGAAGTATGGCCACTTATTCAAAAGTTGTAAAAGATCCCAATTCAAACAATATTGCCAGAAATTGAAGAGGAAGGAAAAATCATATTGGAACCTGGAGCAGTCACAGAAACAAGAACTCGACAGCTACGAAATCGATCAATTTCAGAGTATCTCATCAAGTGGAAGAACTTACCCGCTGAAGATTCCACATGGGAGGACAAGAATTTTATACAGAAGCATCAAGAACTACTCAAGCATTGAGGACAATGCTTTTTGAAGGGGAGGGGCATGTTAGGCCCCTATACTACTAGTGTAACCCCTTATTGTTATTATTACAACCCACTTATTATAATGATGTACCCATGTAGTGCCCATAGTGTTACTATTGTGCCCCATAGAAGCCCACTATTGTTATTATTGTGCCTTACATTATTATTGTTATGTCGGCTCTGATTATGTTATGACCTCTTAGACTCCTATATATAGAAATGAGGTCTTTTCATTTGTATCATCCAAGAATTATTCATTTATGTAATGTAAAGGAGGTTGCTCCTTCGAAGAGGCTGAATTCTAAGGCATTGATCTATCTTTTCTTGAGCTGGTTTCATAACAAATCCAAATATACAACAACAAACTTTACCAAAAATAGTTTTTATATTTTGTTTATAAGTCTCATGAACGTGCTATAAGAATTGGTTAACTGAAATGGCATGACTAATTGTTTAGATAGTCCATACTTTGTCTTAAACATTTTCTTCCATTCATCAACTTCCCTTAACCAAATCTGATGATATCCTATCTTCAAGTCAATCTTTGAAAAATACTTGGCTCCACTCAAAAAATCCATGAGTCCATCCATGTTTGGTATGGGAAATTTATACTTGATAGTGATATCATTTATATTTGACAAATTTGTATACATTCTCCATTCACACCCTTTCTTGGGTGCCAACATTATTGGTACAACACAAGAACTTAAATTCTCTCTAATCAGTCCTTTGTCGAGAAACTCTTGTAGCTTCCTATTCACTTCTTCACTTGTTAGAGTCATCTAATAAGGATATTTGTTAATCATACTTGACCCTCATATCAATTCAATTTGATGTGTTATAATTCTCATGGGTCTAGTTAAACACACTAGAAAATCATCAGAAACATTCTCCTCAAATTCTTTCAACAAATATTTAACCTCTAGTGGTATTAAGTTTATTTTCCCACCTTCTAGGAATTGTTCTGGCATAATTGTGAAACATAAACATACATTCTTATATTGCTTCAAAAGTTCCTTATCTGAACATAATATAATTCAGTTGAAACTACTTCTCACATCTTGGTTGATATTGCTTCCTATTGTTTTCATTGCATTTTCCAGCATTGGTTCCAATTTTTGTCATTATCTAGCCTTTATGAATTGATAAGTACTATTCCTACCATCATGGAAAACATTCCTATTAAAAAACCTTGGTCTTGCAATAATTACATGGTGTGCATTCATATCTACTACATCACATAAGACTTATTAAATGAAACTTCCACTTTAAAAATTTAATAAGCATCGACCCATCACGATCACTTACTATCCCTTTTGTAACCACAAAAACTTACATGGATTGGGATGGGGAATACAGTTTAACTTTTGTTATTTATGGCTTTCATGGATACCATTTTTTTTGTACTTCCACCATATATGACGAAAGTGCAATACTTTCCTTGAACTATACATTTAGTCTTAAAAACTTCCTTCTTTGTTAAAGTTCCCTTGTCATCTTATTTTTAGGTTTAAGAAACACCTTATAGAACATTAAGTTCTCACCTTGGACCATTAAATTTTCACCAACAATAGTTGCCCCAACCACTTGTATGGCTTGTTTTTGGGATTTACTTCTTCATGAAATATGATTTTTTGGACATTAAAATGCTTTATGCCCCTCTACTCTATATCTATAGTAAGTAATAATATATTACCTTTTTCTCTTATGTATCCTCTATTGCTTCTAATTCCATTTATTCATTTATTATTTTGGTTATTGATGGACCCCTTTTCCTTTTCATTACCTCTAGCAATACTTGGTTTAACCCTGTCTCCGAGTCCTTTTCCTCAAAATTTATATTGGGATTTTATGTCAATATTTTATTCCACCTTCAAGGAAACATGATAGGCTTCATCTACATTTAGAAACAAGTGGGTTTTCATTTCATATTTAAATCTTATACTTTATCCCATTTACATATATTTCCACTATTTGATATTATGGTTCCTTAATCCCTTATTTGAGTGGAAATTTAAAAGTTCCTTAATGTACACCAAGAGTATTGGTGTTGTTGGTTATGTGCTATATTATTTTTATGACTAGATCCACTTGTGACATGGTGCACCGTGTGCAGTGGGGAACCAGATTTACAAAACCACCATGCATAAAAACATGGGAAAACCCACCCAGTGGAACTATGGCTATATTTTGGTGGTGTTGGAAATCCGTCAACCAAGGGGATCTCCCTGATATGAAGTCCCAACTAGACCTCACACCATTTGGTGTAGGAGTCCCATCCAGTATGAACGCTCGGTTTCCATAAACTTAGAGATTTTCCTTAGCTCTAGTTGTCATCACATGAGAGTTTTATGTTGGTATCTTCAAACAACAAGGTAAGTGTTCCTGGTGAGTGTGTAACATTATTGTGTCAAGGTTCTCTTACTACAAAAGGGGGGAGAAAAGTGATCCTTTAAGTGAGAGGTAATAGTACCACCCAGGAATAAACATACACAAACCAGGAAGGTTTGTCCAATATCCAGGGGAATAGTCCACATCGGATTCGACAGTCGTTAAAACAAAAATTGTAGTATACCTAGGGGGGATAATATGGGGTATAGAGGGAGGTACCCAAGGGAATAATGTAATAATGGGATGGGCCATAGTAATAAATTAGGTGGTTAACCCGTATCATGTAAGGGACCACAAGTAGTTAGCAATAATGTAATAAGCCCATGGTATTAGATAGATGGTATTGAGGGAACCATGGTAATGACCCATGGTATTGAATGTATGAGGCCTATATAGAGGCTAGAGACTCCCCATTGAGAGATGTCAAGGATTATTGTATGAATAGGCATATGGCTTGTGGAGTGTTCTCCCTTCCTTAAGGAGTAAATGTATGGTGTTGCCCTACCCTAGGGTTTTGATTAATAAAGTGAAGAATTTCTATATTCAAATCTTGTTATTTCTTGGGTTTATTTCTATTATCATATATTTTCATATCAGATCTATAACAAATGGTATCAGAGCTATAACAAGTGGTATTAGAGCACTTTCTTAGGAAAAATGAAGAATTTTGTAGTATACCTGGGGGGGATAATATGGGGTATAGAGGGAGGTACCCAATATTATCCCCCCTATGTATAATACAAAAGTACAAGGGAAGATCCATCCGTCATCTAGCAAAGTAGTCCACAACGGATGCGAAAGTCGTTATAACTAGTAAGCAAGGAAGGTATGTCTAGTATTCTAGGGAGTAGTCCACAAGCATGAGACAATAGTGATAACCAACACATCACATTCCAAACAAGGTAAGTACTAAAACAACTAAAATACTTCAAATATCTTAGTACATGTGAAACAAACATGTATTACAAATGCTGAAAGAATAGTCTTTCAAATAGCCATAAGACATGCATGCAAACGTGTTGGCCCAAACATGCTTCTGTATTAAGAAAAATTTCCAAGACACGTGTAAATCATACATCACTAGCCCTAGTAGTGGGACATTGGAGCCTCTCCTCACTCCTTAAACAACTGGCTAAAAACTCTTTATGCTTTGTGGGAGGAGCCAAGGTGAAAATTCCTTTGCTCATACAATGAGGGGGTATATATAACCAAGGTTGATGCTTGAAACTTGTGACTCTTTGACTACCCTCATGACTGTTTAACTTCCTATGACTTTTCAACTAACATGACTCTTCATATTCATGTGTGTCCATTGGACTTCCACTTTACATTACATTCAATTTACAATAGATAAGGCTTGTAGTAGTGATGTGGCCATTGACAAATCATGACATGACTTGACATGACACTATTAACATAAACTAGCTTGTTGAGGTGGCAATGTCAATCTGTTGTTGCTACTGAGTGATATATGTGTTCCTTGATGCATTTTCTCTTCTCCTTCAAATAACTTGATGATGTGGGGTCCTCAATGATATTTGGTTTTGGGAGGTGGTTGCATGAATGTGTTTCCTTTGCTTGTACCTAATAAGCTTCTTTATCCATCCAGTTGTAAGTGAGTCTTCTAGCATGTTTGCCCCTCCTCCTTCTTCATCATCTCATCGTGATCTAATAGTGTACCTGTTCCTTCAATTCACTCATGATGGGGAAAAATCAAATCCAAAACCTCCTCGTCTAAGATGATGCATTGTTATCCATGGAATGGGCCCGAGACAGATGACAAGATTGGAAGAGCACTCACTAACTACACATTGCATAGTTCCACGTGACAGGGAGTGAGACTAGTCACTGATACTACACAGAGCATAACTCGGGCTCGACTGAGGAACTCCAGAGCAAAGTCTTCACTACCACGAAAAATTACACAAAGGCCACTGACAGGCAGGATTGTGTAGTTGAGATCATCAATGGCAGCTGTAAGGTAAGGCCCTGGGAGGTAGTTTTACACAGTTTTCTGAGGGAAGACATGATCGGGCAACGGAGGGACCATAAAGGACAGATTTTCACAGTTTTTGGGATCAGTGAGTCCCGACTGAGGGAGGACACTAGGGGAAACTTCTACGTAGTTTTGGTAGGTAAAGAAATATGGGTTATCAACGCATTCTAGGGTTCCAGCAAGAAAGGAGGAGGCTTGATGACTAATTTTACGAAATGCGCAGTTCAAGTCAGGCTTGATGCATCTTCTGCGCAATTCTGGGAAGGGAGGAAGGCTACTCAAATCTAGGATTATGCAATGAAAATTTCCCTAGGGACAGTCTCTGTGCATTGTGCAGCCCCAGGTAGCAAAGAAACATCACTGGGGCCAAGACTACGTAGTGTGCATTTCAGTCAGGGTCAAGTGAAAGAGAGTTTTTCAGTCAGAAGGATTTTTCAGGAAAATGGCTAAGTGTGGGAGGCAAGTGAACTTGTGAGGATAGACATTGTGATCACACACTTAGCATAATTTGGCAGCATGAGAACATAGACCATTAGAACAAAAAGATAAATCATTAACCTCTATGAGACTATCTAGAATAAAGTGCAACTAGTGCAACACTTGAGATAGGCCTTGGGATCACTGTGACGACACTTGTGAAACAATGCTTAATCTTTTTTGTATGAATGCGACAGAAGTTTACATGGTTAGGAAAACTTGTATACATAAATAAAAACCTTCGAGGTCACCAAAAATGCTCGCAAACATGACATAACAACCAAACATGCCAAAAGATGACAATTGATCCAACAAGCAAAAGGGAGCAAGACACTTAGAGGAACACATGGAATGACTGTCAGTGCTTGCAACTGTTATCTCAAAATCAGACCCTGATAGGCTGCTGGTCAGGTTGACTCTAAGTAACTATTTCAAACCTACTTTAGGCTGAGGCCTAGCCTCCTCAACCTGAGAGGGCTCTCTCTTGATGGATTAATGATTTGATTAAAGATAAGATGGCTAACTCTTATAGAACAACTGTGAAAAATATGAATGCTGGAAACACATTAAACAACTATCCATTGGGCTTATGGAGTCAACAACACCTCAATATAACAGTGAACTTAACCTTACAAGGAAGTCAGGGCATTCAGCATTTAGACATTCAGAACATCAACTCATATGGGACCACACAGTTTATAAATGTATACAGGAAATCAGAGCACATTCAGTGAATTTTGAGTGATTACACATCTATACCACTGTAAGAATTAAGAAAAGGACAACATCACATATTCTGAACATAAGAAATCCTTCATGAATCCTGAGAAGTAAAGTCAAAATTATATTACTGAAAATGAGTCTTACATAAGCCAAATACAAGCTTTGTTATAAAGTTTTCCAACCCCTATTACATTTCCCATTCCACTATATATAGACTTGACTGAGATTCCTCCTTAAACATTAGGGGAACTCGAAATCTACTTCTAATGACACCTGTTTAACTATTAACCACCTATTTAATGCAACAAACTTTAACTAGACTTTCTAGAGGTCTAAATCAAGTAGGACTCTAACACCATGCTATGCTAATAACAATAGCCTTGATTACAATGGTTCTCATTCTTTGACATCTGGTTCCTTTGTACTTAGGCTGTGATAAATGTTCAAAACTCCATGCTGGTCTTCAATGCCACATCTTCTCCATTGTCCTGAAACATAGGAAACTACTCTTGCTCATCGGTCTTTAGTTTGCCTTACAATTTTCGAATCCAAAGAAGCATGTCCTTTATCTTTGATTATCCAAAATGTAATAGATGGCCACGTCCTTGATGTGCTGTCCACCTCCTTTATGTGTAAGGGAAAAAACTCTTTTAAGCTGTTTTGACATATTTTGAACTGTAGTAAATGTGATCACTTTAGAACAAAAGTCTAGAGTTGGTTTCGAATATATGTTTCCTCCACCTGTTTGTGGTGCCCTTTGAGAGTAAATTTGTGGTCAGCATAGGACATTTCCCGAATTCCAGAAACCTACCTAGGTGAATCACTCCCTGCCCACTGGACATGGTCTCTTATATCAGAGTCAAAATTCAGTTGTTTTTTCCCTGAACCTTGACTGTTTTTACATTCTGTAATGTTACCTGGAAATGCAATCTCCTCTGGAGAGTTCAATTTGTGAATTCTTTTGAGCTTCTTGTAGGAGATATACGAGTAGAAACACGGGAACGGTTACTCTCAGCTTCTGCAGGACTATGTTTTGTACAAGACTGAGCAGAATGACCCAATTATTTACATTTATAGCACCTTGTAGTTCCCACTACTGATGTATGATTTCGTGAATACAGTTTTAAAGAAGAAAAGTTCTCTGAATTTCCACTCTTCTTAGCCTCCTGAACAAGATTATTATTTGGTGATGTTTTGCTATGTAGACTTCCACCCTTTTTACTATGCTCAGAAGGGTAACCTTTTGCTACCGCTTTAGTGCAGCTGTTCTTTTTACTATCCTCAATGGAGGAGGAAACATTTCCCTCTGCCATTAATTTCACTAAAGAATTTGTATCTGTGTGAGACAACCCCATATCACCATCCATATGGGAATTCCTTGTTCCTTCTCTACTGTATCTCAACATGATCTCCAGGACATAGAACATTCAAACAAACAGATTGGTGAAGATCATGGGCAGGTGTGTCCACAGGAGGTGCTCGCAGCCTGTCCCACTGTACTCCTTCCTCAACGACAATTTTTCGATGACCATGTGGTGGATACCTGGCCTTGAAAGTATCGGTTCTGCTATCATAACTAAGCTCTGCGTCATAACAAGATAGCATAAACCCAACATGTCCACGCTCGCGATTGTATACCTGAGCTGGAAACCAAAATTTACCACTTTCAAGTGCCAGATACCACGCCATCACTGAATCACTGAGTGAGCTGCTTTTGCCTCCTTTGTTAATCTCTGGCCGTAATCTCAACCACGAAAATTGCCAAATGCAAGACAGGGACCTCAACCAGGCGTTAACTTTGCAGCCATCTAACACCCCTGTCTCATTACTCATTGTAACAGTCCATTGCCATCGGTAGGCTGCAGGACCAATAACCTTCCCCCATTTTGCTTTCAAACGAGGCTCCCACAGGTAATTGCTCCTACACCTCTCCCTTAGATCTCTTTAAACACCAGTGACCAGTAACTTCACCATCAACATTTGAACTGTATATTATAAGGTTTCCAGCATATTTGTGACCACCAGCGTGTGAGCATGAACTCACAGCTACATGACCTTTGAGGCTTCGAGATTCTATATCTTCTTTTGAAACTTGCAATTTGAGCTTACGGCGACACCTAATGACCTAATGATAAAGATAAGCGGTCGAATTGACAGGCAAAGGGTATAAGCTGATCACTGATAATGGATTTTGATGGATATGACATCTGTGTAAGATTGGCTATGGATTCGGACAATCTACTAAATGTTCACTATTTTGCTCTGATTTAAAGATTGTTCAGCTGTTGCCACATCTACACAAGGCAGAATGCGGTCAAGGGCGGTATTTTCTATTGAAGGTGCTTCAGTGTGAACATTTTTCCCATTCTTTCCATATGCCTCCACAAAACACCAATCAGGAATATCTGTTGTGCCGATCAGGAACCATCCTTTTCTTTGATATGCTCCCAAAAGTAATTACTTTTAGCTGTCTCTGCAATCTTAGCCAAATGATCATGGTAAAAGTAGTGCCGCATGGGTTGCTTGGATTGATAATAACCATTGCCACTGTGTTGCTGTCTGTAATTGTATGAATCCCTGTGTAATGCATCAAACTAAATTGAGAAATTTTGGCATTAGTATTCTTAAGTGATAACAGCAACCATGCATGTCATTGAAGACATAATGATATGACAATGATAAATGGTCCTTCAAGCTACACTAAGAGGCGTATTTCAAAAGATGTGCTTTGTTTTCCATACCTACCCTCCAAAGGGTTATGCATCATATGGAGTCTTCATGTTGTCCTGATCTTCTATCATACCTTGGGTTCCTTGGTCTGATTATCTTTCTCCTTAGCTCATTGAGAGTCATCTAGCATGCCATCCTTCTTCGTGGCCACTGAGATACACAATTGCACAGTTTAAGTGGGCAGTGACTGCTGTGAGATGAGGCCCTAGGAGAATACATCTGTGTGGTTTCAGGATGCAAGGCATACTTGCCAACTGAGATGCCTTAAGGACAAAACTGCACAGTTTTTGGAGACAATGAGTTCCGGCTGAGGGAAGGACACTAGAGAAAGCCACTAAGTAGCTTTGGATGTTAATGGAGGCTAAATTTTCTGGGTATTGCATAGTTCTAGTAGGTAAGGGAAAAGTTTGAGGGTTGTGGCTACAAAGTGCACAGTTCAAGAAAGCTGATGAGGCTAGCTTGCTAGGGAAACTCCAGAATTTGGTTAAGTGTGGGATCAGTGGAACCGATGTGAACAGTGATAGAACTTGACTATGATCACACACTTAAACACTTAGTGATACAACATAGACCATCTAGAACATGTAAAAACATACTTCAATTAATGCAACAACCTTTGTGGTAGCTTACGACAAGTGCGGCTCCGATGATAGACTCTGGGAGGATACAGGAGAAACTTGTGCAAGAGTGTGTGACATGAGTGTGAAACATCTCTATGTGATGAGAACAACCCATTCTCACAAAGGTTTCCCCTTGAAGCAAAACCAACTTCCCTTTGCATGAAAAGTGATAATCACCATGCCCAGAGATGACACACACTATATAAAGATAAAAGCGTGAATGACTATTAATATCGAAGAGAGAAGCTTGAGATGATCAAATTACCAATTAGTGACTAAGGAATGATCGTTCGCAAAATCCATAGTAGGCTCTAAAATTTAAGCATAGGCCAAAATTTTGGAGGGTGTTGTAGCTGCTACAATACTATATTATAATCCAGGGTTAATGGATTTGGGTTTATGAATGCTTCGACATGTATATAATGTATTTTAACATTGAAAGGAATATAATGAAAATCAATCTCATTTTATTGGTTTTGGGTTCCAAGAGAAAAATATCTATATATTTTCTATGATTTCCATTGTATGTTTTCTATTTTTTTAAGAATTAGTTTGCAAGTATTCTTTGTACATGAATAAAACCTATAGGTGTCTTCCTATAGCAAGGGTTAGACAAAATATCTAAACTATGGGTAGTAAATAGTCCAACAAGGAAATTTCAGGGTTTATATATTAAACCCTAGAGTTTTATTAATTGTTCAATAATAAGTGTATGTTATTACAATTTTGATAATAATAATAAAAAAAACTATAGAAACATATACAAAATGCAACACATAAAAAACTATAATACATCAAATACCCAAATATATATGAGCTTTATTAAGAAAAGATGACACTTGTAGGAAGATCTTGTTGAAGGATGATTTTGGAGACCTCCTTCTTTGGAGGGTTCATTAGAAATATTGTCTACAAGAAATTGTATCACTCTCTCCAAAGGGCAAGTGAAACGAAGAAGAAAAAGGAAAAAAAACTTACTAGGGGAGAAAATCCAAATGGATTAGAATCATAAGTTTTCCGATGAAAATGGTTCACAGTGAAATGAAAAGAAAATCTCTCCTATTTATAATAAAAATTTTGTTAGATATGTTGAGTTCAAATATTAAAAGATATTTGTTGGATGAAATCAAGATCTAACTAATTTAGTATTTTATTTTTATTTGTGAGAGAGAAAGGTCAAAATAATTGTCAAATGCCTTTATTTTGGTAACTAACTTAGAAGTAGTGATTTATTGAGTTAATTAAAGATAACAATTATTAGAAAAAAAAAAATTTTAGATTATTTCCATTTGACAAGATAAAGTAGTTAGAAATAATTAATAAGTAAATGATTTATCAAATTATTTCTTGCTGACAGAGTAAATTGGTTGGTAATAATTTTTAAATAATGATTTAATAAATTATTTCCATGAGGATGTTTGGAAGACTTAGAAATACTTAATAAATAAATTCTTTATTAAATTATTTTGTGGAAATGGATAAAATGAGTGAAAATAACTAATTTTTTTTCACACAAATGGATTAAATTATGGGAATAACATAAAATTAGTGAATTTATGGGTTATTCTCGTTTAAATGGCTAAATTAATGGAAATAACTCATGAAAAATGGTTCTTTATGCTATTTTTTAGGTGAAAACGTGTTTTAATGTGTAAAACCCATACTAACAGAACATATTCCAATCTACCTAATGGTTTTGGCTAGGTGATCCCTTTTTGCGTAATAATACATGCATTCATATCTTTATTTCTTAAGTTTTGTACTTGCTTTCACAAATTCTATTGGCAATCAACAGGTAGGAATTTCTCCTTGATTTTGCTTTCCATATTTGTCTAGGTTATAATTTTTCATTTCGATTGTATACACTATCCTTCTATAACATATCCCACCAAAGTGCAACATGCCCTTTTAACTTTTTCATGGAAAATCAAACACGAATGGGGTTTTGAACATTCTCATGCTCAAAATACATTTTGATTTGTCATATCCAATCAATGGGGGTTTCACCCTTTAAACCACCATTATAGCATGAAACTTCCATCTGTGTACTACCTTTATATTTTAGAAATAAAATCAAATGTACTTCATGGTCCTCTTTCTTAGAATTTCATTGTTCTTCAATATCATCTTATGACTTTGATTTTGCTTCAACATTCTCACATCTCCTATTTTCGAGATCTTTTATGCTTTTCCTCAATTCCTCTAATTCTTTGTTCCTCACACCTCCTCATGTTTCTCCTTCTCTACATGATGGAATTCCTATAAATTGTATAGTGGCCTTCAACCAAAATAACATCTATAGGCCTTATCCGAGCTTGGTTTCTTATAACATGCCTTATATAAATTCTGATTAGCAACTCCTTTTAGGTCATACAACAGTAGAAAAGAACTAACAAGAAACCAATATTGGGAGCTTATACATCACACTAATACTAATTTCCACGAGTTACCAGAAAATTATGTACAAAGCCACTATAAGAAACCTATCTCTGCCCATAGGGAACATAACTACTTGTATGCTAGTGTTAACAAAAATTAAAAAATAACACATACAATGAGGAATACAGAAGTTACAAGAAACAAGATAAGAGAGAAAAACATATTTTTCATTTCTTATTTGAATACACATCAATTTATTCAAAAATTTGTGTACATTCCTACTTTGTGCTATGACTCTACATATGCATTTATTGTTTCACCATTAAGAGCACCAAATTTATTGTTTTCCCTTTGTTCCTCCATTCCTTTATAGCTTCACAAACTCTTATGCCCTTACTTTTCCTAGTTTCCTTCCTTTATTTGTTCCTTTCTCTTAAATGATGGTTTGGAAACTAAACAATCATAATGGTTCAAATTCCTCATAGATTTCCAATCTAGGCATTATTCCCTCACATACTAAACAATTACTATGGTTCAAATTTCTCATATATTTCCAAAACTAGTCATTATTTCCTTGCATAGGTGATTGCCTTATTTTCCATGAAGTCCCAAAAGACACATGGAAACACAAAAATGTATGATATGTAGCGTTGTAGAAAATTTATTGTACTATAACAACAATGACAAATTCATAGCACTATTGCAACAAATAAGAGTCATAACACTATTACAACAAAGTAGAGTCATATCATTGTCAAAGCAAGGTGAAATCATGTCATTGTCGTAACAAGTTGAAGTCACAACACTATTACAATATTGGTGGAGTTATAGCACTGTCACAACAATGGTGGAGCCATAGCATTGTCACAACAACACAAAGTTTTGACACTATAATAAAAAAGTATAAACTCACAACACTCTTACTTTTGCCCTTAAACTACCAACTAAACTTGATTGATATGAATTTCTATAGGCCAAAAGTTCTCCCGCGTCAGTTAGTGAACTACTCTATGAAAGAAATAACTTAATGAAAATTAGGAACTTAAAAGTGGAAATGAAAATATAAGAAAAAAAATTTACTAATATATAAGCTAGATACCTTAAGGGAAAGCTAACTAAAGTGCAAGATTTGTCAATGAATTGGAAGGAGGTCTTTTGTTCCTTCCATATTTTGGAAACAATATGTACCAAGGCTAATCTTTTGCACTACTAGTAAGGTCCCCACTAAAGTTGTTGTGATTTTGGTGTTTACTCTTTGGTTGATTCATTTTGTTCCACTTTATGACAAGCCCACCAAATTGAGAATAGTTGTATCTTAATGCATGATTATCCAATCACCAATCAACGATTTTTCAATGGACAACAAACTTTATTTTTCTTTGTCTCTCTTTTCCTTTGACTTCAATATTATTATTTTTTTTTTTGTTTAACTAAGAATTGTTTAACAATAATTTCTTGTTGAACTAAGAGGAAATCTATGAACCAATATGTCGGAGATGTAAATTCCATAAAATGAAGTGTTATATCACATTCAAATAATGGGTAACTTTTGGGGGCGACTGAGCTAGTGAGGGTTCCTAGCAAGCATGGGATTGGATTGACACATACAACAATAGATAATTGAGATTTTCAGGCAATGATATGTCACATAGCTCTTGTGGGCCTTTGCATAATCCTCCTCCACCTTCGATAGACATTGAGGTGTTCAATCTCTCGGTGGAAAATGAAGCTAAATTCCAGAAGTCAAAACCCACAAAATTTGTGAAAAAATTGGAGGAGATTTTTAGGGTGGAATTCTTCATCCCCCAAGCTAGATAAAGGGTCTTGAAAATCACTAAAAGGGGATTTTTGGCTTATTTCATGGGAATCCCTCCCCCCCCCACCACCTAATAATAGTAAGGACCTAACTAGAAAATAATTAGATCCCACTATCAAAGGGGTAGCCTCATCTTCCTTCTACGGGAAGGGTTATTCATATTTTTCTTCGTAAACAAGATAGATCGAGACTTGATATTTCGAAGCAGGCCACATTTCATGGGGGCTAAAGGTATATATTTAAACCATTGGAGCCTAGAATTCAACCCAAAAAGCAATGTCCCAACAACTATTCTGGTGTTGGTAAAGCTACCCTTCCTTCCACTTCCTTTCCAGAATGAAGCTACATTTAGGAGTATTGGTAATGCCTTAGGGAAATATATTATCCGTGCAAATCCATAAGAAGTCCTCTTCTCTTGTGAAAGTGTTTTTTGGATAAGTGGATTTGAATAAAGGTTTATCACTGGAAATAAATATGAATATGGATAGTATGTCTCACAATTAGGAGGTTGATTATGATAAACTTCCCTTCAAGTCTAAAATCTGCGATGAGTATGTCCATTTCCCCTAAAATTGTAAAAATAAGGAGGAGTAGTAAAAACAAATGGGTTGTGGGAAATAAATGGAAATATCAAAGAAACAAGAGGCCTAGCTAGGAAACCAAACCCTCAACCCAATCAAGGAGACCAAACAGGAAGCAAGGGGAAAGGCCCCCTCTCCCCTCGAAAATTTGGTCAAAAAAGTGGAAAAGGATCCAACAAGGCTAACAGATATAAAGAACGAGGGAATATATTTGAGGCCCTCAATATGGAAGTGGAATAAGATGATATCCCTAAATCGATCTCCGCCCTCCCAAGGAATTGATCCCAACTAAAGCTCTGGGGTCTAAAAGATGGTGGCCCTAGAGGAAGATATGGATATGTAGCAAGGAGTTTCCTCCAAGGAGGAGGAAGAATTCCTATCTCCTCGAAATGCCAAAAATGGGTTGGTATTCACAAGCTCCATTGACCAATTTCTCTATGTAATGTCTCATATAAAGTGATCTCAAATTTTTTGGCCAAAAGGCTTTAAAATATTCTTCCAAAAATTATCTTAAGAAACCATGGATGGTTCATTCATAATTGGCAGATCTTAGACAATATAATTTTGGTTCAAGAGGAAATACACTCTATCCAAAGCAAAGAAGACAAAGGAATAATAGTCAAATTGGATATGGCCAATGCATTTGACCATGTCAGGCATGAATTCTTATACAAGGTTATGTCAAATTTTGGATTTGAAGGAAAATTTGAACAACGTGTTTCTTTGTGCATCAAGTCCCCATGGATAGAACCACTAGTCCATAGTAGGGTAACAAGATTTTTTAAAGCCTTGGGAGTGCATCAAGGTTGCCCCCTTTTCTCCCTCCATGTACATTATAATAACAGATTCTCTTAGTCGAAGATTAGGGTATGAATGAAGATTAGAGAAGCTTCGAAGAATAAGATATGTTAGAGGCATAAAAAAGAGGAATCATTCACAATTTGCTGATGATACAATTATGTTGGGATGAGCTTCAATAATAATAGCAAAAATATTCAAAAAATTTCTAGATAATTTCCTACAATACTCTGGATGACAAACAAACAGATAAAAGACTCAAATATACACCTAGAACATTTCCTCAAGCAAATAAAGGCAGTTGGGGAGGATCCTTGGTTTTCAACTGGTGGAGACTTGGAAAGAGTTTAAGTATTTAGGAATTCCCTTACGCTTAAAGAACCACACTTTTCAGGCTTGGACTAGAGCGATTTCAAAAGTAAAAGGGAAATTCTCAACATGGGGTGCAAAATTACAAAATATAGCTAGGTGTAATGTTCTCATCAAGGAATTCCTTTCATCCCTTGCCTCGTATCAATTATCTGCCCTTCTTTCCTCCCTAGGATTCTTGGGATTTATCTCCAAATAAATCCATAATTTTTTATGGGAAGGGAAAAAAATAGCTTGAAGAAGTTCCACTTGATAAAATGGGCCATAGTAAAAGTCCCCAAAAATTATGGTGGTTGTAACAACCCCCGGTTGAATTTCCATGTAAACAAAATAAAACCAAGGTCATGGGACATGTATTCCAAGCTGAATGGTGGGAAAACATTATATTGGGAACCACTTGTGGTTTCTTGATGACTATAGGAATTAGGAAAGGAAAAGAGGCAATAAATAGAATTTAAATATGAAAAAAAGGGAAAATAGGAGAAAAGGAAGGTAAAGAGACTCAAATTTGCATGGAATGGAAATTAGAGGAAAATGAAGGAAAATGATAGAAAAATGATACATAATAATTAAAAGGTATTAGAGAAATAGTTGCTATCTTTTTTCCAGTTTTAGTTTTCCCCTCTTCCACTCTTACACACTTATAATATTCTTGGAGCATTCTAGTATTCACTTATACTTGGATAAAGCAAGCAAAGGACAGGCAAGGAATTGGTGGGTAGTGGAAGATAAGGTTGGATCAACAGCTACACCAGGGATATTTTGCAGGTATCAAGTTGCATGTGTTATTTCCTTGTTGGTTTTTGAATGCATGATACATACATGTGGTTCCTTGGTCATTTGATGTCAATGGAATGGCGATTTTCCTTAGATGATAGTGGTTTCAACTAGGTAAAATTTTAAGAACCCCCCCAAATTTACATGTATAATAAATGGGCAAATCTCCATGGTATATAGGAAAAATGGAAGGCAATTTTATCAATAATATGATATGTATATATAATTTTTTGGTGAATCTCTCACCAGGCATGGCGAATATTTTACTCAATTATAAAATCTTGTGTTTATTGAATACACAAATGAAATCATTGCATTTCTTTAAAATATCTTTTGAAATCAAAATTACTGAAATTACATATCGATAACCTAGTGGGTGTAGGATAAAATTCACCCATGCCATTCACAGAAATCATGAGAAAAAACCTAATACTATATACAAAACCAAGAAAAATTCAGATTCGTCACTTCTAGGGACCTCATAACTACCCTGCCAATACACAAGTATGTTCTTGTTTGCAATTAGAAAAATTACCCAAATTACAATCTATTTACTCCAGCATATGTTGGAAAGTTATAGAAAGATGACTAGTGCAATCAATCCATTCCTTTTAGCCTTGGATTTGTTTCAGTTTAAAACAGAAGTATACAAATATACATGTCCAATGTCTATGCTTTAACCATTCACCTTAAGATGTTTTTACAATATAATTTCCTAAGTCTATTTAACATCTTCATTATCATAAAAACCAACCTACATCCATCTTAACTCCACATCTACCACTCTTAGGGGGATGAAATCTATTTATGCCTCTGAGCACTTGGTAGACCCAAAATTAAGATGGATCTAAGATGATAGAATTTCCCCTTTAAATAGTCTATGCTCACATGAATACCGTGGTATTACCATGGGTCAATACCATGGGTTATCATAAACCTGGAGCTTAAAAATTACTATTAGTAATTTATAAAAATTAATAAAATTAATAGTTGATTTTTATTTTGACCAAGCTAAAATGTTTAACATACATTAAATTACAACATCCAATTTTACTCTTGATCGGATCAAATATTTTTTCACTCTATGCTAGTTTGCATATCACAATATTTGATACCTCTCGGGGGTTAGAAGATCCAGAGTAAAGATGGATCTATGTTGGTTTAATTCCCCCATTTAAATAGGCTACATTCCAGGTGAATACCATGGGTCAATACCATGTGCCGTTTTAGTGAATACCATGGGTCAATACCATGTGCCATTTTATTTTTATTAATACTAATATTAGGGTTAATAATGTTTTTTTGCATGGTATTAATAACAATCTAGTCCATGGTATTTGTCCCATAGTATTTTGCCCATAGGTTTCCTTTTGAGTAAGTATAAAAAGACATTTTATTTATTTACCATACCTCTCATTTATTTATATTTTAATTAATTTAACATACCTCTTTTATAAATATGGTATTTGGGCCTTTGGCCCATAGGATTCACTTAAATAAAACCTATTCTTGAAAATGGGCGAATGGAAGGTTGTAACTCCTAATTTCAAAGGCTAAATTTACCTTTTTTACCCTCTCCCTTAAAATAAGGTGGGCTATTTGAGGTGATTTGTAAAAATGTACTATGATACAAAATATTCGCCCACTAAAAATTTAAAACCCCTTAATTTCGCCAAAGGGTGAACATTCGCCCCTAAAATTTTCTATGGTTTCAACCTTTTCTTTCCATTTCCTAGATAGCAATGGTGTAGTGTGTTCCCCATTTTGTTTTCTGATTGGTTCTCATGTTCCATATGGTTGTGGGTTGGGATATGATATATAAAGCCCTATAATAGCTTGGGTCCTTGGATGTTGTGGGTTGAGATGGCATTTCTTTGGAGCCCTAGAACAAGTTATGTCCCTACAGGAAGTGGGTTGAGACGGAATCCCTGGATCCCTAGAAAACTTGGGAAGAGACCAATATGGTGGATATTAGTGATTTATAGACTAGTTAGATTAAATCAATGTGGTTTAAGTTTGAGGTGGTTTGGCCTTTCAAAGCCTTGGTTGGTTCTATTTTAGTTTAACCCTTATGATCCCACATTCATGCTTAGAATATGACGCGGGGGTGATTGGATGAAAGAGAGACTCGGCTTAGCCCAATCTATGGTGGGGTGGTACGTGGAAGTCCTTGACTTGGTTGGAATTTGCATATGTTAATATGAGTTAATTTCCTATTATGATCTATGAGCATTTATTTTATTTTTATGGTGATTTTATGGATGATTTTTCATGGTTTATATTCTGGTTATATGTTGGATATATGCATGGTTATATGATGAGTTCTAACTAATGCTCTTGTTCATGATTTGATAAGTTATTGGATGGTTGATGAGTGCATGGGATAACAAGTGTTGTTGCAACTAGCTTGAGTGGGAATAAAGATTTTTTGGTGATTCTTAGATGAAGTTTAGAGTTTTATTACCAAATATCCATTCAGAAGTTGTATATTCTATGTTTATCATATGTCTGAAGAAATGTCTATCATTTATTAGGAATGTTTAGGTCAACATCCTCCTCAATTTTTCAATGTTTGGCATTGTTATCATCATATTTATGTTTCTGAAAATTCATAGGTAGTTTTGTGTAGTGGTTTGGAGGCTACCCTAAAAAATTGGCATAGATATCACCACTGCATGCATAGAACTAGGGAATTTTGGTCATAATTGCATGTAGGCAAGCTTATGGGTGCAGTTAGAGCCTCATAACCGAATGCACAACATGTCAAGGGTGTGGTTGGGATGTTAGGATTGTGAAAAAGTAGTACCATCTCGGTTCTTATAGCATCACTTAGCACTCTTGTGGATTTGATGCTCTTATATGACCCTGGGAAGCCTTTTCCCATGTAGAATTGATCTTATATTAAAAAATAATATTTCAAACTCCATACGCAAATATTCCCACACTAAAACATGTACATACGTAGGTCCTATAACTCTATACCCGCGTATACCTTTTAAAATATAAAAAGTAAAATTATATGCTAATTTTCAGGTAGGGTTCACGAGTTTTACCGAGGTCCCACCTATAAGAGCCCGTAGAAAAACTGAATTAACTAATTTCAGGTGGTATATATACACCCATTGGTTAGGCCTAAAAGAAAAAAGAGAAGGGCTATCGACATTATACCCATTTTTCTCCCAGATCAAGTCTAATTTTCCCGTGCCTCCTGCACTCCCAGTCTCTATGGAAACCTTGGTTTCCTTTATAGATATTTTCATCATCTTTATAACATCTCTTTTCATTTGTTAGTTAGGTTGTCTTCGTGGTTTGGGTTGGGTGGATCTAGAGGAAGGCTTCATCAATTATTTGGCTTGGATTAGGTTATACCTTTCCTGTACCTATTGTTTTTAATCAATAAAGAAGCTCATATCTTTTTCCCAAAATGTTATTGTCTCATGAATAGTAATTTATATGCTTATATATGATGATCTAACATATCTTTTATGTATGCATATTGAATTATATATCATGTATATGCTTCTATGAATTGACTTGTAGGCCTACTCATTCTGGAAGAAGAAAATGGTTTGGACCCTATGGGAACATCATCAAATGTAGGACCTTTGGTTATGTTTCCAAGTCTGCATTTAGTAATTCATATATTTGGCATCCTTTCTTTACTTGTCTTTGTTGATTATCTTATTCTGCTATGTTGAGGTTGTCAACCCTTACCTTAGGGATTTTTTCCCACCAACAGAATTGGAAACTTCGCTGGGGAAGAATTTCCTAGAAAGGTTGTTATTCTTTGATCTGGGTTTTGGTCTATTGTTTCTTGACTTTTGTAGCCTTATTGACTCTTTAGCAATCTGGTCATTCAACCTTATCTCTTGGATCAGGGTTGTATTTTTATTTGTTTCCTAGTTTTCCATTTATACACACCTTTTATTGTAGAAAGTAGCATATATACGTGTTTTCTTCGAAAGAAACTGGCTTATATGCTAGTATCTTCAAACACAGTCACATACAAATATGAAAATTTGATTTTTTTTAATTTCTAGACTTTGCTGGGGGTTTGACCAAGTTTTCTTGTGTTCTTCTGGTTTGAATGAGGCTTTGAATTATCTTTTTATTATTTCTTGTCGATTTATTGCATATCTTTTGTGAAAAGCCTATGTCGATTTAGGGTTTGTAGTTTTTGAAGCTTTTTCTATCTAAAGCTGGGTTTCAGACTTTCTTTAAGAAGTGTCTAGCTATTTTATGTTTTGGTACAATTGGTTGTTCTTCAACTTGTTTATAACCCAGTGTTGTTGATTGCTTCTTTTACATTCTTGAAATTGGCTTGTTTTTTTATTTCCATTGGTTGTTTGAGAAAGGTGTTTGCAGTTCTTGGGTAAATGAGATATTTCAGTTCTCTAGAATCATTTTGATTTCCAGAATCCTTTGTATCTTCCTAACCAAATCATTCAAGGTATTTTAGTCTCTTATTCACATTAGCTATTCATTGGGATCATTGATAACTAGTGGGATTTGAGTATGTTTCTTGTTATTGGTCTTGCATTTTATGCTATCTTTCACTTTATGAAACTTTCAGTGTTTAAATATTTTAAAGAAAAAGAAAAGCATTTTCTTTGGGTTTCTTTTTCTTGGTTTTTTTTACTTTTCGATCTTTTGACTTTTTTACAAGGGGTGTGAATTCTTGTTTTAGGGCTAAGAGCCTTTTTGCTTTAAGGAGTGTTTCTTCTTTTAAATTTTCTTCTTGTTGCTTGATGAATTGGCTTTTTCTTTTGAGTTCACCTTTGTTTGTTTTTCAGATTTACTTGAATCTTTCATTTACATTCTACTGTGCAATAGGGTAAGTTTCATTTTCGACATCATTCAATTTTTTGTTAGATGTTTAATAGGTGAGTGCTTAAAAATTAAAAAATTAAAAAAGAGTTTTTATTTCTTAGCTTTCTCGTAGAAACCATTTAGAAATTGCTTTCATTGAAGAAATAAGTGTTTCATTTGCATGTAGCCTAGGTTTTCTATTGATTTCTTTTTCATAACATCATCAGTTGCACTTCCACTTCCCTTGTCTTCAATAACAACCAATTAATAAGGGATTAATTAAAATGAACTAGAATTTTATTTTTGTCAAGTAACATCAACTAGTCTAGGGCATTAGGGCCTCGGAATAGATGTGTGGAGAGTAAACTCTACAAGGCCACTTGAACTGAAAGCATAGAAGTTTACTAAATAATGGAAATCTAGTACTGTTAAGCTGTCTGGGAAAGATTTTCTAACACATGAGTTAAGCACAAGGACATGTGAAGATAAGGAAATAGAGATACCCGCTATCCTACTTCTTGGATTGCATGCCCATGACTATTCCGACCGACTTCTGATCACTAACTGGTGACCTTAGTTGCCTTTCCTAGGGACCACACAAGTGATTATGGGGGGGGCCTTCCCATGGTACCTGAGGCAAACATTGCATCCCTTTCATAATACTTTTGCAGGGTGCCCTTACAAATATTGGGTACTTGCATCGGAAAAGGCTATTGTTTGGAGGCCAATGTAACTATTTTTGATGTCTTTTCTGGTAGGTATGGGCCCTCATCATCCCAAACTACCTTCAGGAGATCCTTATCTTCACTTGTATTTTGGTGTCCAGTCCTAATCACTCGGAGAGGAAATACCTGGAAGTTGTTTTCCTGGTTGTATCTTTAAGTTCCTTTTAGTGATTGCTTTATGCTCCTAGCTTGCCATAGGTGTTTTGAGTCTTTAATTTCACTTAATATATAAAAGTGTTTGAATGACTGGTTCGTCAGCCTAGAAGGTTTCGTGGGATTTCATAGGGTGAACCTAGTCTATTCCATAATCCGAACGGAAATGCTCCAGTGCTTGCTAGAGTACTCTTCCAATAGAAAGATGAAGTAGAAATTGAAGACCTTTTAGAGCCTCTTGAGACTCCTATGGAACCTCTTCCTTATCATATTCCTTACTTAATTTCACACGTGGGTACTCCAACTCATAGGTCGACTATCCCTATTCACTCTCATCATTTCTTCTCAATGGCCAATCTTGGTGGCTCTATCGATACTACCGGTGTACATACTTCTTCCTCAGTTGTAGGAGGAGGTAATATAGAGACTAGGGGCACCCAAACTTCATCTCCTTCAAATACCCAATACCTCCTCCTACCATACTTGGTGTAGTAGTAGATATAGGAATAGTATTTTCATCCCAGTTTTGAGTGGGGGCACCCAACCTTGAGCTCCTTTCACAGGAGCTTATCCTTTTGGAATGTCAGCTAATGTGATTCCCTTAGTGTATTCGAATTTATCCTCTCCTTCTTGTACATCTAAGACTTCGATGGCTACTAGTTCAGTGACTTTACAAGGTTTTCAATTTGGAAGTGGACATGTTCATCCTTCCAATCCATTATTGAATTTAGGATCAATGCCTTTCTTTGATAATGCTTAAAACATTGAACCTCTTTAAGGGAACTAGGGCTTGGAACATCCTTCTGTGAGTGGTTTTGGGCCAGGAAAATTTTCCAATTTGTTTGGTTAGTAGAGGAGTAGACCCTTCCCTATTTCCCTATAAAGGGACCCCCGATTAGTGATCTCTGATGACCAGATTGGCGGATCGGGTCGGAGGCAGGCATATGCACCCATAAGGCAAAGGCCCCAGACTGATGCGATAGTGTGACTTACAATTACGATCACCGAAATCGGCGGATCGCTGTCGGAGATCCCCAAAAGGGAAGGACCCCAAGACATTGCGACTTGCGATTGCGATCAGGACTGGACCCGATGGGGTTTAAAAGCCCAATTTCATAAAATTTCAAATTCAGAAATTCAGATTTTCCTTTGTATTTCCTGTTTAATTTATTTTTGGCCATTGGCCATGCCACCGAAGTGATTGAGACTCCCAGGCGGACCCGATAGGAGCATAGACTGGATTTAAGGACTTTTGAAGTCCGAAAGACTGTGTTTTGGCGGATTTTCCCGATTTTGAAGGCATTTCTCTGTGTAACTAGAGAATGGATATTTCAGGGATTTCAAAGGCCCAATGCCCTCATCTGTCATAGATTAGGTGGCCGCCTCCCTTAAATGCATTATGCAATGATTATTTAACACTAGAAGAAGGATTTGAGCGAACAGAGGTCGAGAGCCAGATGGCAGTCGAACAAACAACGCGTAGGGAAGACAAAGAGACACAGAAGGATGAATGCACACAGAGAAATGGCTGGGGTAGCCTAAAATCCAGAAGCTCACCTCAAAAGAGGCATAACTCTTAATGGAGAGCAAGCTGAATGCTGAAAGTAGTAGCAGAAAGCCGAGAGAGCAGAGATAGCCAATGAGCTACTGCGCAGAGAAGCTGAGGGAACCTTTGGGGTCACTTGAAGTTCAAGTGAAAAGCCAGAGAGCTGAAGGATGAAGAGGGCCAAGAAGCTAGAGCCGAAGAGCTAGAGCTAAAGCCAGAGCCAGAGCCAGAGCCAGAGCCAGAGCCAGAGCCAAAGAGCCAGAGCCAGAGGTAAGAGCCAGAAAGCCGAGAGCTTCAAGATCCAGGGGATAAAATGGTGTCTGAGCCCACTTTTTATATGTAAAATAGTCAGAGTTGAGACAAGAGCTTGTAAAAAGGACTTATACCATAATCCCAGAGAGCCTAGTTGAGTTGACTAGAGCTTAAGGAGACGTAGCCCAAGAGTTTTGGGTGAACTCCAAATTAAATTGTTGTTCTGTGTGTTTTGTTTGTTGCTGCATTAGTATTTATTGTATGTATTTACATATCAGCTTTGGAAGTGGGAGAGGTTCTTGTAAGTTAGACAAGAAGCCTAAGTGCCCCATTTTTAGATCAGGTGGTATCGGAGCTTAAGATTGATTAACCACACCTTTAAGAAGGTTATATCAGAACGCTTGATTGACAGAGCAGAGATTGGTTGTCTGAAGGGTGTTAGGCAGTCAAGGACTAATTGTCTGATTGATGTATGCTTGTTTGCAGAGGTGAAGGGAAGGCATTGTTCTATCCCAAGGGGATTCAAAGAAATCCTTGGAGCACAAGGGGTTTGTTACAAAAGGTTGCTTAAATAAACTCTTTATTAATCTTGTTTGAAGTTCTTTTGTCAATTAGTATAATGACAACTTCTACAAGTGAATCCTCAAATTCTGCTCTATTCACAAGATTCTTTGATGAAGACATGAAGAAAGAATTTTCCACCATGATGGATATGGTGAGAGAAATGTATGAGGATGGAAGGAAGAGCAGCATGCTTAGAAAGCAGCTGAATTCCATGAAGGAAGAGAAGCAGTTGCTTGCTGACAGACTGCAAGAAATGGAGAGGCAAGTTCATATTGCAAATATGAACCTGAAGAGGATGCATGAGTTGGAAACAAAACACTCTGTTGCCCAAGAAGCCTTAGTCAAGTATCAGCTTGAAGAAGAGGTAAACCATTCCAGTTTGTCTTCAAATTCCTTTAAGGATGCTTATATTGGTTCTTTTGAAAAACATACTAGAGGCATATGTTCCAAGCTAATGTCCAAGATGGGCTATGAAGGAAAAGGCTTGGGTAGACATGCACAAGGTATTGTTGAGCCAATAATGATTGAGGAAAGGCCTAAGTATTTGGGTCTTGGCTATGGACAAGCTTATGGAAAAAGTTTAAAAGCTGCCATGAAGGCCATTAAAACAACCCCAAGAGGGAGTTTCATTGTAGGTGTTCAGAAGCACACACTTGAACCAGAGAGTTGGAGAGACTCTAACAACCTTAAAGATATTGATGGTGTTCCAAAGGGAGCCACTTCTTCATTTGATTCACCTCCTCATGAAGGAAATAAAGATGAAAGAGAAAGGTATAATTCTGGTTCTAAACATTTTCCTTTTGATTGTGCAAAGCATGATAAATTTCCACATATGTATGGGAAAAGAATTGCATGTTCCTTTTTTGGGTTGGACAACCATAATGTTTCTAGATGTTGGAAGATAATGGCCACATACAGGAAACTTTTGAAGGAAAAGAAGCAAGGAGCCAAAGGTCCATTGGACAAGGAAAATCATGTTGTCAAGAGGATGCACATGTGTTGCACTTACTGCCATAAGAAAGGACATCTTGTTGCAAAATATTGGACTTTGAATCCAACAATGCTTCCACAAAAGCTGAAGAAAGTGGAAAGAGAAGATGGTAGAAATGGAATTGAAGATTCCATGAATGATGTGTCTCAGAATGATTCACTTGATGATGCTGATGTGTAGACAAAGGTAGTACCTTTGAAAGGGATTGGTAAGGAGTGGTTAGAGTTCTTATCCAATTAAGATTGCATGTCTATTGATGCATCTACATTATATTTCATTTCAGATTTGAACATACAGTGTGCTTAAGTGAAAGTTTAAGGATGAAATGCATGAATAAGCATGAGATGCATGAACATAGGGATGTTAATGATTTCCTTATTTTTGAACATGTATGTGTAATTAGCTTGCAGGGTTGATTGCTTTGATATGCATGTGATGCCATGTTGACTTGTGAGAAGTTAACTTGGTCTCCAAATGGAGATAATGATGAAGTGTTTCATCTTTTGAAAAAGAGTCCAAATGGTCTTTTTCTACATGCTTGACTTGAAGGGTCATTTGTTTAAAGGCATGTTTTATGGGCTTGTTATCTAGTCCCTCATTTGTATGTAGATGTAAGGCATGGAGGTGCTCACAAAATGTGAAAGCTGTTTCTTTTGTTGAAGCAGGAGTTTGGTCCGTCCAGTTTTTGTCTGTGTTTCTGTTGTTGTTAACAGTTGTTGTTGACAGCTTTTCAAACAGGTGAAAATGAAAGTTTTTGTGGAGAAGATGAGCTTCACATTTGTTTGAGCCACCTTGGATCAATGATCAAGGCAAAGAAGTTAAAACCGCCTTCTATGATCATTCAGTAGAAGTTATACGGGAAGGCAAGGAGAAAGACAGTTCTTCCCAGGAAGACCAGCCCATCCAAGAAGGGAAGTGGTCAGAAACTTTGGTTTAGAGGCACTATGCAAAGGCAAGTGTAGGGAGGCTGAAAGAAGAGGGTGAGTCACTCTCATTTAATGTTCAGATCAGTATATCAGTCTTTTGGAGACCAAAATTTCTTTTAGTGGGAAGGCGTGATCCAAAAATGGATCCTCGATAAGTCTCTAAGTCTAAAAGACTTCATATAAGAAGTAAAAGGTTCCAAATGGCACAAATCCTTATGAATCAAAGGAAAATGAAAGTTGCAGGATGCTCTTAGAAATAGTCTCATTGCAGAGATCTTTTCATTCTAAATCCAATGCAACTTGAATGGTTGAAAACAGACTTCAGATGAAGAAGTTATTGCAGGAAGAAGTTTCCCTTTATCCTTTGAAAAAGGGGCAAATTCCATTAAAAATGGCCTAAAATTCTATTTGTGGAAATCACATCGCATAAGGCCAAGAGGAGGACTTAAGGTTAGGCGAAAGGGACCCCCAGTCAGTGATCTTTGATGATCGGATCGGCAGATCGGGTCGGAGGCAGGCATATGCACCCATAAGCCAAAGGCCTCGGACCGATGCGATAGTGCGACTTGCGACTGCAGTCACCAATATTTGCAGATCGCTGTTGGCAATCCCCAAAAGGGAAGGACCCCATGCCATTGCTACTTGTGATTGTGATCATGACTGGACTCGATGGAGTTTAAAATCCCAATTTCATAAAATTTCAAATCCAAAAATTCAGATTTTCCTTTGTATTTCCCGTTTAATGGATTTTTGGCCATTGGCCATGCCACCAAAGCAATTGCGACATGTGATAGCGACTCCATGCAGACCTGATAGGAGTATAGATTGGATTTAAGGACTTTTGAAGTCCGAAAGACTGTGTTTTGGCAGATTTTCTTGAGTTTGAAGGCATTTCTCTGTGTAACCAGAGAATGGCCATTTCAGGGATTTCAAAGGCCCGATGCCCTCATCCATCGCAGATTAGGTGGCTACCTCCCCTGAATGCATATGCAATGATTATTTAATGTTAGAAGAAGGATTTGAGCAAGCAGAGGCCGAGAGCTAGATGGTAGTTGAACAGACAACGTGCAGGGAAGCCAAGGAGCCATAGAAGGATGATTACACATAGAGAAACAGCTGGGGTAGCCAAAAAGCCGGAAGCTCACCTCAAAGGAGGTAGAGAGCTCAATGGAGAGCAAGATGAATGCTGAAAGTAGTAGCAGAGAGTCGAGAGAGCAGAGAGAGTCAAAGAGCTACTGCGCGGAGCAGCTAAGGGAACCTTTGGGGTCACTTGATGTTCAAGTGAAAAGCCAGAGAGCTGAAGGTTGCAGAGGGCCAAGAAGCCAGTGCCAAAGAGCCAGAGCCAAAGCCAAAGCCAGAGAGCTAAAGCCAGAGCCAAGAGCCAAAGCCAAGAGCCAGATCCAGAGCCAAAGAGATAGAGCAATATCCAAGAGCTTCAAGAGCCAGGGGATAAAATGGTGTCTGAACCCACTGTTTCTATGTAAAATAGTAGGAGTTGAGCCAAGAGCTTGTAAAAAGGACTTATACCATAATCCCAGAGAGCCTAGTCGAGTTGACTAGAGCTCAAGGAGACGTAGCCCAAGAGTTTTGGGTGAACTCAAAATTAAATTGTTGTTCTGTGTGTTTTGTTTCTTTTGAATTAGTATTTATTGTATGTATTTACATATCAGCATACACAATTGATTTTAAAGCACATAAACAACCAACAATAAAAATAAGCATATACCTATAATTTCAAGCATTTCTTAATTCCACATTGGTTAATTAATAAGACTTGGGAAAATTTAAAGCTTTGGAAGTGGGAGAGGTTCTTGTAAGTTAGACAAGAAGCCTAAGCGCCCCTTTTTCAGATCAGGGGGTATCAGAGCTTAAGATTGATTAACCACACCTTTAAGAAGGTTATATCAGAATGCTTGATTGACAAAGCAGATATTGCTTGTCTAAAGGGTGTTAGGTAGTCAAGGACTGATTGTCTAATTGATGTTTGCTTGTTTGCAGAGGTGAAGGGAAGGCATTCTTCTATGCCAAAGGACCTTAAAGAAATCCTTGGAGCACAAGAGGTTTGTTGCAAAAGGTTGCTTAAATAAGCTCTTTATTAATCTTGTTTGAAGTTCTTTTGTCAATTAGTATAATGACAACTTCTACAAGTGGATCCTCAAATTCTGCTCTCTTCAAAAGATTCTTTGATGAAGACATGAAGCAAGAATTGTCCACCATGATGGATATGGTGAGAGAAATGTATGAGGATGGAAGGAAGAGAAGCATGCTTAGAAAGCAGTTGAATTCCATGAAGGAAGAGAAGCAGTTGCTTGCTGACAGACTGCAGGAAATGGAGAGGCAACTTCATATTGCAAATATGAACCTGAAGAGGATGCATGAGTTGGAAACATAGCTCTTTGTTGCCCAAGAAGCCTTAGTCAAGTATCAGCTTGAAGAAGAGGTAAATCATTCTAGTTTGTCTTCAAATTCCTCTAAGGATGCTTATATTGGTTCTTTTTAAAAACATACTAGAGGCATAGGTTTCAACCTAATGTCCAAGATGGGCTATGAAGGAAAAGGCTTGGGTAGACATGCACAAGGCATTGTTGAGCCAATAATGATTGAGGAAAGGCCTAAGTATTTGGGTTTTGGCTATGGAAAAGCTTATGGAGAAAGTTGCAAAGCTAACATGAAGGCAATTAAAACAACCCCAAGAGGGAGTTGCATTGTAGGTGTTTAGAAGCACACACTTGAACCAGAGAGTTGGGGAGACTCTAATAACCTTAAAGATATTGATGGTGTTCCAAAGGGAGCCATTGCTTCATTTGATTCACTTCCTCATGAAGGAAATAAAGGTGAAAGAGAAAGGTATAATTCTGGTTCTAAACATTTTCCTTTTGATTGTGCAAAGCATGATAAATTTCCACATATGTATGGGAAAAGAATTGCATGTTCCTTTTGTGGGTTGGACAACCATAATGTTTCTAGATGTTGGAAGAGAATGGCCACATATAGGAAACTTTTGAAGGAAAAGAAGCAAGGAGCCAAAGGTCCATTAGACAAGGAAAATCATGATGTCAAGAGGATGCACATGTGTTACACTTACTGCCATAAGCAAGGACATCTTGCTGCAAAATGTTGGATTTTGAATCCAACAATGCTTCCATAAAAGCTGAAGAAAGTGGAAAGAGTAGATGGCAAAAATGGAAGTGAAGATTCCATGAATGATGTGTCTCAGAATTATTCACCTGATGATGCTAATGTGTAGACAAAGGTAGTACCTTTGAAAGGGATTGGTATGGAATGCTTAGAGTTCTTATCCGATTAAGATTGCATGTCTATTGATTCATCTACATTATATTTCGTTTTAGCTTTGAACGTACAGTGTGCTTAAGTGAAAGTTGAAGGATGAAATGCATGCATAAGCATGAGATGCATGAACACAGGGATGTTAATGATTTCCTTGTTTTTGAACACATATGTGTAATTAACTTGCAAGGTTGATTGCTTTGACATGTATGTGATGCCATGTTGACTTGGGAGAAGTTAACTTGGTCTCCAAATGGAGATAATGATGAAGTGTTTCATCTTTTGAAAAAGAGTCCAAATGGTCTTTTTCTACATGCTTGACTTGAAGGGTCATTTGTTTAAAGGCATGTTTTATGGGCTTGTTATATAGTCCCTCATTTGTGTGCAGATGTAAGACATGGAGGTGTTCACAAAATGTGAAATATGTTTCTTTTGTTGAAGCAGGAGTTTGGTCCATCCAGTTGTTGTCTGTGTTTCTGTTGTTGTTGACAACTTTCCAAATAGGTGCAAATGAAAGTTTTTGTGAAGAAGATGAAATTCAAATTTGTTTGAGCCACCTTGGACCAATGATCAAGGCAAAGAAGTTCAAACCACCTTCTATGACCATTCAGTAGAAGTTCTACAGGAAGGCAAGGAGGAAGACAATTCTTCCCAGGAAGAGCAGCCCATCCAAGAAGGGAAGTGGTCAGAAAATTTGGTTCAAAGGCACTATGCAAAGGCAAGTGTAGGGAGGCTGAAAGAAGAGGGTGAGTCAATCTTATTTACTGTTCAGATCAGTATATCAGCCTTTTGGAGACCAAAATTTCTTTTAGTGGGAAGACGTGATCCAAAAATGGATCCTAGATAAACCTCTAAGTCTAAAAGATTTCATACAAGAGGTAAAAGGTGCCAAATGGCACAAATCCTTGTGAATCAGAGGAAAGTGAAAGTCGCAGGCTACTCTCAGAAATAGTCTCATTGCAGAGATCTCTTCATTCTGAATCCAACACAACTTGAATGGGATCAAATGGACTTTAAATGAAGAAGTTATCGCAGGAAGAAGTTTCCCTTTATGCTTTGAAAAAGGGGAAAATTCCATTAAAAATGTCCTAAAAGGCTATTTGAGGAAATTGCATCACATAAGGCCAAGAGTAGGACTTAAGGTCAGGTAGAAGGGATCCCCAATCAGTGATCTCCAATGATCAGATTGACGGATCGGGTCGGAGGCAGGAATATGCACCCATAAGGCAAGGCCTTGGACTGATGCGATAGTGCGACTTGCGACTACGATCGTTGATATCAATAGATAGCTATCAGCGATCCCCAAAAGGGAAGGACCCCAGGCCATTACGACTTGTGATTGTGATCAGGCCGGACCCGATGGGGTTTAAAAGCCCAATTTCATAAAATTTCAATTTAGAAATTCGAATTTTCCTTTGTATTTCTCGTTTAATGGATTTTTGGCCATTGGCCATGCCGCTGAAGAGATTGCAACATGTGATAGCACCTCCCAGGCAGACCCGATATGAGTATAGACTGGATTTAAGGACTTTTGAAGTTCGAAAGACTGTGTTTTGGCAGATTTTCCCGAGTTTGAAGGCATTTCTCTGTGTAACCATAGAATGGTCGTTTCAGGGATTTCAAAGGTCCGTTGCCCTCATCTGTTGTAGGTTAGGTGGCCGTCTCCCTTGAATGTGTTATGCAATGATTATTTAACGCTAGAAGAAGGATTTGAGCGGGCAAAGGCTGAGAGCTAGATGGGAGTCGAACAGACAACGTGAAGGGAAGCCAAAGAGCCACAGAAGGATGATTGCACATAGAGAAATGTCTGGGGTAGCCAAAAAGCCAGAAGCTCACCTCAAAGGAGGCAGAGAGCTCAATGGAGAGCAAGCTGAATGCTAAAAGTAGTAGCAGAGAGTAGAGAGAGCCAAAGAACTACTACGTAGAGCAGCTAAGGAAGCCTTTGGGGTCACTTGAAGTTGAAGTGAAAAGCCAGAGAGCTGAAGGTTGCATAGGGCCAAGAAGCCAGAGCTAAAGAGAAAGAGCCAAAGCTAGAGCCTGAGAGCTAAAGCTAGAGCCAAGAGCCAGAGCTAAGAGCCAGAGCCAAGAGCTAGAGCCAGAGCTGAAGAGCGAGAGCGAGAGCTGAGAGCCAGAAATTTAAGAGCTTCAAGAGCCAGGGGATAAAATGGTGTCTGAATCCACTGTTTCTGTGTAAAACAATAGGAGTTGAGCCAAGAACTTGTAAAAAGGACTTACACCATAATCCCAGAGAGCCTAGTCAAGTTGACTAAAGCTCAAGGAGACGTAGCCCAAGAGTTTTGGGTGAACTCCAAATTAAATTGTTGTTCTATGTGTTTTGTTTCTTGCTGCATTAGTATTTATTGTATGTATTTACATATCAGCATACACAGTAGATTTTAAAGCACATAAACAGCCAACAATAAAAATAAGCATATACCTATAATTTCAAGCATTTCTTAATTCTGCATTGGTTAATCAATAAGACTTGGGAAAATATAAAGCTTTGGAAGTGGGAGAGGTTCTTGTAAGTTAGACAAGAGCCGAAGTGCCCCATTTTTAGATCATTGCTCAAACTCCCTAATTGATGATTCAATTAGGTTGAGAATATTCCAATGCACTTTAATCAGAAATGTGACTAAATGGTGCATCGAGTTAAGGAGGGGTACGTTTTCTACGTTTGGTGATTTAGCCACAATGTTTCTAAACTATTTTTATTTTCTTGTCCATTACGACACCAGAACTAAGCTTTTGGCAAATTTTGAGTAGGACAAGGCTACACATATTTATGACCACATTCAAGAGTGGTGCCGAAAGAAGAGAATGATTAAGTCCTATATCCCTGATGAGTTTCTTTTGGAATGGTTTTTGAAATCATTACAACCAAAGATTTCTAAGGATGTGCCACTTTCCGGGGTGTTTGCTGAAGAACAAACTATCTACATATCCTAGCAATTAGAGCTCATCCATTCCAAGTCGGGAGTTCTCTATAAGATTTTTCCTAATGCTCCTAGATAAAAAATTAATCTTGCCAAGCCAAAAGTAGGTCCCCATGCCAACGGAGTTATAGATCAGAGTAGGTCCCCAAGGGAAATAATTATTTTTTAGCGTGAATACTAATGCTGGAACCCCTACAGGGGGAAACCAAGATGGGAAATCTACATCGAATGTATATATGGTTAAGTCTCATGTTGATATTTTAAACAAAATCTCATGATTATGGAGAGGCAAAACCTTCTAAATCTAAAAATACTTCTACTACCCCATAACCTCTTCATATTAAGAGACCCATAGTAGAGCCTATACCTAGATGTTGAAAGGTTCTTCAAAATGTTTGACTTATAATCCCAATGTGAGGGTTGCTCAAAACTACTCTATTGTTGAAGATTTAGCTGAGAGACCATTTTCCATGTCAGCGTTGGAGGTACTCCAATCATATCCTACATAGAGGAGTGATTTTCTCACTATGATTGGAGTAGTAAACCCAAATAATTCTATGGCAATTAAATTTGATATGTCAAATGTTAAGACTAGACTCCCTCATCACATGGCTTTCCATATTAAATCTACATATCGGAAGAAGACCATCTTTCAAATTGTAGTTAATGAAGGGGATTCCACATGCGTCATGTCTATGTCATGTTGGATGGCTATTGGATCACCTGAAGTTGTTCCCTCTCCTACTATGTCAACTACATTCGATGATCATTCTCATAGAACTCATGGGATTCTACCTACCTTCCCTATTTGTGTAGGAGGCAAGGTCACTAATGTGGAAGTACAAATAGGTGATGCTAACCTTGATTATAATATCTTGTTGGTTCGCAACCAGGTTTACATAATGGATGTCATTGTCTCGTCTTTATTTCACACCCTATGCTTCCCTCATGAAGGGAGAATTGTTACACTTGATTAGCTAACTTATTATCCTAATGACCCCAATGCATTTGTTGACTCAATTGTTCTCTTGGTAAAGAATACCAAGCAGCCTACTGAGAATTTAGGAGTTGAAATGTATTCTTCTTTGATGGCTACTTTTGATCTTCCATCTCCTGTTGCTCATGTCAATGCCATTTCATCCTCCAGGATCGTTCCTCGATAATTTTCTTTCAGAATTAATTATTTTTCTTATCCTTGGCCCTTTCCCCATGCTAATGCAACATTAGAAGAGGGGAAAGTAGGTGGAATATCTTATCCAATATGTGCAACAGAAATTGCGTATCAAGATGTTGTGAATTCTGTAGATTCTGATTCCATCCCTCTCCCATTAGAGGATGTAGATGGGGATGTGGCACTGGTCTAGACATTTGATTCCACTTTAGCTATGGATTTCCTTGATAATGTTTTACCAACTCATGAGGAAATTCTAGAAGAAATGGCTTGTGTAGAAAGATTGTGGGATGATTGGCATCATCAGTCCTATTTTCTCCTTGATTTGAGTGAAGTTGAATCAAACTTGTCTATTCCTTCCTCTAGTGGAAATGTTCACTTTCGGTGAACATTTCTAGGAATCCCAAAGTTATTAAGAATATCTTCATTGGATCCTATTGTTCCCCTGAAGAAATAAAAATCTATACCGATCACTTTAAATAGTTTTAACATGTATTCAGTTGGTATTATGAAGAAATGCCTGGAATTGATCCTTCGATAGTTCAACCTGAGATCAAGACCTATGAAAATGCAAAGCTTGTATGGAAAAAGATTTGACTGATTAATCCTTGGAAAGCTGTGGCTATTAAGGCTGAGGTACAGAAGCTATTCAGGGAAAGATTCATCCACATTGTTCCTTTGACTGAATGGGTTTCAAATCCATTCCTTCTTGATAAAAAGAAAGGAACAATCTACGTGCGCATTGATTTTAGGGATTTGAATCAATCTTGTCCTAAATACCATTTCCCCATTCCATTAATTGATCAGATTATCAATGAGTGTGTTGGAAATGAAATATTTTTCTTCATGGATAGATTCTCTAGATACAATCAAATAACAATTTTTCCAGAGGACCAACATAAGAGAAAATTTATTTGCCCCTAGGGTAAGTTTTCATAAAGGAAAATGCATTTTGGCCTTAAAAATGTTGGAGCCACCTTTCAGTAGGCCATGTCCTACGCTTTCCATGACATTAAACATATAATTGAAGCATATTTGGATGATTTAGCTTCTCGCTCTCGCAAGAGAGTGGAACATCCAAAGCACCTTCATTTAGTCTTTGAAATATGTTGTTACTACAAAATTTAGTTGAAAACTAATAAATGCAATTTCGTGGTTACATGTGGTCAGTTATTGGGATTCAACGTGTCTAATGAAGGGATTCATGTAGATCCCTTCAAGGTTGGGGAAATATGTTGAAAATGGCAACAAGAAATTCTAAAAATAGAAGTGCTAAAAATAGCATTTTGGGTACGAGTGCTGGATTGGGCAACAGGGAATGAAAAATGGAAGTGCTAAAAATAGCATTCTATTTTTAGTAGTTCAGGATGGATTCCAATTTTAGTCAGTCCTTGGACTAAAATAGGAAGTAAAATTCGAATTTGATATTAACAAAAGTTTGTAATTAATTAATTAATTCATCTTGAGTTAATTAGTTAAGGAAAATCAAACTTGAATTCTATGTGAGGACATGCAACAGTTTATCTATTAATTGAGGAATTTATCCATCAGTTAAAGAGATAAGGATGAGTTGTAATATTGAGTTGTAATTAGTTGGCTTAGTTAACTGAGTCAAGCCCAGTTAGATTAATTTAACAGTTTGTTTAAATTAATGTGAGTTCAATTAGTTAATGCTTGCGTATTTCAGATAACTGAGTATTCACTCATGGATAACTCATGCATGTTAGTTCAAACAAAGACCTAGTTTAGATCAGAGAAGGGACAATGTACTACCAGTTGGATGAATATTTTTCCTATAAAGGAAGCTCATCCATGATGAGGATTTATCTCCTTCAGGACTGCGCAGTTGGATCAGAGGTTGGTGAGTGTGTGAAGAGGCCAATTCACACAAGTGGCTACACTAGACCCCAATCAGAATTGCACAAAGAAATAGGATGGTTGGAGGACAGACCAGAGGTTAGATAGAGGCCTTTGACTGTCTATGAGTAGCCGAGGTATTGCAAAGAGAGCAGGATAGCTTTTGAGATGATTCTTTTTGTAATACTGGATATATTTCCACTTGTATGATAATACAGAGATGGGGTTTTAGGCTGGTGCTTTCCCCTGGATATTTCTTCTGTGTTATGTGTGATTGATTCCTTCTTATTAGTTATATGTGTTAGTATTGATGTTGCTCATGTTCGATTAAGCTTCCGCTAAATTGTTTGTAGAAGTAGATCAAGTGTTTTTCTTTAGTACATTCCATTACCAGGTGATCTATAGGTGGAATTTCTACATGGTATCAGAGCTAGTTGATTTGTGGAAAAATTCTACATGGTATCAAAGCAAAGGTGATAAAAGGAGAGAATAGTATACTAAGAGGAGATTTCAAAGTTTTGAGTTTTGGGCTGAGAGTTTTAAAAGCATATATGAAAATTTCTATGCAAAATTTTTAGAAAAAAATAGCATATTTGGATTCCTTGCGGAAAAAGACCCAAATTCAAAAAAAAATTGGTTGAATCGGAGTTTTGATGAGGGAGATATTGCTAATTTAAAATCAGCTCCTTTTCTAGAAAATTTCGTGACGGTGGGAAATATGAAACAGATTGGTGTGCTAGCCAAGAACCTGTATGAACTTGAGGTTCAAGATGCATGAAAAGCCTTGAGGAGCAAGGCAAATGTTAGATACTTGGTGGTTGAGAGGGAGAGTAAATTACCTCTCAACATGCAGCGCCAGAAGAAGTCTCAGACAATTGTGGAGGAGCCATAGTTGGTGAAGCAGCTTCAGGAGGTTGTGGAGCAACCATAGCTGAAGAAGCCGAGAGGAGATAGAGTGGAGGCATCCACTCATGCAGAGACCTCCAATAGGGGGAACCTTGAGCCAGGTGGGCTGAGGGATCACTTGCAGCCATAACTCCAAGTAGGAGGTGGGGCGATGTGGAGTGATCGTCCCAAGGAGGAGGGGCAGGATCCTTGAGGTACCCAACCTCTTTGATTCGACTTTGCTATAGGAGCCCCAATGAGGAGTAGTAGGAAAAACTTATTGGGTAGAGAACAAATGCGGATGGAGTGGTAGAGAGAGCTACAGTGCATGAATCCTAAGACAGCGCATAGCTAGTAGGCTGTAGCAATGTGAGAGACACAAGTGTGTTGCACCAGTGGAGGATGGCACAGAGAGGTGTGCAATGGTGCGAGATGCATGGAAATGTTGTAGTAGCACAGAGGTTAGATAGGGAGCACTTGTTAGCAATAGGTAGAGCTTTAGCATTAGAGTATGTTTCTAGCCCAAAAGAGAGGTCAGTTGGGAGTTTTTTTTAGTTCCGAGAGTTGCTGGAGCAACCACACTTGGTAGAAGTGTTGCATGCAGAACATTCCGAAGGTACAGGATCGGATTCGAAAGGAAGCCTTTCTTGTTGAGAGGGAGTGTTGAAAATGGCAACAAGAAATGCTAAAAATAGAAGTGCTAAAAATAACACTGCTAAAAATAGTAGTTTGGGTACCAGTGCTGGATTGTGCAATAGGGAATGAAAAATGGAAGTGCTAAAATAGCATTCTATTTTTAGTAATTCAGGTTGGATTCCAATTTTAGTCAGTCCCTGGACTAAAATAGGAAGTAAAATTCGAATTTGATATTAACAACAATTTGTAAATTAATTAATTAATTCATCTTGAGTTAATTAGTTAAGGAAAATCAAACTTGAAGTCTATGTGAGGACATGCAACAATTTATCTATTAATTGAGGAATTTATCCATCAGTTAAAGAGATAAGGATGAGTTTTAATATTGAGTTGTAATTAGTTGGCTCAGTTAACTGAGTCAAGTCCAGTTAGATTAATTTAATATTTTGTTTAAATTAATGTGAGTTCAGTTAGTTAATGCTTGCATGCATGTAACTACTATATTTCAGATAACTGAGTATTCACTCATGAATAACTCATGCATGTTAGTTCAAACAGAGACCTAGTTGAGATCAGAGAAGGGACAATGTACTATCAGTTGGATGAATATTTTTCCTATAAAGGAAGCTCATCCATGATGAGGATTTATCTCCTTGAGGATTGCACAATTGGATCAGAGGTTGGTGAGTGTGTGAAGAGGCCAATTCACACAAGTGGCTACACTAGACCCCTATCATAATTGCGCAAAGAAATAGGAGGATTGGAGGGTAGAGCAGAGGTTAGATAGAGGCCTTTGACTGTCTATAAGCAGCAGAGGTATTGCAAAGAGAGAGTAGGATAGCTTTTGAGCTGATTCTTTTTGTAATACTCGTTATATTTCCACTTGTATGATAATACAGAGATGGGGTTTTAGGCTAGTGCTTTCCCCTAGATATTTCTTCTATGTTATGTGTGATAGATTCCTTCTTATCAGTTATATGTGTTCTTATTGATGTTTCTCTTGTTCGATTAAGCTTCTACTAAATTGTTTGTAGAAGTAGATCAAGTGTTTTGCTTTAGTACATTACATTACCAGGTAATCTATAGGTGGAATTTCTACATGGTATCAGAGCTAGATGATTTGTAGAAAAATTGTACATGGTATTAGAGCCAAGGTGATCAAAGGAGAGAATAGTATATTGAGAGGAGATTTCAAAGTTTTGATTTTTGGGCCGAGAGTTTGCAGAGCATATATGAAAATTTTTGTACAAAATTTTTAGAAACAAATAGCAGATTTGGATTCCTTGTGGAAAAAGACCCAAATTCAAAAAAAAAAATCGGCTAAATCGGAGTTTGGATGAGGGAGATATCGTTGATTTAAAATCATATCTTTCTCCAAAAAATTTCTTGATGGTGGGAAATATGAAACGGATTGGTGTGCTAGCCAAGAACCTGTATGATCTTGAGGTTCAAGATGCATGCAAAGCCTTGACGAGCAAGGCAAAGCTTAGATACTTGGTGGTTGAGAGGGAGAGTAAATTACCTCTCAACTAGCAATGCCAAAATAAGTCTCAGACAATTGTGGAGGAGCCACAGTTGGTGAAGCAGCTTCAGGAGGTTGTGGAGCAGCCACAACTAGAGAAGCCAAGAGAAGATAGAGTGGAGGCATCCACTCATGCAGAGACCTCCAGTAGGGGGACGCCTTGAGCTAGGTGGGCTGAGGGATCACTTGCAGCCATACCTCCAGGAGGGAGGTGGGGCGATGTGGAGTGATCATCCCAAGGAGGAGGGGCAGGATCATTGAGGTACCCAACCTCTTTGATTCGAATTTGCTACAGGAGCCCCGATGAGGAGTAACAGGACTAATTGATTGGGTAGAGACATATGCGGATGGAGTGGCAGAGAGAGCTATAATGTAGGAATCCCAAGATAGTGCAAAGCTAGCAGGCTGTAGCAATGCGAGAGGCACAAGTGTGTTGCACCAGTGCAGGATGGCACAGAGAGGTGTGCAACGGTGCGAGATGCATGGAAATGTTGTAGTAGCACAGAGGTTAGAGAGGGGGCACTTGTCAGCAGCAGGTAGAGCTTTGGCATCACAGTATGTTTCTAGCCCAACATAGAGGTCAGTTGGGAGTTTTTTTTGTTACGAGAGTTGCTGGAGCAACCACACTTGGTAGAAGTGTTGCATGGAGAACATTTTGAAGGTACATGATCGGGTTTGAGAGGAAGCCTTTCTTGTTGAGAGGGAGTTTTGAAAATGGCAACAAGAAATGCTAAAAATAGAACTGCTAAAAATAGCAATTTGGGTACTAGTGCTGGATTGGGAAACGGGGAATGAAAAATGGAAGTGTTAAAAATAGCATTCTATTTTTAGCAGTTTAGGATGGATTCCAATTTTAGTTAGTCCCTGGACTAAAATAGGAAGTAAAATTCGAATTTGATATTAAAAACAATTTGTAAATTAATTAATTAATTCATATTGAGTTAATTAGTTAAGGAAAATCAAACTTGAAGTCTATGTGAGGACATGCAACAATTTATTTATTAATTGAGGAATTTATCCATTAGTTAAAGAGATAAGGATGAGTTGTAATATTGAGTTGTAATTAGTTGTCTCAGTTGACTGAGTCAAGTCTAGATAGATTAATTTAACAGTTTGTTTAAATTAATGTGAGTTCAGTTAGTTTATGCTTGCATGCATGTAACTACTGTATTTCAGATAACTGAGTATTCACTCATGGACAACTCATGCATGTCAGTTTAGATAGAGACCCAGTTGAGAGCATAGAAGGAACAATGTACTATCAATTGGATGAATATTTTTCCTATAAAGGAAGCTCATCCATGATGAGGGTTTATCTCCTTCAGGACTGCGTAGTTGGATCAGAGGTTGGTGAATGTGTGAAGAGGCCAATTCACACAAGTGGCTGCACTAGACTCCAATCAGAATTGCGCAAAGAAATAGGAGGGTTGGAGGGCAGACCAAAGGTTAGATAGAGGCCTTTGACTGTTTATGAGCAGCAGAGGTATCGCAGAGAGAGCATGATAGCTTTTGAGTTGATTCTTTTTGTAATACTGGTTATATTTCCACTTGTATGATAATATAGAGATGGGGTTTTAGGCTAGTGCTTTCCCCTAGATATTTCTTCTATGTTATGTGTGATTGATTCCTTCTTATCAGTTATATGTGTTCTTGTTGATGTTGCTCATGCTCGATTAAGCTTCCTCTAAATTATTTGTAGAAGTAGATCAAGTGTTTTTCTTTAGTACATTGCATTACCATGTGATCTACAGGTGGAATTTCTACAAAATACTTCAGTTTCCTCCCCCGTCGAGTATCCGTCAACTTAAAAGTCTCCAAGGAAAAGCCAATTTTTTAAGGAGATTTATCGTAAATTATGTTGAGATCACAAAAGGATTTATGTGTTTACTCAAGAAATGAGTTCCATTTATTTGGGATGACTTTTCTCCATTCTTGTTCAATGCTTTGAAAAAGGCATTGACCTCTACTCCTCTTCTGTGTCCACCTGATTATAATAGAGATTTCCTCTTATATCTTGTAGTAGTAGAATCAAACATTGGTATGGTTCTGCTTCAAAAATGCAATGCCCTTAGGGAGAATGTGATTTAATATCTAAGTCATGTCTTAGTTGGTTTTGAACTTAGATATTCTCATGTTGAGAAATTGGCTTTCGAAGCTTTTCATGTTGTCCAGCGACTCCACCATTACATTCTACTCAGAAAAACATTTGTATTGGCTGACATCAACCCATTTCAATTTTTTCCTAGTAGGCGAGTGATTGGGGGAAGATACAATAAAAGGATTGTGATTTTACAAGAGTTTGATCTCGAGTTTATGTTAGCTAAGTCGAAAAAATATTTTATTTTTGTAGAATTGATTTCAGAATTTCCTTGTGAATGAGATGTTGTTTATGAAGAATCATTTCTAGATGAGCATATTTTTCTCATCTCCTCACAATATCCTTGGAATGGAGATATCATTATATATCTCCAGACTTTGAATTTCCCTTAGTATTTTTCTAAGGATGAATGCCGAAAGTTGTGTCACCTAGCTAAAAATTATCTTATCATTGGTTATACTCTATATAATCAAGGAATTGAATCAATCCTTAGATGTTCTTTAACCTTAGAAGAACCTATGTTAGTTTTGATTGACTACCATAGTGGAGCTTGTGGATGTCATTTATCTGGTTTTGCTACAACCCAAAAAATATTGCGTGTAGGTTATTTCTGGCCCTCGATTTTCAAAGATTATATTGAATCAAACAATAAATGCTATCCTTATCAAGTTTACACTCAAAAAAATGTGCGCGCATCCAACTCCACTTTTCCTGTTATCATTGTCAGTCCATTTACCAAGTTGTGTATTGATTTACTACTTGTAACTCAACTTCATCTAAGGGCCATAAGTATATTATCATACCGGTAGACTACTTCGCCAAGTGGGTTGAAGCTATGCCTACTTTCAATAACAACGGTGAGACAAAAACTCTTTTCCTATTCAATCAAGTCATTTCATGCTTCGGTATTCATAAAGATATTTTCACTAATCACGGCAGTCACATCGAGAATAGGAAGATGTATGAGTTGGATCTGAAGTTAGGATTTTAGCATGAGCACTCGTCTCCTTATTTTACTTAAGAAAATGGACAAGTAGAAGCTGTAAATAAATCCCTTAAGACCATCCTGCAAAGGAAGATCAATTAGGCTAAGTCCAACTGGAACATCATGCTATATCCTTATCTTTGGGCATACCAAATGTCGATTAAGATTGCTACGGGTTTTACTCATTTTTAGCTGGTTTATGGGTTGGAATCAATCTTTCCTATAGAATTTGAAATTCGATATCTCAAATTAGCAGTCCAACTTCTTCTCGAGATCTCAAGTCTTGAAGAATGCCTCATTCATTTGGAACATCTTGATGAGCAATGTATAGATGTAGCCATAATGAACAAAGCTCATAAAAAAGAGTAAAACCACAGTATGACAAGACTGTACAACCTAGGATTTTCTCTGAAGGTGACCTTGTTTTTGTCTTTGACCAAGGAAAAGACACCATGGGGGCAGGAAAATTTAAACCTATGTGGTACTGTCCTTTTATTGTTAACAAGGTCTTGAAGAAGGGTGCATATGAATTAGTTGACTTTGAGGGAAATGTGTTGTCGATGCCCAAAAATGGGTTCTATCTCTATTGGGATAGGGTCCCTAGGGTCAGTTGTGGGGTTAGTTAACCCAAATTTTGTATAAGTTTTTGTAAAATATGTAAAGTGTCCATGAAATGTGGATGCGGAGTGCACAAATAGATAGGAGTCAAAGGGGTCTTATCCCCTTGTTTGGATAAGTAGATAAGTTGGTTTTGAGACTCACTCATGGTCCCCAAACCATGGTATTGTATTGAGAAGGCTATGTATTTGAGTCATAGTGAGTCTAGAAGAAGTAACTAAGGGAGCTAATGAAAGATAGAGACTCTTTCGGGCAAGTGCTAAGGCAGGAAGGCTCTACTTCCTGTACTTAGGCAAGAAGGGGAAGGCTCATGTCACTGAGTGCGCAAGAGGCCTTTGTAAGTCCACAGTTGAGTGCATGGACCCCTGCAACTAAGTGTGCAGGGTAGAAGATTCTGTAATCTGAACATTGAAGATCAATAAAGACAGATTTTCAAGAATTATTGAGCAATATAAGTATTTCTTTTGATTTTGTTTATGCTATGATTTATCACTTATAATGTGTTTTCTATGGAATAATGAATGCATGCTGTGAAAAACCACTGAATATGTCTTATTTATGCATAATTTAAATAGTTATCTAGTTTTGTGAAGATAAATAGTTATTGCTGCTATGTTTTCTAATGAATTGGATAGATATGCACAAAGTCAAGTCTAGGGTTATTTATTAATGTGCAAAAGTGAATAAATTTTCTATTTAAGGTCCGCAAAGACTGATCGTAGACCTTCACAAAGGTCTAGAAGCCGTTTTCATAGAGTTGCAGTGGTGAACCATAGGAGACTACCGATCTGCGGAAAGGAAGATCTAAGCTATAGAATCTTAAGAACCACTTATCACATTTGACTGGATGTAGAAACCTGGTTTTGGCATCCCCTAATACTGCTTCGGGTGAGACTGCAGCTTGAACTATGTAGGTTGTTTCCAAAAGGACTAGCAGTTAGGGTTTTATTGGTTGGCACAAACAACTCTGAACCTGGGTCAGGCCCCCTTAAGCCAATAAATGGTTCCATTGTCGGGACCGAGATCTATCTAAGAGATGTGTGATAAATGGTTTCCTACGAAGAAAGAGCTTGATAAGTGGATTGATAAAAAATCGCACGTGTTCGCAACTCAAGAGAACAGGAGCCATAAATTATCCAAGGAGCAGTGGTTGCATAGATTTTTGTACATGACTGAGACCGACACGTTCTTCTATTTCTTCCCGAAGAACTATACCAGTGGTTATCTAAATTGGACGATAGTCAAGGGACATGGAGGCTCAAAGGTCTGATAGTGTGGACTTTTGAATTGGTGCGATGTCTGGAAGCATTAGAAATCAATATCATGCGGGCTATGGATCACTGGGTTAATCACATGTTGGGTAGTTTTGTGACTTATTTCGCGATTGGTAGAAATATCAACTATAGAGAAGCAGAGAAAAGGATTTTTAAAGGAGTGCAAGGTAAGTATTTAAAATCATTGAAGACCTGGGTTAAAATGATGTTATCTGAAAAAAGGTTTATGCAGTTACCTTGATGTTTGGGGCTACACAAAGTGGGTGATTCTTTAGAAGGAACGGAGGATCCAACCCATAATATAGTCCGCTCATTGAACCCCCTTCAAGTCACGACGAAGGGGCAGTGTTGACTCCACAACGAAGTGTAGTTCAGTTAATAATGCAGTGTATTCTGAGGATACCTCATCCATCCACTCCACCTCCACCTCCACCTCATACACCTACACCTATGCCTTAACCCCCTCCACCTCCATTTCAACCATTCAACATGGCGAATGTGATGAGGATGTCGATCTTTAAAGGAACGGGGACCGAAGACCCAGAACAATTTTGGTTTGTCACAGATGTTGTTTGGACAACATAATAGATTAAGAATGATAATATTAAGAAAGCGCAGTTGGTTACAGCCTTACAGGACCGTGCATTAACATGGTATATCAAGTATTGCACTGATAACCCCAACGCATCATTGGCAGATACTCAGATTTCTTTGAACAAGGAGTTCAACAAGCCTAAATCAAAGGCGTAGTCAGTAATTGAATTTAAGGAAATCTGAAAAAAGGTCGATGAGACACCTTGGGACTTTGATCGGAGGTTGAAATGCCTGATCAGGAAGGCTAATATGCAAATATCATATTCCCAACATCGTGATTGGTTTATAGCATCGCTCTTGCCACATTTAAGAATACATTTGTCACATCAGAAAATAGCAACGCAAGTAGAAGCCTTGGAGATCATGATGAGGCTAGATGCATCACCTATTCAAGATACAAACCTCAGAGTGAAACAAATTCATTTGCAACTGGAAATCATGCACTTGGAGTTGCAGAGCTTGAAGAAAGGATGGAAGCTCAGTCGGAGGTGTGCGTTGAGATCTAGTGTTTGAAATGTAAGAGTCATGGACATGATAAGGACCATTGCCCACTCTTTAAGAGTTACATCATAGGGGGAGGGACTGTTCCCCTGAAACCAGAGAATGATGTTGGGACGAATGAGGGATTTGCATTATGGTGCGCTATTTTTTAGGTCACAGGACATCATGAAATTGATAATTGCCACCTATTGCAGAAGTTTGTACAAACCCCTCAATAGTTATTTTGTAATTTCTGTAAGTCTGTAGGGCACGATGAATGCCATTATAGAAGTTATGAGATGATGATGGATATGACCCTTACATACAGAATGCAAGAAGAAAACTGGCCTCAAGATTAATGCGCAGGAGTAGCACGTGGAGGATTCCAAGGCTGAGGATGAGGAAGAGGCATTGGACCAGGGCAATGGCATGGGTAGGTAATCTGTTATAATTGTGGCAAAGCAAGGCACTTCACGCAAGATTTTCCACATCCCACACATCCCTCATGCTAGTATTTTCGACAGTTTTACCATGTCATATAGCAATGTCTAGTCCTTATGGAAAAGATGTAAGAGAAGAAGGCACAACCCCAACAACCTATGAAAAACATTCAGATGATGAGGGTTGAGCCCCACGAAGAGGATTAGAACATAAATATTTTGTTGAGAAGTGGTATGACAACTGTTGCAGATAAAGGTAAGCAACCTAAGGAAGACGGATGGGTACGCAAGGCTACTGAGAAGGAAGTAGACTTTGATCTGAATCGCAGTAAAGAAACATTCTTGGAAGAAAAGAAGAACATCACTGAGGCCTCCACCTCAAGAGTTCAAGAGACAGTGATAGCAACTAATGCGACTCAAGAAGTAGATCCTTCAATACTAGTTACCTTTTTGAAGACTTGTATGAAGCTTCTGCATGATCAAAAAGTCATCGAAGGATTACAAGACTTAATAGACAAGTGTGCGAATAAGGAAAAGCCTCCTACTAAACATCACACAGTAATAAAGATTGGTAAACATAAGGCATGAATGGGACACGAGATGAGGCTAACCGTGCAGATAGGTGAATATGAAATGGACCAGGTAATCTTAGATCTAGGGCCTAATGCGAATTTCTTGCCTAAGAAGACATGGGAAAGGATGGGCAGACCTGCACTGCAGTGGTCTCTTATTCAATTGCACATGGAATATTAGCAGAAGATTATTCCAATGGGTCGCTTATATGGTGCAACAGTGGACATTGAGGGTGCAAGTGTGTTGACTGACTTTGAAGTCATTGAAATAGTGGATGATAGCAACCCATACCATGCACTGTTAGGAATTGACTGCACTATTGATATGAATGGGGTAATCAATTTGAAGAAGTAGAAGATGTTGTTTGAGAAGAAGTCACTCAGGGTTGTAGTGCCACTAGACCCAGCAGAAGGAGTGCATTATGATGACCAAGTCGGTAAGGTGTGTCTTTACTAAGGTAAGAAATATTTCACATTTTGATGCTTTGACTGATGTGGAACTGTCTCTAGATGAATTTGAAAGAGAAGTATTGGAAGAGCATCACTTTCAGGCACTGGAGTTGGTGTTGCGATATACGCCTACCCATTGGTGTGGTACGCACAAGGAGAGCTTTGCTGGATGGAGAGAATACATAAGGATGATGAAGTTAAAGTTTGGGTATTCTAATACTCGAATAACAGAAAAATAGAGTGGGAAGGATCATCTGTGTGATCATTTAGCACAATGGAATAAGGCTTGGGGAACAAACCCACAACTAGAATGGGCACATATATGCTATTATACGCTAGATACGATCCCAATGAACGGCTATTTGGAGACAAAGTTTTGCCATGGGACTGCTAAATGGGATGTTTTAAGGGAGAGTTTTCTATTAACCTTCAGCTTTGAGGATGGGTTTGATAGTATTGATGAAGTGCTACAAGACATAAAAGTAGTTATATTCAGAATGCCAAAGGAGTCGGTAGACTGGACTCAGCTAGATTGGAGTACATAGTTGCGCCATCCATTGGAATGCTATAGTGTGACTGTTGAAGAAGAGGATGATCCGTAGAATATTACCATTGCATAAACTAAAGGACAACACAAGGTTGAAGGACCGAAGATGGTGAACCCACATATATAAGAGCCTTTTAAAAATCGACAGGTATACATTGGATCTGAAGAAGAACCTAAGTTCCCGAAGATAGAAAACTATTGGGATGAAGATACGGTTGATAAGGTAGCTGAGATGCTTCGCGAGTACCAAGATGTATTCCCCATGAAGTTTTCATATTTGAAAGGGATTGTCGAAGATTTAGGTGTTATGAAGATTACATTAAAATCATATGTGAAGCATATTAAGCAGCGACTTTACTGATTGAATCCAAAGTGTAAGGAGAAGGTGCTCCTAGAACTAGATAAAATGATGAAAGCTAGTATCATTTAGCCTACAGAAGAATCATATTGGGTAAGCCCAATGGTGGTCCAAGAAAAGAAACAAAAGGGTGAGATTCACATATGCTATATTTGTGGAAGTTGAATGATGCTTGCATGCATGATCCATTTCTGACGCCATTTATTGACGAAGTATTAGAGAACGTTGGGAGACAGGAGGCATATTTGTTCATTGATGGTTTTTTGGGTTATCATCAAATAAAGATCACACCTGCATATTGAAGAAAAACAACCTTCGCGACTGAGTGGGGTTTCTTCCAATATACAATTATGCCATTCAGACTAAAAAATGCGCTTGCAATATTTTCCCAGATAGTGATCACGACGTTCAAGGAATTCATTCATAAGTTCCTCGAGGTATATTTTGAAGATTGGATTGTGTTTGGGTTAGTGAAATGCCATGTTGCGAGTCTGCGCCTAATGTTGGATACATGTCAAAGGTATCAGATCGCGCTGAACCTAAAAAAATTTATATTTTGTGTGCCTTTTGGGATTTTGCTCGGCCACGTTGATTGTAAGCAGAGATTGATGGTGGATGCTACGAAGATCGCCGTAATTGTGAATTTGGAACCTCCCAGGAACGTGAAACAACTGCGTGCAACATTGGGCCACACTGGGTAATACAGGAATTCTATCAAGGTGTATGCCCAGATAATCGCACAAATGGAGAAACTATTAAAGAAGGATGTGATGTTTTGCTGGGATGAAGATTGTTAATGCAACTTGGATTTCTTGAAGGAGAAAATGGTGACAACACCTCTTTTGTTGTTTCCAGACTAGAAAAAGGAGTTTCATGTGCATGTTGATGCTTCATGTATTATGCTAGGAGCAGTATTAACACAAGCTAGTGAGGGAGAGATCAATCATCTGATAGCTTTCACGAGCAAAAATTTATCCAAATTCGAGAAGAATTACTCCACCACAGAGCGTGAAGGGTTGGCGATGGTCTACGCACTGCAGAAGTTTAGACATTATTTGTTAGGTGGACATTTTAAAATGTATATAGATCACTCCAGATTGAAATACCTAGTTGATAAGCCTGTGTTTTGGGGGAAGATCTACCAATGGTTTCTATTATTTCAGGAGTATGACTTCGAGGTGATTGTGAAGCCTGGAAGGTTGAATGCAGGCTCAGGCCATCTATCAAGGATTGAAATAGGTGACGAACCAAGTAGTTTGGACTAAGGATTGATGAACGTGCATCTCTTTTTGGTGTGCGTTGCAGACAGTCATTTTGTCGATATTATTCAATTTTGATCAACCGAAACAACCCCGGAAGGTTATTCCACTCAATAGAAGAAGGATTTTTTTGGAAATTGTGGGTTAATTGTATAATATGGGGCCATATGATATATTGCAAAGGTATGTTTCAGATTTTTAACGTGCTAGTATCCTAGCTGAAGCCCTAGACGAGAAGCAGATAGTCACTATGTAGGAAATGCGACCGCGCAGAAGATTTTGTGTGCTAGGTTATGGTGGCCAACATTACACAAGGATTCTAAGGCATACTGCAAGGTGTGTGATGCTTGCCAAAGGATGGGGAAACCTTCATGAAGGGATGAATTGCCTTTAAATCCCCAAGTTTCATTGCAGGTATTTGAGAAATGGGCCATTGATTTTATAGGTCCAATATAACCACCAGGAAAGAAGATGGGCACGCGGTATAAATCACTGCAACTGAGTATTTAACCAGGTGGGAGGAAGTGTAGCCATTGAAGGATTGTATAGCAACCACTATTGTGAATTTTCTATTCGATTATGTCTTAACGAGATTTGGTTGTCCTAAGATTTTGATGAGTGATAGGGGTATGCATTTTTTGAATGAAACAATCAGCGTGATGTTGGAAGAGTTTTAGGTATATCATCAGAATAGAATGCCCTATCACCCATAGGTGAATGGAACAGTGGAAGCTTTTAACAAGATTTTGGAGCATGCATTGATGAAGGTATGCAACGCACAGAGAAATGACTGGGGCATGTGTGTACCTACTGTGTTATGGGCTTATAGGACGACCTATAAGAAATTGACAGGACAAACACCATTCAGGTTGGTCTATGGAATTGAAGCAATCATGCCGATGGAGTATATTATGCCCAGTCTAAGGATTGCATCCTTGACTAAGATGGTTGATAGTGAGAACTTGGAGGAATGGCTCGCGCAGATCTTGGAGTTAGAAGAATACCCCTTCCTTACAGGATTTCACCAACAAGTGCAAAAGGAATGCAAGAAAGCATGGCATGATTGGCATATTAAGTTGTGCACATTCAAGGTCGATGATTTGGTGTTGTTATATGATAGAAAGTTCATGAAGTTTCTAGGAAAATTTTAAATGCACTAGTTAGGGCCATATGCTATTAAGGAGATCACAAATGGTGGCACAGTTCGTCTCGTGAAGTTGAATGGAGAACCATTCCCTGGAAAATTAAACGAAAGTAGGTTGAAGTTGTACATAGGGGATCCTGCCCCTGTGTGATGACTATATGGACACGGGACAGTCTTAGTACTTCACGCAGTTGAAAGGGATTGCGGGAATATAAACTACGTTGCCCGAATAAGTGAAGAACGGGGTAGAATGGTTGTGCGATGGATGACAAGGGTGTGACTAGTGAAGTTGCATTGGATGAGTTGCATCATGCAGGATGGTGCTGCACAGGTGGGTCCAAAAGTAGCCGTTGAGGTTACTATTCATGATTTGATGGCCAAAAATTAGTTAAGAGGAATGGGTAGCCGATATATGGAGAAAATATTTGGAGATCTAGATGCATTTCCAGAGACTTGTTCTTCAGCAAATGACTGCCACAAATCCCATAGAAGCCATAAGTTCAGAAGCTATTGTGTTTTATGCATTAGGCCCTGAGAGTTCAAGTAAGGAAGCTTCAATCCTTGTGCTTACCACGCCAAGGTCTTTGAGGCCAAAGCAATTTGTCGAAAAAGAAAATAAATCTGCCGCAAAAGAGAAGCAACTCGCCACAAAGGAGAAGCAAAAGAATTCGATGCTAGTGAGAATGTCACCGAGGAAGAATCTGGAGGTGGGACAAAAGGAGTAAAAAGACAAACAACTAGGGAAGGTGGTTGATTTGGAGGAAGAGGAATACCAAGGCATAGAGGAATTTTATGCCAAAGAGGTAGAGCCTATATCATGGCTCTCCTAGTATATCCCTCCACGGAAGGGAAAGACCAAGGTTACCAAAGACCCCGATTCCAGGAAATTCTCAATTTCAACTCCCCTGTTGCCTGAACAAGTGGAATTTGAAGGCATTCCTTTAGCGTGAATTTCGATGATGAAAATGGAGGATTGGGACCTTGCAGACCATGAGAGGTTCACACATTTGGAAAAAAGCAAGTATATGACCAAAATTTACTATGAGGAGACTGGAATTACGTGCTTGGAGCCCATGAAGTGGGTCAGAGGTGTTGAGCAGGAGGGGTTGCTACACATGCTTTTTGTACCACATTATCATGTACCAAATATCAACACAGTTTGTGTGCACCAGCTCCTCGCACTGGTGCACAATGGGTGCCTATGGCTTGGGGAGCCCATCCCAATAACAAACATGTTAATCCATCACATAAAGAAGTTGCCTTACAAAGGAGAAGACCCTACCAAGGAGTTTGGAGGGAAAAATGGGGAAAAATAATTGGCGAACAAGATGAAGGTAGAGTATGGGCTTGTTAAGAAGTCACGTGGATACTATATCACTCTATTCAGGACCAGGCAGTGCAGTTCGTCGCCCAAATTCTCGCAGGAAAAATTATGAGGAAGTGTCGCACGGAAGAAGTTCTGACACTGGTAGTATCACTAGTAGCACAGTGCGTGAAGGGCATCTAATACAATTGGGCAAAGTATCTATGCAAGGAGTTCCTCGCAATCTACTGAGAAGCCCTGGAGGAAAGGAAGTTGTTTCATTATGCTTGGCTTTTATTATCATTTGCTTTAGTGGCTTAGAGATTGCTGGAGGATAGTCAGTTTCCCCTGCACAAGGAAGATTTACCCTAGGCAGTGCGGTTCACCTCGTTGTGGTCTACAAAGGATCCAACAAGGATCAAGGAATCAAAAATTTTCTAGATTCTCATGGAGATAGACCTTCACATGGTTATTAGTCAGAGGCCAAGGTTGTCCCCAAACTTCTTCACACAACTGAAATCCTACGCAGAGTTCAAGGCCGATTTCCACAGTGTTTCAATTAGAGCGTGAAAGGACCCAAAGCATGTATGGCGTAAGTTTCCCTATCTAGTATCTGATTTGGATGTGCAGGAGATCATGGGGTATTGGCCAATAGAGTGGTGCAAACCCATGGAGATTGATGTGGGAACAAGAAAAGGTGTAGAGAGCTCTATTGCGCAGAAGCGTAAGGAAGCAGCCTAGAAAGCTGTGCGCTCTAGTTGAGTAGAAGAAGAGGGAAGTTGTTGCTAAGGCAACTACTGAGGAAGAACACACAGAGAAAGAATGTGCTACCAAAGAGTAGGCAGAAAAGAATGTTAGGATATAGAAGAAGGTAGAAATTCAGCCTCATAGCAAACAGACGGGCAAGAACTGTCAGAATAGGGAGGAGGTAGTGGTGAGGAACAGAGCACTCCTTTCACCTTGAAGAGGTGTGGAAAGGAGCATATAGGTGGAAAATTAAAAAGTAATAAGTTTGATAAGAAGACACACATCGACCCAATGGTGATGACAGAAGGTGATCTTGATGAGATCAGTGACAAGGTGAGAGACACGACAACTGAGGTGTTGCAACAGTTTGAGCAATAGTATATGCAGATGCTGGGGATCATCCAAAAGGATCTATGCAAGCTATAGATCTAGGCTAATAGGATTCGAGTAGGCGTCGGGCAAGAAAGAGGGGTGCAAGCAAGCTTGACATAAGAAAGTGGCGTTGTGGTAGAGCTAGAATAGACTCTATACCTCATAGTCATATCATTGCCAGAAGGGTTTGTTCGCACAAAATCAGATGGATTGTGCTGTGATCAATATTGTGAAGGAAATGAGAGTGAATTTGGCCACGCTGCCACTCTAGACCCTCCTTGTGCTGCATCAGTGGATTTTAGAGGAGTTGAGGATCAGAGAGAAACGCACCCTCACCGTCATCAGTGAGTTTAAGGTCAACAACGAATGGATGTTCACAGAAAAAACTCAGGCACTAAAGGAAAAGGAGGAGCTATAGCCATGATGTTAGAGCCTAGAGACGATGATAGAATAGGCATGAAAAACAACACCAGAATTGAACATCCCTGAGGATGCTGAAGCTTCAGAAAAAATAAGGAAATTGGTTGCTACAATACGTGCCTCAAAGGAGGAAGTCGGCAGGGTTACTTTTGACTTCTAGATGAAGATAGGAGAGATGCAGTTGAAGTTGTAGGCAACGACTCTGCTAGAGGTCCAAGAGAAATGTAGAGCAGCAATAAAGGATGGTATGAACACATTGGATACCACAGTCATAGAATGTACAACGATGTTTGAAGTGGCTATGGAATTATGGACAAATTTGCAGGAGGAATTGAACCTGCAAAAGCTGAACATCGATGTCCAAGAGACACAACAACAATATGATGAGGTCCAAGCGACTGCATGCACTTTGGCTCGAGCGCAATTCCTCGCGAAGTTACAAAAGGGAAAGTAGCTACAAGCATAGGTGGAAGAATTGCAGAGGAAAGAGGACCTACTAAAGGCCAAATTATAGCCGTGGCTAGAGGAATCTTTTCAGCTTACTCTGTCACTTCAGGAAAAGCTAAAGGTGCTACAACAGACTCAGAGGACAATGCATCTAGTAGGGGAGGGCCAACAATAGAGAAATTGGTCGAAGAGGTGCAACAGGCTGCGGCACGGAGCGTTGCTGATGTAGAAATTTTGAATAATATGACACTTATTCACAAATATTATCCCGATTATACACTATTGCGGAATACATGCACAATACATAACCTCCTCTATGTTGATCATCAATTTAGCAGCATTAAAAACAATGAAACATCAATTGCATGCACACATTAACACAGTATGTAACCCAGGGAAAGCATACAGTTGAAAACCCCACACTATCTATATATTATAATGATTGATAACATGTAACAATACATAGTACAATACTCCTCACAAGTACTCAGTACTATCTCCACCTGTTACACACAAACTAGCTCAGATCTGATGCCTCAAATATCCTCTGCTGCTTGCCTGCCTCCACTGCGCAATCCTGCATGAGAATGATGATGAATGGCTGAAGAAAACTCTTATTTCCTTGGCTGAACCATGCAATCCTCATTGGCATTACTCAATCCCATTGATTGTGCAAGATCTCATGCACAACTATAGTCACAATTGATAGCAATCTCAACCTCTAACATCTGTCTCCACTGAACTGTCCATGCACTGAGTTAACTGATGTATTCTTTAGTTGCTTTATGAGTTAATAATTAGTGAATTAATTAACAATTAATTCACATCACTCATCACTTGTTTATTCTACAGTTAGACTAAATACAACTAGTTTAACCAAGTCAAACTGAACACAACTCCATCAACTCCATAATCAACTCCACCAAACTCAATCACTTGAGTTCTAACTGAAGTCCACCATGAAATAGCTCAACTGACCCACAAGAAAAGTGTATTTCCTTCTGACAGCTGCATGAGCCACATTTGTAGCTCAAACTGAAGTGCTCCAAGAGGATAAGATAATGTTTATAGTCCAAATATTATTATGAGCTAATAATATTCGATTGTTTTATTTTTAGCCTGGCAGTCTAAAAATAGACTCTGCCCATATGTCTAAAAATAGAAGTCCATCTATTTTTACCAACATCACCAATCATCCACAAATAACATCCTGCAACTCATAGATCATGATCCATATGTCTAAAAATAGACATAGTCTAAAAATAGACTTTGCGCCAAAAATAGCCTGTGGGCCCACTTAGTGAAGGCGACTCCTTTCCACTAAGCTCCATCATCTTGTTGCATTTTCAACACTCCCTCTCAATTAGATATGGATTATCTGCAACCCCTATCCTGCAACTCTAGAATGTTTTGCATGCAACACATTTGCCCAGACCACTTGCTCCAACAACACTTGGAACAAAAATACTCCCAACTGACCACTCTGTTGGGCTAGGAACATACTTTGATGCTGAAGCTCTACCTATTGCTGACAAGTGCTCCCTCTCTGACATCTGCGCTACTGCAACATCTCCATGCATCCTGCACCATTGCACACTTCTCTGTGCCACCTAGCATTGTGCAAAACACCTGTGCCTCTCGCATTGCTGCAACCTGCTAGCTATGCGCTGTCCTGGGATTCTCTACATTGTCGCTCTCTCTACTGCTCCATCCACATCTGTCTCTACCTAATCAGTCAGTTCCTTCTACTACACATCGGGGCTCCCGTAGCAAGGTCTCATCCAAGAGGTTGGGCACCTCAAGGATCCTGCCCCTCCTCCTCGAGACGATCACTCTATATCGCCCCACCTTCTACTTGGAGGTATGGCTGCATGTGATCCCTCAGCCCACCTGGATCAAAGTTTCCCCCTACTGGAGGTATCCGCATGAGTAGATGTCTCTACTCAATCTCCTCTCAGCTTCCCTTGTTGTGGCTGCTCCACAACCTCCTGAAGTTGCTGCACCAATCATGGCTCCTCCACAATCGTCTGAGACTTCTTGTGGCTCTGCATGTTGAGAGGTAATATACGCTCCCTCTTAACCACCAAGTCTCCATCAGTTGCCTCGATGCACAAGGATTTGCATGCATCTCGAACCTCAAGAGCATATAGGTTCTTGACCTGTGAACCAATCTGCTTCACCTATCTAGTGATGATGTGTCTAAGGAAAACCTTTCCCTTACTGAAGACTACATCACAACCTCTGTCTTCCAGCATCGCGATCGACACCAAGTTTCTCTTCAGTCCTAGTACATACTTGACATCGGTCAAGATAAGGTGAGCTCCATGCTCCCTCTGAAAAATAACCGTGCCTACACTTGAGACACTATACTTCTCATCATTACCCATCGCTATGAGTATCTGGAGATCTTTCTCCTCCAAAGTACTGAACAAACTCTTGTCACCGGTCATGTGGAAAGAAGCTCCACTATCAAGAAACCAACCACTTCCCACCATGGATGAAACCATGCATGCGAAGAGTGTGAAATCCAACTCAAACTGTGAAGCAAGTGCCTCACCTTCAGATCCTTTCCCAAATCCCTTCTTGGATTTCTTCTTTGGGAAATTAGTAGCATAATGGCCCAACTCATGACAATGAAAGCATCTCACCTTCGACTTGTCAACCTTCTTCCCATTATTGGAAGAACTGGATTTGGAAAGAGAACCCTTCTCATTCCCCTTCTTTGCTTTGGCAGCCAAAGCACAATTTTCTTCATCAGATGCCTTTGATGAAGATCCATCCCTGGTATTCCGCCTGATCTCCTCTTGCACAAGATCTGACCAAAGTCTCTCCCATCCTGGAAATTTTTCCTAACCATTGACAGAGTCCTGATAGGAATGCCAACTCTTTAGAAGACCAAGGAGAGCCAAGCTCACCAAGTCCTCATCATCAACAGTCACCCCCACACTTCCCAGCTCATCCCTGCACTGGGTGAACTTCGTGAGATACTTGGGCATACTGTCTCCATTCTCACACTTAATGTTTCTGAGTTTATCCTTGAGTGCCAACTTCCTCTGGTCACTCTTTATTTGGAATAAATAGGTCAACGCTTTCCACATCAAGTATGGAGAAGCCTTTCCATGCAGGCTGGATACAATGTGATCCTTCACGCCCTCCAACAGAATCCTTCGACACTTTGCTGTCTTCTTTTTCCAAGCCTCAACGTGAGCAACATCAATAGGCTTTGGAACCTCAGTCTCTATGAACTCTTTCAGCCCATATTCATCTAACACCACCTCCATCATGTATTTCCATGCAATATAATTTGAGTTGCCTTCAAGGGCATACTCCAATCACAATCCGTTGAAAGACATTTCAACTTTGACACCAAGAAAACGCTGGTGCAAATTCGAATTCCACCAGCTCAAAACTCAACCACTTCTGATCTAAAATTCATGAGAACAAAGTATTTCTCGTACAAAGATTGACTGTATGGGATTTTACCGAATATCTCACCTTCCAAAGGAAGGATGAATCTAGAGGTTACCTAGCCCGATTACAGACTCTGCCTGAAGAAATAAAATGTAAACACTTTCTGAATAATAGATCTGATGATCAACTTAGCTCTGATACCATGTAGAAATTTTGAATAATATGACACTTATTCATAGAGATTATCCTGATTATACACTATTATGGAATACATGCATAATACATAACCTCCTCTACGTTGATCATCAATTTAGCAGCATTAAAAACAATGAAACATCAATTGCATGCACACATTAACACAGTATGTAACCCGGGGAATGCATACAGCTGAAAACCCCACACTATCTATATATTATAATGATTGAGAACATGTAACAATACATAGTACAATACTTCTCACAAGTACTCAATACTATCTCCACTTGTTACACACAAACTAGCTCAGATCTGATGCCTCAAATCTCCTCTGCTACTTGCATGCCTCCACTGCGCAATCCTACATGATAATGATGATGAATGGCTGAAGAAAACTCATATTTCCTTCGCTGAACCATGCAATCCTCATTGGAATTACTCAATCCCATTGATATGGCAAGATTTCATGCACAACTATAGTCACAACTGATAACAATCTCAACCTCTAACACCTGGCTCCACTGAATTGTCCATGCACTGAGTTAACTGCTGTATTCTTTAGTTGCTTTATGAGTTAATAATTAGTGAATTAATTCACATCACTCATCACTAGTGTATTTTGCAGTTAGAATAAATACAACTAGTTTAACCAAGTTAAACTGAACACAACTCCATCAACTCCACAATCAACTCCACCAAACTCAATCACTTGAGTTCTAACTGAAGTCCACCATGAAATAGCTCAACTGACCCACAAGAAAAGTGTATTTCCTTCTAACAGCTGCATGTGCCACATCTATAGCTCAAACTGAAGTGCTCCAAGAGGATAAGATAATGTTTATAGTCCAAATATTATTATGAGCTAATAATATTCTATTGTTCTATTTTTAGCCTGGCAGTCTAAAAATAGACTCCGCCCATATGTCTAAAAATAGAAGTCCATCTATTTTTACCAACATGACCAATCATCCACAAATAGCATCCTGCAACTCATAGACCATGATCCATATGTCTAAAAATAGACATAGTCTAAAAATAAACTTTGCGCCAAAAATAGCCTGCGGGCCCACTTAGTGAAGGCGACTACTTTCCACTAAGCTCCACGATCTTGTTGCATTTTCAACAGCTGAAATTGCAGTGTTATAGGTTGAGCTCAGTGGTATGTGCAACAAGATCGAGATGCCAACTAAGTGACTCGAGGGCGAGTGATGATATTTGTGTTGGGGGCCTGTTAGGATAGGGTCCCTAGGGTTAGTTTTGGGGTTAGTTAACCCAAACTTTGTATAAGTTTTTGTAAAAGATGTAAAGTCTCCACGAAATGTGGATGCGAAGCACACATATAGATAGGAGTCAAAGGGGTCTTAGCTACTTGTTTGGATAAGTAGAGAATTTGGTTTTGAGACTCACCCATGGTCCACGAACCATGGTATTTTATTGAAAACGTTATATATTTGAGTCATATCAAGTCTAGAGGAAGTAACTAAGGAAGCTAAGGAATGATAGAGACTATTTTGAGTAAGTGCTAAGGCGAGAAGGTTCTAATTCCTGTAATTAGGCAAGAAAGGGAAGGCTCCTACAGCTGAGTGCGCAGGAGGCCTTGGTAAGTTCGTAGCTGAGTGCACAGGGTAGAAGAGTCTGTAATTTGAACATTGAATATCAATAAAGACTAATTTTGAAGAATTATTGAGCAATCTGAGTATTTTTGTTGATTTTGTTTATGCTATGATTTGTCGCTTATAATGTGTTTTCTATGGAATAATGAATGAATGCTGCACGAAACCACTGAATCTGTCTTATTTATGCATAATTTAAGTAGTTATCTAGTTTCATGAAGATAAAGAGTTATTTCTGCTATGTTTTCTAATGAATTGGATAGATCTATGTGAAGTTAGATCTAGGGTTATTTATTAATGCACGAAAGTGAATAAATTGTATGTTTAAGGTCCATAAAGATTGATCATAGACCTTCATGAAGGGCTAGAAGATTTTTTCATGGAGTTGTAGTGACAAACCATAGGAGACTATTGATTTGGGCAAAGGCAGATCTGAGCTATATAAGCTTAAGAACCACTTATCACATGTCGCTAGATGCAAAAACCTAGTTCTATCATCCCCCGATACTTCTTCGGGTGAGACGCAGTCTGCGCTATGTAGGTTGTTGCCAAAAGGCTCAATAGTTAGGGTTTTTTTGATTAGCGGCAACAACTCTGAACCTAGGTCAAGCCCCCTTAAGACAAAAATATCAAGAAGTATAATGCTTAGGATCTTGCTTAACATTTGCTTTGTTTTGTAAATATTGTAAATAGTCTTTTATTTCTTTCTATGGATTTCGTGGTGATGATGATATTTTTGATCTACCTTGACAAGTTTTGATCGGTGATTTGGTGTATTTAGGATTTGTAGATGGTCCTAGTAGACATACTTAGAATTTAGCTTCTGTTGCTTGGGTAATATATTATCCATCTGGTCAGTTGTTAGTCTCAAGAGGCATATGTATTGGTCCTGATTCTAATAATATCGATGAATACAATGTCGTTATCAATTTACTATCTAAAGAAATATCTTATGGTATTGAATTATTAGTGGTTTATTTGGATTCACAACTGGTTGTGTCTCAATTAAATAATGTTTATCATGTGAGGGATCCTTTATTAAATAGCCAATTTCTGAGAGTGATATTATTGCAAAGATTGTTTAGCTTTATTACTTTCATTCATATTCCACGATCAGATAATGCATTTGTTCATTTTATAGTAACCAATAATTGGATTGGCACATTAATCATTCATCACACTAAATAAAAAATATCACAAAGCAATTTGTGTATATGATCGAATCATCACGAAATATATGTATATAGATAGATAGAGTATGTCAAAATATTACAAAATGTCCTATAAAATTAGGACTTAAACTCGATCATGTCCATATATAAAACAATATCAGTCATCTAAAAATCTAAGGATACAAGACCTGCCCTGAATAAGCATCTTGGAAGAAGATGATGGCATTTTCCACTCATCGGAAGAGCCACACCCACTCCCATGGTACTCCAACCACTTGTATATGTACAACCTCAGGGAGATCCTCTATTGCTTCCATGGGAACCTAGCGAGTCAAACTATCCAAGTTCCTCTGAACAACATGAAGACTCTCTTAGACTCAGCTATTTCTCTCTCCATGTCCCTCCCGCGACGCCTATGCCTTGGTAGACCCTCAGGTTTCACTGGTCCAATATATTTATCATGATCATTTAATCTTGTAAGATTTTTGTTTCACGGATTTTTTTTTTTTATTTCTTGAGATTACATTTAAAAATACAAAAAAATCAAATAAGTTAAAAATCAAATTTTTGCCAATGTTGTACCATGCAGCTCATACTGGAAGTGCTAGCTTTGAATCCTCTAAGAAGTTTTCACTTTCATAGGGGTAATCATCTATGGCCACAACTTGTTTCTCCCACCAGTGGAAGAACTCGTCGTCGAAGGTCACCTGAGTGAATCCACTCCACCAAGTTATTTCATTATCTACCCATCTCGCCATCCTAGGATCTCTAGGACCATTGATGGCAGTAGCTACTCTAGGTCGTAGTGCCATAATCCACTCAAAGAAAAGTGAGTAAAGGATGCTACCATAGACAAAGTTATTTTTTTTACCATGTCTAACTAATTTCAATTGTTTCTTCATGTTTATCAAGAGCATTGTACACCAATCATAGACTATTGGTCTTAGGCATTCTACTTCTAAGAACATAGCAGGTTGTGAAGCCTAATGCAGTGTAGATGAACCTATTATTCTGGAAATGGTGAAAACGATTATTTTAATTAGCAGGTTCATGATTGGTTTGACTACAACCTGTGTCTTGACCTTGTTAGTCTTTGGTGCATAAAATATGACAATATAATCATTAATGATAAGGCGTCAACAAGCCTTCCCTTTCAGGTCAACCACTTCTCCCCTTCGGGAACACCCTATTATGAAGTAGATATATTATACTTCGATCTGTAAATACATATGATCTATAATAAATAGCTTCTACTCTAGGTCCCAATAATGAACTAACATCTCCAACAATCGAGTTTATGTTCTCATGTTTGGCATCTGATGAGCCCCAAATTGGTAACTTGTTGGGATCATTTGGCCTAATTATCCTTGTTCAATCCTTCATTTTTCATAGCTTATGCATTATTTTTCAGTATGTTTATGTCATTTGTACGAATAAGGTTAGTCACTCTTCCTAGGTGGCTAACACATGCTCATTTCAGGTTTTTTGACACATGTTGGAGCAAAACCGAGCAATCATGGGCTAGAAGATAGCCAAGCTTGAGGTGAGGATTCATAGGGGGGTTGTCTATGGCATTAAATAGCCCTTCCTCAGGATCTTCACCCCCAACTCCGAGCTCCAAAGGCCACCAAAACCGGATCTAGAAGGCAGCCAAGCAGATTTTGGAAGGGGTTGTCTACTCACAGTTTGGACAGCCAAGTCCCATAGATCTAGGAGGCCAGCTAGGGCCCTCATGGTGTACAAATGTTACGGCCTCAGCCTTCGTAAGGGACTTTTGAAACCATTGCATATTTTTCACTACAGTGCTGTTAGCTTTACATTGTTCTCTTGTAGCCGTTTTGGCATAACTCTTGACTTATGACTATTTTTTGATAATGAGAAGCAGTCCGATTTTATATCAACTCTGAGTTTTCTATAGGAGCCATAGATCTTAGGGTTGGGCCCAACTTGAGAGCCTAGGGCTTCCTTTTTGTACTGTTACCTTTCCTTTATGCATCGTTGTTTTCCTTTTATGCATTTGAAACGTATTTCTGTTGAGCAAATTTAGTTGTGTTCATTAAATAGGTCACTGTTTATGAATAGAATTGCTTCAGATGTTTAAAATATATTGGTAGGCTAATAACAGGGAAAAAAATCTCCAAGAAAAGGGTCAGCAACACTCTCGGTTTCACCTCATCCTTATGGGATCAGGGGCTGGAATTGAAGAAACAGTGTTGTCCCAACAAAAACACTAGTTTGCTTGACCATGCAATCCTTAGTGTATCGTTTTCATTTGCAGAAGTTAGTTATGGGTTCAGATATCTAAAATTTTTCTTTGCATGATTGATGTACATGGTTTTCTTTCCAAATAAAGCTGTTGTTCATTCGTTTTATTGACAGTTAGATTAGATTAGCTAGGACTTTGATTATTTGTAAGACTTTGTTAATTCGGTTAAATGTACACCGTGCAGGGCATCTCTACCACTCTCTCATCTGCCTAAGCTTCATCAGAGCTAGTTGTTCCATCTCCTAGCTAGGTTCCTCATCTCACACCTGTCCTTTTGCCCATGTAACCCTACCTTCTTGCTCCATCATTGTCTTAGCCTTCTTTAAGCCAATTCAGCCTTCTACACCCTCTCACCACTCCATCCACCAGTACCTGGGTCACTCCAGGCCCTTATCCTACCTCCCTATCCATTCATGCATCTTCCCTCACTCACCCATCCTCTCAAATCCACTTTTTAAACATCCTGTAGAAATTTCTGAACTTCTTGTAGAAATCTCTGAACATCCTGTAGAACCCCTGCAGACTTCCTGTAGAAGCTCACAAATGAGGTTTCTTGATAGCCAAACTTTGTGAAACTCTCCGGAAGGGTGTTAGGGACTCCTTAGACCCTCTCTGAACCTTCCCAACCTTTTCCAAGCATTTCTCCTCTTTGATCCACCCCTGCACAATAAAAAGCCATTTAAAAGCACGTGCATGATAATTCGAATAACTTATTCAAAAATACAAAAAAGATGTTTTCTTCAAGTAGAGGTAGTCTAGACACATGTATTTTACCTTCTTAGAAGTAATGGCATCCCTTCCAGTAGTTTGCATTCTCTCCTTTGCACTAGTATGACTAGCTGGTAGAATTAGGGTTTGCGTTACTTTTTGGCTTTCAGTTTCTTTCCGCAAGTCGATTAGCTTCCTTTGAGTTAGCTTTCATCCATCAGTTAAAAAGCTTCTTCTAAGGGCTCATAAAAGTTGGCTTAAGCCCCTAGCGGACTTGTGCTAGCTGACCAAGTGACAGCTGCGGCAAGAGCTAGTACTTGTGCATATAGCACCGTCGCTTCCAAGTTTGTTACGAACTACTGGGTTGATAAAAGTAAATAAGGGAGTCCCAGGAGTTGCATCATTATTTCTGTAATACTGGAGCCCACCATATTTTTGGTGTTGTTTATGGGGAAGCATCAGAGTATTTTTGATTGCTGCTTTTCTTCTATTTTCCTACTTTCGCCTTCTGCTAAATAGTTTATTTCATTTCCATTCTGCAATTTCATTTCTGCAAAAGTAAAGTAGACATTTCCTGCTTTCATAGATTAGACTTTAAATTCTGCAAGCGTAAAATAGAATTTCAATTTTGCAAGCGTATTCTAGTATTTCCTTCTCGCAATTTGATTTCAGCAGAGTAGATTAGTCCTTTCCTACTTTCATTTCAATTCCACATTTTCATTTCCGCAAGATAGATTCTAGTTAGTTGCAATTCCATCTGTTTCAGTTTTGCAGGTACAAGCAGAGAAAAAGAAAAAAAACAACCAAAAATCCTTTCATGCCTCATAGGAACAGAGATAATACCGGAAAATTCCTACCCAGCACCCCCACCACTTCACTGAGTCACCCTTCTCTCTTCTTTGGTGGCAGTGATCCAGAAGAACCTATAGGTGAACCTCCTGAGATATACGAAGATCCTATAACAGAAGAAGAGCAAGAAAACATTCCTTTTGAAACCATGGCCGACAACAGAAATGGTGGAGACGATGACGAGAGAATAGAAGGTACCTTCCCCATCCGAGAGACTAACGGAGACATGAAAATGAAGAACATAACTCCCTCAGCCTTACCTCATTTCCATGGACTGACCACTGAAGATCCTGATACCTTCCTATTTGAGTTTGTTGTCCTTTTTCGAACCTATGATTATACAGAAGATGAGAAAAAATTGAAACTCTTTCCCTCTACCCTCAAGGATGTAGCATTACGTTGGTTCATGGGGTTACCTGGAAACAGTATCACCACTTGGGCTCAGTTGCAGCAAGCTTTCAATACCAAATACCGGGACTACTGTAGGTCCAAGGAAACCAAGGGAGAAATCTTTCGGATGACCATGGGAAACGATGAGTCTTTAGAAGATTACGAGGAAAGGTTCCAAATTAGCTATAAACAGGCCAAGTGCACACTTGACCCTGAATCTCTAAAGCTGGTTCTGCTCCGAGGAGTCCCTGAAGACCTTCTAGATACCCTTCACATGCTAGCTGGGGGAGACATCTACCAACTGCCTTATGAGGATATAAATACTGTGTTTAGAAACCACTCTAGGGCAGCCCGGAAAAGAGGTAGGGGGAATCCACTTTCAGCTAGTACTACCTTCTCCAAGCATGAGTTTGCTAACCAGATGGAAGACCTCAAGAGTGAGATGAGACAGACTATTGCCATGCAACTTGATACCTTCTGAATTCAGCAAAAGAAAAAGGAAGCTGAGAGGGCTTTGGCCATCTTCTGTCCCAGATGTACGAGGAAGCACCCTTAGAATGAGTGCCGATTGCACTCAGTAGAGGTATGTTTCGTTTGTGAGGAAGACCACCCCACCAACCAATGCCCTACCTTTCCTGGATTTAAAGCCATGTATCTAGGGGCTGAGGTGGCTACTGAACCTCTCTACTTCCTCAACTAAAGGAGGCCACATGGACCCAGACCTTACCAGCAGGGGATGCAAGGGACATCCCAAGCATATTATAACCCCAACCAATCCGCTCATATACCTTCTTGGCCCCCCCCTGCTCATCCTTCCTAGTCCACACCTCCTCCGTGGTCTTATCCATCTCCATACCATACTCAACCTCCTTATCATTCGTTTCACTCACATGCCCAGCCACAGCCTTAGTGGAATGCACCTCAACCAGGGTGGAGGCCCCAGTACAACACTCCTCCCACCATTTTTCCTCCACCATCGGCTCAACCATAACCATTACCTCCTACTCCTCCAAGACAACCCTAAATGCCTACTCAACTGAACATGAACCCCAACAACCGACAGACCCAGCAGGTATACACTGGGGAGATAACATGTCCTACCAATGCTATGGAGATCCAGGAGATCAACCTTTGATCCGGGAAGACTCTTCCAGATCGCCAACCTCCTCCCCCAGAGGACGAGGAAGAAAAACAGGAAAGTGAACCCAAAGCCATTCAACCCTTTCTTGAGAGACTAATAGTAACCACACAACCAAACCCGGAGGAGACTGAACTTCTAGGGGAACTAAAACAGTTGTGTGTGAAAATACCACTTCTCCAGGCCATCAAAGATGTACCGATATACAACAAATTGGTTAAGGAGAAGTGTTTCAGGCACCCTCCTGCCCAACCTCTGCTAGAGCATGACTTACCACTTTGGTTGGAAGAAGGAGATGAGGATGAGGTCTACTCTACACCCTTGTGCACGATAGAAACCACTAGGGGAGGTCCTCAAACTGAGGATGATTTGATTGAGACGTTGATTCAAAATCCACCTCCCAGTGCACTCTCCTTAGAAGAAATGGTGGAAGATACCCAAGCCAGCACCTTAGTGGACCTCTGTGTGACTGATCCAACCTCTCTCAGAGTTAAGAATGTGGAGTTTGGTCCTGAAAGAACTCTAAAGATCAGCTCCTCCCTATCTCCTTCCCAGGAGAAGGAGTTGTGTAGCTTACTAAACAATCACTTAGATGCTTTTGCTTGGAGCTATAAGGAGATGAAAGGAGTCCATCCTTCGGTCTGTACCCACCACATCTACATCAAAGATGATTGTAAACCAGTCAGGCAGCCCCAGAGGAGAATGAATCCAGCCCTTAAAGACATTGTCAAAGAAGAGTTGCAAAAATTATTGGATGCAGGATTCATCTACCCTATCTCCGATAGTGAGTGGGTTTCACCTCTAGTGCTTGTGCCCAAGAAGAACGGGAAGTGGAGAATCTGTGTAGATTACCGAGAACTTAACAAAGCCACCAAGAAAGACCATTTCCCTTTGCCTTTCATAGATCAAGTGTTGGATGGACTGGCAGGGAAGAATTTTTTCTCCTTCCTAGATGGGTTCAACGGGTATAACCAGATCCAAATCAGCCCGGAGGACCAAGATAAGACCACCTTCACTTGTCCATGGGGTACCTTTGTCTACCGAGTCCTTCCTTTTGGGCTATGCAACACTCCTGCCACTTTCTAGAGAGCAGTATTGAGCATATTTTCTGAGTTGGTCCATGATTCGGTAGAAATCTACATGGATGACTTCACTCCTTATGGGTCCAACTTCCAAGAAGCCTTGTCCAACCTAGGAAAAGTTTTAAGCAAGTGCATTGAGATGAACCTGTCCCTCAGCCCTGAAAAATGTGAATTCCTGATGACTGAAGGGACTGTTTTAGGTCATACCATTTCTCGCCAAGATTGCAGGTGGATCCTAATAAAATTACTATCATCAAAAAAGTTCCACCTCCTCAAAAGGTAAGAGATGTTCGGAGTTTCTTAGGCTTAGCGAGATATTATAGAAGATTCATTAAAGACTTTAGTAAGCTAACCTTGCCATTGTTTGGCCTCTTAGCAAAAGATGTTGAGTTTAAATGGACCGATGACTGTCAGAGGGCTCTGAATGAATTAAAGGATAAGTTGGTGTCCGCCCCAATTTTGAGAGGCCCAAACTGGGCCCTACCTTTCCACATCCACACTGATGCCTCGAACAAAGCCATAGGGGCAGCCTTAGGACAAGTTGAAGGAAAACTTCCATATGCCATATACTTTTTCAGCAAAAACTTATCCAAGGCAGAAATGAATTATACTGTAACTGAGAAAGAGTTCCTAGCCGCGGTCCATTCCCTGAACAAGTTCCGACACTACATCACTGACTATCAAACATTTTACATACTGACCATGCTGCAATTAGATATTTAATGAATAACCCTGATGTGAATGCTCGTATTATTAGATGGTTACTTTTGTTGCAGCAGTTTGATTTGACTATCGTTGACAAACCAGGTAAAGAAAATGTTGTTGCTGACTTCTTGTCTAGATTGGATTTGCCTGCAGGTGAAGAAGGAACGGTGGATGACCAGATGCCAGATGAACATCTATTTGCTATCTCAGTACTCTCTCCATGGTTTGCTAATATAGGAAACTATCTGGCCTCAGCACAGTTCCCTCCGCATCTATCCTTAAAGGAGAAGAGCAGAATCGTGAGGAAGAGTGCCTCATTCACTTGGATCGGGGGCAACCTATTCAAACTTGGCCCCGATTAGATCTTAAGGCATTGTGTAAGGGAGGAGAAAGTCTTTGAAATCCTCCTAACCTATCACGAAGGGCCTTGTGGAGGACATTTTGCAGCCAAGAGGACTACCTTCAAAATTCTACAGGCAGGCTACTATTGGTCCACTCTTCATCAAGATGTCAGAAGATATATCAGCCAATGTGACCGATTCCAAAGGATGGGGAAACCGACTCCAAGGGATGAAATGCCTCTCCAACCTCAAGTGACCCTTGAGTCATTTGAGAAGCGGGGTATGGATTTTGTGGGTCCTATCAACCCTCCTTCAAGGAAAATGTCTTACATCATTGTGTGCACAAACTACCTGACAAAGTGGGCAGAAACCAAGGCAATCAAAGCAGCAACAGAAGAAAAGGTGGCTAAATTTTTAAGAGAAAACATCTTCTACAAATTTGGCTACCCAAGAGAGTTAGTCACCGATCAAGGAAGCCAGTTCACCTCCAACTTAATTGAAGACTTGCTCACTCATCACAAGATCAAGCATAGGATTTCCACCCCATATCATCCTCAAGCAAATGGGCAGGTGGAAGTCACCAATAGAGCATTAGAAGGGATTTTGACTAAGGTGGTGAGCAGCAGCAAAAAGGATTGGGTAGATCGCCTGGTTGAGGCCACTTGGGCCTACAACACCACTTGGAAGACCACAACCAGTTTCACACCTTATGAGCTAGTCTATGGGAAGAGAGCTTTGCTGTCAATCGAGTTTGAGTACAACACATTGAGGATGGCAGCACAGCTGGACCTAGATCTCAACCATGCTCAACAAGAAAGGTTATTACAACTGAATGGGTTAGATGAACACCTAATGCAAGCCCTCCTCCACTAATAAGTGGTTCAACTTCAGAGGAAGATATGGCATGACCAGCACCTTAATGACAAACAATTCCAGCCGGGAGATTGGGCGCTACTGTATGATTCCAGACATAAGGATTTCAAGGGGAAGCTGAGGACAAGATGGCTAGGACCATATGCAGTGGAGAAATGTAATGACAATGATTTTGTCCTTATCCGGACCATTGATGAAGAATCCATCCCCATGCTCGTCAATGGGCATCAACTAAAGATCTACAGGAAACCTCTTTCAAGGCAAGAGTTCATCAAAACTGTGGAAAAATCAGTGCTGGTCATAGAGAAGGGTTCTGCCTCTGTTTTGGGCACACCCTGAGCATCATTATATATATATATAAAATAAAAAAAATTGCAATAAAAAAGATCCTTGGGTGAAAACCTTTCTGAGGCACCCAAGGCAGATGGTATGGGTGAAAGCCTCATTGAGGCGCCCCTGCTGTATCTCTGAAAAAAGAATTGGAATAAAAATATCCTTGGGTGAAAACCTCTCTGAGGTGCCCAAGGCAGATAGTAGGGGTGAAAATCTCGTTGAGGTGCCCCTGCTGTCTCTTAAAAAAAAAAGAAAAAAAAGAAAAAAAAAACAAAAAGAAAGAAAAAGAGAAAAGAAGAAGGAAGAAATAGAAAAAAACAAGTTTAATCTCTGGAAATTGTTGCAGGTTGCAGGAACACAATGCAAAAAGGAGGCCTCTCAACTCAAGGACAAGGGTCCCTACCAAGCTACCAGGAAACCTCACATACACTCCCTCCATGAACACTCATTTTTTCCATGGTTTGGACACAATCTGGTCATGGTTTAGCCTTCTACAGGAAGCTACAGGACTTTCTAAAGGAAGTTCTGTATTTCTACAGGAAACATCCTGTAGAGCCTTTGGGCGGGCCAAGATCGATTATGGAGAAGGATTTGAAGCTTGAAGTCCGTTGAGGAGGCATGCAACCACTCTTTTCTTCCATCCTCCACTTGTTTCACCTCCTTTCACCACCATTGCTGCCATCTGGTCGAATATACCTGCACAGTCATACCAGAACCCTGTTTTCTTAGATAAAAAAATTTGTTTTTAAGTGGGAAATAAAGCATGCATAGGCTCACACACTTTACCTGTCAAGGCGACCTCAGGACCCTACACCTGTGAACGCGACTCATTTATTTCAGCATGCACCCCAGGAGAAGAAACAACTACAGGATGTCCTACAGGAATCCTGTAGCAGCTGATCCGGCTGGAGCACATACCATGGAGACACCAGCAGCTCATGAAGCCGGTGCATGCAGCATTCACCACCAGGAAATTGGGTCTCAAGGTCTCATAGCTAGCAGTAGCCAATGAAGAGGGGCTCCAACACCCATGCACGAAGCAGCAGCAAGCAGATCCAACATTCCTCGTCCTGAAACATAAAAAAACCACGTCCACAGCCGCACAGGTAAGTGCCTAACCTTATTTTGTCAAATTACATAAGCTATACTCTAAATGTGCATGACTGTGAGAATGGATGGATTGAACAAGTCTGGTAGCCATTCAACTGGCCACCACAACCAGTCAGATGGCCTCGTAGGATCCGAATGGGCTTGGTTATGTCGAAAAGATGGGCAATTGACATGTGGGAAGTGTCCAGTCTGGAAGAAGCGGCAGTATGACAGGAATGGTGGTGGTGAATGCAGAGGGAAGAATTCGGTGGTCAGGGACACGCCGAGGAATGATGGCTATGACGTCGGCCAATGGATCGACTGGGACAGCTCACCCCCACGCCATGAACTCCGTAGCAATTCAAAATCGGCCGGTTGAATAACTTATGATGCACTGCAGTCATTTACACTCACAACCATTTTGCAGCCGAGTACGTGTCCTCCTCCTCTGCAAGTTGTTAGCCCGAGTTCTCGGTCTGTTTCAACGTCCTGCTGCTGCTCAGACTTGTCCAGAACCACCGTAACGTCCTCCAGAAGCCGTGCGCAATTTCTACAGGAAGCTGCGCTACAGGGAGCCCAGCATTACGAAGAAGCTTGGACTGTTCACATTAAGGGTGGCAATTCTCAGTGAGGTAGGCCTGAACATAACTTTCCCATGCAAATAATTCAAAAGGTGGTGAATTCGACGTGTTGACGGGGTAGGGAAAATGTGAATGCAAGTCTATCTATGAATTCAAAATTCGTTTTCTTATCACTGCATGGAATTGTCTTCGTAGTCTGCATGCAAGATTTTCTCCAAGGTCTTGAATTAAAATCCCTCCTGTAGGAAAATTGAGACACTGTCAAGGCTCACCGGTGAAAAATTGTGAATTTTATATGACTGTGTGCATAACGGAGACGTAGCTCTGTGCTCTGTGTAGAGAAATCCCGAAGTCCTCCTTCTGTACACGAGTAGGCAAGTTCAAAACAACAAAAACAGAGTTTTATTATCATGCCGAGAGGGTTCATTAGAAAAGAACCTTCGGACTCCAAGAAATTACAGGAAACCCCTGAGGTGGTGGACTTGTTTTCCTGTGCATACTGGATGTCATTTTGTGACAAGCTTCAAGGTCACAATGACGAAATTACAGAAGAATTCCTAAGGTCCTTGAAGCCGAAGTCAAAGACATTGGCCATTGTCAACTTCAGAGGATTGACCCTCAGACTCACCCCACAGCATTGGTATCTGCTCACCAGCACCTAGCAACCAACTCTCAGGCTTTATTAGAGTACATGGATCGGCAGGCTCAGGCCATAGCACACTTCGAGGATATGGAGCGATTATTAGGGGACAATTGTGTTCATGCTTGCACCCGTAGGTGGAACACATTGTCCCACAGCCTAAAAAATAAGGAATATCACACTCGAACTAGAATGAGGGAGGCCTTGGCATGAGTGCCTCTCTACAAGAAGTCTATGTAGAACCTCCAGGCCAGCTGGATAGGCCTCAAGCTAAGTCCACCTTTGCTTTTGGGATTGTTAGAAGGAGGCACAGAAGAAGAAGAGCATAAGCAGTGGGAAGAGGTGGAAAGGAAGGTCAGATTCCATGACAGTGAGGAGGACACTACTTCAGAAGCCTGGGATGTGAGGGTGCCGATTAAAGCAATGAAAGACGAGGAGCTGGACCAGTTGCTCAGAGGATGAGCAACCCTTTTAGCAGGGGGTGATGATGAGCCCAAAATTTGGTAACTTGTTAGGCTCATTTGACCTAATTATCCTTGTTCAGTCCTTGTTCAATCCTTCATTTTTCATATCTTATGCATTATTTTTCAGTATGTTTATGTCATTTGTATTAATAAGGGTAGTCACTCTTCCTAGGTGGATAACACGTGCTCATTTCAGGTTTTTTGACACATGTTGGAGCAAAACCGAGCAATCATGGGCTAGAAGATAGCCAAGCTTGAGGTGAGGATTCATAGGGGGGTTGTCTATGGCATTAAATAGCCCTTCCTCGGTATCTTCACCCCCAACTCCGAGCTCCAAAGGCCACCAAAACCGGATCTAGAAGGTAGCCAAGCAGATTTTGGAAGGGGCTGTCTACTCACAGTTTGGATAGCCAAGTCCCATAGATCTAGGAGGCCAGCTAGGGCCCTCGTGGTGTATAAATGTTAATTCCTCAGCCTTCGTAAGTGACTTTTGAAACCATTCCATATTTTGCACTACAGTGCTGTTAGCTTTACGTTGTTCTCTTATAGCCATTTTGGCATAACTCTTGACTTATGACTATTTTTTGATAATGAGAAGCAGTCCGATTTTATATCAACTCTGAGTTTTCTATAGGAGCCATAGCTCTCAGGGTTGGGCCCAACCTGAGAGCCTAGGGCTTCCTTTTTGTACTGTTACCTTTCCTTTATGCATCGTTGTTTTCCTTTTATGCATTTGAAACGTATTTATGTTGGGTAGATTTAGTTGTGTTGGTTAAATAGGTCATTGTTTATGAATAGAATTGCTTCAGATGTTCGAAATAGTTTGGTAGGATAATAACAGGGAAAAAAAGCTCCAAGAAAAGGGTCAACAACACTCTTGGTTTCACCTCATCCTTATGGGATCAGGGGCTGGAATTGAAGAAACAGTGTTGTCCCAACGAAAACACTAGTTTGCTTGGCCATGCAATCCTTAGTGTACTGTTTTCATTTGCAGAAGTTAGTTATGGGTTTAGATCTCTGAAATGTTTCTTTGCATGATTGATGTACATGTTTTTCTTTCCAAATAAAGCTGTTGTTCATTTATTTTATTGACAGTTAGATTAGATTAGCTAGGACTTTGATTATTTGTAAGGCTTCGTTAATTCGGTTAAATGTACACCGTGCAGGGCATCTCTACCACTCTCTCATCTGCCTAAGCTTCATCAGAGCTAGTTGTTCCATCTCCTAGCTAGGTTCCTCGTCTCACACCTGTCCTTTTGCCCACGTAACCCTACCTTCTTGCTCCATCATTGTCTTAGCCTTCTTTAAGCCAAGTCAGCCTTCTACACCCTCTCACCACTCCATCCACCAGTCCCTGGGTCACTCCAGGCCCCTATCCTACCTCCCTATCCATTCATGCATCTTCCCTCACTCACCCATCCTCTAAAATCCACTTTTTAAACATCCTGTAGAAATTTCTGAACATCCTGTAGAAATCTCTGAACATCCTGTAGAACCCCTGTAGACTTCCTGTAGAAGCTCACAAATGAGGTTTCTTGATAGCCAAACTTTGTGAAACTCCCCGGAAGGGTGTTAGGGACTCCTTAGACCCTCTCTGAACCTTCCCAACCTTTTCCAAGAATTTATCCTCCTTGATCCACCCCTGCACAGTAAAAAGCCAGTTAAAAGAACATGCATGATAATTCTAATAACTTATTCAAAAATACAAAAAGATGTTTTCTTCAAGTAGAGGTAGTCTAGACACATGTATTTTACCTTCTTAGAATTAATGGCATCCCTTCCAGTAGTTTGCATTCTCTCCTTTGCATCAGTAGGACTAGCTGGTAGAATTAGGGTTTGCTAGTGTTTGCGTTACTTTTTGGCTTTCAGTTTCTTTCCACAAGTAGATTAGCTTCCTTTGAGTTAGCTTTCATCCATCAGTTAAAAATATTCTTCTAAGAGCTCATTGAAGTTGGCTTAAGCCCCTAGCGGACTTGTGCTAGCTGACCAAGTGACAGTTGCGGCAAGAGCTAGTACTTGTGCATACAGCACCATCGCTTCCAAGTTTGCTACGAACTACCAGGTTGATAAAAGTAAAGAAGGGAGTCCCAGGAGTTGCAGCATTATTTCTGCAATACTGGAGCCCACCAGCATCATGAAGAATTTGAGCAATCCGATTTTTTTTATTCCATCCAATGATTCTTCGTCCTCTAAGACTTCATTATCAACATCAGCATGCTCTCTCTCTCTCTCTCCAAATGATCAACATTAGCATTCCCTCTCTCTCTCTCTCTCCAAATAATCAACATCATGCAAAATTGAGGGATTTCATCCATTATAAATTATTTTTTTCATTTTACTCTGCATGTACATGACTTCTGTAAAGAACACTTGCGTACACACGTGACTTTTCCTTTGAAAAATCATGGGCTTTCTATAAGCAATTTTCAAGTTGTCGACCCAAGTACACACCAGACATCATTTGATTTTTTTTCTCTCTAAAATTGATTTAAAATCATGAAATATTGGATCAAATGGATGATTTTACGGATAGGAATTACTTGGAGATCATGATGAATTTGTGGATTGATTTGATCGAATCTGTTTGCCCAAATTTGCTCCAAGAGCCCTCTTCTCAACACTTGGATGATGAAAATGAATTAGGGTGCTTACCAAAAGCTCTTTTATAGCCAAATTTTGAAAACTCACTTTTCTAAAGTTCAATATTTTTTAATTTTTATAATTTTGTGAACTTTTGACTTTTTTCTTGAAGTGTTGGGAGAGGTTTATTTTCAGGGTAATGAAGACTTAGTGATGTTTTTCCGCCACTTCGAATCCATGTTCATTGACCTATCATGGTAGGTATCATTTTCTAATTGGCATATAGGTTAATACATATCACTTTTCGTTGCATTATGTATCTTAATCTCATACTGCGATATTTTTCCATAGGGCCAACCCCATTATGTTGCGATTATTAACCACTTTCACTCGTCGTCTTGTAAAATTGTAACATAGTGGTAGAGCCTTTCCTTCCATGGACTTCCAAGTTAGATCATTGCTAACATATGTCACCCATGCTTCGTGTATTGTGTAGACTTGGGAGTTCTCTTTAGTCCCTCCATGACTTTGCATTGAAGCCCCATTCTTCTTATTCTTCGTTATTTTCTAGCCTTATACCCTAGAGGCTCCCATGTGTTAAGTTGTACTACTACATTGCATTTTGACTAATTGTACCTCTTTTGGCCTTAAGTTGGCTTCATTTGGACTCATGTATAAGCCACTTTTGACCATGACCTTTTGCAAGTTCAAACCATGCATTCATTAGCCTTTACAACTTGACACCTATTTTTCCATGGAAAGAACATCCCCCAAGTGTCGATGACCAACATCTGCCACCTTGCATTGAGCATAGGATTTTTCTAGTCCTAGGAATTGGTACACTTTCCCTTGACACTTGTTCTCTCCACTGTACTATATGAATTCTTTTACTCTTTTTTCAAGATTTAAATATGATAAAAACAAAAAACCCAATATTCCAAAAAAGAGAGGGAACGAGATAGTTTCTTCATCATTTGATGACAGTAAGAGTCACTCATATCGCCCTTAAACAAATCACTTAAGATGAGTCTTTCCTCCATTAGGATGGGAATTAGTCTGGCTTTAGGGAAGCCATAATCTTGTTCATGATTCAGTCCTCCTCTCGTTAGTTATCTCTTCTAAGCATATGGAGAGTTTGTTAATGCCTCCTACATTATGAACTTATACAAAGTTATCTTATGTTGCCATAAAGTCACGTCGAGTTGTGATTTTTTTCAAGGGAAGTAATATTTTTGTTGGCCATTCTATGGTGTCTCTTGACTCATTTCTGTCGGCCATACTCAATTTGTTAAGTTATCTTTAGTATCACATCATCTATTTGGTCCTTCACTCCTACTGGTTGAGGAGGTCCCCATTGATTTCTTATTGGCGAGACCTCTCTTATCAAGTCTGACAAATTTCTTTGAGAGTAGACCTAGAGTCGCACACTAGCCCTATTTACATTATTGATAGGCAACCTTGTGCTCAACATTGATCAGTGTCATGGGTCTTTGACTGAGTGGTTTTCCTTGTGTTTGATGTCAGCTTACATTATCACACATTGGGATTTGTGCAATACATTGATTTCCATTTGACCCTATTGGTGGATTCATTGCCTCTATGTCAGCTTTAATTATTGGTTGATTTAGAGTATTTCTATCATGCATTTGGCACATTTTGTGTACACTAGAAATGTACTTCAGAATGGTTACTTCATCTCTCTTCATTTGCATTATTCAAAATTATTGGCAAATGGGTTACACTCACGTTGGTTGATGTAAGATGCCTCAATTACTTCTTCCAACATATCTTTTCCCATCAACTCTAACTCATTTCTCTGGGAATATGGTCTAGATTCCTACTTTTAGTACCTTTAGGTTTGCAGTCATTAGTGGCAGGCTCCTTTGCTATCAACAATGAGAATACATCAATTTCTCCTAATCAATAGATTCTTTCAAGTGTTTAACTTCAACACATTTATTCACACTTGTTAGATTTTAGTAGGGTACCTTAACACTCATTATCATTATTGAAGAGTTGTCTTGCATTTTTTAATGGTATACATCAATGACTGATAATCAAACCATTTCTCACATGGTTGAATTCAGCTCATTTATTCCCATAGTGTAGAAATGTACCATCTGTGTTCGGTGAATACCTTGGGTTGTGTCAAAATTTTGGTTCACTTGATAGCTCCTTTAGTTCTCAACCAGTGACACCTTCAACCTTTATATGTTGCATATCTTCATAACAACATCTTATATGTTAGCGCCAAGTTTTATGCAGTATCACTATTCCACCTATATAACTTGGTACTTTTATGAGGATTAGTTATGAAACATCATTGATTAGATAATCTTCTAACATCATTGATCAGATATTCTTCTATATGTGATATTGAGACATAGATCTATTATGTTCTTTTGTGGCAATAAGATATGATGATCCATTATGTATTTTATAGCTCCCTTTGTTCACTTATGTGTACATTTTGGATCCTATTTATACTTTATCAACGAACTTGCGTTATTACTTCTGAGCATGGATATGTCTACCTCAGACATGAGTTTTATTTCTGAATCCTTCCATAGGTATTCGATAAGCTAGAATCTTGTGATCTCCTCGCGGGTTTTTGGATGACTCCTTTCTCTATACTCAATATATTTCGACCATCACGTACCCCTCATGACCTCATATATTAGGGGGCATATGTTATAGCATCATTTATCACTCATGTAGACTTGATGCTCTTATATGGCCCTGGGTAAACTTTTCCCATGCAGACTTGATCTTATATTAAAAAACAATATTTCAAATTCCATACCCGACTTTTCCCACACTAAAACGCATACATACCCGGGTCCTATAACTCTATACTTGCGTATATTTTTTAAAATATGAAAAAATAAAATAATATGCTATTTTTTAGGCGAGGTTCACGGGTTTTATTGAGAGGCCACCTATAGGAGCTTGTAGCACAATTGAATTAACTAATTTAATATGGTATATATACACCCCTTGGATAGTCCTAAAATACATAAGAGAAGGGCTATCAAAATTATACACATTTTTCTCCAAGATTGTCTGATTTTCCTGTGCCTCCTACACTCCTAGTCCCTATGGAAACCCTATTTTTCTTTGCAGATATGTTGATCATCTTTATAGCAGCTCATTTCATTTGTTATAGAGGATGTTTTCATGGATCGAGTTGGATGGATCTAGAGGAAGGCTTCATCAGTGCTTTGGCTTGGATCGGGTTTTACCTTTCCTGTACCTATTGTTGTTAATCAATAAATAAGATCATGTCTTGTTCTTGATATGCTATTGTCTCATGAATAGTAATTAATATGCTTATATATGATGTGATGATCTACATATCTTTTATGTATGCACATTGAATTATATATCATGTATATGCTTCTGTGAATTGACTTACATGCCTGCTCATTTTGGAAGAAGCAAAGGGTTTGGACTGTACGGAACATCATCATACGTAGGACCTCCAGGTATGTTTCCAAGTCAAAATTTTGTAATTCATATGTTTGGCATGCTTTCTTGATTGCTCTTTGTTGATTATCTTGTTTTTCTATGTTGAGGTTGTCAACCCTTACCGTAGGGAACTTTTCCTTCTAACATTGAGGTATGATCATCAGAGGTTTTGGACTAACTTCTAGGCGATTTAGTTCTCCTTAGAGGTATCATAAAGTTTTCTATTTTTTTGACCCACTACCATAACTAGAAATTGGAGTTCGGGTCATATCATAGTGACACTCATCTCATGTTTACTCTACAGAGCTTGTAAAAGTGGGTAAATGTGGGAGGGGTTGTTACAATGTCTTAGGAATAAGAGACCCTATCCTTGTGAATAAATCCATAGGAGTGAATCTAGTATGGAGATTCCTAACAAAATAGGAAGATTGGTGGAAAAAATTATGAAGGGAAAAATGCATTCAAATAGAGAGGGAGATAAGTTTGGCGTCCATTAAGCCACAGAGAGGGACATCAATGATATGGATCTTAACAATCACCCATCTTATCAAGGAGGGACTCTTTTGGATTCCAAGTAATGATGGGAGAATTAATATATGGACAAACCACATAATGGGAAAGCAAACTATGGACATAACTCAAGAGCTTCTGTCACTAATGGAGGATCTCTCCATTCAATTGGTATTTTCATTAGCATATCTTTCCCCTTGGGATGAAGAGGGCAACTAGAAAGGGTGGAATTTTAGCAGATTACCAAGTACACTTTGGCACTTGATCTCCATATTTAGGTGGAAGTTGTAGGGATACACCTTATGGATAAGTGAGGAAGTAGATGAGTTCGGTTGGAAATCCTTCTCATACATAGTTAAGGAATGTTATAATGAACTCCTGTTCTCTAAACCAATGGCCCAAAAATATTTGATGTGGAAGAAAATATAGAAGTTGAATGTCAATCCCAATATTAAAAACTTTTGAAGGATTCTGGAACATAGAAAAAATTCACTGCGGAGAATCTTAAGAAGAGGGGATCACTATTCCTTCAAGGTGTCTTCTTTTCAAATCTCAAGAAGAATATATTAATAATCTCTTTCTCTAATATCGCTTTGAAAAGGTTGTTTGTGAAAAGTCCATTTCTCCCCTTTTTGGTAGGATTTTCTAGCCCAATGATCTTTAGGAACTCCTTTCCTCATGGTTATTTAGCCATACGATGGCACAATCTCCCATAAGCATGGCTTCAAATTCTATTTGGAGGCCATTCCAAAATTTATGTATTGGCATTTGTGGCTCTCTTAGAATTATGTCATCTTTAAAAATTATAGTCCTAAAATTGAAATAATAGCTCTTAAGGATATCTCTATGTGTGCAGAATTTGAGGCCCAAAAAGTGGACAATTCCCACCAAAATATTGACCCACTAGAAAAGGGATGGATGATAATTATAACATGGCCTAAAAGAATCTCAGATGGTGAAAAAGAAGAAATAGAAGGAAATGTGGATTGGAAACTAAAAAATATAAACGAGGAGCTCCATGAGTGGAAGAAGGTGCAACAAGGCTGACTTTTTTACTTTGATGGTGCTTCCAAGAACAACCCCAAGGTGGCAATAGGTGGAGGGGTCCTTTTTGACCACAAAGGAAAATGGTGACAAGATATTCTTGGGGCTTAGGTAGAATGACAAATATCTCAAAAAAGACTCATGGTCTCTACCAAGGGATATTAATAATGAAAGAGCTTCAAGTGTCAAGGATTGTCATACTAGGAGGTTCCCTCCTCATAGTACAATATTTAATGATGGGAACCAATCCCTGAGATTACTCATTGGAGAATATCATGAAGAGAATAAGGAAAATCAATGAAAATATCCTAAAGAAAGCCTTTTATCACATCCTAAGAGGTCAAAACATGGAGGAATGCAAGAGTGAAAATAGAGAATACCATATGGGTGTTGTACAAATTAAACTGAAAGGGACATAAGATGGGATATACTTCCATATTGCAAATGAACATAAGGCTAATATTTATCGACCAAAAATTAAAGAAAAAGGAATATAATCCCAAGCCAAAAGTGTAGGGATATATGGAAATGATATAATAATATGGAGAAATGGGAAATATAATTAAAAAAGGGGATGGGGGCTAATGGATGATGTGGCATTCCCTCCAAGCTATTGTCATGTAGATCCAACAATGCACACTCCTCATATAGTGCTCACATGATAAAACCAGGGAAGGACAATTGCCATGAAGCATTAAACTAGATGTAGGAAAAATTGGGTTCCCTTTATATTGGTGTGATGGTGATTATCAAAAAACAAAATCAATAATCAAATACCAATGTGGAGGTCTTGAAAGAGGTTCAAACCTTCAAGGGAAAATCCTCTCACCAAGAGGATGAAACTGATGCCCTTTGTAAATAAATTGTTGAATGACAAGATCGAGTCAAAATTTTGTCCTATAACCATAGAGAATCAAGCATTGAAAGTGTTATTGATGGGGTCAATGGCCTAGACATAAAAAGTCTTCCATAGAAGAGGAAACAAACACTACTTTATATACGGAAGGGTGCAAATTTTTCTGCCTATTAGGACAATATTGTAGGATATATACTTGCAAGCTAGTATGGTACTCTGTCAGGATTTGTAGTTTTCTTTTTAATTTAATGGATAGTAGCTACGTGGAAAAGAGTGAAGAAAAAAATAGACATGATGTTCTACCTAAGTATTTGTCATAATCTAGGCACAAATTTGAAACTAATACATGTACTCATTCTCTTAAAAAAAAAAATTAGAAAATGAAGTGGTAGATCGAAAAATAATAATAATATAATATAATATCGGCTCAATTAAGAAAGTAATAAAAATAATAAATCAATTCAATCCAATTTGTTATATGGTACATTAAAATAAAATACTAATGGTTCATATTCATAACAATAATATTTTGAAACATATAATTAATAAACGTATATATATATATATATATATATATATATATATATATATAAATTAAAAGAGTGATTCATACTATATAATATATATATATTTCAAAACTTCATATTTGATATAATTAATAATCATATAACATTTAATATTTAAGATAAAATCTCTCTCTCTCTCTCTCTCTCTCTCTCTCTCTCTCTCTCTCTCTATATATATATATATATATATATATTAAAAAACTAAATTATAAAAAATATAAAACACGTTTTTTTAAATGAAACAAATATCATTTATATTTTAAAAAGTTGGTTACATGGCCAAAACCATTTGCATTTTTATTTGTTTTTAGAGGATTCACTATTCTAATACATCCATAACACAATTTTATTGCATTTTTGGAATCTATTGACTACAATTCTACATTGATATATGTCATAAATTGTACAAAAAACCCTCCAAAAAAGACAACTTGTAATATCTTAATTAAAAATTGGGAATTAAAAAAAAAAAAAAAACAGAGGGCCCAACTTCTGTGGTTGCACCTAGATTCATTTTTTCCATGTGGGATGCATTTTATCCTTGAGCCATTAGAACTCAGAACTCAGTAGTCTACAAACCTTTACCAACTTCCCAGCCTTCCATCTTGATCTTAGATTCACTAATAGGGGGGAAATCCATCCCATTAAATTTGAGCTTCAAAATTAATAACTTTTCCTCCATGATTTCCAGATACTTGTTCAACTTTCTTTGTAGCCATTCACACCTATTTATAGAAACTAAAAACTCATGTCCTTCTCCTTCTCCGCCATTTCAAAAATTTTGTTTGATATCTCCACCATCCCAACTACTGCCTTTAAAAAATAATTGACACTCTGATGCCAACCCTCTTGGTCACTCTTTTCTGGTTGCACTTCATGAATCTAAAAATATTTTCTTTTTAGACTCATCTTTCTTGTCCATAAGAATAACCATAGCCCGAACGATTCTAGCATTGTTCTCCCAGAGGCCCATTCAATAAATATAGATGGTACATGGGACCAAATGCAACATCACCCACAAAGAGTGTTAATATCCATATCTGCTTAGATAAAAAAACCCCCAAGGGATGATCTTATTCTACCATAGAATTTATTTTGACCTAAGCTATGGTGTACTACATTTAAAACCAATGAGAAAAAATGAGGGGATCGAATCGTTGAGATATTAAGAAAATTCACATCCCACTTAATCCTTGTGTTTTCCCCCTGTCATGTGTCGGATTTACATGATCTTTGGCTCATTAGATGATGGATGTTGTAACCACACCCCCTTACCCTTGGGGATTTGCTCACTATGAGACCCAACTTCCCTAGTACAATTAGAGAAATGGAATAATAACAATTCTTTTGTACCTTTCTCCAAGTTTCCAAAATTGAATTTCAATGTCAGCATCACACTCGTCTTGGTGAAAATTTTCCAATGATATAAATTTTGTCCCAGTCATAGTTATGCATCACAAGTTATGGTCTTATAAATTTTTAATAATTCAATGGTTTCATCTCTCTTTTTCTACCATGTCGCACCCATGTGTTCCCCACATGGCGTGTCACCACACTACCATGTTACATGGCCACGAGGGGTACCTCAATGCCACATACTCTACATTACCCCTCCCTGCATGAACATCAACATAATCACTAATATCTATATATATATATATATATATATATATATATATATATATCAACGAACACATTAAAAAAATTCAATCCACAATTAACAATCAAAGTGAATTCCCTATAATGTTACACCTATAGATAATTATATGTGCAATTACGGTTCTCTACCATCCGACGACCCACATTAAATGAATTCAATCCATAGTCAATCATCAAAAGTGCAACCACCTCCTCACTGACATCACAACAGGAGGGGGGGGGGTGGGGTTGGGGGTGGGTAGCATTATCCTGGTCCCACTCTGAGGTTCCATAACATAAACTAACGGTCCACCATCCATTCAATCATCCAACAATTCATATGCAATAGTGCAACCGCAACCCCCCCCGCCCCCACTGATGTTACATGGGGGGGGTGGTAGCACTCTTACTCCCGATCTTTGATTTTGCAAACAGATCTCCTCCATATATTATGGCCTACTTCCACCCTCAACGAAATAACGTGGTTATGTGGATCCATAATTTGGCCCATAGGGCTAAGGCCTAGACTCCTCGCAATTGCTGGGTGTGAGTTCCATGTGATCCTACATCTGGTCCTAACGCTTAATCATGTGCGTGAAAATTTCTGTGGCCCCTCACCCAAAGCCTTAATGGTTCCACCCTTTTCCGCACAGTGATGCTTGGCCTTTTACTAGGTTATGCTCTTGGTCATGGACATATGGCTAACCCCAAGCCTCAGGTCACCAACTCAAAGTGTGATAGTGTGATATAATATATTGTATTACGATATATCATATCATAATATATCATATTATGATATATAATATGGAACCTATGTTCTCCACCCCAGAAAACTCTGTGATTAAACATCACAGTGGATCATGGCCCTTAGCTCAATCAAGAGTATTTATAATGATTGTAAAGAGGCACATAGTCCTCATTAAACCATTTAGACACACTCTCTTAATTTTGTTAATTGTTTCCACCTTATTCACACATGTATATCTGAGTTCATATACAAGTATATTTTAAAGGATCTAAGCATTCCAGGACCAAGAACAATTCTTACAATCATGCACAATTGTTTAATCAACAACAATAATATTCCTTATTCCAGACATTATAAGAATTTTTCACATTGCATAATAGGTTAATTCGACATTTAGACCATATTTAAAGTCCAACTTATGATTCCTCATTTCACAAGGAGCACAATAGTTTAGAATATCACATCCTTGACCATTTACTAGTCATTTATCTTCATTTTCAAAGTAAATAGGGTATCAATAATCCATTCACACAAGTTAATAATAATTCACACATTCAGATGGTTAGTGATAGGTCTACATTTAATCAATTTATCACAAGTTGTCGTACCTTCCCTTCGTGCTTATTTAAGCTATGCATATAGTACTCATATATATATATATATATATATATATATATATATATATATATATATATATATATATATATATATATCCATGCATGAAGAATATTAATGTAGAACCTTTAACACAAAAGACCAGTTATCAAAACCTCATTCTTTTTAATTAAAGGAGAACCATGAAGCATTCATGCAATGAATACATAATTAGCTTAATAGTCCAAGAATAAACTTCATGTCACATGATACATATAAAGATACTTATCTTGAGCTAAAATTGGGAAGCAGAGTTTGGGATAGTGACTCTCCACCCAACCATAGACATGTTGCAGCCACTCCTCACTTACAATTATCACCCCCAAGCTAGATTCTAGAGACTAAGGTGGTTTTTTCTCAAAGGATCAAACTCCAACTGCCAGTTGAAATAGGGACTCTAGAGGTTCTCCCACCTCCACCCACAAACTTTTTAGCAGTCAACAAAAGCACAAAGAGTCTAGAGGCCTACTTCCTCTACACTTTGGATGTTCAATAGGTAATGAATTCCATGGGATCCAGAGGCTTCACCTCCATCCTGAAGACATGTAACACAGTGGTTCCATCCAATAAAGGGAATCCATAACTCATTGCCCAAAACCATATGAATAAGCAAAGGAGACTTAATAAATTTCTTGTATTAGGAATCTAAGGACCAAATCTCCACCCCATGTTGTCAAGGTAATCTAGAGAATACAATCTCCACCCTCCAACCTCCAGGGTATCCAAAGACTTATCCTCATCTAAACATACTCCCCTTGTGCTCTTCTTTCTCAACCAAGACATGTGTATCTTCTCTTAGAGTTTTCAATGTGCAAGACTTTTCCTCTCTTGTTGACATATTCAATTATTCCCTAACCAAGGATATACAAAGTTTTGTTTTGTTTGATCATGTGTAATCAAAGTTTGTCTCCCTTGCATTTATTTTCTTCTAGGTTGACTTCCACTATCCCTGCTATTATCATAGTCCATTATTCATATTTTTTCATCCTTTCCTCCTTGTAAATTTTCCAAAGTAGGCCTGGGTCTCTCATCCTTCTTCTTCAACTCCACTGAATTTAGAAACTAGTCCATTTAAAAGCACACCAACCAACCTTGAATGGTTGTCATAAATAATTTAGATTTCCTGTTGTAACAAAACCTTAAAAACTATAAACAAGTAATCTCCTAAGCCTCTAGGATTTGTGTCCCTTGACTCAACCCTTTTTTATTTGTAATTTAAAATACATGAAATATTTATAGTGCATTGACTAATGGAAAAAAATTTGGGTTTTCACAAAATCCTCCCCCTTGAGTGAACACCATCCTCGGTGTTCTTTTTCCATATACAAAAAAATATACATGCTTAAAAACAAACATATTGTTTGATGGAGACTTATATATACAATTGTGCACATTATCTATATATATATATATATGCACATTTTCTTCAACTAGAAAACAAAAAAGGATATGATGCCCACATTTTATCACCCATTTCCCAAGTGGCTTCCTTGGATGCAAAGTGCCTCCACTGCACTTTGACTTGATCTGTTTCTTGATTTTGTAGTATGAGGATCCTACAGTGTAGAATGCATTATGGCTTTGGCTAGAACTCTCGCTATGGTTCCACTTGTAGCACAGACTAATCAATAAAATTATTAGAGGCTTGTACATATATTTTAAGTAAACAAACATGGAAAAGGTAATGGAATTTTATGATGGAGGTAAGGCTAGCCTATAGGCCACTGGCCCTATTCTTTCAAGTATCTCAAAAGTCCCACAAAACTGTGGTAAAACTTTGGCACATGACCCAATCTTCAAGGAACATTTCTTGGGTCTAATTCTCAAGTAAACATGTTCCCAGCTTGGAACTCCGTATGCACCCTATGTTGATCCACAAATTTTCTTCTTGTCCTGTGCCACATTTAAATTATGCCTAATGATCTTCATTTGTTGCTCCATTTGTTTTAGTATATCAGACCCAATAAGGGCCATGTTAACTGGATCACTCCAAATGATAGGAATATTGAATCTCCTTCCATAAAGTTCCTTGAATGAGCTCATCTTTAGAGATTCTTGGTACCAATTTTTGTATGCAAACTCTACAAACGGAAGTTATTCTTCCCACTTCCTTGGCTAGTGCATCACATACATCCTCAACATGTCTTCAAGGATTCTCTTTTTCCTCTCTATTTTCCTATCCATTTGTGGATGATAAGCTATACTGAAGGCCAATTTTATCCCCAAGCCTGCAAACAGTTCCTTCGAAAACCTTGAAGTGAACTTGGCATCTCTATCTAAAATTATTTTCTTGGGAAATCCATGCAACCTCACAATATCTTTTATGAATATTTGAGCCACCTCACTAGCTAAATTGGTGGATTTGACTGCTACAAAATGAGCCACATTTCTCATCTTATCAATGACCACCATAATTACATCATGTTTTCTGGAGGTTCTTGGAAAACTGGTAATGAAATCCATGGAGATCACTTCCCACTTCCATTTTGGAATGGGAATGGACTACAATAAACCAGTTCAGTGTTTACATTCGGTCTTCACTTGCTAGCACTCCATGCATTTAGCAACAAAATTGGCTACTTGTCTTCTCAAATTAAGCCAATAGTAAGACTTTTTGATGGCCATGAGAATCTTTTGGTATCCTAGGTGAGTGGAATATGGATTATCATGGAACTCTCTCATTATGAGCCTCTTCAAACCATCATTTTTTTGCACATAGATTCTATTCTTGAATCTAGAAACACCATAATTGTGAGATGTTATTCCTCATCCTTTCTACCCTCACCATATTGTTGTATCTTTACCTTTATCAGTTGATGTTTCTCATCATGTTGTCTTGCATTTTTTAGTCATTCTCTTAGGTGAAATTCATAATATTTATGGCTGCCATGTGATTCACTTGAATCCTTCTAATAAGTGCATTGACAACCCTATTTTCATTGCCCTTGATGTACTTGATTTCAAAGTTGAACTCACTAAATTTGGCCAACCATCTAGCTTGTCTTGCATTCAACTTAGGTTGATAAAAAAAATAAAATTGAGTCCCCGATTATCTATCATAAGTGTAAATATTTTGTAGAGGAGGTAACACCTCACATTTTCAGTGCATGGATGATGGTAGCTAACTCCAAATCATGACTTACATAGTTTTCCTCATGCTCATTTAGCTTTCATGACTCAAAGAAAACTACCTACCCTTCCTACATCAAGACTCCACTAAGCTCATCCTTGCAGGCATCTATACAAACCACAAAATCTTTGTCTAGATATATAATTCTTAACATTGGTGCATTAGTGTGCAATTCTTTCAACTATTTAAAGTTTGTTGCAAATTCAGTTGTCCACTCAAATTTAATTCCTTTCTTCTACAAGGAATTTATTGGGTGGCCTATCTTGGAGAAATTTTTTATGAATTTCCTGTAGTAGCCTTCCAACCCCATGAATGATCTAATATCATTCACATTTTTCATTGTTGGCCACTCCATTATGGCCTTGATATTCTCCATATCAACAGATATCCCCTCCTTGGAGACAGTGTGCCCCAAATAATGTATTTGTACTTGGAAGAACTCAAACTTACTAAGATATTCATAAATCTTGTGTTCCCTTAGCAATTGTAGCATTGCACTTAGGTTTTGTTTATGTTCTTATTTAGTTTTTGAATATACTAATATATCATTGATGAAGAAAATCACAAACTTTTCCAAGTAAGGATGTCGCACATTGTTCATTAAATACATGAAAGTGGCAGAGGCATTACTAAGCCCAAAGGGTACCACTATGAAATCATAATTCCCATACCTCATTCGAAAGGTTGTCTTGTGCATATCTTCCTTCGTTATGCACATCTTATGATACCCTAACCTCAAATCAATCTTGGAAAAGATCGCTACTTACCTTAATTGATCGAATAGGTCATCAATCCTTGGCAAGGGGTAAGTGCATATTATGAGTGTACCATCCTTTTTCTTCATAGAGCTCCCCATGGGGACACAATTGGCATGATATAGCCTTTATCCAACATATCTTTAAGCTATACTTTTAATTCAACTAATTCATGGGTACTCATCCTATATGGTGTCTTGAATGTTGATGCTACTCCATGCATCAATTCAATAAATAAATATACCTCTCTGTGAGGAGGTAATATAGGAACATTTGTTGGAAACACATATTTGTACTATTGCAACACAAGATATCATTTTATCACCTCAATTTCCTCTTCCTCAATGACGTTCTTGGATTTTTGATTGTTGGGAATGTGCACAACAAATAGAAGGTGGCTTTTTCACTGACTGCACTTAGCTTGCATTGCTATGATATGGATCACCAAAGTGGGCTTTCGCTTCCCTTGTAATATACTCCTCTCTCCATATTTATCCATGCATTAAATGGCCTTCTCATGGCAATCAACTTTGGTCTTGTGTGCATAGATCCAATCCATGCCCCAAAACATGTTATACACACACCCAATGGTAGTAAATTAAATTGCATTGTCGATGAAATATTTTGAAGCTCAAATGCACACAATTTCACCAACTTGTTAATGTTTCTTTTTGTCCCTATTTCTAATTGGACCAACTATGGTTCTACATGCAATCCTTTGGCTAGATGGAATTTTTCCACAAGATCAGGACTAATAAAGGTCTATTTTGATCCAGGCTCAATTAGAACAGAAATAACTTGATTGCAAAGCTTACCTTGCATATTGATTATGGATGCTTGGTGGTTTGACTATCAATTGTCTACAACTGCATATATTTTGGGTATTCTCTATGCTATGTCTCCCACAATGATCAGGTGATCATGTCCTAAATGGAAAAAATGCTCAAATTTTGAATTTCTCAGAATTGGTTGGAACTAGAACGACAGGATAGGCCTCGTCAATATGATCCTATAGTCACGAATGACACTCAAATTCGACACTGTATGTGAAAGATTTTCAAGTTTGAAGTTTACAATTTCCTTCAAAAATCAGTTTGACCAAGATTGAATTTTGACTTTGGCAAATATTTAAAAAAAAATATTCTAGGAATATTCCACAAAATATTCTTTGCTGGCCAATTTATGGACGCCACGTGGCCTACCTGGAGACCACCACGTGGCCCCAAGACTACTAGTTTATGGTGGAAAAATTTTTGTGTGTTCGCAGGAATCAACCTTGGGTCGGGTGGCCGCCAGCCCACAGGCTCGACCGGCCCGCCTATGCATTAGTTCTTAGCATAATAGTGGTGCGGGTGATATTTAAGGTGTTAACCGTTTGCTGTTGGGGGTAGACCGCCAATGATCCCAACAGGTCACACACCACAGTCAGCCAGTAGTTTGTTAACCACCGGCCAACCCAAACCGTGACTGCCACCGAAGATTCCGGTCACATTCATGCAGTTCTGCCAAAGGTTACGGTTCCCTAACCACCAACCTTAACAAACGTTAACCGCCTGGAGATTGCAGTCACATGCGCATGGTTTAAGCCAACAATTATGGTCAGCATTTGGCGGTCAGCTTGGCAGAGTCCGCCTTTTTAGGCACTTTTGCCAATTTTCGCAGGGTTAACTGCAATTACCCCAAGTTTAGTGGAGTTTTCTTAGGCCAACTTGGACTAAACTTTAGTTGGTCATAAAATTCACTAGGGAGAACCTTTTTGAGTGAATTGTTTTTGATTTTGGGTATTCTGAGCATTCCAGAGCCAATGGTACAGGTTGCAGAGCCAACAGAGATGATCTTCAGGTACTTTTTCAGCAAAGAAGCTTGGAGAGCCATCAAGGCCTAGGGAGTGTTGGAGCTGTATTGGGCTATGGTTAACCATTGGAGGTGAAACAAAAGCCATTCTTTACTATTTTTGTGTTTTGAACTCATTTCCACAGCTTATTTTTCCTGTTTAGGCTTTCTTATCACTGTATAACCAATTTGAGCATCTAATAAGAGCAAGGACATGCCCATTTGGGGGCCTTGGACCCGACAGATGTAGCTCAGGAGGGGTGAACTGCCTCATCAGCTGCTATGTTATATTATGTGATTTTATCTTGCTGTGTTTTACAGATTTAATATGCTAAACAGTAAAATGAAAAAATAATCCTTCACACATTAGACTCAGAAATTTACCAAAAACACTTTGTTTCAAATGCAAGACATGAGTAATAGTTTGCATATATAATTTAATGGAAATGAATACCTTGAAAAACAAATACAAGCAGTTTCATTTTCAGATCAGATGGTATCAGAGCTTAAGTTTTGAGTATTAGTTTTGTGCAAAGATATATTTGACCGTTTTGCAAGTTTTAATGCTTACTAGGCTTAAACTTCAAAGCGGGAAAGGACAATTGGTTAGAGCACAAGATAATCCTCAACCAAGGAGGGCCAGGGTGCCATTGTCTCCACCTTCTGATTCACCCTCAATAGCCTTAGAAGAAGCTTCAAGTATGTCTGAAAGGGAAGGAGAAGTTCTTGAAGACATGGATCCAAAAGAAGAAGAACAGGTATTCAAAAAAGCTTTTTTGGACATGACTGAGATGGTAAAAATATTATACCAGGAAAGGAATGATAGGTTGGTTAGAGAAGGGTATAAGCATCAGAGAGAAGGAGAGGGATCTTCAGGAGGAAAGAAAGATGATGATAATTCAAAGAAAGGACATGGAGGAAATGGCGATCCACCATCTCCATCGTCATCCTCTTCCTCTACATCGTCATGCTCTACCTCCGTAAATCAACCTCATAAGCTTAAATCTTCTGGAAAAAGTCCATTTTTAAAGTTAGATGTTAACTTTGAATTACCCATGTTTAGCAGTGAAGTCAATGCAGAGAAACTTGACAACTGGATAAGATAGTTGGAAGTTTATTTAAGGATACAAAACTTACAGGATGACGACACCAAGATTTAGTTAGCCTCTTTAAGAATGGATGGAATAGCATTGGTATGGTGGGAAGCCAAGACCAAGGATGAAATTAAGAAACATGGTAAGATTACTTTAACATGGGCTGAATTTATTTATCCTCTTGCTCATTTACAAAAGGCTATAATGAACTAGCAAAACTTTAGACAACTAAAGGGACAAAATGTTCAAGACTACACCCAAGAGTTTAGGAGAAGAGCACTCTTATTAGGGGTAGACATACAAAGTCAAGAAACTTTGCTGAAATATATAGGTGGTTTGCACAGCTACCTTAAACATACTATCCTTATGTTCAATCCTACTAGTCTAGACAAAGTTTGTGTACAAGCTACGCATTTAGAGACTAGAGGGAAAAACACTTTTGATGAGGGTAGAAACAAGCCTTTTAAGGAGAAAAGAAAAGAGATAAACTTTAAGGGAAAAGGCAAAAAGAATGCATCTGCAAAAAAGGAGGGTGAGAAAGTGATATGTAAACACTGTTCAAAAGAAGGCCATGAAGAGAAAAATTGTTGGAAACTTTATCCTGAAAAAAGAAATCAGTTTAACAAAAACAAAAGAAAGAAGAAAACTACAACTATTACAACTACACCTCAAGATTTAGGTGATGATTCAGGGGATGAAACCAAAATTGCAGCCATGGATTTGAAAGTATGAAGGGAAAGGAAGCTGAAACTAAAGCAAGCACTAGTACTTCAAACTATCATGTACAAGCTCCTAATGAGGAAGAAAGAATTGAATTGTTCCATGTGAGGGTAGTCTCAAAACATACAAAAATTGACACACTATTTGACAGTGGGTCACAAGAAAATCTCATATTAGAAGACTCGGTCAAACAACTTAAACTTGATACCATTCCACATCCAAAGCCTTATCCATTTGGGTGGATATGCAAGGATGCAAACTTACAAGTCTCAAGAAAGTGCATATTGCGCTTTGCAATTACTGCACACTTTATTGACACAGTTGAACTTGATGTAGTAACTACTTGATATATCAGGAATTGTTTTGGGAAGTCCTTACTTATTTGACAAGAAGGCGATCTTCCATCGCCATGAAAATAAATAACATCTTTTCAAAGATGGCAAGGAGTACGTTGTCAGAGCACATCGAAAGAAGGCAAATATAGCGATGGTAAATGCGGGACAGGTAAAAAGGCTAGTTAATTCAAGTAAGAGTTTTGTACTTCTTATGATCAAGCCTAAGGTTGATGTGAATCATGAATCATTTGAAAATTGTGATTCAAATCTTAAATCAGATTTATATGATGTAGTTGATGCACATCATGAGATGTTTTAGGAACCAACAGGGTTGCCTCCTAAAAGGGAGATTCAGCATGAAATCCATTTACATCTAGATTGTCCTCTTCCTAACATAGGCATGTACCACATGTCTATCATGGAGAATATTGAAATAAAGAAGAAAATTAAAGACTTGTTGGACAAAGGTTTCATAAGACCAAGCACTTCGCCATGTGGGTCACCGATAATGTTGATTCCAAATAAAGATGGAACTTGGCGCATGTGTGTGGACTTCAGGGCATTGAACAAAATAACGGTAAAGAATCGTTACCCACTCCCAAGGATAGATGATTTGTTAGATAAGTTGAAATATGCTAAATATTTCACTAAGTTAGACTTACATAGTGGTTATCATCAAGTTAGAATTGAAGAAAGTGACATTTGGAAGACAGTGCTTAAAACCAAACAAGGACTCTTTGAGTGGCTTGTTATGCCGTTTGGTTTATGCAATGCACCTGCGACTTTCATGCAGGTAATGGATGATGTATTATGTCCTTTTATTCATGATTTCATTATTTTCTACTTAGATGACATCTTAATTTTCAGCAAGACTAGAGAAGAGCATGTCATGCATGTTAAGAAAGTACTTGATATTTTGAAGAAACTCAGTGATTTCTTAAAATGTCAAAGTGTGAATTTGGAAAGACTTCTCTGGTTTATTTGGGACACATAGTAGGAGGACGTGCTTTGAGAATTGATCCTTATAAGGTAGAAGCTATTGTGAATTGGCCTACTACCAAATACATTACAGAGGTAAGAAGTTTTTTGGGTGTAGCTCAGTATTAGAGGAAGTTCATTTCTAACTTCTCTGCCATAGCAGCTCCTATGCATGCAGTGACAAGTGTAAAGTGTTCTTTCCATGGGGAGGCAAACAATAGAAAGCTTTTGAGACTTTGAAAGAAAAGATAAGTTCAGCTCCAGTTCTTGCATTACCAGACTTGAGACAGCCATTCGAGATTCAGACCGATGCTAGTGATTATGCCACGGGTGCAGTTCTCTTACAACATGGTAAGCCTATCACATTTCATTCTGAGACATTTAATGGTGTTGTTGTGAATTATCCTACATATGATAAGGAGTTGTATGTGTTGGTACAAAGCGTCAAAAAGTGGAAACACTATTTGATGGGCAAAGAGACAGTTTTTCATACTGACCATTAGCCTTTACAGTACTTGCAGTCGCAAAGTAAATTGTAGCAGTCACGACATTTCAGATGGATGGGCTTCCAACAACAATTTCACTTGGTAATAAGGTACAAGAAAGGTATTTTCAATAAAGTTGTTCATATGCTTTCAAGGCCTATTATTAGTGCTACTACTTTACTTAAGAATGATTCTATTGTACATGAGAGCTACATAGAACAGTATGCATCAGATGTTTATTTTAAGGATGTGTATGCTAACTTGAGTGAAGGGAATCATGTTGAGGAGAATGATTATCATTTGCATAATAATTTTCTGTTTCATATGGGCAAGTTATGTATACCACAGGGAGAGAGACTAAGTATCATGAGAGAAGCTCATTCTTCTCTTATTGCTGGACATTTCAGGGTAAGCAAAATGGTAGCACATTTACAGAGGTATTGTTATTGGCCTCGCATGGTAGATAGTGTTTCAAGTTTCATTAGAGGTTGTTCATTATGTGCTACAAGCAAGCCTAGCAATAGGAATCTTGGATTATATACGCCATTGTCGATACCTTCTAGACCATGGGAAAGTGTTTCTATGGATTTTGTAGGCGGTCTACCATTATCTAGAAAGCAGCATGATTATCTTTATGTAGTAGTTGATAGATTCAACAAGATGTGTATTCTTATGCTATGTAAGAAAACTATAATTGCTGAACAAACTGCTGATTTATATTTTCAACATGTATGGGTTCATTATGGCTTGCCTACTTCTATTGTTAGTGACAGGGATTCCAGATTTGCTGGAAATTTTTGGTCCAATCTATGGAAGATGATGGACACCAAGTTGAAGAAGAGTACTGCTTTCCATCTGCAAACAAACGACCAAATAGAGGTAGTGAATAGAACCATTGTACATATTTTGAAAGGTTATTACAGCAAGCATCCCAAGCTTTGGGATGAGCACTTGCCTTACATTCAGCATGCTTACAACTGGGCTAAGCACTCTTCTACAAATACTTCACCTTTTGAAGCTTGTTTTGGGTATTTTCGTAAGTCACCTTTAGATTTCATTCTTGAGAAGGATGTTGTCATTAATGGGCATAGTGACATTGACAAAGCTCGCATGTTCATTGAAAGAATTCAGCTCATACATCAGCAAGTTCAAGAACAGCTTGAAAAAAGTCAAGGCAATTACAAGGAGAGACATGATAAACATAGAGTTGATCATAAGTTTCAAGAAGGAGATGAGGTATGGCTGCATATTAGTAAGGAAAGAATGCAAGGAGAAGGTAAAAAGCTGAAGCCTATTCGTTATGTTCCATTCAAGATCCTTAAAGAAGTTGGAAATAATGCTTTTCAACTAGATTTGCCTTCATATATGCAAATGTATTCCGTTGTGAATGTGGAAAATTTACGTTTGTATGAACCTCCTTTAATTGTTAATCATGAAAGTGACATTTAGTTGCCATCCATAGAAGATTTCTCACTAGAATTTTTGGATGAGCTGAAAGAGGATGCTATCCTTGACAGAAGGACATGCACTTCGAGGAGGGGAAATGTTGATTATGTCCGGGTTGGTCTTAAAGGCACCAAATCGAGTAAGGAAAAGTGGATGGAGGTGGAAAAGGTGAGGAAGATGTACCCTCATCTTCTTAATAGGTAATTGAAGGCTTTTGGGGTCCAAAAGCTTCCCATTTGGGAGGTGTGATGAGGTGATCATGTCCTAAGTGGAAAAAATGCTCAAATTTTGAATTGATTAGAATTGGTTGAATCCAGAATGACAGGATAGGCCTCGTCGATACAATCCTGTAGCCGTGAATGACACTCAAATCTGACACTATATGTGAAAGTTATTCAAGTTTGAAGTTTACAATTTCCTTCAAAAATTAGTTTGACTAGGATTGACTTTTGACTTTGGCAAATATTAAAAACAAATTAATATTCTGGGAGTATTCCATGGAATATTCTCTACTGGCCAATTGATAGACACCACGTGGCCTGGCTGGAGTCTGCCACATTGCCCAAAGGCTACAGGTTTATGGTGGAAAAAATTTTGTGTGTTCGCAAGAATCGACCTTGGGTTAGGTGGTTGCCAGCCTACAGGCCCGACCGGACCGCCTACACATTAGTTCTTAGCATAACAGGGGTGCGGGTGATATTTAAGGTGCTAACTGTTTGCTGTTGGGGGTAGACCACCAGCAGTTACCTGCCAGCGGTCCCGACAGGTAACACGCCACAGTTAGCCTGCAGTTTGTTAACCGCCAACCCAAACTGTGATTGCCGCTGAAGGTTCCGGTCACATGCACACAGTTTTGCCAGAGGTTATGGTTCCCTAACCGCTAGCCTCAACAAACGTTAACTACCTGGAGATTGTGATCACATGCTCGCAGTTTAATCCAACAATTACGATCAGCATTTGGTGGTCATCTTGGTGGAGTCCACCTTTTTATGCACTTTTTCCAATTTTAGCAGGGTTAACTATAGTTACCCCAAGTTTAGTGGAGTTTTCTTAGGTCAACTTGGACAAAACTTCAGTTGGTCATAACTTTCACTAGGGAGAACCTTTTTGAGCAATTTTTTATTTTATTTTGGGTATTCTAAGCATTCCAGAGCCAACAAAGTTGATCTTTAGGTACTTTTTCAGTAGAGAAGCTTGGAGAGCCATTAGGGCCTAAGGAGTGTTAGAGCTGTACTGGGCTATGGTTAACCATTGGAGGTGAAACAAAAGCCACTCTTTACTATTTTCTATGTTCTTGTTGTGGTAAAAACACAACCCCCCCATTATTGATGTGTTCACTTCAAATAATGGGGACCCTTTCTATTAAAATTTTGGCTAAACACCTTTTTGGACTTTTATTTAGTTGATTGCCCTACGCATTTGTCAATTTTTCATTTTCTTTGAATTCTTGTTTTGATTGCTTTGTTAAAATCGATTTTTTATAAGCTTCCCATTGACGCTTGTTTCGCCTCATTTGGTCAACTCGTTTGAAAATGGCACTCTTTTGAAAGTTTCATCATTTATCTAGCCTGGGTTAAAAATGCATAAAATGTACAATATTGCATTTTGTAAATAAATTAGTTCAATAACGCATTCATTTTAAATATTAACCCATAGCGAGTTTTTACTAACATTTTTCCATTTTTAGTTATGCAGCCAAATCATTAATTATCGGGATTTTAAGAAATTCACTCTCATTTCCAAATCAAATCCTAATCTCGAAAACCCAAACATTTAAGTGGTTGTAGTTTTATTTTTATTTTCATTAAAGTGGCTGTAGTTTAGAAACTTAAATTCATAAAAATAAAACCAAAATAAAATTTATGTTTAAAATTAAATTTTAAATTAATTAAATTAATTAATATATTAAATATAATTAATTTAATTAAATTAAAATTTAAAACATAAAAAAAACATATAATAAAATTGTTCTGATCGCGTCGGGGCTTTTAATCGGATCGGAAATTTTATTGAACATATTTTAAAAGCCCCGACACCACACCATACCCCGATCGCCGATAAACAAAGTCAAAAGGCATCGCATCGGGGCTTTTCAATGCCAAAGTTTAAGAACCCCCGATACATACCATGCCCCGATGCGATATCGGATCGGGGATTTTGACTTGACACATCTTTATTAACCCCCGATAACCTTCCATCCCCGATGCCGATTTCCGATCATCAAAATGTGATAGCTTTTGGAATGGTTAAACCTAAGTCCTATATCACATCGGAACTTTCATGTGAAACAAGTTAAACACTCCACCCGATGCCGATGCCGATTCCCCGATCATTAAGCATTAGCATAAGTTTTATTACACTTTGGTTTTTGTTTTAGTTTTTAAACTCACTCATACGTGAGTGGAATGAGCAGGAAGCAAATTAGGTTAGTTTGTTTTATTAATTTAAAATAGTTTAAATATTTAATAATAAATTTTAAATTAATTAAAACTAATTAATATATAAAATTTAATTAATTTAATTTAATTAAAATTTATTTTTTATTTAGTATTAATTAATTTATAAATAGATTATATTAATTAGTTATATTAAGATTAATTAATAATAGTTTATTAATTAATTAGTTTAGTTTAATTTAACAATTAAATTAGAATTAATTATTAGATAATTAGAATTCTAATTTAGGATTAGATTTTTAATTAAAATTTTAATTTTTAGCCCAGCAACAAAATTTCCAGATGTATTCCAGATTTCATCCATCAACTTTGGAGGCTCATAGATTGAGTTATACTTGGCCAAATGAGGCCCAGGACGGCTCATTGGAAAGATAAAATCAAGGAGAATATTTTTTAGGAGGTTTCACTAACAGATTTAATCATTTATTGGGTCGAAAATCAGGCAAAAGATCAAGCTCCGAATTTTGAAACAAAATCAATTTTCTGAGTTATTTTCTTCATTTTCATTTGTCCAAACCTCTTCTAATTGCAAATCCATTGATTAATAATATCTTTAGCGAATCAAACCATACCATGCATCAATTGAAATCTTACATTTTATTTTCAATTATTTATTTAAATAGAATTTGATTGGATTTGATTTAATTGCCAGAAATGATATTTTGATTGCATCTTAATTTATTTTGATTTCTTTTTGCAGGAAAACAGTGGGAGAAATATGAAGAAAAGGATTTCAATCAATGAGAAGGCTTCAGCAATTAAAGGTTGGAATTTCAAACAAATAAAATCGTATTTGGCAGATTTCTCTTCAACAAACTCTTCTCTCAAGAATTCCTTTACAAATAGTATAAGTAATAGATTGCAAAATGGAATAGGGGCTGCTCTCCTCTGCAATTTTAGACTTCTAAAAGCACTACTGTAATAGGAATTTAGAGTTGTAGGACAGAGGAGAGAAAATCTCAGATCTGGGGATTATTGAGGATTTTCCCTTTGTATCTTGAATTATGCATGAAGGGCAAAGTTTGCACTATTGTGGCTTTAGCTTTGAAAGTAGAAGTTCAAGCAATGTAAAGGGTTGTTGGAGACCAAGGACAGAGAAATGGATGCAATAAATTGGTATTTCTAATACTATTGTTTCAAATATCAGTTTTAATTTTATGGTGACAGGAATGTGTCATTTTATTCATGTTTGTGCACTATTGTCAATATGAGTAATTTGTCTCAATCTTGTTATTATGTATCTCTGTTTTTATGGATTAATTTCTCATTTTTGAGTAACTACTTACTCAGAAATATGTCTTATGAAACTGATTTATTGAATGGTAATGTGTTGTGAACTATTTCCACATATCATTATTCAATTATTGGATTTATTGATTTGATAATCAATATCATTTTTGTGAACTACTTCATGAATGTTGTTGGTTTATTATTTCAGTTAAGAGGTCTCAATAGGATGTGTTTTGGTATCCATAATGTCAGTTAATTGAACTACTTCATTAATTTGATATTCATTATAAACAAGACATATCTAAATCCCAATACTTTAATTATCTTGCTCTTAGTTGGGTTAGATCTATATCTGCCTAATTAAGATAGGATTTAGATTAGTTTCTTTTGCTTGCATCATAGAATAAGCTTGCATTTAGAGTAAATTCTACATTCTTTTAAGTCCTCTCCTCAAAGAGGCAAAACTTTAGTTGTGGCTTGGCTGAACCCAAATCAGCTTAAGGGTCATTCTCTTGCCTGATCAGCAAGAAGAATTGATCTGATATCCCTGTCTATTGGTAGTTAAAGATACATAATAAACCAATAGCAATAGGGAGAAGGTAACTGGACCTAGTTAAACCAGTCGGAGCCACCACACCAAACGGAAAAGGAGCTGCTTTAAGGTCCGAACTGGGTGTTTATCCCCCAATGTTGTTGCAGCAATTTTCGAGGCATCAACAGTTCTGAACTCATTTCCGCAGCTTATATTGTCTGTTTAGGCTTTCTTATCACTGTATAACCAGTTTGAGCATCTAATAAGAGCAAGGACATGCCCATTTGGGGGCCTTGGACCCAGCAGATGTAGCCTAGGAGGGGTGAACTGCCTCATCAACTGCTGTGTTATATTATGTGATTTTATCTTGTTCTATTTTTCAGATTTAATATGCTAAACAGTAAATGAAAAAATACTCCTTCACACATAAAACTCAGAAATTTACCAAAAACACTTTGTTTCAATTGCAAGACATGAGTAACAGTTTGCACAAATAATTTAATGGAAATGAATACCTTGAACAGAAAATACAAGTAGTTTCATTTTCAAATCACACAGTTTGAGTTTCTTGAGAATTATATATTTTTGGTTCTCTATTTTTCTTATTTGGGAAATTCCTTTTGCAATGATTTCCTCCATATGTCCAATATCACGAGGGTTCCTTGGCCTTAGATCTATGTTGCTATACTGCAGGCTAGTGTGCACAACCCTTGTCAGATGAGTTGAATTTTTACTATGGTTGAATTGCAGTGGTTGTGCTCATACTTCTTTATTATATGTAATTTTTTTGGGCCATTTATTTTTATCTTTCATGTCACTCTTTTCTTTCCAATCACCCTTGAACTCTGACCTATGTTTTGACTGTTCATAGTAGTGTTTTAATTTTTTGATGGCATCGTCTAATGTTTGTGGTTCCAAAATTTCAATTCGGTCCTTGAATGCTATAGGTAACCCACTAATGAACCTTTGGACTTTTTCCTTCTCATCCTTAAGTTATGGTAGATATCTTAAGAATTCCAGAAACCTGGTGATGTATTCTTCATTTGACATTTGTCCCATTTTGAGCTCATAAAATTATGAGAATGTAGGCTTCTGTGATTCATAATTTATACATCATAGAAGCATTTTTTGGCTTTGAGGGTGAATTATATGAACAAACTAACGTCATTGTTATGGGTTCTCCACTCTCTCCCGTCATTGCTAACATGTTCACAAAATATTTTGAGTCTAAAGATTTAACTTAAACTCAATTACGACTAAAGCTTTGGAAATTTTTGTAGATGATACCTTCATCTTGTGCCCTCATGCTCATGATAAGTTGGAACTGTTTTTTCAACATCTTCATAATCAATCAAGATCCATCAAATTTACCATGGAGCCTGAAGTTAGTAGTAGCTTGCTATTTGTTGATGTTATTTCCTCTAAGAAAGATGATGTTCTTTCTCTCACCAGGCATTTCGTAAGAAAAATCACACTAAGCAATATATTCATGCTAACTCCCATCACTACCTAGCCTAAAAGTTGGGGGTTCTCAACACATTATCTACTCTTGATTTAAGGGTTTGTGATGAGATTCATGAGAAGAGTGAGAAAACCCATCTTCTTAGTGTTTGTGAAAATAATTCCTATAATAAATACCAAGGCATCAAGGTTATTTTAAAAGAAAGAAAAGGTATGATGATTAGGAAAGATCTAGGAGAATTGGTTTACAGTGTTCAACTTCCCTTTATCCAAGGGACTGCTAACAAGTTTTCTCAAATTCTTGGGAAGCACAATATTTATGTAACAACCCTAGGTTAAAAGTTCATGTAATAAAGTTAATAAATGAAAAATAAGAACAAGGTCATGGGACACCTATTCCAAGATGAATGTTGGGAAAAATATCCTAGTGGGTATCACTTGTTGTGTTTATGGCTAAGGGGAAATTGGCGAAGGCAATGAAAAAGGCTTTAAAAAGGCCAAGAGGCATTAATTGGAATATTTTATTTATGAAATAAAGGAAATTAGGAGAAAATGGAGGTGAAAGGTCACAAGCTTCATGTGAGGAGGAAAATAATGGAAAGGCATCAAGAATAAAAAGACATCGGAGCATCAGTTGGTGGCCTTTTATAATTTCATTTTCAAAATTGGTCTTAGAGAGGAGAAGAGCACCAAGAGGAGAAGGAAATCAAGCAAGAAAAGGAAGGAAAAGGAAGGACAAGGAAAGAAAAGGAAGCAAGGATTAAGCGAGGAAAGGTTGGATCAAGCAGCTTCAATAGGAATACTTGTAGGTAACAGTGAATGTATGATTTCCAAGATGGTTTTTGCATGCATGGTATGTGCATGTGTGTATTTTATTTCATTTCTATTGGTGGTATGGGTTTTACCAGGTTTTGACAGTGACTTTTTGCCTTGCCTTTCCATTTACAGATAGCCATGGTGTGATGGGATTCTTTCTTGGTTGAGCTTTGGATTTCCAAAAGGTTTTGGATCAAGGTGAGGTGGTCTTAGGAAAATCCCAAGGGTTTTGGGTAGAGAAGGTTTTCTATAGGAAGCCCTAAATAGGTGGGTGGAGACATGAAAATTCCTCAAGGGAAGGTGAAGGAATTCTGAGGCATCCAAGCTCAGTTTGGTTTTTTTATCTTAGAGTCATTTTAGTTGAGATCATGGTAGCTTGAGGGTGGAGGACGTTTAACCTATGGATTCCCTTGGTTATTTATGGATTTTTTATCCCATGAGATCCCACATTCATGCTTGGAATATGGCATTGGGGTGATTAGTTGAAAGAAATATTTGATTCAACCCAATCTATGGTTCGCTGGTACATGGCATTCCCTGACTTGGTTGGCTTTTGAATATGGTTAATAAGAGCTACTTTCCTCTTGATTTTTATGAGTAAATGTACTTGTTATTATGTGACTTTAATGTTTTTTCTATCATTGTTATTTATCTGGTTATATGTTGGCTATAATCATTTTAGTTTACAGTTCTAAGTATGCCTCTTATCACATTTCCATTAATCAGTGTCTGGTTAATGAATGTATGAACGAATTGGTGTTACGAAAACTGTAGTGAGAAGGTATTGGTCCTTATTGTTTAACCTCAGATAAGTTTCATATCCCTATGTTCATATTTGCATTCATGACCTGTAGGTTGCATGTTTACCATGTGTTTGACAAAATTTCAGTCCTAGTTGGGAGGGGGCAGGTCAAGTCCTGGTTCAAGTTTTGGTTTGTAAGCTTTGTCTCTATGTAATTTATCATTTTTTAAGTTTCACTGAGTTTTGGGCAAAGGCCTAAGTCCTGGCCCTAAAAAAGTGGCTCAAAATTGGAGGTCGCTGACATAGAACCAACTGGAAAAGGTCACAATCATTTGTAGGTAGGCCTATGGAGAGACCTGAGGCTTAATGTGGACTAATTTTGCAGATGAGATAAGATTTCCCTAAACATCAATGAGGTATGGCTTTGATTTTGGTATCTATTTGGTTTATATAACATGGCCTACTTGCAAGAAGAACATAATCATATATAAGGAGCAAAATGGTAGACTATAATTCTCCTGACTCTCCCTATATATCATTTGTGCAACAAGGAGGAGAGCATTCTCCTGGTAAGCAGATACATTAAGGAGTTTGAGGGTAGATATCAAAAGTTTCAAAGAGGATAATGAAAAGTTGGTTGAGGCTCAGGAAAGACTTGCAAGGGCTCAAGAAAAGGAGGTCAATGCAACAATTCTTCAAATCTTGTTAGAGTTGTAAAGGCAAAGACAATTGAGGATTAGTCAAGAGAAGGAAGAGAAAACTAATGGAGCCCATGGTAGCAGGTCTCGGTCCAGACAAAGGTTGGATAAAGGGGATATAGTTAGAGGTGGAAGATCACTGGATGCACTTGACAGGAGGACTAGTATGTATGGGAATCATTCTAGTTCCTCATCCAGGATACATCATCACATTCATCATTGTCATCATCCTTATAGGAGGGGTGAGTAATTTCCTGAGGAGTTCAAGAAAGTGAAGCCGCCTACATTTGATGGAGAGATGAACAAGTCAGAAGATACAGAGGCATGGTTTCTTGGGATGAAGAAATTCTTGATATTGCATAGTTATTCAAAGAACATGAAAGCCAAGATAACCACCTTCAGTCTCAAAGTGAAATAAAATATTTGGTTAGAAGATGTGAAGAATGTCAAGGGTATTCAGGAAGAAGAGTTGATTTGGGATGAGTTTGAGAGACTTTTCAAGAAGTACTTGTCTGAGAGGTATTATGATGATAGAGCTATGGAGTTTTATGAGTTGAGGATGGGTTATATGACAAAAGATGATTATACTTGCAAGTCCGTGGAGTTGTTGAGGTACGTGCCTTATCTCAAGGATGAGAAAGATAAGATCTAGAGTTTCATCAGTGAGATGACAACAACATATAGAGACCAGATTAAGTTCGATGAGCCTGGATCATTGGAGGAATCCATTAGGAAGCTAAAACATTGTTATGAGAAGTCAAAGTGCAAAGCTAAGCCTAAGCATGACTTGAAAGGGAACAATAAAATTAAAGGGAAGTGGCCACCGAAGCAGGGAAGACCTCAGGATGCAGGTGAGAAAGAAAATGTGGTTCCTTACAAGAAGTTCAATTCAATTGAGAAGGGACATGGGTCGCAGCCTAGAGAGTAGTAGAACATAGGTAATGGTAGGGGATTGTTGTAGTGTTGTATATGTGGAAAATATCATCGCAAGAAGGATTGTCCATTGTACTAGGGTGGTAGGCCTCAGATCTATAGTGCTCAGGAGGCATAGACAATTGGGGATGTTGGTCATAACATTCCTCAAATTTATGCAATTGTGGACAACAAGCATGAAGATCACAAAGCATCCATTATTGAGATGGAAGGTAAGATTTATGGTTGAGTTGTTTCTATTTTGACTTATCGTGGATCTAATTATAGTTATGTTAATCCTAACCTAGTGAATAAGTGTAGATTTAGAAAAGAAGTGCATGCAGAGTCTTGGTTGGTGGAGTTGGCTACAAGTACTAAGAAGAGAGTTCGTCATTGGGTAAGATCTTATGCATTCAAGCTGAATGGAATGCCTACAACATCACATCTGAATGTACTACCACTGGGATCATATAATGTGCTCTTGGGTATGGATTGGTTGTACCTTCACAGGACCAAAGTATATTGTTATGAAAATATTATTGAGTGCCTAGATGATAATGGGGAAAAGAGAATATTGCAAGGAAAGAGGAATCCTACATCAACGAGGATGGTCATTGCTATGCAGGCTAAGCGCAGTTGTAGGAAATGATGTGTGATGTTTGTAGTCCATATCTCTAGTGACAAGGGTAAGGATGCTGAGGATGCATAAATATTCAAGTGGTACCCTATATTACAATAGTTTCAGGATGTCTTTCTGGCATATATTCCATTGTTTCCTCCTCACTGGGAAGTGGACTTTGCTATTGAGTTGGTACAAGGAGCAACACCAACATCAAAAGAACCTTACAAGATTAGCACACCATAGTTAGTATATTTGAAGTTATAGCTAAAGGAAAAGCTTCATAAGGGATATATTAGGCCAAGTGTATCACCTTTAGGTGCACCAGTATTGTTTGTGAAGAAGAAGGATGGTAATATCAGGTTGTGCATTGATTACAGGTAAAAGAACAAGGTGACGATTAAGAAAGGTACCTGTTGCAAAGGATTGATAATTTGTTTGATTAGTTGAAGGGAACAAAAATGTTCTCGAAGATTGATCTGAGATCAGTATACCATCAGGTATGAATCAAAGAAGAGGACTTTTACAAGACTTCTTTCAGGACCAGTTATGGGCATTGTGAGTTTGTTGTAGTTCCATTCGGTTTAACTAATGATCTATCTACTTTTTTGTTCTTGATGAATAGTGTGTTGCATCCTTATGTGGAAAAGTTTTTTATTGTATTCATTGATGACATCTTGATATATTTTAATAATGAGGAAGAGCATGTCAAGCATTTAGAAATAATGTTGATATTGCTAAGAAAGCATCAGTTGTATTCCAAGCTTAGCAAGTGTAATTTCTTTCAAACAGTGGTGCGTTACTTGGGATATGTTGTTTCGAAGGAAGGAATGCCAGCAAATCCAGAAAAGATAAGGGCTATCATGGAGTGGGTAGCTCCTGAGAATGTGGATGAAGTCAGATCATTTATGGGGTTAGCAGGTTACTACATGAGGTTCATCTGAAACTTCTCAGGTATTGCATATCCAATTACATATTTGCAGAGAAAAGGGAATAAATTTGAATGGATAGAGGAATGTGCACCCAGTTTTGAGAAATTGAAGAAGTTGTTGACAAATTCTCTAGTTATTAAGATTGCAGATCCATATAAAGAGTTTGTGGTGTGTACAGGATGGACAAGTGGTATGCTATGACTCCAAGAAACTGAATGAGCATCAGAAGAACTATGTGACTCATGATCTTGAGTTGGAAGCTATTATCCATGCATTGAAGATGTGGAGACACTATCTTATTGGTAGGAGCTTCATATTGAGGAGAGACCACAGTGGATTGAGGTACCTATTTGACCAACCAAATTTGAATCCCATGCAAGGTAAATGGTTGGACACCCTCAATGAGTTTGAATTTGAGATCAGATACATCAAGGGTAAGGAGAATAGTGTTGTCGATGCTCTCAATAGGAGAGTGAAGATGAACCACATTGCAATAGAGAGCTCATATGGGACATATTTACAGGATCATATCTTATAGGAAAGACAACATGATGAAAGGTACATGGAGCTTAGGTACAGGTTACAGCAACAAGGTATAGGTGATCGGGATGTGAACTATCATCTCAGAGAAAATGGCTTGGTGAGACTCAGGGATAGGATATATGTGCCAGATTAAAGTGGGCTCAAGAAGCTTATATTGAGGGAGTTTCATGTCAAGTCATATTCAGGTCACCCAGGATACTAGAAGACATTGAAAGTAGTGAAGAAGTTCTACTATTCACTGAATATGAATAAGGAAGTGGCAGAGTTCATGGTTATATGTTTGGATTGTCAGTAGGTGAAAGTAGAGTGTAAGCATCCAAGTGGATTGCTTCATCCTATTCTAATTCCAAAATGGAAATGGGATGTCATTTCCATGGACTTAATTATAGGTATTCTGAGGACATTGAGGAAGCATGATTCTATCATGGTTGTGGTCAACAGGTTGAGCAAGGTAGATCACTTCATTCCAATGAAAACTACTTATTCAACTAGTGAGGTGGCACATGTATTCCTTAGGGATATCATGAGATTACATGGTGTTCCAAAGAATATTGTGTCATATAGGGATGCTAAGTTCATTTCCAAGTTTTTGAAGGAGTTGTTTGCAAGTTTTGGGACATAGTTGGGCTTCAGTATATCTTATCATCCATAGAAATATGGAAAAATAGAGAGGGTAAACAAGCTTCTGGAGCATATGCTGAGGATGTATGTGGTGCATCAAAAAAGGAGATGGGAATAGTACCTTCCATTGGTCGAGTTTTCTTACAACAATTCTTATTAGGAGTCACTGAGGATAAGTTCATTTGAGGCATTGTATGGGTGGAGTTGTAATACTCCCATCATCTAGAGTGATCTAGTGAATAGGGTATTGATAGGACCAAACATTTTGGCAGAAATGGAACAAGAAGTGCAAGTTATAAAGAAGAACCTAAATTCATCACATGATAGGCAGAAGAGTTATGCAGACTAGCACAAAGCATTTAAGGAGTTTTGGGTTGGGGAGCATGTGTATTTTCGAATCAAGCCCAAGAAGATCTCGTTAATGATTGGATCATGTGCCAAGTTGGCACCACAATATTGTGAGCCTTTCAAGATCCTTGAGTAGATTGGACCAATGGCCTAAAAACTTTCACTGCCTACGACAATGAAAGTTGATGATTTTTTTCATGTTTCATTTCTTAAGAGATATGTAAAGGATGTTAATCATGTTATTGATTGGTTTGTATTGCAACTAAAACTAGAAGGAAAATTCCAGCCAGAACCTTATTGCATATTGCAATTGAAAAAGATCATGCTCTAGAATAGAGAAATTGAGCAAGTAAAAGTGTAGTGGAAGCACTTTGGCCCCCCGATGAAACTACATGGGAGATGACTGATCATATGTGGGCTATGTATCCTTCAATGTTTGTCAGTTAAGGCCAAGCAATTTTGGTATCTGTACATATTCATGTATGGTTGTTATTATAAATACCACAATGAGTTGTGTTATGAAGCTCCAATAAGCGGTATGGTTGTCATGTTGTCATGTTTGTCATTATGGTTTTTCTTTTGAGTAGGTTGTTCATTGTAAATACCGCATGAGCTGAGTTATAAATATCCATGGGTAGTATGTTATGATTTTCAATGGTTTTTCTGGTTGTAGGTGCCATAAAGCACTAAGGACGATGTTCCCTTAAGGAGGAAGGGTTTGTAACATCCCCGGGTTAAAATTTCATGTAATAAATTTAATAAAGGAAAAATAAGAGCAATGTCATGGGATATGTATTCCAAGTTGAATGTTGGGAAAAATATCCTTGTAGGCATCACTGGTTGTGTTTATGGCTAAGGGGCAATTGACAAAGGCAATGGAAAAGGCTTTGAAAAGGAAAAAAGGCATTAATTGAAACATTTTATTTATGAAATAAAGGAAAGTAGGAGAAAGGGAGGTTGTTATCACCAAAATATGATCACCTAGCCATTTTTAACTAGGTGGATCAAGATAAACCATGTAGGATTAATTTTACCATAGTAACTTTCACCATGGGAAATAATTTAGTAAACCATTTTTATTAAATTATTTATAACTAAAATTAAAAAAACCCCATGAGAATAATTGAAGAAATCAATATTTATTTAATTTTCTCTATGAAGAATTATTAAATCATTGTTTGATAATTATTCCTTGTCACATTTGACTAAATCACCTAGTAATAATTAAATAAATCACTATTTTATTTATTATTCCTTAATTCTATTATTGGAATAATTGTTAAATCACTATTTAATAATTATTTCAATTTCATACCATTCTTAATCCTCATGAAATAATTAATAAATCATTTAAATTTTTTTTATTTATATCTAATAAAGATAGTTGACAATTTTGAATATCTTTTCCCTCTCCAAAAATATAATAAAGTATTCCTAATGGTTAGATCTTGATTTGGTCAATATTATTTTATTATTCTCCATTTTTGAGATCAACCCAATAGTTTTTTATAAATAGGAGGATTTTCCATTCATTATTCACCATGATCATTATCCTCGTCACCATTATTGTCTTCTTGCAATTGATCTCCCACTTGAGTTCTACACATAGTTTTGGGTTGTACACACATTGAGAGAGAGAATCGATTACTGAAGCATCAAAGACATCAAAGTACCCGTCCCACAAAGGGGAATTTACAAACCCTTTTGTAGATCTCCTTCACAAGGTGTTACCAATAAAGATTTATTATTCATTTTAATGTATTTCCATATTGAGTTATTACATTAGATATATATTGTTTTTTTCTCTTTTGGATCACATATGTCTTTTTGTTGTAGGTTTTTCTAGTCTTATTTTGTAGATATGAAGTGTAAGCAATCACAAATTGTTGTTAGTGTCACGTGTCACTAGTGACTTAAGTGGAATGTTTTTGGTACAGCTTCCAAGAAATTTCATACTAAAAAATGGTGACTTGACCACCCCCATGGGACGAAGGTAACCATAGTGACCAATCTTTAGAAAACAACATATAGGATTGGTTGTTGGAAGTAGTTGGTTCTCTACCCTACCTTTCTCTAGAAATCTCTGCTTGTGGGGATGCAATTTTGTCAAGTAAGAATTTCTTTGGAAGGCCATATGAAACATTATATTTAGGATCGTTTGAGGATTGAGACCACCTATAGGCTAGAGGTATTTTTCTTTGATAGGACGTGCTTGCTTGTATTAGAGTAGCATCATTAATATAGTTAGTTTACACTTAGCACCACTGCACTAGGTGTTTGCTTATTGTTTGTTACTCTTTTACTCCTATCATCATCCTTTAGTCCTTAGAGTCATCATTGTCTTGAAATCAATGTGTCCCCTAGGTGTTTGTCATGAATAATTTGAGGTCCTTTCCCTCAGTTTCCATTAGGGCATATTACTCCCCCTCGTCAATTTAAAGTACATCCTCCTAGTCATCCACCGAGTCCTCATTCTGACCCTGGTTCTACTGATTCTTGTAGTTCTTCCTTTGATTCTGCGTCTTCTCAACCTTGTACCATCACCATTTTAGGCACCAATGTTGGTGTGGGAAACAAAGGTGGTAATCGAGGTACTAATCAAGGTAACCACACAAGTGGAACCTCCACTGGTATGGTCACTCCTACTCCATTGCTTCCTTTTATGGATATTTTGAGTCTCCCTGATTTCATCCATCTCATCAATGATCCTCTTCTCGACAACCCCAATTGGCCACCAATGCCTACTAAATTTACTTCTAACATCCCCAAGCTTGAAGGTAACCCTAGAGAAGATCCCACAAATCATTTTTTCTCATTCCATATGTGGTGTTCATCAAATTCTATCACTGAACACTCCATCTGTCTTCTCTTGTTCCAATGCACTCTTAGTAGAGCTCCTACTAAGTGGTATGTCGATCAACCCAAAGCCACTCATTACACTTTCGTGACTCTTGCCAAATATTTTCTTGCCTATTTCCATTTACCTCTCCATTATGTAACTGATACCGAACTATTGACTTCTTTCCATCATACTTATGCCACTCGCCTATCCGACCATCTTCAGGAATAGCATAGAAGGAGGAGCATATGTAAAGCTACTAAATTCAAAGACTGCATCTATATGGATTTGTTCCTTAGATTTCTTTTGGCCCCCATTGTTAAATATGTCGCTTCTCACTTCCCTGAATATGAGGAAGGTGCACTGCAAGTAACCTTGAAATATGATCAGATCTACAACCAGTCAGGTTATGTTTATATTGATTTTCCCGATCTTCCTTGACTTGGTGCTGCCACTACACTGCAGGCATCTCATTCCACTGATGGTATTATTGGAACCATTTCACACCCTCAAATTCAACCATATTCTCCTCCTTCGATGAGTTATGGTCAACCCCAAAGAGAGACCAGCTCCTCTTACACCTATCTCTCCCCTAATATTCCACATGCCAACGCTTATCTAGGTGCCAACACATCATATGAATATCCCCATCTACATCAATAGATGTTAGGGCCAATTGTTACTCCACCTATTTATCCTAATATTTCCCCATCTCCTTATTATATGTATGCACCGTATAGTGCTCCAACCCTGTCGACACTAGCACCCCAACCCCCCATGCCTCCTCCACCTCTGCCACAGAAACAACCTCCTATACAAGGTCAAGTGTATGCTCAGCAGATTACAGCCAGTCCCTCCATACCCATGAAAAGGAGAAAGGGGAAAGGTAATCGAAACCAAAAATCTCAAGGTAATTTCAAGGTAGCTAGGGTTGACTACCTAATGCACCTAAGGGAAACTAGCCTAACCCCGCAAACCAACAACATGATGGACAACCCAAGAAAAACAAGGTTCTTCATACAAACAAATCTTGTGCCTGTTGTGGCATATATGGCCATTATACTCATGAGTGTCCCCTTTTACCTGAGATTCTTCAAGTATGGGAAGCTCAAGAAACTACTTCAAGAGGACTACAATTCGTATCTCCTCCTCCTCTTCCTCCTCCATCTTAATCGACTATACTTACCAATCCTTTTCCTCATTAAGGATATCTAGTTGCTCAACTTACACAAGCTCATGCAACTCCCCCACCTCCACCATATGGTCACAGCGATTATCAAATTCTTATGATCAGTTCCGATGAAGTCAATACCAAACAAGTCAACCTTTAGACTCGATCACACTAATATTACAAGCCACTCGCTACATCTGTTAGGTTCCTATACCAATAGTTGTCATATTTCATGATTGACTATGGAAATTCCAAATATGATCATCATTTCCACGCTGCAAAGGTTCCATATTTTCCAAAAAACAGAAAAAAAAAATAAATAAATAAAAAAAAAAAAAAAAAAAATGTAAAGAGTGTATGGCCTAAAAGAAAAATCAAAGGGCAAGAAAAATGAATAGGTCAAGAAAAAATAAAATGAACCCTAAAGAAAGACCAGGAAAGTGGCTAGTCAAAATGCCACTACTGTCTTATTTCTGCAAAGAATTTCAAATCATGTAATCCGTGATTGGGTCACACTTGATGGGTGGCCCAATAGTCCAATCTTGGCCAGTCCATTTTTAAACTTCTTGTTTTAGAATAGAGAATAAAGGTCTGTCCAAACAGTTCAAGCTTGGCAGATCACTAGCTAGGTAGAGAAACAAAGGAGCCCAACTGCTTAACCTGGGCCCTTGGAAGAAATAAGGGTAGACTCTGATAGGAGGGCAGTCAAAAGAAAAAGAAAGAAAGGGTTTGCTAGTTCAAATGCACCCAAACAAAAATGAAGAAAAAATGTTAGGTGTAGCAGAATGGGTAGGTAATTCTGGTGTTGCAGAAACCTGGTGATCAGCCTTACAGTGATCTATCTCATGGGTATCCCAAACATAATGGCAAAATAGCTACAGTTCAGTGAAGCATGACTGATTTCCCCCTCTCATTTTCCCCAAGCAACCATCACTAACTCCCCCTCAAGGACATTGGGATCTGCTCAGTGGTCCTAGCTCATTTCATTTTATGAGAAATACTAAGTGAAACTTTGTGTTCACTTGTTCATGGCAAGCCACATTTCTTGTGTAAAAATAATCATTCCATTTTCCTTCCATCTCTCTATGCCTAAGTTTTTTCACCCTATAAACTTAGCATTTATTCATACAGTTTCATCCCATATATTCATATTAACATTAGCTCTATTGTATAGCTCCTTTATCATTTTCCCACCCCTATTCTATAAAAACTATATAAAAAACCCAAAAAATACATAATATCCCTACCCCTAGCAACTATAGCCTTATAGCAAAGTTTCGAGAATTATTGGTCCATTTGGGACCTTAATAATAACCCTTCCGCGTTCATAAACCATTAGGGGTTTATTTAACACCCGGTTAAATAAACAACCGTGCCCGAAAAATACCATAACCCAAAGTCTTTTAAACCCCCACACTCCGTATAAATCATTAATATTTGGTGGGCTCCCGCGCCATAACCGCCCGCCACCTTGCCTTCCCGTCAACTGTTGGATCAGGCCCTCTCCATCCGACAACTCTCGTTAATATCAGAGCCGCTCTGACGACCGAACGTTAGCGCCCGATAGAAAGTGGTTTTCCCGTCGTACCCCGGGACGTGTTTCATCGGCCCATTGCATCGGGCCTGTTCTGCCAGAAACCGCCCCCGTACAGAAGGCGGTGCAATAGAAACCACAAACCGCTTCTGCCTTCCGCTAGACATGTCACCCGCCCACACCAGCGCCTTCATCACCATTTCTTCTGCCTGTCCGCCATGTCATCCTCCCATGTCAGCGACCACGTCATCTGTCACGTCACCTTCCGTACTCCGCTATTGGACAAAATTGCGTCATGATGACGTTATCCCAGAAAAGCGCCAAAAAGCCCGAAAAAGCCCAAATTTGTCAAAAAGGCGTGAAAGTGATGGTTTTTTGTTTATTTCTATTCATTCTGTTGCGGAAACTGTGCATGCATATTACGTCCAATTCGCCACCAACACTCCAGTTCGCCACCCAGGCGAGTTCACGCTGCAAACCCGACCCCCTCAGCCCAGTCTGCAACCACATTTCGCACCAGTCGCCTGTAAAACAGGTATTTACCCGATATTTTCCCATAAACCCTATTTTTACGAAATTTCTCTGGTAAAAATCACCCGAAGAGCTAAATTCAAGTCAAATGCATTGTTGCCTGCAAACCTCTGCACTCTAAGTCACTGTTTGACCATTGTTACCAAAGAAAATCTGCTAATTCTATGGTCCTCAGCGAATTGCCCACTAAACTGAAAGTCGAGCTCATTCCCGCCTGCAAAATTACCAGAAAACGCCTGCAAAAGGAGCCCCCTTTCCTCTGTTTTATCCAGCCTTCTGACTAAACTCTGGAAACTCTATTTTTTCTGTGAATTTCACCTAGCAAGGCAATTTCCTGAGGAAAAACCACAACCAGTATCCCATTTTCTGTTGCTACAAAAGCTCTAATTCCAAGTTAAAAGGTCATTTAACAAATTGAACCATGGAAGCTCCAGTGGCCTTGAATATTGCCCCTTTGAATGCCCCACATAAAGAATTGGAATGGATACCCCTTCCTGACAGGGACTACCAAATTAAGGATATGATGGGTTACAAATCTCACCTTCAAGCCTTTTGTGAAATTAGAAATAGTTACAGAAGCAGCACTGATGTCCTGGGAATTTGGGAGTCCAACATGCCTATCTATTACCTCCCCTCAATAAATGTGCTCCCTGATTTCATCCATTTATGTTGTGCAAATTATGAACCCACACAAAGAGCAGTTATGGCTCCATCTGGGTCTGTACTTTTCTATATCACTCCTCAATCCATAAATGAGATGTTGAACTTCAAGCCAACTCAGCCTCTGGCTCCTCTCACCATGAAATTCTTGCTTGACCAAGTTGCCAAACTGCCTAGCTCAGAGATAACAAGAATTGCTCAGTTGTTTATGAAACCAACTTGCCAGCCTGATCAGCCCCCTCCTTATCTCCAAGTCTGGTTCAATGAGGCAGGGAGACTTATTATAGACATGATATCCTACATCTTAGGATTCAAAACCAGTGAGTATGTTTATGAAACTGTTTTGGTATTAATGTCCATATTCACTCCAGGACAGCCCCCTGCTATCAAGTATGATTATGCTAACTTCATAACAAATAAAATCCATGAGCAATTCATGAATCTGGAGAGAGAAAGAGTTTTCAAATACACTTCTTACATATATCATTTGCTACTGTACTATCAACCTGATAGTTTCCAAGTTCCTCTTAGAAAATTGGACCTCAAAGGTGAAAGGAGGTCTGTGATTTTCTGGACCTCAGTATTCCATGAGGTCCACCATTCCCCTTATACATACTGTGAGTTCATTGACCTGTTTATATATCCAGCCACCTGTTTGTTGATAACAACTCCTCCTGTCGGGCTCTCTGCTGAGATGCAAAAAATCCTACATCTCTCAAAGGAATATAGTATTGGTGACTGGTATTTTTACCAAAACCACAGAGTGATCAGGATTTATGGTTGTCAATTAGCTCCCTACAATCTGCTGAAATATGTCCCTATGAGACTCTTTTCCCTGGAATACTGCCAGCAATTCAATAGTTCAGATTTGACTCATTTCTATGGTGCTAGGAAAAAAGCACAGCTCAAGATAAGCCATCAATTGGGCCCTTTTATCTTCAATAAGAGGGAAGAATCCTGGGAAGAAGCAGATAAGATATTAAAAGATCAACTTATGCTGAAACAAAGTTTTCCTTGGTCACCATATGACCCTCTAAATACATCTGACATTCTCATTCGCATGTTATCAAAAGACAAAAATGGGGATCCACATGTCCCTATGCCTAATCATTATCATCTAGAGGCTCCCAAGCCAATGGCTATATCCCACCATCCTGTAGGTCTCGTACTGCCTGACCATCCATAGAAATGCTCCGCGTGATTCCTCGCTACTCTGAGGGAAGAGAGGTGCACTTATATGTATACCGATCTTCTAACTCATGCCACCTGCAATTTGTCACCCCAGTCAGTAGCACATCAAATATACGTTGGAGATCCTTTAGTAGAGAACCACTACCTGATCTCTGTTGTGATGTGGAAACACCCTGATCTGTAGCCCTAGGCGATGTGGCTCATACCATGTATATTGTCGGCCTCACTAGTGTTATATATGCATCCCACAAAGTTTAGAAATCAATACCACATACACATATTTCTTAAACTATAAATGCATCAAATATATATCAACTTTCACTTACTATCTAGACCCCATGCTCATCCCAGCGGAAGTGGTAAGTCAGGATCTCCTTGATAGCTCATTCCACTATATAGATAATCATATATTTATAGTGCCATATGGTCCTAATGTACAAAAAAATCAGGTCGTAACACCTGTGTAACTCTCCCTCCTCCACCTCATTGCAGTAGCTTCCCCTAGCGACATATCCTGGGCTCTTGTGGGACCCCATCACGGATCTGTACATGAGGACAAATGGTCAGGATCTTCTCAAAGAAGAATGAGCATAACACTGTCCCAAAAGAATAGTTATCATTGGTCCTTCACCTACATAGTGTCAACTATCGTTTCAATGACGACAACATCATCTGGTCCCACCCATAGTAGGTCCCTGCCAACACACTCTCCACCAATATCATCTTCCCCCTAGTGATGTGATGGAAGGCATGATTACCCAAGATCTGCAACACTGTTGCCATTGTAACTTGTGTCTCAGGCCTATCTAAGTCACTAATCTGAATGGTCGCTCCCTTTACATGAACACTTGATACATAGTGATGATAAAAAACTCTCTTATATGCCTCCCACGATGTAGCACTGGATGTATCTCCCCCACCACCTCCAAGGGGGGAATTCCTGTCAAAAAATATGCCTTGGATAATGATCTTGATCTTGTTACCCTGTACTACAAAGTCCTTGTAATATGGGTCCCAGTAGCTCACAATCCTCAGTAGCAAGGGCTCACCATCCCTCATCAAAGGATTCTCTAAGAACTTTAGCACCCCATATCGTGCCAAAACCCCTCTGACTGCTTGATTCCCCTAAATCTCAGCATGAAGGGTCTCCAAATATCTTTCTCACCATGACACCTTTAGCTCTTCCATACCTACAACATACCATTATGTTTTTTCAGTCTAGAGTCAAAGGCACACATCATGGGTACAAAGCTTCAGCTCAACAAAGACCCCCAATCCTACTCTTCCTCTCAGTCTAGAACGTAGTTTTTTCCTTCAAAATTGCATTGGATGGACTTCTTGGCCTAGCTTTTGTATTTTAGAACATAGATCAAGGCCCCATAAGTATGCTTCAAACTTGAAGAAGAGTAGGGGTTTCCCCCAAAGAGCTGAGGCCCTAATCTAAAAATCTAATCCACCCTAAATGATGAGTAAGGTTAGGCCACCTACCTCCAACTTAGCGATGTTGATTCCGGTGATTAGTTTCTCCACTACAATCTCCACAAGATTTAGATCCTTCTCCTCCTCTCCAAATCCTCCAACAACTCACTATTCAAATGAATTGGATTTGCGGGAAAAAAACCCTTTTATATGAAAAACCCTAGTTTTTTCGTTGCCCATTGTGACCAAAACATAGCTCCATTTGATGAACCATCAACACCATTGGAAATCTATCACTGAGTTCTATATTGGGTCTCCATTTTTTTTGGTAATTTGAAACTTACCAGGAAACCATTTTTTCCACAAGGTCTCACTTTCCCCCTACTAAAATCAAATTTCTTCATTTGATCAATCTATACTCTGGTACCACTTTACCCACACATTCGTTGACTAGTGTGTCGATTTTTTTCATGAGTAACCATCATTTACTCATGTTTTTATGGTCCCCTCTAGGCCTCCCCCATGTGGCAGCATCATGCAGTCACCCTTGTTTAGAGCATCTGAGATAAGTCACCCTTGCATCTATGGACTCTATTTCACGTCCTCTTGAGTCCAGTTACATTTTTCCATACATATTTATGTCGCATCCATTCCATTGTGTTCATATTTGACCTCCATCTACACTACTCTATCTTTGAAAATCCCCCATCTGAGTAATTGACCATCCCCTCTGGAATCGAGTCTAGCCTTACTAGGTCAATTGTGCATACCATGCTCTAACAAGGGAATTCATCAGTCCTCCATTAACCTTGTTTCTTTCCATCATCATCCCTAGTGTCAGTCCATCAATCACTCTGTTATGATACCTCATGCCTTTATTAAGGATTCCTCGTTGCCTTAACTCTAGTGTGTCCTCTTTTGTCGACTTCAACTCATTTATTCTAGAAGTGTGATCTAGAGAGTGGTGTACCTTGGTCTCATATTTTATCTTTGTTATGTGCCTCAGATCAAGAAAAGGGAATCATCATTTCCCTTTGACTTGGTTTTTTCTCATGTGCTCGATGCCAACTCATTATTGCATGACTGAGAATCGTACACTCGATGGTTCGGTGATCCAAACAATTATCCCAATGATTCTCGGGTGTGTGTGAGATGTTCCAGACCTCATGAGGGGGTGGCCCTTCAGGTAGCCGCCCACATGCCCAGATGTTTGCAGATGTCAATCCAACATCAAATGCAGCTCCACAAATGTGATGGGTTCGGTTTCAGTCGCTTGCAACACCCACAACATGCATGTATCATTTAGATGATCCATTCACATCTTCAATGCCCTTTCCTGTTCAGCAGGGCTTCATTGGTTTCCATCCCCCCTCACCATGTCAGCTTGAGGGGAATTATGTCTCATGTACTAAGATATTATTGTATTCAATCTTGGCCTATGCCTTTCTAGGCACATTATATAAATGGGATTCATTGTATTATTTTCTAGCACATTGATTCCAATATATCATGTACTTTGTAGCTTAGTCCCACATTGTTGGGCTCACCATTATTCCTTGTACTCAGTTATCTCGATGGGTATGGGGAGGCATGGGTATGCCTCCTCCGCCTCATTTGACATGATGTACTCCAACATAAAAGGATATTTCTATTAGTTTAGTAGGTCTCGCCCCCTCCATCTTTGTCCATCCTTGCATTGCTTCAGTTCTCTCTCTCTCTCTCTCTCTCTCTCTCTCTCTCTCTCTCTCTCTCTCTCTCTGACTCCCCTTTGGTGTCTTTTGGAAGTGTAACCTAAAACGTATTTCAGTCATATGATTTTCTCCTAACAGTCATACTTTGGGAGATAGTTTGTTATCACCAAAAAATGATCAATTAGCCATTTCTAACTAGATGGATCAAGATAGACCGTGTAGGATTAATTTTACCATAGTAAAATCACTTTCACCATGGGAAATAATTTAGTAAACCATTTTTATTAACTTATTTCGAATTAAAATTTTAAAACCCCATGAGAATAATTGAATAAATTATTATTTATTTATTTTTCTCTCGGAATAATTATTAAATCATTGTTTCATAACTTTTCGTTGTCACATTTGACAAAATCACCTAGGAATAATTAAATAAAATAACTATTTATTTATTATTCCTTAACTGATCAAGAGCTAAAAATTCACCCAAAAATCAAAGTTTTCAGAATGGTTTGGAACCTGAATGACTATGTAGTGCTCGTCGTCCTGAATCTGACACAACTTGTTTTTCACAAAACAGACACTGTATGCTCCCAGAAACGCGATATTTTTGTTTTGCCAAACAGGAAAATTAAAAAAAAAAGGGATAGCCCAGACAACGGTCTATATTTCTAATGTGCTACTGACTGGGGAGGTGAGATGGCAGTTTGACTAGGCAATGAATCTTCTTTGGTGATTGAGAAGATGACAAGTGTCATCACCATACAGGTTGAATTAGCAAAGTCCTATTGGTCCATGTGTTTGGGTACGGGCCAATTAGGAGGTGACACGTGGTTAATTTGGAGGCCGCCATGTGTCCTCCTAATGGTCATTTAAAATTTTGTTGGCAAGATAGGTCAAAGGTTGAGTTCGACCCCGCAACCTCCCACAGCAAAACACAATAGTTTACCGACACACCTGGATGGTGGTTCTTAACAAACAATGGTTTTGGGTTTGTATTAAAGTGTATTAACTACCAAGTTGGGGTGCGGGTGGACTTAACCACCCCCCATGTGACCACCATAACCACATATGGCCAACAATAATGTGACCACCAAGGTCACTGCCACCGTTACCGATAACTGTGACCGTTGGACCAAGCGGCCCCATGTGAACACATATCTGCTAGCCAATGGTAATTGCCATGGTCACCACCACCTCCTGCCTAACCATTACATGTGAACATGCTCCTCCTGACCGCTAGCAGTTATTGTGGCCACATGGAGGTTATAGGACTTTTTAACGGTCCTACAATGTCGCCTACCACGCAGCGAAATTTTCGCCTAGTTAGCACTTTTTGGGGCGAAATTGTAGGATCAGTGCTGATTTTTTAGCAATTTGTGGAGCGAATAGTAGCCTAACTAGGAGAGGTCATAACTTCTCCAGTTTTTGACTAAATTCATTGCAAAAAGAGGCTATATAGCCAATTTTGGACATTTTGGACTCATTGGAGTAGGTCTCAGGATCAAAGGAGCACTTCTGGATATGATTTTTGAAAATTGAAGCCTATGGGTGCCATGGACAACCAGAGTGTTGATTCAGTTTATGGAGGAGTTTGAAGATGGAGATGACCTTGCAGGGGTCTTCTAGCCTCCATGTGCTTTCTGCAACAACCATAATATCAACATTGTAGATCTATTTCCTCTTTTCTCTATATGTTTTTTTGGAGAAGAGACTTGTTTATGTACTTCAAGTGGATTGTGGTACGGCTTATGCTCTTTGAAGTTGGAGTATGGGGTCTTGGTGTAAGATGCCTATGTTTGCTAAAGGTTTACATGTTTGACTATAAATTAACATGTGTATGGAGTGAGAAATCTTGCATAAGTTATTTCTCTGAAGGGGTAACCAACCATTCCATTTCAGCAGTTTATGTACTCTTGTTTTCTAGAAATTTATCATAATGAGAAGGGGTCATGCCTTTAGAGATGATCCAAGGAGATGTAGTCCAAGAGGGGTGAACTCTTTTAACAATGGCTAGTGTATTACTGATTGATGCATGCTTCCATTCAGTGTTTTGATTTCATGTTTAAAGTTTTTCGTGAAACTAACTTAATAAAACACACATAAAAGCTCATGTTTTTACTTTCTATTTTTGGAGTACAAACCTCATGCACATTTTTATATTCTGATGAGGATCTTAGCATAGAAATATAATATTCCAAATTCATATAAATTTGGTATCGGAGCACTGGTTTGCTTTATGCAAGGAGGAATTTTTTGTTGTTGCAAATGAATGAGTTTTGAAGCTCAAGTGAGGAGAAGGTTTTGGAAAGAAGAGAAATATTATTACAATCTCTACCACTAGTTCTACCTCAAGTTGTAGAAGAAGCTTCAAGAAAAGCATGTCCCAAGGAGGAGAGCCTGCAAGAATGTCACAAGATGTGAAGGTTTTAGAAAGGTTTTCATAGATATGGCAGAAATAGTGAAAATCCTTTATGAAGAGAGGAATACCAAATTGCAAGGTGAAAGCTCTAGACGTCCAAGAAGAGAATGTTCTCCAAGGGAAGAAGGTAACAAGAATGGTGATAAACCACCATATTCTCCATAATATTCATGTTTTTCTACAACTCTTATGCAAGATGCTAGTGTAGAAAGTCCCTCAAAGAAGGAATATGGACAAGTTTGTACCTTTTGTCCACATGATGTGGAGGATGAGGTTCTATCAGCACCCAAATTCAAGGAGTTGAAAGAAGAGAGCCAAGAGGACACATCCAAAATCAAAAGGAGTTTGAAAACATTTTTGTATGTCAATTAAAAGATGAGGCAAATGGTAAGAATTTACATGCTTCTTCTTTACATGAAAGTGTTGATGTAAATTCATTTGCACCCTTTGAAAAACATAGTAAAGGCATTGGATCCAAGCTATTGACCAAGATGGGTTACAAGGGAGGAGGCATTGGAGTAAACCATCACGACATTAAAAATCCAATTGAAACAAAGGAGAGGCATAAATTTGAAGGCTTAGGCTATGTTGCAAAATAAGAATGGTCTTCTAGCGACAGCTTATGGGTATCATGTTCATTTTTCCATAAGAGAGGACATGAGGAGGAAAGATGTTGGGATTTTCATCCAGAATCGGTGCCTTCTTGGTTCCTCAAGAATAAGTAGGACTTGAAGTGAAAAACATCTCCAAAGAGAGATGAAAAGTTTAAAGAAGAAACAAAGTTAAGTTCTTCTTTCCATGCAATTTCTTCATGGAAGAAGTGTAAGCCAAAGGAGAACAAAACAAGGTATAATCATCCTATTAACTCAAATGCTCTTCATAATGGAAAAAAACATGTTGATTTGAATAACATGTTGACGAATTTGTTTCCATGCACCCTTTTCGTTTCATATAACCATTGTGTAGATAAGTGATTTAAAATAAAAGAAATGATCAAGAAGATGTCTATGTCTAATGGAATTGAGACTGAAAAGAGAAAATCCCATCCAAGGTTAAAGGCATGTGAGCCAAGAGAAGCTCAAAAGAAATTTTGCATTCACTACAATCTCAATGGGCATTGGGTTGAGAAGTGTTTAAAATTGTTTCCACAACTTCATCCCAGTAAGGGAAAGAAAATTATGCAAGCACCAGAAGAGGAAGCGACAAAAGAAAAAGTGGTGCAAGATGCAACCATCCTTGAAGCAACTTCAGAGGAAGAAAATTTTCAAATAGAGGGTTCATTTACCTGGTTGGGTAAGAAATGAGCAGACTATTTGTCCAATTGAAGTTTGTAAATATTTGTTTTGCACTAGTTGCATGTCCCCATAGCTAGGTATCTTGTAAAAGTGATGTTCATAAATAAATCACTTATATGCAACAGTGTTTTCTTTGGGCATTATTATGCTAGTTTGACTTGACGATAGTCAATTTGAATAGAAAATTTGGGAGTCAAGTTATTCGATTTTGTAAAATGCATTTCTATTTGTAGTTTAAGAAAGAATTTTAAAACTGGTTTATGAGTAGTTGCAGCACATTCTGTATGTACAAATGTGTTAAGCACTCAAGTTATACAAGCATTCACTATGTGAAGCTTGTTTTGTTTCATTGTTAGAGTCTTTTGGGATCTTATCCTCGATAAGAATTTTGCAGATGAACGCCTTGGAATTCTCCTTGGGAAGGATGTTGTTGTGGATGGCCATAGAGACATGGACAAGATGAGAAGAACATCAAACTTGAAATCTTTGGTCAAGTTATATTTCAAGCTCAACTTGAGAAAGAGCCAAGACAAGTGCAAGTCAGGGCACTACAAACATCGATTGGATCAAGTTTGGAAAAATGAAGGAACTATACCTTCAAATGATGAACAATTGAAAGTGAAATTCTGGACACCAAAATTTTTTCAGTGGGGAAGAGTGATTGGGAGCTCAAAATTTGCCCAAAAATCAAAGTTGTCAGATAGTGTGGAACCTGAACAACCGCATAGTTCTTGTCATCCTAAATCTATCGCAACTCATTTCATGCAAAACAAACATCGTATGCTCCTAGAAACGTGATCTGTTCATTTTTCCAAATAGACAATTTTAGAAAAAAAGGGACAACCTAGTCAACAGTCCGTACTGCTGACGTGCTACTGACTGGGCAAGTGAGATGGAAGTTTGATTGGTCAATGAATCTTCTTCGGTGAATGAGGAGATGACAAGTGTCATCACCATACAGGTTGAATTGGCAAAGTCCTATTGGTCCATGTGTTTGGGTATGGGTCAATCAGGAGGTGACACGTGGCTAAGCTGGAGGCCACCACTTGTCCTCCTAATGGCCATTTAAAATTTTGTTGGCAAGATAGGGTGAAGGCTAGGCTCAACCCTGCAACCTCCCACAACATGACACAACGGTTTACCAATATGCCCGGACCATGGTTCTTAACAAACAATGGTTTTGGGTTTGTATTAAAGTGTATTAACCACCAGGTTGGGGGGCAGGCAGACTTAACCACCCCCCATGTGACCACCATAACTATACATGACCAACAGTCATGTGACTGCCAAGGCCACTTCCGCCAATAACCATGACCATCGAACCAAGCGACCCCATGTGAACACATATCCGCTAGCCCATGGTAACCGCCACAGTCACTGCCATCGCCTGCCTAACCACTACATATGAACATGCTCCTCCTGATTGCTAGAAATTATTGTGACCGCCCAGGGGTTATAGGAATTTTTAACAGTCCTACAATTTCACCTGTTGCACAGCGAGATTTTCACCTAGTTAGAGCTTTTTCGGGCTAAATTGTATGATCCGTGTCGGTTTTTGAGCAATTTGTGGAGTGAATAGTGGCCTAACTAGGAGAGGTCATAACTTCTCTAGTTTTCAACCAAATTGGGTGCAAAAATAGGTTAGATAGCCATTTTGAGACATTCTGGACTCATTGGAGTAGGTCTCAGGATCAAAGAAGCACTCCTAGATAGGATTTTTACAAATTGAAGCATATGGGTGCCATGGAAAACCAGAGTGTTGATTCAGTTTATGGAGGAGTTTGAAGATGGAAATGACCTTGTAGGGGTCTTCCAACCTCCATGTGATTTATGCAACAACCATTATGTCAGTGTTGTAGCTCTATTTCGTCTTTTCTCTATATGTGTTTTGGAGAAGAGACTTGTTTATGTACTTCAAGTGGATTGTGGTATTGTTTATGCTCTTTGAAGTTGGCGTATGGGATCTTGGTGTAAGATGCCTATATTTTCTGAAGGTTTACACGTTTGACTGTAGTTTAACATGTGTATGGAGTGAAAGCTCTTACAGAATTTGTTTCTTTGAAGGAGAAACTAGCATTCCATTTCAACAGTTTATGTCCTCTTATTTTTTAGACATTGAGCATAATGAGAAGGGGTCATGCCTTTAGAGTTGATCCAAGGAGATGTAGCACAGGAGGGGTGAACTCCTTTAACAATGGCTGTGTATTACTAACAAATGCATGATTCCATTCAATTTTTTGATTTCATGTTTAAAGTTTTTCATGAAACTAACTTAAGAAAACACACATAAAAACTCATGTATTTACTTGCTATTTTTGGAGTACAAACCTCAAACACATTTTTATATTTTGATGAGGATCTTAGCATAGAAATATAATATTCCAGATTCAGATCATTAATTCTATTATTGGAATAACTGTTAAATCACTATTTAATATTCATTTCAATTTCACACCATTCTTAATCCTCTCGAAATAATTAATAAATCATTTTATTTGTTAATTATTTCTAAATGAAGATATTTGATCGTTTTGAATATATTTTCCCTCTCCAAAAAATATAATAAAGTATTCCTAATGGTTAGATATTTATTTGGTCAATATTATTTTATTATTCTCCATTTTTTAGATCAACCCAATACTTTGTTATAAATAGGAGGGTTTTCCATTCATTCTTCACCATGATCATTATCATCGTCACCATTATCGTCTTCTTACACTTGAACTCCCACTTGAGTTATAAACATTATTTTAAGTTTTTCACACATTGAGAGAGAGAATCGATTACTGAAGCATCAAGGACATCAAAGGACCCGTTCCACAGGGGACATTCACAGAACCTTTTGTATATCTCCTTTACCAGGTGTTACCAATAGATATTTATTATTCATTTTAATGTCTTTCCATATTGGGTTATTATACTGGATATATATTGTTGTTTTTTGTTTTGGATCGCATATGTCTTTTTGTTGCAAGTTTTTCTCGTCGTATTATTGCATATCTGAAGTGTAAGAAGCCACAATTTGTTGTTAAAGTCACGTGTCACTAGTGACTTAAGTGAAATGGTTTTGGTACACCTTCCAAGAAATTCCATATAAACATAGGTGAAAGGTGACAAGTTGCATCTTAGGAGGAAAATGAAAGAAAATAATAGAAAAATGAAGAAATTAGAGATATAAAGAATAAACAAACATTAGAGCATCATTTGGTGGCCTCTTGTCAGTTCATTTTTAGAATTGGTCTCGGAGAGGATAATAACACCAAGAGGAGAAGGAAAGTAAGAAATCAATGGAAGGACAAGGAAATAAAAAGAATGTAAGGATCACATGGGGAAAGGTTGGATCAAGAAGCTTTAGAAGGAATACTTGTAGGTAGCAGGTTGAATGTATGATTTCCTAGTTGGTTATGGCATGAATGGTATGTTTGTGTGTGCATTTGGTTTGATTGTTGTCAGTGGCATGGATTTTTCCGGGTTTTGACAGTGGTTTTTAGCCTTGCCTTGCCATTTTCCGATAGCCATGGTGTGATGGGATTATTTCTCGATTGAGCTTTGGATTTCCAAAAGGTTTTGGATCTAGGTAAGGTGGTCTTAGGAAAATACCAAGGGTTGGGGATGGAGATGGTTTTCTCCGGAAATCCCTCAACAAGTGGGTGGAGACAGGAAAATTTCTTAAGGGATGGTGAAAGAATTATGAGGCATCCAAGCCTGGTTTGATTTTGTGATCTTGGAGCTAGTTTAGGTGAGATCACGGTATGGTGAGGGTGGAGGTGGTTTAACCTATGGATTCCATTGGTCGTTTATGGATTGGTTTATCCCATGAGATCCCACTTTCATGCTTGGAATATGGCAAGGGGTTGATTGACTGAAAGAAAGATTTGGTTCAGCCCAATCTATGGTTGGGTGGTATGTGGAAGTCCCTAACTTGGTTGGATTTTTCATATGGTTAATAAGAGCTAAGTTCCTCTTACTTTTGATGAGTAAATGTACTTGTTATTATGTGGCTTTAATGGTTGTTCTATCATTTTTATTTATCTAGTTATATGTTGGTTATAATCATGGTTAATTCACAGTTCTAAGTATGGCTCTTATCACATTTCCATTAATGAGTATCTGGTTAATGAATGCATGACCGAATTGGTGTTCTGAAAGTTACATTGAGAAGGCATTGGTCCCTCTTATTTAACCTTAGATAAGTTTCAAATTCCTATGTTCAGATTCACATTCATGACCTATAGGTTGCATGTTTACCATGTGTTTGACAGAATGTCAGTCTCGGTTGGGAGGGGTCAGGTCAAGTCTCATTGAAGTTTTGGTTTATAAGCTTTGTCTCTATGTCATTTATCATTTCTGGAAGTTTCACTGAGTTATGGGCAAAGGCCTGAGTTCTGGCCCGAAAAAGGTGGCTTAGAATTCGAGGTCGCTGGCATAGAACTAGCTAGAAAATTCCATAGTCACTGGGCCTATGGGAGTGCCTTGGCAAGGGAGTGGTTGAGGCTCTAGGTCAATGGAAAAGAGAGTTATCTCAGGATTTTGACACCTTGAGGGGTTGGGTTTCTCTTGGAGGTCTTATAGCACCTGAGGGAAGTCAGTAAGGTCTGAAGTTGTCAACTCCATTTCCTTAAGGTCATATAGGAGGTTGAATCTTATCGTAGTGACCCTTAGATCATATTTGCCCTGGGAAAGCTGTTGAAAGTGGGTAATCGTAGGAGGAGGAGGTTATAATTTCTCCCACATTTAGACCCCTAAGGACCATTCATAGCTCCTTAAGATATTCCAAATACATTGTGGAGCCTAGAAACATGAAAGGTGTTGATTGGGTTCCATGCTTCTGTGGGACCCCCTCATTGGAGAAATTGATCATTCCATAAGACAATGGATTAAGGAGTACGCAGATAACATAAAACATTGCAGGACTTGCTCTTCATCTTTGGATAAACATGCTGAGAAGATGAAACACCACATTTGTATAGAGGATTCCCAGGTCATTACTAGGATTGATCATTTCCATCACTACAAGTTAAGGGAGATCATCGAAATTGAAAAAATGTATAATATGCTAAATAGGGATAATGAATGGAAGATTAGCAGTTGTTGGATCTCATCCCTTTATTCCTAGATGTTGTCCTTTTTTATTCCTCTCCCTCTACTCTTGGGTGTATCTTTTTTTTCTTCTCTTCTTTTCTTCTCCTTAGTCTTTTTTATTGTTTGTAGGTTTTATTGATCCTTGTCATTATTTTCTACATTGTCATTTATTTATTCTAATTGAATAAGTAAAAATTATTTTTAACTTATTTTTTTGTTACAGACTCTTTCATAGTATTTGATGATCCGTACGACCTTTATATTTTCTTTCATAGATTTTTATATTTGTCATTATTGATTGATTCATTAAATTCCTTAATTTTTATGAATAAATATATTTTTTTCCATTTGATTCCCTTCTTTTGATTACTTTATTCATTTTTGAAATCATATATCATTTTAAATTTTCAAATTTTGAGTTTTATTATTTTCCTTTATTTATTTATTACTTTTTAATAATCTATTTCATTTGGTTACCTATGGATTTATTCTCTTTTTGTAGTTGAATTTGTATTCCTATATATATATATATATATATATATATATATATATATATATATATATATATTATTCTTTTATTTTCTTAAATATTTATTGATTTTGTTTTCATTATAAATAAATAATATTTATATAATCCATTTCTCTCTTATTCTTTTTATATTGATCTGTAAATATAAAATAAGAAAAAATACATAAAATATATATATATATATATATATGTATGTATAAAATTGTGTTTTTTATTTTTATGTCATTATTTTTGTTTTCTTCGTTGTTGTTGGTTTTTATTTTTCTTTTCTATGGTTAGTTTCATTAGTTTCTTATTTTTTATTTTTGTTAGGCCCCTATACTACTAGTGTAACCCCTTATGGTTATTAGTACAACCCAATTATTATATTGATGTACCCATGTAGTGCCCATATTGTTACTATTGTGCCCCATAGAAGCCCACTATTGTTATTATTGTGCCCTTACATTATTATTGTTATGCCGGCTATGATTATGTTATGACCCCTTAGACTCCTATATATAGAAAGGAGGTCTGTTCATTTGTATCATCCAAGAATTGTTCATTTATGTAATGTAAAGGAGGTTGCCCCCTCGAAGAGGCTGAATTCTAAGGCGTTGATATATCTTTTCTATCTTTTCTTGAGCTGGTTTCATAACATTTGGTATCAGAGCTTTGGATTCTAGGGTTTTGTTGCTCCAAATAGGTCTTCGTGGCATTTTCATTATAACTTTTTTTCTGCGACGTTTCAGAAGTTACAAAAAAACCCATTTGAGAAGAAATCGCGCTGAACCTCGGGTCCAATTTTCAGAGATTTTCGTGTTATATTTGCGGAGATATGATCTGAGGAAGTTGGTCTTTTTGTAGACTCGTGAATTACATTCCAAACAGGTGACCTGGGAAAAATCATCATAACTTTCTCTCTGGGGATCGGATTGAAATTTTGTAAGAAGGTACAGAAAGAGGACGGACTGTAGTTTCTTTTATGCATTTTTTAGATCCAAAGGTTGAAACAGTGACTCGTAGCATGTCACACAAGTTCGCTCTACTGAAGTAGTCTATAATCAAGTCACTGAGGGAGATTTCACATAACTCTTTCTTGGAGAATCCAATTTGGATCAGACTAGTGGCATTGGAAAGAGGACACAGAGGGCTACTACAAGTCAAAATTTTAGAAGTTAAAGATCTGAAAGTACAGAGATACAGTCGTTTCAAGATCGAGCTCCTAAAATCAAGAAAAAGAAAGATGAGGAAGTTTGATGGCAAGGATCCGGTAAATTGGATACTTCAGATGGAGCAATATTTTGATCTACATGGTGTACCACTGTTACAAAAGGTATGTATTACATCTTCATATTTAGAACCTGATCAATTTTTATGGTATGAAGGGCTTTGTTCTCGTAAACAACTTGTTACGTGGTCAATTTTCACAGAGGAAATGATAGCACATTATGAGGATACAAAGAGCAACACCTTCTTTAGAGCAACACCACAGCAATTGGAAAGAGTAAAAGGGCTTTGTGACATAGTGGAAGGAAAAATTATGGAAACCAGGAAGCATACCACTCACAACTATAAAGACGGAAGTGTTGTTGCCCCTAGTCTTCCACAACCTATAAGGTTGACACCACAACAATTGGAAGAAAAAAGAGCAAAAGGGCTTTGTTACAGTTGTGATAGCAAATACACTAAAGGTCATAAGTGTGCTGAGAAGAAATTATTCTACATAGATTTTGAAGAGGAAGAAGAAAGGTGCAAGAAGTGAAAGATCACATCGAGAAAGAAGAAATGAATCCAACCATATCTTGTAAAGGATTGGAAGAAATTGCCACTCCTCAAACTCTAGAGATAGAAGGACATATCAAGAAGAAAAAGGTTCAAGCAGTGAAAGGTCACATCGAGCATCAACAAGAAGTTCTCCAACTTTTAAAGGATAACACCACTTCGATGCAAAATCAAACGAAGCAACAAGTAGATCAACATCGTAGTGAAAATTGTTTTGATGTAGGTGATTGGGTATTTTTATTGCTACATCTCAAGCAAGCTATTTAGGAGAAGGAAATGTTGGAAATACTACATGCACTTAAAAAATGGCGACCTTACCGAATGGGAAGACTCTTCAAGGATGAGGATGTGGAAGCATTGTTTTGTGCTATTTCTATTATCCAACCAGATTGGATAAACGGAGTAAGGGATGAATGGAAGAAGGACGAAGAAGTATGGCCACTTATTCAAAAGTTGCAAAAGATCCCAATTCAAACAATATTGCCAGAAATTGAAGAGGAAGGAAAAATCATATTGGAACCTGGAGCAGTCACAGAAACAAGAACCTGATAGCTACGAAATCGATCAATTTCAGAGTTTCTCATCAAGTGGAAGAACTTACCCACTGAAGATTCCACAAGGGAGGACAAGAATTTTATACAAAAGCATCAAGAACTACTCAAGCGCTGAGGAAAACGCTTTTTGAAGGAGAGGGGCATGTTAGACCCCTATACTACTAGTGTAACCCCTTATGGTTATTAGTACAAACCACTTATTATATTGATGTACCCATGTAGTGCCCATATTGTTACTATTGTTCCCCATAGAAGCCCACTATTATTATTATTGTGCCCTTACATTATTATTATTATGTCGGCTATGATTATGTTATGACCCCTTAGACTTCTATATATAGAAAGGAGGTCTTTTCATTTGTATCATCCAAGAATTGTTCATTTATGTAATGTAAAGGAGGTTGCCCCCTTGAAGAGGCTGAATTCTAAGGTGTTGATCTATCTTTTCTATCTTTTCTTGAGCTGGTTTCATAACAATTTTTCTCATTTTTTAACATTTTTTTGGTTTGATTTAAAAAAAAATTATACATTCTTTAACTTTCATCTGAAATTTATTTTCATTTTTATCCCTTTCATGTTATTTTAATATTTTTCTTTTATGCATTTTAATAATTTTTTGTGTTTTCTATAACATTTCATTTTACCCAGATGTGAGTGATCATCTGGTTAATTAATTTGACAAGACGGTCGGGCGGCGGATGGGTTGGCCACATGGCCGCCTGTGTCCTTCCCCAAGCCCGCCTCAGACACAATGAAGGCACCTTGCAGGAGCCATTAAATGTGTCCCAAAGCCGAGACTGCTCCACCTCCTTCATAGCAATGGAGTCTATAGAGTATTATGTTATCCCTCCCCCCTTGCTCCATTGTGTCTGCCCCCTGCAAGCCTCTGAGCCATGCTCTCGCACTGTCACTGGTTTCCGATGCTGGCTGCTAAGCTACATTGACCTGGGTAATGGATTTCACTATTCACAAACCAGGTTTTGCAACTTAGCTCTAGCTCAGCCCTCCTCGGTCCATCCTCTACACAATTACTCCACCACCTCCCCGACTGATAACCTTGCCTTCAATCCCGCCATGGTTCATCATAGAATCAGAAGCAGGAGGGGAGGCACGCGTGGCGCAAGCATCCACCCTCCTACAACTCCCAGCCCTGCCACGGCCTCCCCTGCTTCTTCAGCAGACAACCCCAATCCATTCGTCTCTTTCCCTAGCCGATATCCAGATACTCGAAGCGGAAGGGGAAGAACTCATTTTCAAGGTTCTGAATGGTGGGATGCTGCAGTTCATATGGAAAATTTCCCCCTCCCCCCGCATACAGCACCCCATACCACTCAATTTCATTTTTTTAGCACTCTGAACCGGCTCGTCATCACTGCTACTGTTACAATTACTTTCACTGAAAAAATGGACCAGTCGGCATCTCTGAGTGCCCACGACGAAGAGCTGAATAGGGTAGCTCCAAGAAATAGAGGAGTTTACAGCCTAGGTGAAATGAAACCCGATGTTGATAGAGCCACCCTGCATGGCAAAGCATTTGTTGGAAATCAACAAGCTATGGGGAGCATGCTTGGTGACACTCAGGCTTCTGGCAGCCAACGAGGTGACACGTCTGGCCTGCATGCGGGCACAAGGAATGTTGAAACAGACCATCCAACTCAGGGAGTAGACACGTCAGCTGAAGAGGATGATTGGTACAAATACGCATGCAGTATTGAAGAGGAACCGACCCCGGACAACCTCTAGCCCTGACACTTGGCAGCCAAGTGTCGCTGTTTTTTCCAGGTCGATGATTCTCATGCTAACTGGGAGTTTTCGATTAAAATTATGTCGTATGATTAGATCAATGCAATGTCTGAAATGTAATTTTGTTTTTTGGTCAAAACTGTCAACCCATATGTGGGTATTTTTGATTTCATGGACTGGTTTCCCCTCTATTGGGGCAGTCACATCTAAACCGAATTATTTTGTGATGGTCGTTGCTTAGTACTTCGGAGGCCAAACCTCTCTGTAATTACCATTTTTGTATTATATTAATAGATTAATCCTACTTAGAAGAAAAAAACATTTCATTTTAATATTTTATTATTTATTTCCATGTTTGTTAGGGATAATTGTTGCATCTCTAGTATATTTACTTGTTCGCTTGATCAAATTGTTTATCTTTGTCTTGATGATGAACCTCTAAATGTTGTTTGAAATGCGTCGACCTTAAAACTCATAAAAATTTCTCTTTGTTGTCATGGTACATGCTTGATAAATATCTATTCCTAAAGAGCCTTTCATATTCGCTCCAAGTCAACTCCTCTTTAGTTATGCCTTTGATATTCTTCAAATATTCCCACCATATGTCTGCTTTTCCGTTCAAACTATAGGCAACTACCTTTTCTTTCATGTTCTCAAAATAGTTATGGATTCTAAAGAATTTATTCATTCCGAGCAACCAAGCTTCTGCATCTTCAGATTTCTTTATTTCCCCTCAAATGGGGTGGTTTGACCTTCTTAAATTCCTCTGGCATATAGTCCCTTTACATATTTTTTCTAATGATGATGATGATGATGATTCCTCCTTGTAGTAGAACTAGAAGGTCTACCAGAGTGATGCCCATAAGTACTAATTCTTCTCTAGGGTACTCAATGTTGTATTCCCTCTCATGGTGTATTCAGTTTCCCTTCTGTTCCTCTTCTTGAACCTATTACCATATGTCTCATTTGTTCTCTCTTCTGGTTCCAAAGGGCTCTGTCTGTCTCTATGAATAGCCCCAAGTTCACATTGCCTTTTCCTCTGTAAATCTGAGAGCCTTTGCAGGATGATTGCATTTACCTTAGCTTGCGTCTTCTGAGCCCTTACTAACCTTTTTTTTTCTTCCTTTAAGCTCCTAATCTTGGCCCTTAGGCTCCTCAAGGTATCCATTCAGTCAAGAGAGTTTGCTCCTCCTCTATTCCACACTAAATATTCTTCATGCCCATGTTGTGACCTATCAGAACTGTATTGAGCCATCCTGCTACTCATCCATTTATTTCTAACTTTCCATTGTTTCTTATGATGTGTTTTCATTCACAAAATTATTAGATACATCATAATATAATAAATAAATAAATCATCACCATGAACTTGCTTTTGTGGAGTTGCTATGATAGGGCTAGCTGATCAAACAAACAATTCATGTTAGTACATCAATATCAACCAACCATCAAATCATTAACATTACTACATATGCATGCATTGTCAACAAAATATATTAGGCAACACAAATTGTTAGCTCACATAATGGTTAATCACATACCAACTTTTAACACCTAAACATTTGTTTTATTGATTTTCTAAAATTCAATATGAAACCCTTTTTCTTTGTTAACCTAGTAATGAGGTACCAACTAATTCCCAAGGCTTGGAAAGAATCTAACCATCATTTCTCCCATGATATAGTTGATCTAGTCCAAGTGTTGAACTTGGATGCTCTGATAACACCTGTAAACACACCCCCTTATCCTTGGGGATGTGCTGACTATGCGACCCAACTTCCTTGGTACAATTAGAGAAATGGGGTAATAACAATTATTCTTTTACTCTCCAAGTTTCCAGAATTAAATTTCAGTGTCACTGTCACACATCTCGATGAGACTTTTCAAGTGATATAAAATTTTTCCTGGATTTGGATTCCTGGATCACAAGTTATGATCCTCTAAAGTTTTAATAATTCAAAGGTATCATCTCTATTGTTTTTCCACATGACACCCACGTGGCCCCCATGTGGTGCCCACATGGCATGTAACCACTCTACTATGTCACATAGCCAAGAGGGCTACCTCGATGCCACGTACTCTGCATTACCCCTCCATGTGTGAAAATCAACATACACACACACACACACAATCATATATATACTTCCCTCTGTTGAATGCCATCTATTGAAAGCATTAAATGAATGTAATCCAGAACCAACAATCAAACTGAAATCCCTATGATGTTACACCTATATATAATTATATGTTCAATTGCGACCCTCTGCCATCCAATGACCCACATTAAATGAATTCAATCCAGGGTCAATAATCAAAATTTCAACCCTTCCCTCACTGGGGGGGGTGTATTGGTATCTTGGTTGTGCTTCAAGGTTCCAGGGTAAAAAATCTTATGGTCCACCACCCATTCAATCATCCAACAGTCCATACACAATAATGCAAGCCCCGCTCCCCTCTCCCCCCCTCACTGACATTACAAGGGGTAGGGTAGTGTTATTACTCTTGACTGTTGATTTCAGAGATGTATCACCACCATCCATTACAACTAGCTTCTACCCTCAGTCACACAATGCAATTATGTGGATTTGTGGCCTATCCCACAAGGATAGGACCTCCAACCCCTTGCAACAGGTGGGTATGAGTGCCTTACGGTACTACCCTGGTCTTGACACTCGATCATGTGCATGACAATGCCCGTGGCTCCTAACCCAAAGCCTTAGTGATTATGCCCTTTACCCCACAGTTCCACTGGTACCTTTACTAGGTTATGAAACTAATCATGGGTGCATGGCTAGCCCAAGCCTTGGGTCTCCAAGTCACAATGTGATAGTGTAATATGATATATTGTATTATGACATATCACATCACGATATATCACATTACAATATATAATATAGAACCCAGGTTGTCCAGCCCACAAAACTCTATGCATTAACATTGCAGTTGATCATGCCCCTTAGCATAACTGGGAGTATTCATGATTGTAAAGAGGTGCACAGTCCTCATTAAACAATTTAGACATTTATTCATTATTTGGTTAACCATTTCCACCGTATTAACACACATATATCTGAGTTCAGATACAAGTATATTTTATTGGGAGCCAAGCATTTGAGGACCAAGAACAATTCTTGTGGTCATGCATAGTTGTTCTGTCAACAACACTAATATTCCTTATTCCATACATTATAAGAATGTTTCACATCACACAATAGGTGAATTCAACATTTAGATCATATTTAAAGTTTGAGTTATGATTGCTCATTTCACGAACACAATAGTGTAGAAGATCACATAGATGGCCATTTACCAGGCCTTTATCATCATTTTGAGATTAAACAGGGCATCAATAATCCATCCACACAAGTTAACACTAATTCACACATTTAGATGGCAATTCATTAGCTCAACATTTAATCCATTTATGAAAAGTTTTTGTACCCTCCCTCTATGCTTACTCGCACTGACCGCACATTTGTATTTAATTTGTGCATGAAGAATATTAGTGTAGAACCTTTCACACAAAGAACCAATTATCAAAACCTCATTATTTTTAATTAAAGGAGAACCATGAACCATTCATGCAATGAATAAAGAATTAGCTTAACGGTCCAAGTATAAACTTCATGGAACATCATACATATGAAGATACTTATCTTGAGTTAGACTTGGGAAATTGAGTCTGGAACAACAACTCTCCACCCAACCATAAACAAGCAACAACAAGTCCTCACTTGCAACTATCACTCTCGAGACAAATTCCAAATACTGAGATTGTTTTTCCTCAAGGGATCAAACTCCAACGATAGTTGAAATAGGGACTCTATAGGTTCTCCTACCTACACCCACAAACTATTTAATAATCAACAAAATCATAGGGAGTCCAAAGGCACATTACCTCCACCGTTCAACTATTCAATAGTCAATGAATTCCAAGGGATCTAGAGGCTTCACTTACACCCTCAAGACATGTAACACAATGGTTCCATCAAATAAAGGGAATCTAGAACTCACTGCCTGAAACCAGATGAACAAGTGAAGGAGACATAATAACTTTCCCTTACCAAGAATCCAAGGACCAAATCTCAACCCCTTGTTGTCAAGGGGAATCTAGAGAAGACCATCTCCACCCTCCAATCCCCAAGGCATGTAGATACTCATCCTCACATGAAGATAATTTCGCTCGTGCTCTTATTGCTCAACAGAGATATGTGTATCTTCTCTGAGAGCTGTCAATGTGCAAAACTTTTCCTCTCCTATCGATATCCTCAATTATTTCTAGACTAGGGATATGCATAAGTTTCCTTTGTTGTCCAATGTGCTTCCTTTCACTAAGCTCATTGTTTATTCTCTCCTTCTTTTTTTCGTGTTCCCCTGGTGTTGTTCTGCATGATTGTGTGTAATCCTTGTTTGTCTCCCTTGCGCATGTTTTCTTCCACATTGACTTATCATGTCCCTAATGTCAACACAATCCATGCTTCATAATTTTTCGTCCTTTATTCCTTATAAATTTTCCAAACCAAGCATGGCTCCCTCGTCCTTCTTCTTCATCTCCATTAAATTCAAAAAACTAGTCCATTTAAAAGCACACCAACTAGGCTTTAATGGCTATCATTAACAGTTCAAATTTCTTGCTGCAAAGAAGCTTTAAACATCCCAAGCAAGTAACCTCGTTAGCCTTTGGAATCTGTCTCCCTTGACTCAACCCATTTTGATTTGTAATTTAATATTTACAATGCATTCACCAATCGAAAATAATTGGGGTTGTCATACATGCTTTACACATGACCTCCATGTGAAGTTGTATAAGGTGGACACCAAATGTGAAATACTTGGGACCAAAATCACCAACTTTGGTAATTCCTTCAGAAATTTAATTCATTCTTTTTCTAGTTTGGTGGCTAGTTTGCGCAACTGTTTCTAATGAGACCAATTGAGGACACCTCATGGAATTGTGGAAATAGACCTTTGATTATGGTTTAACTTTGACATTCCTTTCCTCAGCCTTGCACATTGATTGGAAAGGTTATCTGCCTCCACATTTAGATGCCTATAGATGTGATGAAAAGGCTAATTCCTCAAATTTCTTTAGTTTCATAGCGATCCTTTTCAATATTGTGGAGTTAGGATTTCCTCCCCCATACTTTAATTCAAAAACTTTTTTTATAACAACCATTGAGTCTCCTAGAACCAACATTCTCTTTATGCCTCTATTGATGGCTATATCTAGACCTTTCCAAAGGGCCAAACATTTAGCATAGTTGTTTGTTAGAGTGCCTAACCCCCAGACATAATGTATCTCGATTTGTTCATCAAAGTAGAAGATTACCCCTCCCACTCCCGCCACCCCTAAAATTATAAGACATGTTAAAGAAAAATGAAGAGCATATATATATATATATATATATATATATTATCGAATTTTAATAAAACTAAAAATAATAATAATTTTATATTTAGATATGTGAAATTTATATAAATATAAATATTATTATTAAGAATCAGTATAGATCTTTTTAACTTTGGATTTACCAAATTTCCGAAAAATCAAATCTTTGAAATGCAAAATTTCCTTTAAATTTTACAATAACAAATCTTTCTTAAAATTTTACATTTTTAATGATTTGATTCTTCTCCATACTTAATAAATTCAAAATTTTAAAAAATAATTATTACTATTACTACACCAACAAAATAAAAAATATTACTACACGAACAAAATAAAAAATATTAAATAGTAGAACTACTACTTTATCTTAAACAAACATCAAACCATGAAGCCATGCCTAATTCTACTCGAAGTGTAACTTGGCTAATTAGCAATACACTGGATAATATTTGTGCTTGTTGTACTAATGGTCAACCACCATCCTCTTAATGGTATGAATTAAGAATTAAGTTTGTGTTTATTGGATAACACTTGTGCTGGTTGTACTAATGGTCAACCACCATCGTCTTAATGCATTAAGAATTAAGTTTGTGTTTATTGGATAACACTTGTGCTTGTGGTACAATGGTATGTATTAAGAATTAAGTTTGTGTTTATTGGATAACACTTGTGCTTGTTGTACTAATGGTCAACCACCATCCTCTTAATGGTATGAATTAAGAATTAATTTTGTGTTTATTGGATAACGCTTGTGCTTCTTGTACTAATGTTCAACCACCATCTTCTTAATGATATGAATTAAGAATTAAGAATCAAGTTTGTATTTATTAATTTGTACCTCATTTTTGCTAAAAAGTAATTAAAAAATATTTTATATAGGTTAAATTTCAGTATCATCATGTTTTAAAATATTTTTAATTTATATTTTTAATAGAATTAATATTTTATAAATATATTACAAAAATTAATAAATAATTAAATTTTCACTTTTCCAATATCATAATTCTTATTTTTTCAATTCAAAACCCACTGTAATATACAATCCACTTAATACCACAATCCCACTACCATTGTAACCTCCAATGTTTTTATGGAATCATTCATGCATGTGAATTAGAACCATTTAAAATATCCCACACATGCCATTATAACTTAATTCCAAATTATAATTTTATCAAATATTAATTTTTTAATGAAACAAATAAAATAACACTTATAAATATGTATAAATAATTGATAAAATAATAAAAATACTACACATTTGGGACCTTAACTACTGTAACATTCACCTTTGTTTTATATACAACATCTTTAGTGTACACGTCACGTTTTTCATTAAATAAAAAGCAACTAAAAATACTAAACCTAACAAAATATATTGATATTATTATATGTGAGATAATTTTACAATAATGAAAGTAGGAAAAATTCAAGTTATCATTATGTATTATACTATAGTTTTGCGGTTGTTTAAATGTTTGTGATGATTTTTTTTAATATTAAGAATAAACTCCCCTCGTATAATTATTTAAAAATTTAAAAATATATACTCTTATCTCTTTTACATTTAAAAATGCATGCACTTCACCACACTTTTTATATATATTTAATAACTATTATTAAAAGGGGAGGCAAGGGATAATGTTGTATTTATATATATTAATATTATAACTATTATTAAAATGAGAGGCCAGATAATATTGTCTTGTTTGTTTTTAGGGTGTATTGTGTAAAAAAAAAACAAAGTCAAATGGTTTTGTACTTGATGGTGATGGGAGGGCACATATAAGAATTCAACATCTCATTACGTTGAATTAATATACATCTCAGCCTCAACATGGGATTAAAATAGTGTAGTTTATTTCTTATATATTTTGAATGTAATTTAAATATTTGTTTTAAAAGGATAGTTTTTTTGGGTATATTTTTAGTTAAATTTGATAAAAAAAAATGAAAAAACCAGGTTACAGTTATTAAGTTGTGAAATTTGGGGTGTTTTTAGGGTTTTTGATGATATTAAATTTATTTCTAGTGTTAAAATTGTGATTGAAATGCTAATAATTTAAGATTTTTCAATCCAAAAACCATTGGATTATGATAAAAAATATTTTCCGAGTGAAATTGTTGCATTGGTAGGGAATACCTATATTTTGGATATATTTTTTGGTTGAATTTGCTCATAATATGGTAGAGATTTATTGGAATCATAAGTTTGAGTTGTAAACTCTCTAGAATCCAAGTGGTATAGGGGTTTTTCAAGGCGTTGAATCCATATATGTAGTTAAAAACACATCTTGAATAACAAACGATCACAATTTACAAAAAAATGTTTCTATTCTAGCCAAAAATTCCAAAACATAATAGTTAGACAACATTGTTTAAAGCATTGATTAATTGTGTGGTATTCTTTTAAAATTATTAATTTATTTAATAATTATTTTATTAACATATTAGATAAATTTATAATTTTTTTTTGTAAACTAATACTTTGCATTATTTAAAAATCAAGATTATATTGTTGTAGCAGCTAGCCATCAGAGGAATTTTTTATTCCTCATATGAGCTCCCATGAATTCTAAATACCAACACTTACAAAATCCATGGCCCCGAAACTCAAATTACAACTAAATCCTAATAACATCATAGAATACTAAAGCCCATTTTCTTGGGCTATCCAAAAATACACCAGACAAACATAACAAAAAAAACCAAAGAACCAACAAACAAAATGAGTCATCCAAACACAGAAGACGAAATAGTATTTAGAGCTACGACCCTTGATCCCAGAGTTTTAACATTATGAGATTCACAATGCAAGTGTCCCTCCACATGGGCAAGCCTTGCATCCACTATATCCAGGGTGAACTATTGGTTCCTCAACATTCTCTTAATGTCTTCAAAGGTGGAAAAGACATTGTACTGCTTAACCTGCTTGTCCTTCAGAACCATCCCAACATAGTTTTCATCTTCCCATGTAAAGCCACCAAGTTCAAATACTGCTTCTTCCTTCCCCTCGCGTGTCTAGGGTCAAGAATCTAGGTAGATGCATCATCCATGATTTTAGAATCTAAGTGGAATTACCTCTCCACCCCATCTTGAGTTTCCAACTTGCAAATTTCTCTTCTTGTCTCTAGTGGCATTGCATTAAAATATATGGCAACATAATCTTTGGCAAATAGTACCGCCCTCCTCTATCCCTGCAGACTGCTACCTCTCCCCCCCTCCAACGATGCATACATTGTCTAGGAGGCATGGAAGCAACATAGGCTACGTACCTGTGATAGACGTTGAATATCCCTCTACCTACAAAAAAGCATGATGGAATACTAGATGCAGTCCCCCCTGGACTTAAACACCAACTCACAACATCATCTCCAACACTTATAACACAGACCACATTGAAGAAGGGATTCCTTGGTGATATCCCCCCAAACTTGACAACCCCTGCCACCCAAACCCTACATGCCAACACCATTAACCATAAAAAAAACCACAAGGTGCCCAACAACCACCATTTACAGAGAACCCTCAAAGGCGAAAGGAAACAAGAGAAGAAAATCACATATGTCCCAACTCCCAATTTTTTAGACAGGAGCACTAGATACTCAAAGAAAACCCCGAACATGCCAGTTCCGCTGGAGTTAAAATTAGACATTAACCAACTTCCTACAAACCCCACTCAAAACTAGACTCTCAAATTCCTTACAAACCCCCCACCCTTCACTGGAAAAACTCTAAAATACACAAACGCGAGCCCAAAACAAAAATACATGCAACAAAACTGTAATGACCCTTTTGACAATTCCATGTAATAAAAGTTAAAAAAAATAACCACAGTTGATGGGACACTTATTCCAAGTTGAATGGTGGGAAATACATCCTAGGGGGTGTTCATTCGGTTGTTTATGGCTAAGGAAATTGGCAAAGGCATTGGCTAAGGCTTTGGAAAGGAAAAATGGCATTTTTGGCACAATTATTTATGAAAATAATGGAAATTAGCAGAAAAGGAAGGTGAAAGGTCATTGGTTGCTCGTGAGGAGGAAAATGAAGTAAAATAATGGAAAATGAAGAAAATAGAGACCCCAATCATAAAAAGGCTTATGAGGATCAATTAGCAACTTTTTGTCACTTTAGCTTTGGAGATCTTTCATTATTCTCTCTCTCTCTCATACTCTTGGACACTTAGAGTTTTCTTGGAGCACTTTGGCATTGGGGAAAGAAAGGCAAAGAAGGCAAGATCAAGCAAAGATCAAGTAAGGAAAGGTAGGATCAAGCAATTACAACAGGCTTCATTGTAGGTATCTACTTGCATGTGTATTTTCCTTGCTATATTTGGCATGCATGATATTGCATGTGGTTCTTTTCTATCATGGCATGGGTTTTGCCAAGTGTAACAATTCTTTTTCAGCCTAGTCTTGCCATTTTCGGATAGTAATGGTGTGATGGGGTTCTTATGTTTGGTTGAGCTAGATTGCAGATGGATTTGAAGCTGAGTGAGGTGGATCTATGAAATGATAGAACACATGACCTAGTAATCCCTGAACCAGACTGTGGGTTTTAGTAAAGCTGAATTTTGTGTTTCCCTAGATGGCCTAGGAATCCTTGCCAGTGAATTGCAGGATATACGATAAAGCCTAGAGGTGGTTTTCTCTCCATTGGGCCCAGTAATCCCAGGTTTGGGATATGCAGTAAACCTTGAAGAGTGAGTCTCAGTTTAGGGCCTAGTGATCCGGGTTTGGATTGTGGTAAAGCTTGAGAGACTAGGAGTTAGGAAAATTCCTCACGATGTAGGTGGAGAAATTCGGTGGCATCCATGCTTGTTTGGCCTAGTGATCGGGTGGATATCATGATGAATCCTATTATGATGTGTTCATTGTGTTGGCCTGGTGGTCCAGGATGGATTATGGTAAAGCCTAGTTTCTATTAATGAGGGTGAGGTGGTTTAGCCTCGGTATGCCCTCGTTGAGTTATTTTTATTTGAGTCCCACATTCATGATTGGAATATGGCATGGGAGTGAATGGCTGAAGAGATATTTGGATCAACCATTCTATGGTCGGGTGGGACGTGGTAGTCCCATCTTCAGTTGGTTCATTACATTGATTAATGAGAAATTTGTTCCCTTGATTTTCATGTGAAAATGTACTCATATATATATGGATTTTGATGGCTGATATGTTTATGGTATTTCTGTTCCTATTATGTTGGTTATGTGTACATTTTGGTAACAACAACTATGTATGGCTCTCAGCATGTTTTACCTTTAATTGAATGGATATGGTATCTCTGACCTAATAAGTGATAAGGCAGCAAATGGCATGAGGGAAAAATGGTTCATAGTGATTCTCAGATAAGTATGAGATCCCTACACTTAATTCCTTTGTTTACATCTATAGGCTACATGTTGACGATATGTTTGATGAAATTCCTGCCATGGCTAGAAGGGGTCTGGTTGAGATCTTGATCAACTTATTGCTTTTGCATCATTGATTCCCTATAATTTTCTTGATTTTGAGCTTTCATTCTATTTTGGGAAGTGGCCTAGGATCTGGACCTGAAAAAGTGGCTTAAATCTGAGGGTCGCTCGCACAAAACTAGAAAATTTAGTCCACAGTCACTAGTAGCCACGCCTATGAGAGTGAATTTGGGTTTTTGGTCACATGAGATTGACTATGGCCTCAGAGGTCCAAAACAAAAAGGGGAGCCAGGGATAGGTTGTCTGAGTGGCTAACTTGTCTCCTGATGGTTCTGTTGATGATGTTGGATGACTGTGTGTGATGTTCCATCAATTCCACTTCCTTAAGGTTACCTAGGAGGTTGAATCTAATCATAGTAGCCTCTCGTCTCATATTTACCCCAGTTGGCATGGTTACTTGGGTGGATGTGGGAGAAGGGTGTTATAGAGTGGTATCAGGGCATGGTTCAACTCTCGAACTAGATGGGTTGAACGTGTTGGTCATGCATGCATGTCAGCTGCATGTGTGTCTCTTACACTATATACTTGTTGTAATTGTTTGATGTTGGATTAGCATTATATTATGGTTATCATGGAAAATTTGATGTTGATTTTGTGAAGAGTATTTGACATGAGTATGTGATTAACTGTATATGGTTATTTTTCACTTACATGTTGATTTATGTCACCTACTTACATCCTTGTATGTTAAGTTACATTTTGAATATTTTGATTACATGTATCAGTCTTGTAGGTTGATTACAAGAACTGATTGATTATGATCAACTACATGCGTTTATGTGTATGTGTAGTTGGTTAGGCATTGCTTATGCATATTATCGATTGCATGTAGCAATGTGTACAGTGGATAAATGATTGTTGTAATGCATGAGGTCATAACATGCATTGTTGATATGGCCTTGCATTGATGACTAGATCCTAGTTAGAGTGATGTTTATGAGTGGATATGATTAGTTGTGAATGTCTATATGATGTTATGATTATGTTATACATGTATCATGTTGATTTAGTGATATTGCAGACAAGGTATCCTCCCCGAGCTATACTAAGGTACGCTGATTTATTGTGATTTGGTTTATCTGACATATTATGCATTGCAGGAAGAGAATTATCAAATAGATAGCAAGGTGGTAGACTACATATAATCTCCCTATGCTTCATATGAGAAGTGTGGTGTGGGGAATACTTCTGATTTGGCCAATGCATTGAGAAGTTTGAAGGAAGAGATAAGGAGTTGTAAGGCGGATAATGACCGGATCATACAGGTAGAAGAGAAGTAGGCAGAGGTGAGTGTTATGCTTCTTCAGAGTTTGTCATAATTGCAACGACAAGGGCCACTTCGAATCAGCCATGGGCATGGGGATAAAACTAATGGGGCATATGACATTAGATATCCTGGTAGACACAGGTTAGATAGATCCGATACAATGAGAGATGGTAGGTTGTTGGATACTCTGGAAAGGAGGGACGATGAGTACGTGTATTATTCTAGTTTTGGTTCTGATAGACATCGTGATCGTCATCGCTATCATCCTTACAAGAAGAATGATAGGGTATACTTGTCAGATGAGTTCAAGAAAGAAAAACCACCTACTTTTGATGGAGATATGAAGAAGCCGGAAGATGCAAAGGCTTGGATACTTGGAATGAATAAATTATTTGAGTTGCATGATTACGTGGATAACATGAAGGCCATAATAGCTATCTTAAGCTTGAAAGGTAAAGAAAACATCTGGTGGGAAGATGTTAAGCGAGTTAGAGACATCAAGATAGATGACTTGAGCTGGCAGGAATTCAAGAGGATTTTTAGGAAGAAGTAATTGTCATAAAGGTACTATGATAGTAAGGCAAAAGAATTCTATGAGCTAAAGATGGGATTAATGACAAATGCAGAGTACATGACCAAGTTTCTGGAACTATTAAGGTATTCACCATATCTTATGAATGAGAAGGCTAAAGTTCAACGATTTGTTAGTGGTTTTCCATTAGCATTTAGAGATCAGATTGAGCATGATGAGCCTCGGTCACTTGAGGAAGTTATTGGGAAACTGAAGCATTTCTATGAGCATTCAAAGTGTAAGAATGAATCTCAGCAAGGATGGAAGGGAAAAGACAAAGGTAAAGGTAAATGGCATCCTAAAAGGACAACGCCTAGCATGCATAGAATGCATATGACAAAGAGAATGTGTCACTATAAAAGAGATTTAATGTAGCTAGACAGGGACATGAGTCATAGCAGCAACATAAAGGTGTTGGTACTGGTCAGTTGGAGTGTTGGACATGTGGCAAGGAACACCTTAAGAGAGATTGTCCACAAAATCAGGGTGATAGGCCTCAAATATAAAATTCATAGGAGGCGCAAACTGTTGGGGACGTTGGCCAGAGTATTCCATGTATCTATGCGACAATGGACAACAGACAGCCAAACACCATGCATCTATCATTGAGATGGACAATAAGATTTGTGATCAAGTTATTTCTATTTTGATTGACCCTGGATCTAATTATTGTTGGCATTATGGCTAAAGTGTTGTCCTTGATGGCAACCCATTCAGGTGATAGATCACAGTACTTCAAGTCAGCAGCAGAGATTGATGATCAGCTATCAAATATTGAAGAAAATAAGGGGTACGCAGGTACACCTTGCATAAGGTGCGTACACGCAGGTCAGTGTTACATAAAGTGCGTACATACCTGCAGTTATCCCGTTCAGGAGGTGCGTACCCCCAGTGCACACATTTCAAGGCAAAGAAATTCACATGTGGGGTTTTCTTATGTTTTACTCTTGGTATTTAGCCGACGGTATTGTGTTATTATGGTGTCGGCTCGTGGTATTGATCCATGATTTAAGGAAGAGGTTTCCTATATAAAGCAAAGGAGATCATTTGGCTTAAGCATGTTTTGGGTTGAATATCTTATGAGGGCTAGATCTGGTCTAGATCTAAATAAGGCGAATCTATTGATGGACCGAGATCTCTTCGGCGCATGTTCAGATCTGTAGATCTGACTATCTGGGTTATTTCTGAAGTCTTGAAATCATCTATGCCCGAAGGTACGTAGGTACAGTGAAAGAAAAGTGCGTACGTACGCAGGAACGAAGCGTTTCAGGTGCACCGGTACACAGGCACAGAAGGGTTGCAGGTGCGGAGGTACGCAGGCACAGAAGGGCTGAAGGTGCGGAGGTACGCAGGCACAGAAGGGTTGAAGGTGCGGAGGTACGCAGGCTCAGAAGGGCTACAGGTGTGTACATACGCAGGCACAGAAGGGTTGCAGGTGCGGAGGTCCACAGGCAGTTCAATGGACTCAGAGCGAGGTACGCAGGCTAGCAGTTGAGCAGGGTGCGTACATAAGCAGGCTAGCAGTTGAGCAGGGTGCGTACTGTAAGCAGGCAAGCAGTTGAGCAGGGTGAGTACAGTAAGCAGGCCAGCAGTTGAGCAGGGTGCTTACGTAAGCAGGTGAGCAGTTGAGCAGGGTGCTTACTTCTCTTAAGATCTTTGTTTATCATTGTTGTGTTCTGGGTTTGGTCCTATTATTGTTGATCTGGTTACTATAGTTGATTGGGTGATTCTCTTATACTTGATGATCATTTGATGCTTATGGATCCAGTTTGAAAATTTATGAAAAGTGGTCCTTGTAAGAAAAGAAGTAGGGGGTTGTAGCTCCCTTCCAGGAGAGACTGGAAAACGAGAGAGAGAGTTGTAGCTCTCTGTAGGTTGCAGCCTACGTACTGGTAAAGGACTGCACCAGTACAAAACCATTGTAAAAGGAGTTCCTAATTTGAAAGAAGATAGAGACATATTGTAGCAGGTGGTTTTCACCCACATTGGGTTTCCACCTTACATCTTGTGTTCTTTGGTGTGACTATCTGTTTTCTTTTGTTCATGCTCATTATTTTATGGTACTGACATGCAAAAATAATTCAAAGAACAAATAAAGAATATTTATTAAAAGAATTAGATAATACTGATTCACCCCCCCTCTCAGTATTATTTCCAACAATTGGTATCAGAGCAGGTCCTTCAGAGAAGCTTGATCGCTTGAAGGTAGATCATTCATCATGAGCAACTACGAGAGAGAAGCATCAATCAGGCCACCGATTTTTTATGGGACAAACTTCAATTATTGGAAGGTAAGAGTTACTGCCTATCTTCAATCTCTTGGTACAGAAGTTTGGTACATTGTAGAGACAGGCTACGCTTTTCCTTCAGCTACTCCTACAGATGCAGCCGAGAAAAATAAGTATGAAACAAATGCGAAAGCAGTCAGTACTCTATTAGGATGTATATCTCAATCAGAATTCATGAAGGTAATGCACTATAAATCCGCAAAAGAGATATGGGACAAAATTGTCACGAGCTATGAAGGAGATGAACAGGTAAAGCGTGCTAAACTTCAAACTCTCAGAATTCAGTATGAGACTCTCAAAATGTATAATGATGAAAGTATGGCTAACTATTTTCTTCGGGTAGATGAGGTTGTTAACTGTATGAAAAATTTGGGTGAAGAAATAAAAGAGGCTATTGTAGTTGAAAAGGTTCTAAGATCATTGTCCCCCAAGTTTGAATCTAAAGTATCTGCAATAGAAGAAAAGGAAAATCTACGAATTCTTACTATGTCTCAGCTACATGGAATTCTAACTGCTTATGAAATGAGAAAGGGAGGTCCATCAGATAGAAGAGAAGCTGCTTTCAAGGCATCAGGCAAAGGAGATTATTATGAAGCGAGCCACGTCCCAGAAGAAGAGGAAGAAGAATCAAATTTTGTCAGAAATCTTCAAAGGGGTTCTGGAAGGTTCAGAGGTAAGTTACCTTTTAAATGCTTTGCTTGTGGAAGAGTAGGTCATTATGATGCAAAATGTCCTTATAAGGATAAAGGAAAGGAACCTGTTAGATGGAACAAGAAACAGAATGCAAATAAGAAAAGCTACTACACTCATGAAGATAGTGATGGTCTATCAAACAGTGATGAAGATGAACAAGGTAATGAATATAAGTTGTTAATGGCATTTGAAGATGATGATTATATGGATGCTATAAATGTGGATAACCTTTATGATGAAATTACTAGACTCAAGAGATGTATAGAAGAAAAGAACATGATCATTGATACTCTACAATTTCAAATTGATGAAAAGGAAAAACATCTTGAAAAATTAGAAGGTGAAATTGTTGGTCTTAGAAAAGAGATTGAGAAAACAAAAGCTATTAATCTCAAGTTTGTCAAAGGATCTGAAACTTTGGATGAGATTATCAATGTGCAGCGGTCTCCACTAAACAAGACAGGTCTGGGCTATAATGGAGAAACTTCTCAAGCATCCACCTCAAAAAGTTATCTTGATGCAGCAAGAAGAAATGAGAAAAAGCATAATGAAGATCATCAGGTAAAGCAAAGAAGAATTACAAACAGAAACTATCAGGGGCAATCCATCTTAAGGGTGAACAAAAGCTACAACCAGCCACAGGTAAAATCTTCTCAATTTGGTTCAAGAATAGATGACAATAGAAATTACAATCAATTGGCTGGTAGATTCGATAACCGCAGAAGTTTCTTCAATGGACAATGCTTTTCTTGCCATAACTTTGGTCACAAAGCAGCTCAATGTGTTGCATATAAAACGATCATGACTAGGGAAGCTCAAAAACAAAGAAGTATGACGGGGATTACAAAAAGGACCTATAACAACTTTTCGGTTCTTGAAAATGAAGTTGAATGTTCTATTTGCAATAACTTTGGTCATGAAGACTCTGAATGCAGGAGCAGGTTTCAGCAGAAAAAGGAACAAGCCTCAAGCACCAAAACATGGAGAATAAAGGAACCTCAAACAGAAAGATGTGGGATAGCATTTTATGCAGAAGGACAGGAAAATCTATGGTACATTGACAGTGGATGTTCGAAGCATATGACAGGTGATAAAGAAAAACTTGAGTCTTATTCTACTCTAGAAAAGGGAAAGAAAGTCTCTTTTGGAAATGATACTCCTGCAACTATAAAAGGAAAAGGCATTGCTCAGTTAAAAGAAAAGGTCAAGGCTGGAAATGTTTTGTATGTTGATGGATTGAAGCATAATCTTCTAAGTGTCAGCCAGATGTGTGATCAAAGAACCGAGGTTATATTCAGATCAAATGGATGTCTTGTTCGTGATCTTGATACAGGTAAAACAGTGATCAAAGGCAAAAGAACTCCAAATAATCTGTACATATTTGAAGAAGGACAACAACAATGCTATCTGAGCAAGGATGATGAGCACTGGTTATGGCATCGGAGGTTGGGACATCTAAGCTTTTCACAAATAAGGAAAGCATGCAAATATCAGGCAGTTCGCGATCTTCCAGATATCAAAGTTCGCGATCTTCCAGATATCAAAATTCCTGACAACACCATATGCAAATCATGTCAGTTTGGAAAACAAACCAGAACTAACTTTCCAGAGAAAGAAGGATCAGCTAGCATGCCTCTTGAGCTAGTACATACAGATACATGTGGTCCTTTCAGGAAAAGAACACCTCGAGGAGAAGAATACTTGATATTATTCATTGACGATTTCTCCAGGTTTGTCTGGTTAGGACTTATGAAGCACAAAGATGAAGCATTCGAAAAATTCAAATCCTTCAAAGCCTTGGTTGAAAATGAATCAGGTCACAAAATTAAGTGCCTCAGATCCGACAGAGGTGGGGAATTTACTTCAAATGAATTTTTCGATTTCTGTGAAGAACATGGGATAAGAAGAGAATTCTCTACAGCAAGAACTCCTCAGCAAAATGGAGTTGTGGAAAGAATGAACAGAACAGTCCAACAAATGGCTCGTGCTATGCTTGATGAGTCAGGAACCCCCGCAACTTTCTGGGGTGAAGCTGCACATGCTGCAGTTGTTATTCTCAACAAAACAAATGTCCGGGTGAACAGCACTCAAACTCCTCATGAGCTCTGGAGTGGTAGGACTCCTTCAGTAAAGCACTTCAAAATCTTTGGGAGCAAATGCTATATCAAGAATATTGATGATCAGCTTGGCAAACTTGAACCTAGAGCAGATGAAGGCATTCTTCTTGGTTACTCTCCACATAGCAAAGCATACAAATGCTACAATAAAAGACTTGGCAGAATTGTTGACAACATTGATGTAGTGGTTGATGAGAAGGGATACATTCCTAGGCAAGTACATCATGAAGACATCGAAGAAGATGAAGGCTACCCCCAATGACAGAATGATGAAGAAGAAGAACCTCAAGAAGAACCTCAAGAAGAACCAAAGGAGCAAACACGAATAGAAGAAAAGACTCCATCCAGATATGTTCAGAAGAATAATCCAGAATCTCAGATTATGGGGCAGAAAGAAGCAGGTGTACAAACAAGAAGAACAGTTGCAGAAGCTTCAAGCTATTTGGCATTACTCTCTTCTACTGAACCACAAAATGTGAAAGAGGCATGCAAAGATGAATGTTGGGTGAAAGCAATGGATGAAGAACTTGAGCAGATCGAAAAGAACAACACTTGGGAGCTGGTTCCTAGACCAAAAGATAAGAATGTTATCGGAACAAAATGGGTCTTCAAAAATAAATTGAATGAAAATGGAGAAGTAATTAGAAACAAAGCCAGACTTGTTTGTAAAGGGTATGCGCAGCAAGAAGGAATAGACTTTGAAGAAACCTTTGCTCCTGTTGCAAGACTTGAGGCCATCCGAATGTTCCTTGCTCTCTCAAGTTTTCAAAACTTCAAAGTATTTCAAATGGACGTGAAATCAGCCTTTCTGAATGGAGACTTGGAAGAAGTGTACATTGAACAGCCAGATGGGTTCATTCTTGGAAATGATCCAAATCTTGTATGCGGATTGAAGAAGGCTCTCTATGGTCTCAAACAAGCTCCAAGGGCTTGGTACTACCGTTTGGACAAATATCTTCATCAACAAGGCTTTTCAAAAGGATCAGCAGATAGCAATCTTTATATAAAAGTTGAAAATGACAAATTGCTAATACTTGTTGTGTATGTAGATGACATTATTTTTGGGAGCAATGAAGAAGCTATGAGTCAAAGTTTTGCCTTGGTCATGCAGAAAGAATTTGAAATGTCCTTGCTAGGAGAACTGACATATTTCCTTGGTTTGCAAATCCAACAAAAAGAAGGAGGAATCTTTTTATCTCAAACCAAGTATCTCAAACAGATTTTGAAGAAATATGGTATGGAAGATGCAAAACCAGTATGTACACCCATGGTCACAGGATGTAGCCTCAGTGCAAATGATGAATCTGCAGCAGTACATCAACCAACCTACAGATCTATGATTGGAAGTTTACTTTATTTGACAGGTACCCGACCGGACATCATGCATGCAGTTGGAATAGTTGGAAGATTTCAGGCAAATCCGAAGGAGACTCATCTTCAGGCAGTGAAGAGAATTTTCAAATATCTTCAAGGGACTCAAAATTATGTCTTATGGTATCCTAGAGATACAGATCTTACACTTCATGCTTATACAGATGGAGATTGGGCTGGAAGCGTGGATGACAGGAAAAGAACAAGTGGTGGTGCGTTCTTTATGGGTTCCAGACTGGTATCTCGGTTCAGCAAGAAACAGAGTTCGATTGCCTTGTCTACAGCTGAAGCAGAATATGTTGCTGCTGCATCTTGTTGCACCCAACTCCTTTGGATGATGCAGACTTTGCAGGATTTTCAAATCACTTGTACACCACCAATCCCCATCTTATGTGATAACACAAGTGCAATCAGCATCTCAAAGAATCCTGTTATGCATTCAAAAACCAAGCACATACCAATCAAGTATCATTTTCTCCGGGAACAAGTGCTTGAACAGAAGGTCAAGTTGGAGTATGTTCCTTCTAAGGAACAAGTTGCTGATATTCTCACCAAACCATTGCCCAGGGACACTTTTGAATACCTCAGGCAAAAGCTGGGGGTTGTTGATGCATCATATTATTGCTGAACCTCTTCTGATTGATGGTACAGGTTCAGGGGGAGCATAAAATGCATTGTTGGCATTATGGAGGATGTGCAGAAGGAGATCTTAGAAGTAGCTGCAATATGTCTCTATCTCTTTCATGGTGGATTATGGTTCTTCGTTGCAAATCTGGTTCATATTCAGGGGGAGCATGTTCTTAGGGGGAGCATAACCCTTTGCCCTTGATGTCAAAGGGGGAGAATGAAGCTGAAGCTTTGAGGTTGCCATCAAGTCCAAAGGGGGAGATTGTTGGCATTATGGCTAAAGTGTTGTCCTTGATGGCAACCCATTCAGGTGATAGATCACAGTACTTCAAGTCAACAGCAGAGATTGATGATCAGCTATCAAATATTGAAGAAAATAAGGGGTACGCAGGTACACCTTGCATAAGGTGCGTACACGCAGGTCAGTGTTACATAAAGTGCGTACATACCCGCAGTTATCTCGTTCAGGAGGTGCGTACCCCCAGTGCACACATTTCAAGGCAAAGAAATTCACATGTGGGGTTTTCTTATGTTTTACTCTTGGTATTTAGCCGATGGTATTGTGTTATTATGGTGTCGGCTCGTGGTATTGATCCATGATTTAAGGAAGAGCTTTCCTATATAAAGCAAAGGAGATCATTTGGCTTAAGCATGTTTTGGGTTGAATATCTTATGAGGGCTAGATCTGGTCTAGATCTAAATAAGGCGAATCTATTGATGGACCGAGATCTCTTCGGCGCATGTTCAGATCTGTAGATCTGACTATCTGGGTTATTTCTGAATTCTTGAAATCATCTATGCCCGAAGGTACGTAGGTACAGTGAAAGAAAAGTGCGTACGTACGCAGGAACGAAGCGTTTCAGGTGCGCCGGTACGCAGGCACAGAAGGGTTGCAGGTACGGAGGTACGCAGGCACAGAAGGGCTGCAGGTGCGGAGGTACGCAGGCACAGAAGGGTTGAAGGTGTGGAGGTACGCAGGCTCAGAAGGGCTGCAGGTGTGTACATACGCAGGCACAGAAGGGTTGAAGGTGCGGAGGTCCGCAGGCAGTTCAATGGACTCAGAGCGAGGTACGCAGGCTAGCAGTTGAGCAGGATGCGTACATAAGCAGGTTAGCAGTTGAGCAGGGTGCGTACTGTAAGCAGGCAAGCACTTGAGCAGGGTGAGTACAGTAAGCAGGCCAGCAGTTGAGCAGGGTGCTTACGTAAGCAGGCGAGCAGTTGAGCAGGGTGCTTACTTCTCTTAAGATCTTTGTTTATCATTGTTGTGTTCTGGGTTTGGTCCTATTATTGTTGATCTGGTTGCTACAGTTGATTGGGTGATTCTCTTATACTTGATGATCATTTGATGCTTATGGATCCAGTTTGAAAATTTATGAAAAGTGGTCCTTGTAAGAAAAGAAGTAGGGGGTTGTAGCTCCCTTCCAGGAGAGACTGGAAAACGAGAGAGAGAGTTGTAGCTCTCTACAGGTTGCAGCCTGCGTACTGGTAAAGGAATGCACCAGTACAAAACCATTGTAAAAGGAGTTCCTAATTTGAAAGAAGATAGAGACATATTGCAGCAGGTGGTTTTCACCCACATTGGGTTTCCACCTTACATCTTGTGTTCTTTGGTGTGACTATCTGTTTTGTTTTGTTCATGCTCATTATTTTATGGTACTGACATGCAAAAATAATTCAAAGAACAAATAAAGAAGATTTATTAAAAGAATTAGATAATACTGATTCACCCCCCCTCTCAGTATTATTTCCAACAATTATAGCTATGTTAGCTCTGACTTGGTGGATAAGTGTGGTTTGAGTAAGGAATTACATGCATAATATTGGTTAGTGCAGTTGGCTACAGGTACACAGAAGCGAGTTCATCATTAGCTAAGAGATTGGGCATTTGATTTAAATGGTATGCCTACAACAACACATTTGAATGTGTTACCGTTGGGATCATACAATATGTTGTTGGGCATGGATTGGTTGTATCTACATAGAACCAAGGTTGACTTCTATGACAAAGCTATTGAGTGTGTTGATGATAATGAAGAACTAAGAGTCTCACAAGGTAAGAAGAAGGCTACATCATTTAGGATGGTGATAGCTATGCAAGCAAAGCATAGCCACAGGAAAGGGTGCAAGTTATTCATAGTGCACATTTCTAGTGATAAGGGTAATAAGGTTGAGAATGAAAATGTGTTGAAAATGTACCCGATTTTACAGCAGTTTAGGGATGTATTTCCTGAGGACATTACAGAGTTGCTACCTCACAGGGAGGTAGAATTTTCTATTGAGTTAGTGCCAGGGGTAGCTCCAACATCAAAAGCACCTTACAGGATGAGCACACCCAAGTTGGTAGAGCTGAAGCTACAACCAAAGGAAATGTTGGACAAAGGATACATTAGGCCAAGTGTATCACCTTGGTGTGCACCGGACATGTTTGTGAGGAAGAAAGATGGTACCCTCAAATTATGAATTAATTATAAGCAGTTGAATGAAGTGACTATCAAGAACATATATCATTTTCCGAGGATTGATGACTTGTTTGATCAGCTGAAGGGAGAAACAATGTTCTCGAAGATTGAATTGAGATCCAGATACCATCAGGTATGCATTAAAGAGGAGGAAATTTACAAGACTGCGTTCAGGACTAGGTATGGGCATTATGAGTTCATTGTTGTTCTATTTGGCTTAACTAATTCTCTAGCTACGTTCATGTGTTTGATGAATATTGTGTTGCATCCATATTTGGATAAGTTTGTTCTTATGTTCATTGATGATATATTGGTATAGTCTAAAAATGAGGAAGAGCACGCTAAGAACTTAGTTGCAGTATTGAGGTTGTTGAGAGAGCATCAGTTGTATGCTAAGCTCAACAAGTGCAATTTATTTCAAACTAACGTTCACTACTTTGGAAATGTTGTCTCCAAGGAAGGCACTGCAGTAGATCCAAAGAATATAAGGGCCATCATGGAGTGAGTAGCTTCTAAGAATGTGGATGAGCTGAGATCTTTCATGGGTCTAGCATGCTATTATAGGAGATTCATCAAGAACTTTTCATAGATTTCTTATCCCATTAAATCATTGCAAAGGAAAGGTAATAAGTTCGAATCGACAGAGGAGTGTGTGGCTAGCTTCAAACAACTTAAGCAATTGTTGACACATGCACTAGTACTACAGATTGCAGATCCGGACAAAGAGTTTGTGGTATGCACAGATGCTTGCAAGGGAGGGCTTGGTGGAGTCCTTATGCAGGATGGATAGGTGGTATGTTATGAGTCCTAGAAACTAAATGAGCACGAGAAGAACTACCCAACACATGATCTTGAGTTAGCAGTGATTATACATGCACTGAAGATGTGGAGGCACTATCTTCTTGGCAGACAGTTTATTCTTATGAGTGATCACATTGGGTTGAGGTATTTGTTTGACCAACTGAATTTGAATGCCAAGTAGCCTAGATGGCTCGCCACGATGAGAAAGTTTGACTTTGAGATCAGGTACATAAAATGTTAAGAGAACAGGGTGGCAGATGCTCTCAGTAGATGGGTATAGGTACATCACTTGGCAGTTGTGAGCTCCTATGGGATAGACTTATAGGACAGGATCTTACAGGCAGGATAATATGATCTCAGGTATATGGAAATTGTGCAAAGGTTACAATAGGGTGATGGTACATGTACAGGTGCAAGTACATGTACATGTAGTGGTATAGGTACAGGTGGCAGTACAGGTACATGTATAGGTATAGGTACAGGTTCAGGTACAAGTGAACAGGTTATGGACCATCATCTTATATCTGATGGATTGGTAAAGTTTCGAGACATGATATATGTACTGAATAGAAGTGATCTCAAGAAGATGATCTTGAGGGAGTTTCATGCAAAACCATATTTAGGTCACCCAATTTATTAAAAGACACTGACAGTTGTGAAGAGGTATTACTATTGGCCAAATCTGAAGAGGGTTGTAGTAGAGTTCGTGGCTAGATGATTTGATTTTCAACGAGTGAAAGCAGAGTGTAAACATCCAGGTGGATTGCTACAGCTGATTGCGATTCTAGAATGGAAATGGGAGGTCATTTCCATGGACTTCATCATGGGGTTGCCGAAGACAGTGAAGCAGCATGATTCCATCATGGTAATTGTGAACATGTTAACAAAGGTTGCACACTTCATTCCGGTGAAGTCTATGTTCTCAGCTAGTGATGTGGCACAGGTATTCATTAGAGATGTGGTTATAATACATAGTGTTCCAAAGAAGATTGTGTCAGATAGGGATGTGAAGTTCACTTCCAAAATTTGGAAGGAGTTATTTGCAGCTTTGGGCACAGATTTGGCCTTCAACACAACTTATCATCTGCAAACAGATGGAAAAATAGAGAGGGTCAACAAGATATTGGAGGACATGTTGAGGATGTATGTGATGCATCGGCAACATATTGGGCCACTAATTTTTCATTATTATTATCATTTTTAACGTCTATTTCATCTATTTCTACCAGTATTTATTATGTTATTTATCGTAATTTATTATATAATTCCATTTTATAATTATTTATGCTCTTATGGATAAATATTTTTTTTTCTCCTTTATTTTTAATATATTGAAGATTATTATGCATTATTTTTCCAATGATGGTTTATTCATGAAATTTTATCACTCGTGATTTTAGCCTCCAAGATCTTTTCCAGATTGCAAATTTGATTTCCAGCTCATAATAAAATATTCCAACTTAGAAATTCATTGGGATAAGAAGTGAAAGTTTTGCGTAAGACGTTTCGAGAAAATGATGATGAATCTTGAAAATTGAGACATGGGTTTTGTGAAGAACATACGAAATTAGTTTTGTGAAGAGCAGTTTTCCAAAATTCGGTTTGGATTGAGAGAAACACAAGGTTCTTCGAACACTATTTTCTTAGATTCACGGTTGTGGTCATTTTCCAAATTCTTCCAATTGCAATACCAGATTCAACTTGTTCCTACTGAATGATGATGGGAATATCTTTCAGATATGATATTGTTTATTGAGATTATGTAATCAATCCAAAATTGTAGTGGAAACCATTTTGTAATCAACTTTGTTGTAACTTCCCTTTTCTCGTTGTGTTTTTTAAATGAAAACAGAGATCAAAGAAGAGAGGGATAATTAGGAGATAAAAGATAGACAATTATTAGATAGGATGTAGGAAAAGAGATCAGAGATGAGAGAGGGGAGATGAAAAATTGTAAAATTTGAAGCAAAGCTAAGAGCTTCATTATGTTGCAATTATTTCTCTCATATATTTTAATGAAGGAAGCTATCCACTGAGTTCTACATCTGTTGTAATCTGATCTGAATTATTTCTCAAGGCAGAACTGAGTCTTGGGCAGTTGGACCTATTATCACTCCAAGAAACACTCCTAGGTTGTAGATTGGAGATGCCTGGTAACATATAATCTTCAATATTGTTCTCTGAACTATTGGAATAAATGATGGTTTGGATCAAGTCAGATAATCATTTCAGCTCTATTCTCGCTCAAGAAATGCATGAACACTCTCACCAATACAAGGCTTTAGACCACTAATGCTCAATAATTTATAGATTCTATGGATAGATGGAGAATACTAACTGTACCAACAGATTGCATACATAAACATAAATGAATGGCTAGCTACAAGCAGCGAAAAATAATACTGATTGTACCGGCCGATGCATATATGACCACATATGAATGGCTAGCTACATGAAGTAAATGAGACTTGCAAGTCTAATTTATCAATGCAGAGATAAGATGATAGTTATTTGGCATTAGAAACAGCAAAAACCCTGAATAACTTATTCAAGTGCAAGCATAGAACAACAAAGAAAATGGACATTGAACATATAATAGCAAAAGAAGATTATATTGCTAGAATGAAGATGAGAAGCTTGAATGAGCAGAGGAGGAATAATCTCCAAAAGTTGAACCTTTGTTACATCTAGTTTTCAGATATTTATAGCCTTTACAATGATACTCAGCCTTCTGAGGCTTGAGAGAGTCTTAATCGGTCACTTTGTCTTGTTTAACCATTTGATTCCCTAAAGGCAAGCATGGCTTGGAGGTTTTTCTCCTTCTGACAGAGGAATAACCGCATTCAGATATTTTGGATAGTCTGTTGCGCTATCTGGGAGCTCTCTCGTGCTAGAGATGCCCCATAATGTTTGTTGGTTTTGGATAAGCTGCGTTGTTGATGCCTCATGGCCGATTTTGCTTCGGGCTAGCTATGCGTGCTCCATAATTGTTCTTGTTTGATTTGGCTGTGTTGTATTGTTTATGCTCCATGATCTTTCTGTTTCAGGCTGCAGCGTGTTGTGGCCCTTCTCTTCCCCTCTCTGGGCTGCTGTCTCTGTCTCTCGGCCTCTTTCAAGTGATGGAATGGCTCTTCGAGCCTATGAAACCATTTAAAACGTGGACAATGACTACTTTCTGTTATGAACATAAAACACAATAATTCTATAAAAATCTCGCCTTCTCTGTGTATTTCAGACATCAAAATTCCTCTAAAAATGGTTTATTCAACTATTGGGTCCGCCCTTGCAGTGATAACACATCTCCACCGCTGATCTGGGAGTCCTAGATCCAATGGTGATGATCCATTTCGGGCGCCTCTTTTGTACTAGTTTCCTCTCTCCTTGTCTTGGACACGTGGCAGCAACTGTATGGCATCGAGCGGAGCTCGACCTAAACCACTTACCGCCCACGGAGCGCCTGAAATCCTGCCTGTTCTGTGATTTTTCATTTATATTGGAAATATGTCGAATCATTGAAAATTTATGAAAAAACGGCCTTGGCAGACTTCAAATATCATATATTCCACTTCCTAGACCCTTTCGGGTCTAGGTCTCATCGCAATCGCACTAGCCAATGCTCCCTTTGTATTTTCATTATACAACAAAAATATATGAAATACATTAAAAATGGGCCTTCCGCGGACTTGAAAATATATCCACTTTGCTTCCCGAAACCCTTTCGGGTCTAGGTTATATCGCATTGGCGATGTCCCTGTTTCCCTTTGTCTTTCATTACATAATGAAATACACAAGAAAATACATTAAAAATGGCCAGGGCGTGGACTTCAAATATTATCAAACATTGTATTACATAACCACCGGGTCCAATTATCACATCGCAAATACGTATGTGCATAGGCCCCGACCCTTGGTATAATGCTGATGCGATATCGGGGATGCGATAAATCGCAATCGTGAGTCGCTCAATCCTCGGGCCTCTATATATATAACATATTCTCCCGCCGATCCAATCATTGGCGATCGTTCACCAGCGGTGTCATGTGCCTGCCTTTAGACTGTCCCTTCTACTCGGCCGATTGCGATTAGCCGCCTAGATCTGGGCCATTGATCGGCCAGATCTAATTGCAACTGTTCATTCACTATTTAAGCATGTGTTTGTGGGTTTTCATGGTTTTTAAAGCATTTTTGCCTCCTGATAGCGTATTTCCACCCTTCCAAGGGCTCTCCTCTCTTGCTTGTTTCGATCGTGGGATGACCTTAAGCACTTTTGAAGATTTGAAGAGCATTTTTGGATCCCTTTGCATGATTTTAAGCAAACTTTGGAGACTTTGGGAGTATTTTGGATCCATTTTTGGGCCAAACGCCAACAAAGCTAACACTGGCTCCTTCTGGGGATGAAAGCCTCCCTATGAGGTTTCAAGAACTACATATCAATGCCTTTCCTATAAAAAACAAGATCAAATCTTCCTCCTAGTGTTGCATTGGGCATGGAGTCTATTTAGCATGAAATAAAAACTCGAAAATAACATATTTACAATACCAAGGCTTGAAAGCCTTAACTGAAATAAATTTCAAAGAACAGCCCATTGAATGGGCCATCAAAAACATCTCCTCCTTCCTTTGATGCATTCCTTTTGAGAAAACAGTCACCAAACTGAAAATTGACCCTTTTTACCTTTCTATGAAATGTTTCTTTCTCTTGGTCAATATGTATATCAGCCAATTCATTAAAGACTTGCAAAAACCTATTGATTTGATCCTCTACTTCAAAAAAATTTCAGCATTTGATATTATCAGGCAGAGATGGTCTATATTTCACCTCCCCTTTGTATGCTTTCAGCCTTGGATGTTTTGATTGGGAGGTTTTGTACACCTACTGAATAATAAGGTCTACTTCATACTTTGTTGTGTCATTTGTGAACTGAAAGTTAATATGAAAGATGAATCAATGCATTCTTGTGTGGGGGACACAAGGACTTCACCTATTCCTGCAGCGTCCTCAGAGCAATCCCCATCAAAGAACATGTCCCAAATCTGTGGGTCTTCTTCCTCTGTGATCTGGCAAACTGGATTTTTTAAGCTGCGTAGAGGCCAACTGATAAGGCTTGGTAATGTCAAGATCGAGCTTATCCATGACAACCTCGGGCATTGAATTATGGATGGCTCTAGTGTCTAGAGGGAAATTGTGAATGATTTCATCATGAATAGACAGAGAAACATAGAATGATGGGGAGCTGTCTTCACAATTTACAATCATTGGGTTGAGAAAAACAACTAGTTGGTCATTTTGTAGATTTACATAGTCAATGGAGGCTTGGATGGTCTTAGGCTCAAGAGCCTCAAGGATAGATTTCTTGAAGGACTCATTCTTCATTGGTTCAATTAGAGGCATAGGTATTCTTGGCTTCTAGATTTTTGATTGAAAACTGAAAGAAGAAGGGGACTTATCAAGGCCTCTTACCTCTATGGCTAGAGCTTTGAGGATGATAGGATCAACTGTTGGTTGCTTCTGCTTATTAGCTTGCTGTTCTGCAGGGACAACAACTTTATCAATAGGAGTTTCTTTGACATTATTCATCATAGACCTCACATTATATTGGTGCTGATCTACAGTTTGTCGAATAGTTTGGTGGTGTCATGTGCCCAATATGGTCACCAAGTATTAGATTTGTTGGCATTTGGCCCAAAAATGGATCCAAAATACTCCCAAAGTCTCCAAAGTTTTCTTAAAATCATGCAAAGGGATCCAAAAATGCTCTTCGAATCTTCAAAAGTGCTTAAGATCATCCCAAGATCGAAATAAGCAAGAGAGGAGAGCCCTTGGAAGGGCGGAAATACACTATCAGGAGGCAAAAATGCTTAAAAAAGCATGAAAAACCCACAAACGCAAGCTTAAATAGTGAATGAACAACCACAGTTAGATCTGGCCGATCAATGGCCCAGATGTAGGCAGCTAATCGCAATTGGCCAAGCAGAAGGGACAATCTAAAGGCGGGCGCATGACACCACCGATTAGCGATCGCCGATGATCGGATCGGCAGGTCGCATCGGCGGGAGCATATGTTATATATATAGAGGCCCGAATATTGAGCGACTCATGATTGCGATTTATCACATCGCCGATATCGCATCAGCGCTATACCAAGGGTCAGGGCCTATGCACATACATATTTGCGATGTGATAACTGGACCCGACGGTTATGTAATACAATATTTAATAATATTCAAAGTCTGCACCCAGGCAATTTTTAATGTATTTTCCCGTGTATTTCATTATGTAATGAAATACAAAGGGAAACAAGGACAACGACGATGTGATAAAACCTGGACCCGAAAAGGTTTCGGGAAGCAAGGTGGATTATTAAGGAATTTAGACTTCTGTGATCCATAACATTGTTAGAAAATCTTCGGCAAAAATCACATAATCAATCTTTTGTCGACGCGTTTCGAACCAACCAGTGTGGTTCATCGTCAGGACAAGTTGAAGACTAATCTGGTTAAGCTGGTTTAAATATAGTATGCAGAGATTCCAACGGCTATAATGCCAACGGCTAATTTTGACCAAAGGTCCAAGTCAAACCACAATTATATTATTAATATTCTTAAAAACCGCTAAAACAAATAATTTATATATTAAGGGATTTCATTTTGTTATTGTAATAAAATCATCTATATAATTAGTAATTCAAGTATTATTAAAATTAGTATTCTTGGTAAATCTTTAGTATTTAGTTACAATAGGTAAATCCATATTTAAAGAATAAGTTTTTTAATGATAGAATATAGTAAATTGTGTATTAATTTAATACTAATTGTTTAAATCTAAGGTCCAAAGATAACCCTTATTGTATTATTTTAATCAAATTAGCCAAAAAATATTTTATGTTTATTAAAAGATCTATATAATATATAAGCCCAAAGTTTATTAAATTAGTATTCTTGACAAATCTTTAATATTTAGTTACATTAGGTAAATACAAAATTAAAGTATAATAGAAAATTGTGTATTAATTAATTGTTTAAAGCTAATGGTCCAAAGGTGAACCCTAATATATTATTATAATTAATTAAATCCAATTGGCCCATTCTAAAATAATTTATGTTTATTAAATAATCTATATAATTTATAATTACAATATTTCTAAATTAGTATTCTTGTTAATCTTTATTATTAAGTTACATTAGGTAAATACCTAATTAAAGAATGTTTATTAATAATAGAGTATAGGTAAATTGTGTATTAATCTAATATTAATTGCTTAACGCTAATGGTAAAAAGATAAAAATAATAATTTATGTTTGTTAAATAATTTATATTATGTATAATTCCAATATTTATAATTTAATATTCTTGTTTAATCTTTATTACTTAGTAACATTAGGTAATTATCATACTTAAAGAATATGTTTATTAGTAATAGAATATCCAACAAATATAACTAACTTAAACTCACTCAATATTATAGGTATATCATATAATAAAATCAGATTATTATACATAAAAATATAATAATTTCTTATTTATTATTTGACATAAAGGTCATTTTTCAACTATATCACTTTCTATAATTAATTCACTAAAAAGATATCTAAGCCACTTAGGTAAATAGATTATTACTAATAATCCAATATAAAAGCAATTAGTTAAAGGGAAATTCAAAAGGAATGGGAGAAATAAATACAAATGCAAAAAAATAAAGATCTAATCTGAAGGAAAATACCCCATAGAATTAAACGGGATAAGCCTGAAGATGCTAGAAATTAATAATCCATACACTCCATACTAATAGGATCGCCAGAAACACACCAATGGAGACGGAGGACAGGGACCCTAGGACCTAACAAAAGGGGAATGAGGAGGCTAGGAAGACAAGGCTGGGACCCAGCAACTGCTAATCTTCCAACCATCATCCCTATTAAGATTGTTCGGCCTTTTCTCAATCTCCAAGGCCTCTCTAAACTTGCGATGGTGAAAATGGGCTACTTTTGCAATGACTTGAGCCTCTTCTATACATACATGATGCATAGTCTTCCCCGCATGCTCAGCCAGGGCTGAGGACTTGGTCCTACCATGCCTTAAGTCCGCCGAATGCTCGCTAATCCGTTGCTTGATAGAGCGACCAGTCTCCCCAATATAAGGGGTCCCACAGGAACAAGGAATGACATAGACGCCCTTCATGTCCTTGGGATCGATAGGGTCTTTCACAGACCTGAGGGAGCTACGGATAGTGTTAAGAGGCCTAAAAGTAGCGGGCACATCGTACTTCCTCAGAATCCTTGCAATCCTGTCCGTGATCCCTTGGATGTAAGGGAGGTTCACACAAGGTGGATATATTTTCAAGTCCGCGAAAGGCACATTTTTAATGTATTTCATATATTTTCGTTGTATAACGAAAGTATGAAGGGAGCATTGGCCAGTGCGATTACGATGAGCCCCGGACCCGAAATGGTCCGGGAAGTGGAATATATGATATTTGAAGTCCGCCAAGGTTGTTTTTTCATAAATTTTCAATGATTCGACATATTTCCAATATAAAGAAAAATCACAGAACAAGCAGGATTTCAGGCAGGCCTTTGGTAGTAAGTGGTTTAGGCCAAGCTCTGCCCGATGCCATACAACTACTACCACGTGTCTAAGACAAGGAGAGAGGAAACAACCCTCATTGGGCAGTTAACTCCAGTACAAAAGAGGCGCCCGAAATGGATCATCACCATTGGATCTAGGACTCCCAAATCAACGGTGGAGATGTGTTATCACTGCAAGGGCGGACCCAATAGTTGAATACACCATTTTTATAGGACTTTTGAAGTCCGAAATGCATAGAGAAGGCGGGATTTTTACAGAATTGTTGTGTTTTCTGTTCATAATAGAAAGAAGTCACTGTCCACGTTTTAAAGGGATTCATAGGCCCGAAGAGCCATTCCATCACCTGAAAAAGGACGAGAGATAGAGAGAGGAGCCTAGATAGGGGAAGAGAAGGGCCATAGCATGCTACAGCCCGAAACAAAAAGATTAGGGAGCATAGACAGCGCAACATAGCCAAATTGAACAAGAACAGTTATGGAGCACGCGCAGCTAGCCTGAAGCAGAATCGACCATGAGGCATCAACAACACAGCTTATCCAAAACCAACAAACATTATGGGGCATCTCTAGCATGAGAGAGCTCCCAGACAGTGCAACAGACTATCCAAAATATCTAAATGCGATTATTCCTCTGTCAGAAGGAGGAAAACCTCCAAGCCATGCTTGCCTTCAGGGAATCAAATAGTTAAACAAGACAGAGTGATCGATTAAGACCTCTCAAGCCTCAGAAGGCTGAGTATCATTGTAAAGGCTATAAATATCTGAAAACTAGATGTAACAAAGGTTCAACTTTTGGAGATTATTCTTCCTCTGCTCATTCAAGCTTCTCATATTCATTCTAGCAATATAAGCTTCTTTTGCTATTATATGTTCAATGTCCATTTTCTCTGCTGTTCTATACTTGCACTTGAATAGGTTATTCAGGTTTTCTGCTGTGTCTAATGCCAGATAACTATCATCTTATCTCTGCATTGATAAATTAGATTTGCAAGTCTCATTTACTTCCTGTAGCTAGCCATTCATATGTAGTCATATATGCATCTGCTAGTACAATCAGTATTCTCTTTTGCTGCCTGTAGCTAGCCATTCATTTATATTTATGTATGAAATTTGTTGGTATAGTCAGTATCTCCATCTATCCATTGAATCTATAAATTATTGAGCATTAGTGGTCTAAAGCCTTGTATTGGTGAGAGTGTTCATGCATGTCTTGAGTGAGAATAAAGCTGAAACGATTATCTGACTTGATCAAAACCATCATTTATTCCAATAGTTAAGAGAACAATATTGAAGATTGTATGTTACCAGGCATCTCCGATCTACAACCTAGGAGAGTTTCTTGGAGTGATAACATAATTGGCATCGTTACCGGGGAGAGGAAACTGAAGCTAAGCTTCCCTGGGAAATGACACAGATCCAACTTTGATGATAGACAAATTCTGGGCACATTTTTTGTTGTAATCATTTATCTGGCGACTCTACTAGAGGTCGAACCTCTTGGCGACCCCACTTCATAGTTCTAGCTCAGTTTGTGAGGCATACTCAGAGAAATCCTCAAAAGCTACAAGCTGACCCAGTACCTGACCCTGAAAAAATCATCAAAGAAGGAAAGGTATTGCAGAAAGGAGCATCAGGTTCAGGTAAACCTAAACAATCTCCTATATCTCTTCAAGAAAGGCTTGTAATAGAACAAATATATGTTGAGAGTGTAGCTTCTAATACTAGCAACGAAGAAAAACTCTTAGAGATTCATAAAGCTCCTTATTCTTTAGGTTTTCCTTTTGTTGTATGCCCAAAGGAAACCTCACCTCCTATCCATCATACTCCTTCAGTCCTATCAATCACTCCTTAGCCCTCTATCATTCAGATTGCTAGTACTCTTTTAGCCACCACAGCTATGGCAGGTCCACAAGCACCTACCAAAATGGAAAGAATCATAGCTGCTAGGCATGGACCTCTAATATTTCCCACTCCTTTGAACGCAATGCCTACTGGAGAATATCATAAGTATATGCCTAAGTTCACTAGGACTGAAGGTGTTTCAGCTGAAGAACATCTTGAGTCATTCTATAGCGATGCTGATAACCTATAAATTAGTGAAGATGATGTTTGGATGAGAGTCTTTGTCCAAAGCCTAGATGGAGAGGCTAGAAAATCGTTCAGGGAACTGACCCCAACATCTATAGCAAATATTGAGGCCTTAGATGATGCATTCCTAAAGCATTGGGGGGATAAGAAGGATCTCCTTTACTACCACACTGAGTTTGGGAACTTACAGAGGGAAAATGGTGAGATGCTGTCTGATTTTAATAAGAGATTTAACCGCATGTACAACAAGATACCAGCTAAAGTGAAACCCACCACTACCTCTGCTAGACTCATCTATGCTAATGCCTTTGATTATGACTTCTGTTTACTGTTGAGGGAGAGGCGATGTGCTTCTTTGGCTGATATGCAAGATGCAGCCCTGGAAGTAGAATCAAACATCATGGTTGTAGAAAATATCAAAGGTAATGCTGATAGAAGGAGACAAAGAGGTGAACATTCATCATCTTTAGATCCCAAGATTGATAAAATGGCCAAGATGATAGAGTCATTAGCCTATGAAGTTTCCAAGTTAAAGGTTGAGTAGAATTCTGGGAAAGGAAGGATTCCTAATACCTTTGCTCCTCCAAATCCAAATCCATATAGAAGAGCAAATGAGCAGTTGCAGATTTTGCAAAGAAACAAAGATGCCAATGAAGACCAAAGGGTGAAGACCCCTTTTCAAAATGCAGTCATGGAAGAAGAGCAGTTTGAAGAAGATGATGAGATCCATTGTATGGAAGACAAAGGCAACGCCACTTTTTTAACCAAAGCTTCCTATGAGAAGTCATTATTCAATGGCCAAATCAACCAAGAATGGGATGGTGAAGCTATTCTACAAACTGTAGATCAGCACCAATATAATCTGAGGTCTATGATGAATAATGTCAAAGAAACTCCTGTTCATAAAGCTTTTGTCCCTACATAACAACAAGCTAATAAGCAGAAGCAACCAGCAATTGATCCTATCATCCTCAAAGCTCCAACCATAGAGGTAAGAGGCCTTGACAAGTCCCCTTCTTCTTTTAGTTTTTAATCAGAAATCCAGAAGCCAAGAATACCTATGCCTCTGATTGAACTAGTGAAGAATGAGTCCTTCAAGGAATCTATACTTGAGGCTCTTGAGCCTAAAACCATCCAAGCCTCCATTGCCTATGTAAATATGCAAAATGACCAACCAACTGTTTTTCTCAGCCCAATGATTGTAAATTGTGAAGAAAGCTCCCCATCATTCTATGTTTCTTTGTCTATTCATGATGAAATCCTTCATGCTTTCCCTCTAGACACTGGAGCCAACCATAATTCAATGCCCAAGGCTATCATGGATAAGCTCAGTCTTGACATTACCAAACCTTATCAGTTGGCCTCTACGCAGCTTAAAGAACTAGTTTTCCAGATCACAGAGGAAGACCCACAGATTTGGGACATGTTCTTTGATGGGGCTTGCTCTGAGGAAGCTGCAGGAACAGGTGAAGTCCTTGTGTCCCCCACACAAGAATGCATTGATTCATCTTTCATATTAACTTTTCAGGTCACAAATGACACAAGAAAGTATGAAGCAGACCTTATTATTCAACAGGTGTACAAAACCTTCCAATCAAAACATCCAAGGCTGAAAGCATACAGAGAGGAGATGAAATATAGACCATCTCTTCCTGATAATATCAAATTATAGAATTTTTTTGAAGTAGAGGATCAAATCAATAGGCTTTTTCAAGTCTTTGATGAATTGGCTGATATACACATTGACCAAGAGAAAGAAACCTTTCATAGAAAGGTAAAAAGGGTCAATTTTTAGTTTGGTGACAGTTTTCTCAAAAGGAATGCATCAACAGAAGGAGGAGATGTTTTTGATGGCCCATTCAATGGGCTATTCTTCGAACTTTATTTCAGTTAAGGCTTTCAAACCTTGATATTGTAAATATGTTGTTTTCGAGTTTTTATTTCATGCTAAATAGACTCCATGCCCAATGCAACACTAGGAGGAAGATTTGATCTTGTTTTTTACAGGAAATGCATTGATCTGTAGTTCTTGAAACCTCACAGGGAGGCTTTCATCCCCAGAAGGAGCCAGTGTTAGCTTTGTTGGCGTTTGGCCCAAAAATGGATCCAAAATACTCCCAAAGTCTCCAAAGTTTGCTTAAAATCATGCAAAGGGATCCAAAAATGCTCTTCGAATCTTCAAAAGTGCTTAAGATCATCCCAAGATCGAAATAAGCAAGAGAGAAAAGCCCTTGGAAGGGCGGAAATACACTATTGGGAGGAAAAAATGCTTAAAAAACCACGAGAAACCCACAAACGCAAGCTTAAATAGTGAATGAACAACCACCGTTAGATCTGGTCAATCAACGGCCCAGATCTAGGCGGCTAATCGCAATCGGTCGAGCATAAGGGACAATGTAAAGGTGGGTGCATGACATCGTCGATCAACGATCGCCGATGATTGAATCGGCGGGTTCCATCGGCAAGAGCATATGTTATATATATAGAACCCTGAGTATTGAGCAACTCGCGATTGTGATTTATCGCATCGCCGATATCACATCAGCACTATACCAAGGGCCGGGGCCTATGCACATACATATTTGCCATGTGATAACTGGACCCGATGGTTATGTAATACAATATTTGATAATATTCGAAGTCTGCGCCCAGGTCATTTTTAATGTATTTTCCTGTGTATTTCGTTATGTAACGAAATACAAAGGGAAACAGGGACAACGTCGATGCAATATAACCCGGACCCAAAAGGGTTTCGGGAAGCAAGGTGGATATATTTTCAAGTCCGCGGAAGGCCCATTTTTACTGTATTTCATATATTTTCGTTGTATAACAAAAATACGAAGGGAGCATTGGCCAGTGCGATTGCGATGAGCCCAGACCTAAAAGGGTTCGGGAAGTGGAATATATGATATTTGAAGTCCGCCAACGCTATTTTTTCATAAATTTTCAACGATTCGACATATTTCCAATATAAAGGAAAAATCACAGAACAGGCAGGATTTCGGGTGGGCCGTGAGCGGTAAGTGGTTTAGGCTAAGCTCCGCCCGATGCCATATAGCTGCTGCCACATGTCCAAGACAAGGAGAGAGGGAACCACCCTCATCGGGCGGTTAACTCCAGTAGAAAAGAGGCACCCGAAATGGATCATCACCATTGGATCTAGGACTCCTAGATCAATGGTGGAGATGTGTTATCACTGCAAGGGCTGACCCAATAGTTGAATAAATGATTTTTAGAGGACTTTTGAAGTCCTAAATACACAGAGAAGGCAAGATTTTTACAAATTTGTTGTGTTTTCTGTTCATAATAGAACGCAGTCACTGTTCGCGTTTTAAAGGGTTTCATAAGCCCGAAGAGCCATTCCATCACCTGAAAGAGGCCGAGAGATAGAGATAGGATCTCGGAGAGGGTAAGAGAAGGGCCATAGCACGCTGCAGCTCGAAACAGAAAGATCAGGGAGCATAGACAACGCAACACAGCCAAATCGAACAAGAACAGTTATGGCGCACGCGCAACTAGCCTGAAGCAGAATCGGCCATGAGGCATCAACAATGCAGCTTATCCAAAGCCAACAAACATTATGGGGCATCTCTAGCACGAGAGAGCTCTCAGACAATGCAGCAGACTATCCAAAATATCTGAATGCGGTTATTCCTCTATCAGAAGGAGAAAAACCTCCAAACTATGCTTACCTTCAGGGAATCAAATAGTTAAACAAGACAGAGTGACCAATTAAGACTCTCTCAAGCCTCAAAAGGTCTAGTATCATTGTAAAGGCTATAAATATATGAAAACTAGATGTAACAAAGGTTCAACTTTTGGAGATTATTCCTCCTCCGCTCATTCAATCTTCTCATCTTCATTCTAGCAATATAAGCTTCTTTTGATATTATATGTTCAATGTCCATTTTCTTTGTTATTCTATGCTTGCACTTGAATAGGTTATTCAGGTTTTCTACTGTGTCTAATGCCAGATAACTATCATCTTATCTCTGCATTGATAAATTAGATTTGCAAGTCTCATTTACTCCCTGTAGCTAGCCATTCATATGTGGTCATATATGCATCTGTCGGTACAATCAGTATTCTCTTTTGCTCCCTGTAGCTAGTCATTCTTTTATGTTTATGTATGCAATTTGCTGGTATAGTCAATATTCTCCATCTATCCATCTAATCTATAAATTATTGAGCATTAGTGGTCTAAAGCCTTGTATTGGTGAGAGTGTTCATGCATGTCTTGAGCGAGAATAGCACTGAAATGATTATCTGACTTGATCCAAACCATCATTTATTCCAATAGTTCAGAGAACAATATTGAAGATTATATGTTACCAGGCATCTCTGATCTACAACCTAGGAGAGTTTCTTGGAGTGATAACAGGGCCCACTACCTTGGTCAAGGTGTTGGATTGAACATGTAAATTAGTGTAGTTATGTGTTTGTTTATTTGAATTTGAATTATCATTCCTTAAAGTATATTTCCTTTCTTATAACTAATTTGTTGTTTGCTGCATTTTCCAGATTTGTTATTTCATCCAATTTCTAGATTTCATTTAATTTACTACCCTAGATTAGCATTCGAATTATGTTGGGTGCAATAGATTAAATTTCCAATTCAGTAATGTGTGGTTTAATTTAGCAATGACTCAATTTGTGTGATTAGCATAATTTTTTTTCCTGTCATTTACTTTCTTCTTTTTAATTTTAGTTTTATTATTCAAGTCCTACATTTTATTTCTTATTGAATGAGCTTGATAGTATAGAACACAATCATATAGAACCAATGTTAGTTGTTAGTGTTTGTTATGCATATATTTTTCTGATTGTCTTGAAATAAAAAGACGCTACTTGGGTTGATAATTAATGTCTAGGTGATTAGTTTTTTTTATTAAGCAATTAATTTTCCCCAACATTTTGGCGTCATCGCTGGGGAGGCAGTCAAATGGCAGCACACTAATATATGGTTGCAGATGTATACCTAACTTCGTGAGAGCTAGATATTGAAGATAGAAGGTAAGAAACTACACACACATCCTAGTGAACCAATGATGAGTCTACCCTCAGTAGTCAGGTTTAGGTCATATAGCATGCACTGGTAGAAGTAGGAACATTAGAGGTAGGAACTTGGATTTTTTTATCATTTCACTTAAGTGGTGATGTAAGAACCAACCATTCCACTGACCAATTAACAAGAACATTTGAAGGAGGAGCCTCAAAGCAACACATGAAGAACATATTCTATTATGGTAAGAAATGGCTCACATTGCTACTTTTGAATTCTCTATCAAAGATCTAAGAGGAGTGAAACAAATGCACATAATTCCCCCATCTTCTCTACCAAATTTTCATGGTTTGGCAAACAAAGACCAAAATACATTCTTATTTGAGTTTGAAGTACTTTGTAGAGGGTATGATTATTGTACTAATGATCAAAGGTTGAAAGTGTTTCCTCTTACTCTAAAAGGAGTAGTTCTTCGATGGCTCATGAGCCTCGATGGAAACTGCATCCAAACATGGGAGGACATGAAGAATGTATTCTTGAAGAAGTACTAAGACTATTGCAAGGCCAGTGAAGATATTTTCAGTATGATACAAAGGAAAGATGAAAGCTTGGAGGACTATGTATAGCATTTTAAATATAACTTTCAAAAATCAAAGCATAAGCATTTGAAAAAAGAGATATTAAAAACACTCCTTAAATGAATCAAAGATGAATTTTTCGAACTCTTAAAGCTAATGGGAAAAGGTGATATTTTTTAGTTATCATATAATTTTGTTTGTGAATTATGCATAAGGTATTCAAGAGGAATCTCCAAGACTGGTCAGAATTCTAGAGAAGTTTATTCTTTCTTTTCCAAATCTACTACAAGAGCATGAGATATAGGAGTTGAAATTGATGATTTATTTGAACATTTTAAAATTTATTTTATTAGCTCTGTAAATTCACAATTGGATGTTTTGCAGATTCAGAAAAATGAAGAAATTGAAGAAATTTTTTTCCCTCATTGCCAAAAGGAGCATCGCATAGATAGTTATTATTTCTTATCTACGATGGAAACATCATTTCAAATTGATGGAGAAGCTGATATAATTTCAAAACCATGGAAATTGTGGCCTACTTGTATGGTTAAAAACACTTCCTCTCCATTTTCTTACTTGCATAATCCATTATGGAATACTCCTGTGTTAGGGAAGCCATGTCAATCTCAACATAACCCCCACCAATCTTGTCTACAAGTTTGGCATGGTTCATCTTATGATTACATGGATACTCTCCCACATCTTGTAGCACAAACACATCATCAATATTCTTTTCTAGCTTTTCAAGAAAATCTTGCTTGTCTATCAAAACCATCCACACAACCCAATCAACTACATCATCAAAATGCTCCATGCCCTACATAATTTCTTGTTCAACTCATTCCACACCCTCACCATAATAAACCAATACAACATGCTTACGGTGTTGAACTGGAAAATTTACCCACCCTTCCTATCCATTCTATCTCACATGCACCATTGCAGAAAAATTATATTGAGAATGGGAAGGTTTCAAATAAAAAAAATGCAGAAGTTATAGAAGAAAATGGGGTTTCTTCTAGTCTACATCAACAAGTCGTCGAGATCGATAAGACATTAGAAACTCATGAATTTCAAGAAATGAAAACTATGGGAAATTAAGAGAGTAAATACCATATTGAATATTGGTTTCACTCTATCATTTGTTTGTAGCATCATCCCATACTTCGTCAATTTTTGACACCATCCTTTCAAGGGCGAATGGCCTCTCATACCATATTATTTATTAACATGCATTTTTCAAATTCGGGTATGTAAATACTTGAGGCCTTGTTTTGAAAAATGGCTCCACTGGAAGTGATCTTATACATAAGCCTATTTTATTTTTCAAATAGAGTAGGTTAGTTTAGCAAATAAAATAAATAAGTACATAAATAAATAAATTTCTTTATATGTAAAAATAGTTGTTTTTGTTGCAACACGCTATGAAAATTAATATCGGTGATAAATGATTGAATTTATTTGTGTATGTAGACATTTTATATAGAAAATAATGTTTCTACAGACACTCATATTCATTTTGATCACCAATTTGAAAAATTGTTTGTTTATCATATTTTATGGCATGTGGGCTTGAGAAAATTACTAAAAACATAGTTGGGACAGTCATGTTTTGAGGGACCAAAAGAGAATATTTTTAAAACTTGTTCCTATACTAAGTATCCCTTTATTTCTAATTTCCAACCCAATTTGAATGACTCCATTTGGATTTGAAATGAAAAAGTTATAACCAAAACATTGATAGGGTGTCTAGCAGGCAGCTCAGGAAAAGAGTTGGGGTAGTTAGTATTTAGAGGCCTAAATGACTATTATTTTAAAACTTTTTTATATGATATATTCCCCTATGAATATAGTTTACAAGGAAATTTGAGTCATCTGATTTCGATATCGTATGAGAAAGTCATGACCCAAATATTGACTGTCTAGCATAAATCAACGTTTTTAAAACTTTGTTTTCCAACTGTTCGCTTCCGTATTTGACCCATCAATTATTCTTGTCTTCAAAACCTGTTTCTATTGGAGATAAATAAATAAATATAATTTAATCTCCAATTTGAATCATTTGAATCTGTCATCAAACGAAAAAATTATGCTTAAAATATCAATTGTTGGTCTAAGTTGGGAAATCGAAAATGACTTTATTATGCAGGTTGTTCTAAGTAAAATTGACATATCATATCATGAAAATTTTAAAACCTATTTCTATTGGTGATATTCCTTTGAAGTAGCTCTCATTTGGCTTTGGAATCACTCAAAGCAGACAAAAAACAAAGGAGTTATGGTTAAAATGCCGTTGGTTATTATGATCGACCACTGCTCTTCCGCAGGTGACAAATAAATTTTTATTTGTTTACCTTTTTGTGGATTTGTTTTACAGAGTAACTATTTGTTATTTTTTTTCATGTCTTGGATTATGAGAGCCTGATCACCTCTCTTCTTCCACGATTTCATTTTTTATTACAGGTAGACACTCGCTTTTTTTTGCAAGTCCTAGGAGAATAAAAGAGGTCAATTTATCAACGAGTGATTCTTGAAAGAAATGTTAATGAAACAATGGAATTTGATCCAATTCAATACCTAATAGATTCATAACAGAAGAAATGAAAAATTGATTTCCATTTGAAGATTCATGTGGCTGCTTCCAAAGCATTTTTCCAAGAGATCATTTTCTTTTCCATTGATAGATTGTTGTTCCTAGAAACAAATTGATGTTCCCTTAGGAAACAACATCATAGATATTGTAACTTAATTAATTTATTTATTTACTATTTCTAAATAAAGTGTTGTTTCTTTTATGATTTCTCTTATGTTTTTGTGTTTCAGGTGTTGCTTCCTTCAAAGTTGTAATTGTTATTCCGTTGGCGAATGTGCAGTTGCTATTCTGTCAAATGAACTATGGTTGTTCCAGCCAATGAATAGTTGTTGTTCTATCAAATGAATAGTTGTTGTTTCATTCAAAGAACAGTTGTTGTTTCGTTAAACAAACATCTTTTGTTCCATTCAAAGAACGGTTGTTGTTCTATTAAACACACATTTGTTGTGTCGTTAAACGAACAACTACTGTTCCGTTCAAAGATCGGTTGTTGTTCTGTTAAACAAACGGTTGTTGTTCCGTTTCCAACTACACATTTGTTGTCCCATCTTCGACTGTGCATCTATTGTTCTTTTCCAAACCACACAACTGCCGTCCCATTTTCTATTGCACAGTTGTTGTCCCATCTTAAATTCTCAGTTACTATTCTATTCTCATTTGCGCGATTGTTGTTCTGTTTTTTAAATTCACAACCGTTGTTTTGTTTTTGATAGAACAACCATTGTTCCTTGTGTGATATAACAACATGATCATTTATTTCAGTTGTTTTTTTTATTTGCAAAATACGTTGTATTTTCAATAAACCTCTTGTCGTTTTGTCTATGCAGCCATTCTTTTGGCTGGAAATTTGCATTGAAATTTAAAAAAAAAACATTCATATTAATTACATTGTGATTTTCTTTAACTTTTTGTTGATTATATTTATTTTAAATTTGACATGGTTCATCTGTTAAATGACTTGTTGTATGATTTTTTTTTGGATATACTATCACTTAATTCACCACCTATCTCAACATCATGTTGGTTTTCCCTTTTACACTTTCAAATGGAAGTTCCCTTCGACATAATTAAAGGAACTAAGGCATATCTTTTGTGGCATTCTTTTTACTTCTTACACCATCCCTGACTCTTAACGAGTTAGTGAGCCTCCCTCAACCTACAATGTAAATTTAGATATATGATAATTTTTTCTCAAAGAGGATAGGGGGTCTAATCACAAGCCAACCTACCATGATTATAAGGAATTAACACAAGTGACATTCCCATTATGGCTACCACACCAGGGTAATGGTATTTTAGACATTATAAATTTCAAATGATAGGATGTCTCATCACGAGCTGACCTATTCACTTTTTTATGCCCTGGTGAATGGCATTGTGATTATCTGGTTACCATGCTAGCACAATGGCCTCTTTGCAGGAATGTGTAAATAATCAAAAGTCATAAATTGAGGATATTGGCTCATTTTCGGGTTTTAGAGGTAACCCTGTCGAGGCTACACACGCTTACTGGCAGTAGTGGCTCTGCCTGTGGTATTAGAGTATTACTTTAAATTGCCAACTATTCAATATGCTAATACTTCCTATTCAATTAATCCAAAGGGAGAAACCACTGTTGAGTAGTGTTTATACTTCTAAAAACTGGTATGACTGTTGAAAATCCATTAAATGAATCACTTCAACATTGTCCAATCAGTTGACGCCAGTAGTCATTATTCTTAATTGTGCCTTGACATATTTTTCTTTATTAATCTTGAAATGTAAATCATTTCTCATAATGACTATTTACATGCTTTATTATTTTTACGATCATTTCTAACCACTCGTACCACTGATAATTATTTCACTTCACTTCACCTATCGGACTCCTCTGACTATTTACTTGGATATTATTCACTTGCAGATTATGCTCAGTTGAGTAAAGAAATTGTATTACATCTCTATTCATTAGATGAATACAAGCAGACATAGGGTTTTTTAGCATATTTCTTCTCCCCAGAAAAATATTGTGTGTTTGTGATTGATGTTCTAAATTGTGAATTGAATCCCGAAAACCAGTAGAGTAGGTTTGTGTCTTCTAATTTTAATTAAAACTTCATGAGTAGTTGCAAATCTACACCATGATTTCTACATATTTCTATTCATCTTATGGTATCACTTCATTTAAATGATCATTTAAGAATCAAGTCTTCTCTCTATATTTATATGAATCCTTAAATTGGTTGGGACTGTGGATTTGATTCCATGGATTTTTATGAATATCTTAGCACTGGTATTAAATTAAAAATGATAAGAGGAATAATGGTTGTTTCAATTCATAACCAAGCACAATTTCATTTTTTTTTTCATCTGATGATTCGTTTATTTTTATTTATTTATACATGAGTCATTATTCTTTTATCTTAGAGCTCACTCTAGTTTAGATTCAATAGATTATGATTTTAGGCAAATGAAAACTTCATAGAATGCAACTTCTTCATATTGTTAATCTCAATTAAAAAAATAAGTTACCTTTTTGGAGAAGTTATATATCTTTTAGGTAAATTTATACAAAATTCTTTAAACGTAAGTTTCATATGCTCACTTTCATTTGTTACCATTTTCTTTATGCTTTTTTTATTCAGATTTGTTTCTAATGTTTGTTGATCTGGAGCTCTGTTTTTGCAGGCTTTCAAGAATTTCTTTAAAAAACTTGGCACCCCTACTTGCTCAAATTTGGAATTCACTCTCCTTGTTTCACTTGCTTTTGATCTTTGGAAAACAATGATTGTGTCAAACAAATGGAAAATCAACTTAATTAAGGAGTTTCTAAACCTCTAGTTTGTTTCACAAGCCCTATTTTTATTAGAAAATTGTTAAGATGCTTCCATGCAGGCTTAGTTTTGAAACAAGCAAATTTTCAAGGGGAGAGACTTCTTATTTGGCTTCAATTTTTGTCATAACTACTATCTAGAATTAGAATTTTTTGTTTGAATAAAAGTTTAATCAATCAAAACTTTGCAAGGTAGTTTAATAAGATCACAACTTAAGAAAAACTTAAATTTTATTCTTCATACTTTATCTTTTGTTGAGATATTTTTCATAAATTGTCTTGTTGAAGTTTTATTTCGATTTCAACTTTTGTTTTTAGTTTTAATCTCCTTTCTTCTATTTTCAATTTTTGGAGTGTTTATTTTACCTTTGCTTCGGATTGGTTTTGATGATATTACCAAGCTTTATATGGAGAATTTTTTTCACCCAACATTGGTCAGAATATATGTGGAAACATTCACTCTCTCTATACAATGAGATTATATTTACCTGTCATCCATATTATGTTTTCAATTTTCGTGTGCATTAACCATGATCATGGGTAACATTGAATTATGATTCAAGTGGAATAAACTCATCTTTATAAAGGAAAGAGTTGTCTCCATTCTTTACCTTTGAATCCCTCATGTACCCCTCCACAATTTAAAATACTCGGGTAGATGAAGAGAAAACTAATGGAGTCAACCACAACTAGTATTGCATATATTATCTTTAACTACAACACCTCTTGTATCACCTCGCTCTCTTCACCCAATTGCAAAAAGAAATTCTCTATTTAAAAGTTGATCAAAAGGGTGGTGCATATGAGAGTTGAAAGCACACACATGTGGGAAGTATAAGTAAACTCGTCGGGGTTATGAACACTCGGTGGTAATGAGGCCATGCTTCTATGGTACTGAGACACCTTTGTCAGTGCTATGGACACCCGTTGGTAGTGAAGCAATAATGGGAAAGAGAGGTGATCTATACTCAATATATGTATGCTAATATAAAACCGCATGGTTAAACCACTACAATAAAAAAGGTGATTGTTGAGGGTCGAAAAATGTCACCATAAGCTCATTGGTGATGGTCAAAATGGCTTCTGTCACCAAAAATTGAACATCACCAAAGGTGGCATCGCCAAAAATATAAGTGTTGTGGTGACATTCAAGGTCCATCACGAATAACAACTATAATGATGGATAGTGACTGTCACCATTTCATATGAACAACAATGATTTATGGTGATAGACCTTGCATGCCCCTCACTATTGATGAATATATATGGTGACATTCGTTGACCGTCACCTTTTCATATTTTGGTGAGGGTCGAAAAATGTCACCATAAGCTCATTGGTGATGGTCAAAATAGCTTCCATCACTAAAAATTGAACGTCACCAAAGGTCGTGTCACCAAAAGTATAGGTGTTGTGGTGACATTTAAGGTTCGTCACAAATAAAGATTATAATGAAGGATAGTGGTTGTCACCATTTCATATGAATAAGAGTGATTTATTGTGATGGACCTTTCATGACCCTCACTATTGATGCATATATATGGCGACGTTCATTAACTGTCACCATTTCATATATAAAAAATTACTTTTGATGATGGCCCTTTAACGACCATCACTATTAACACATATAGGGACATATAGTGATTGTCACCATTCCCTATGAATATTAGGGCATGATGGAATCGAACCACCAACCACCTACTTGTAAAGTAGGTGCTCTTCCATTGAGCTAGCACCCTTGAAATAATTAGACCTTAAAACTTTATAAATTCTAAATTTTAAAACTTTAATTAAATTATAAAACTTTGTAAAGTATCTTAGGTTTCATTGGCTTAGCTAGCACAAACAACCATCCAATAGATGTAGAACATAATTGTTTTAGAACAAGGAAGAAACTTTCACATGGTTAATATGCTCAACCACCTAAATAATACCATCAAAGTTGATTGTTTAAACTTGAGACCAACCAAAGTACAAACCCGAAGTCCCCATATTTTATGGCTCTTCTAATACAAGTTTATAGATGAAATAAATCACTAAAAAACTTAAAAATTGTATACAACTATAGCAAAAAATAATGAAAATAGGAATTATAACTGCTATAATGATTAAATAACAAAATCGTGTAGAGTAGGCAATTCAACAAAGAGACTGAACATGTTGGAAGCAACACAAAATCCAATGCATGGTTCTCATATGGGCTCCATGAATATACATACCTTTGGAATGTGCCTCTTTTGAATCCTCCAAAAATTAATATAGAAATCCAGTAATATATAAACGAAGAAAATGGGCATTATAACTTAAATATAAAGATTCAAAATCTTGCAGGGTAGGTAAATTTCATATAAAAATTGAACATCTGGAGTAGACATGAGATCTTGTGCATGGGACTAGCATGGGCTTCCCAAATATACATAACTCCAGAAAGTGACTATTCTGAAGCACAAAAAATTAAAATGGAACTTCAATAATTTCTCTAGTAAAATGGGAGCTTCAAGTACTGAAATTACTTTTCTTTGTATATGTTGTATAGCTTCATTAAAAAGTTGGAAAGTATCCATTATATCCAATAGGCAACAAGAAGAAAACTAGTTATAAATGCTAGACAAATGCCTAAACACAAAATTGTCAAGACAAAAGACAACTTATTTTTCTCTTTCAAAAAAGAATATGATAAAACAATAAGAAATTAAAAACATTAACCACCATATTTCAATCTACAGTAAATTAACATATGAGGCATTTTATTTAAACAATGGACCACAGAAATGTGAGAAAAGATATTCAACAGTTAACCATCCTTGAACAAAATGTCTTCACTTAAGAAAGCCAAATGATAGAATGCCCACAACTTACCTCAAAAAGGAGAATCAAACCTTAATTTTATTATTCAAAGAGAATAAAAATACTGATGAAAATTCACAAAAAAATAAAATAATTGTTGATGTTTTCCCTTTGAATATATAAATATTTCAATGAAATAATCACTTTGTCCAGTCAATAGTTTTCCACATAAAAGAATAGTACTTTTTGGAAAGCTAATACTTCCAAACACCACAACATTCTAGACAATATTGGACATTATAACTTCTTTAAAATGGCTCATGACAACTAATCCCTACAACATTAATTCCTTGACCAGTTTCTCTTCTACTTTATGAGCCTCTAAGGGAGAACACTTCGACCTTAAGGCTTAAACTAATAGGGCTATGTTATTTTACTCTAGAAACATATTAGTAATGAGTTCCAACATAGACAAGCAACAATCTAATTTAGATTGACAGAATTGCAGACCAGAGGTTAAAATCTTTGTTATGACATGATTTCAGTCTTTTACAAGCACATTGCAGTTACTTCAACATGAAATAGAATGTTTGTAATGAACAGCATCAATATTGAAGGCTTTGAAGCCCATCACAGAAGATTTCATACATCAAATAAGTGTAGAAGAAAGCAAATTCTCTTCAAAATAGTTTGAAAACATAATTTGGCCCATTATGAAGAAATGACCTCATTTAAAATTTTATTAAGGAAGTGTTCAGTTTTCCCAGTATAGAGTATTAAGTATATGTGTCATAACCTATGAGAACATATCGTTGCATTAAAGCCTAGAACAAATGAAAGTTGAATTATGAATAATGAAAAGAAGTGTTGCCACAAGTGCACTTAATAGTTAAAACTGTGTTATATACTTGTAAATTAAAGCAATAGCCAATTTTGGTCCCCATATTTGTAAATTAAAGTAATACCTAATGTTAATCCCCGACTCATATCTCCATTTTACCAATTTTACTGAGTAAGAGCTACTTAAAACATATTTCTAAAAATTGTTTTGGCACACATACCGAAAATTGAATAATGGGTATTCTTCCATTGTTTAGAAATATGTTTAAGGCTTAAGCAACTCATTATCCATTTTATCGTCCTGTGATTTTGCCTCTGCAAAACCTAGAAAATGTAACCCATTCCATTTGTAACAGCCTATTGCATAAAATCCAGAAAGTTGTTAGAAAAGTTATGAAAAGTGCCTAACATGGGATGCCTATCCATGATCCAGATTTAAACAGGAACGCAACAAACTATAGATATAACAATAAATACAAAGATGCAGTAGAAATAACACTTCATTTAATTAATATCAAATACTAAAATATGCTTACAAACATAATGGAAATAGGACTAGCTCGAGCGATGGTAGCTTATCTCTGAGAAGAGATGTGGCGGCTACATGCCTCTGAACTGTGTTACAATGAGGCTCAAAGACCTATTTATTATAAAGAAACAATGGAAAAACCTAAACATCCAAAAACCTAACCCTAGGAGATGAAGCGCCAAACTATGGGCCCCATTTGGGTAAATTGGTACATCAACTTCTAGGGTTGTAACTTTGGCATACGATCTCTGTTTGACGCGCACAATACCTTGTTAGAAAGATATATCCGAGGAATAAAACTTTTGAACGACCAACATCGGTCCATGACCCATGCTAGTCCTGGTTTTCCCAAAAAACTTCGTTTAGTGCCTCAAAACAGCTCCGAAAGTTCAGGACCTGAAAAACTGCCAAAAATAGTAAATTGTGCTACAAATAAGGAAACTAAAAAACTGAAAGAAACAATGGTGGGGGTCCAAGTGGAATAGGTGGGTGGCCACCAATATCCACCTAGATAATTGATCCCTCTTTAGGAAGAAATGGTCCCATTGCATTGAGTTCCTCCATGAGATGAGGAAACTTTTGCTGAACTTGGTCCTAGTGAGCCACTTGCCCTGGTGAAGGAGTTGACCTGCTTTGACAACTTGACATAGTTGGATACTTTTATGTTAGGTTTTCTTGGTATGTGTGTCCATGATCTGATCAATTGTAGTGTGCTCCATGCAATCTAGATTTAACTCTGTAGGTGTGAGTTCTGCAAGGTCTGATGTGTCTAACAATGGTGGGAAGTATGGTCGAAGACGGTCCACATTGAACATTGGGTGCAGGCTAAGGAATGGGTGAATGTTGAGCTCAAATTCATTGTCTCCCACGACCTTGGTAATGGTGTAAGGACCATATTGGAGTGGTCTGAGTTTCTAATAGGCTCCGGTAAGGCATTCCTTCTGCAAATGCAACCAAACTTTGTCACCCACCTGAAACTTGTGTGGCACCCGATGTTGATCATGTCGCTGCTTGTATTTGGCAATTTATTTCTCTAGAATGTCGTGGACCTACTGGAAAATATGTTGGATGTGCTCAATGAAGCTTTTTTCCTTATCGACTTTGGACTAGACATGAGCCGAATCTACCTGAGTAGCTGCAAATGGTATGGCCACATCAATGGGACATAGTGGCTCGAATCCCAAGCCCACCTGAAAAGGGATGTGGCTGTTGGCATTATGATAAAGGCGTTGTCCTTGATGGCAACTCACTTAGATGAAAGATCATAGTACATCATGTTAACAACAAATAATTGCAGATCAGACTACACAGAATGAAGAAAGAGAGGTATACGCAAGTTCACCTTGACCAAGCTGCGTATACATGCAGGTTCACTGTATACAAGTCGTGTATATGTACACACATACTTTCACCAAAGAAAAAGCACGTATATGTTGGAAAACTAAGCTTTTGGTCCATGGTATTTAGTCCAAGGTGTTATCACCAAAATAGAACCCTGATAGGCTGTTGATCAGACTATCTCGGTGTAACTATTTCAAACCAATATTTTAGCTAAGGCTTAGCCTCCTCAGCCTAAGAGGGCTCTCTCAAGGGTTAATGATATTGATTAATGATAATATAGATGGCTAACTCTATCTTGGTTTTGTGTGTTTGTAGGTTGAAAAGATGAAGGCTTGCTACCATTGGGCTATGGAGTCAACAAGTCAATAAATTTAGTGGCAAGGTTTCTTGACATGAAAGCTGAGACAAATAAGGTTCTTAAACAAAGACAATTCACTCAATAACATAGGTCAAAAGAGTCATTCCATTACTAAAGGAAGTCAGAGCATAGGGTTATGAATTCTGAGTAATAGTAATGAAATCTACTGCTGATGGTTCAAAGGTGGTTTACTCACAAGATTCTAAAAAAAAACACAGTCATCTAATTACTAAAGGAACTCAGAGCATAATATTATGAATTATGAGTAATACCAATGAGATCTACTGCTCAACACAATCACTCCATTACTAAAAGAAAATAGAGCACATGGTTGTGAATTCTGAATAAATTCTTAATAATAGCAATGTAATCTAGTGCTGGTGGTTCAAATATAAAACACAGTCATCTTATTGTTAAAGGAAGTCAAAGCATTAGATTATGAATTCTGAGTATTAACAATAATATCTACTGCAAGTAATTAAAATAACATATAGATCAAGAAAGGATTAACCCCATGAGAACTCGGATCTGTTTAGGAAAACCTCTCTGCATTACTGATTATAGTTCATAGCATAAAGTAGCAGCTGTGGCCCAAAAGTCTTCAACCCTTTGCTAATTCAACCTCTTGATTTATATATAGCATTTAAAATATGGATTCCCTCATCCCTCATCAAGAGAATTCGAATTTTCTATGAGTGACACCTATTCTAACCATAAAACAAACTATTAAATACAAATGACAGCTAACTAGCAGTCCTAGAGTCCTAATACAATTAGGAGTGTAACTCCTTATTATGATTAAAACAACCTTATCTAAACATTGAAAGCATTCTTTGACATCTGCAACCTCATGAAGTCGAATTTGATGAAGCCTCCCACGTTGTCACCTTACTGCTAATGACAAACCCTAGAAATTAGGGAATATGTTTCCCTGTTTTAGGTTTAAGATCCTTGAAAATTGGCACGTGGGACAGAGCCTTTATCTTCTCATCCATGAAATATTTTACAAAACTGAAGGATTTTTTTGTATTCCATTCTGTCTAGAACAAAAAATTCTCTTGGTTTTTTAAAACACTTCTCCAGCTATCCAGAATCTGTCCTTGAAAAACACGTGTAAAACAGGGAAAATCTGTTCTCTGAAATTAGGGTTTCAAAGAAAGCTTAGTATCTACCAACTGAAAACACTTATGAAGAAATTGAGATAGATTATTGAAGCTGGAGAGTGGATGAAGAGAAAACTATTTCAAAATCCCAAAATACCTTTTCCTGTGACCAGAAAATGATCTTGAAAAAGACTGCTAAAACTAGAAGACAAAACTTGACTTTCAGTAGTTTCGTAGCGCAAGTTTAACCATAAATTCCTCCCACCTCAGAAATAATTTTAAGAAACCGAAAGAGGTTTTGGTATTTAAGTATGTTAGGAAGAAAAGCCTCTTTCAGTTTTCAAAATTGAGTTCTTAGCTGCTCAGAAACCGTTCTGGAATTTGACTAGTAAAAGAAAAAAACAGAGTCTTTTATGCTGAAATAGGCTGCTTCAAGGGTTTCGTAGCACACTATGAAAACTCCTAGTTCAGAATCCCCGATTTCGTAGCGCAGCCAGTGCAAATTCTGGGTTTTGCATTACGAAAACACCTAGAGTTAGTTTTGCACTACGAAAACCTTGACACAAGTTTGATACATGGAACTTATGTGTGATGTGGGACCAGTGATAGGCAAGAACAGAGTATTGAACCTATCTGACCATACCAAGAAGACTCTCTTTTAGATCTTAGACACTAAAACAACCATGGAAAGACTAGACCAAGACTAACGTCAATTATTTGGAATCAAACTGATGTCAAAACACATGGTGAGGCTTCTAGGACATGGAATGAGACTATGAAACTTTTTTTGGAAAAGAGAATGACACTTATTGAGATGAGATGACTCAAAACCTATAAGACTATGGCTAGAAACAAGGCAAAATTTCCAAAGCTTAGAAACAAAAATTTTAGGGTGGTAGCACAAGGTATTTTGACCCATGGTTTTGGTCCAAGGTATTTGGTCTGGGGTATTGACCCTAGGTATTTGGTCCAAGGTATTGGTACTAAGTGGTTTTGGTCTATGGTATTGAGAAAGGCCTAAAACTATAAAAGGAGGAGAAGATCATTAGGCCAAGTAGTGAAAGTATCGAATATCTGATGAAGTGTGAGATCTAGTATGCAGGTTATTGGGTTATGGTACATTGCTGGATCTGAACCAAGGATGAACCTTAGCGGATGATGAGGGATTAGACTTAAGGCATAAAATGAACTATCATTATGTGTTTTTGCTCATGTATATTCTAGATCTAAATACTGATGCATATATCATTTTGTAAATGGTATGATCTGGGTATAATTGAAGCTTGGTATAGCTATAAAATTATGAATTAACCTTTACAGATGTATACGCTAGTTGGTTTTTACAAAAGTGTGTACACACACTGGTTAGACGGAGGGAAGTAGCGTATACCTTGTGAAGAATGTTTCAATTGTTTTGTTTGCTGTTACAGAGATCTGGGTTCTGTTCTGGTGATTGTATTTTGGTGACAGTATTCTGAATGATGAGATTCAGAAGTTTTAGTGATTGGTTTATGTGCTTGATGATTGTATTGCAGCTATGATGTTTTTGATGGGTCCAATATGAAAATTGGATGAAACGTGGCCTTTAGATTATGGTGTTGTGTTCCAGGAGTATCCAGTCTAAAAATTTATGAAACGTGATCCCTGGTAGAAGAGTGGATTTTCCTGTAGGGTGGCACCTATGTACTAGTAAGCATATTGATCCGGATCTTGGGAGGAGAGGCTGCCAAGATCTGAAAGATTGAAATGGATCTTGGGGTAGAGACCCCCAGGATCTGAAAACTTGAATTGCTAGAAGAAAAATAAGGAGAATGCCCAATAAACAAAAACCACAAAGAAACTTTTTATTAAAACCAATAATAACTGTAAAGGCTACATTGTGGCGGACAATCTGTCCTTTTACAAAATGTGACTTGTTACTTATAGTATTTTTCAGTTATAATACCACAGGTCAATTCCATGGGTGAATGAATACCATGGGTGGATTTTACAATACCACGGGAAGATGCCATTTACAATACCATGGTAAATTCCATGGGTGAATGAATACCATGGGTGGATTTTACATACCACGGGCAGATGCCATTTACAATACCTTGGGTAAATTCCATGGGTCGATGAATAATATGGGTGGATGAGTACCATGGGTTGATGCCATTTTCCATTCGAATCATTCCTCCCTCCTTAAGAAGCAATGGTCCCCATTGCGTAAAGTTCCCTCCTGCGAAGCCTTTGTTGAATATGAAGAGCCACTGAAGATAAGGGTTTTATGTGGTTAACCCATAACCATAATGAACGAAGATCCGAGGATAGAGATACCCTGTAATGCTTGTGACCAACTGTGATTCTGACAGTGTGCGGCCTAGCAAATGGACTTCGATAAAGTGTGGGTTTGTGGATGACCCATAACCGTGATGTTGGTTGCTGATGAAGTAGCAGGTGCCTACATAGCCTGGGGTGGGAGGGCACGTCTCCAAATAACCCAAGCCGAATGCTGCTATGTTGAAACTGATGAATGTGAAGCAGGTGCCTACTAAAGTGGGGTGGGAGGGCACGTCTCCAATGGGAACCCACTTCGAATGCTGCTCCAGAATTAAAATGGGCATAACTCGGTCAATATAACTCAGAATATTTATTATAACCTATTTTTAGAAGCAGAAGGACCATTTTGCATCTTCCCATGACTTGGAAATCCTTATCTGGACACTCTGAGATCTCAGATTCATGCTGCAATAGTTCCGCCGTCAAAATTCTGATAAAATAGCTGATTTTAAATCAGCGATATCTCCCACATCCGAACTCCGATTCGACCGATTTTTTTTTTGAAATTGGGTGATTTTTCGAGAGGAATTCAGATCTGGTATTTTATTTTGTAAATTTTGTACCAAAATTTTCAGATCTAATCTATAAAGTCGCCGCCCAAAAAAAATTCCTGCAAAAAAATGAGAAAAGAAAAATTCTTCTTGCTTGACCCAAGAAAGTGCTCTATGGAGGTTGTAGCACATGCCTGAAGTTTGTTGAATATTGCTGCAAAATTTGAAACTGAAATATGCATCAAACCCTCATTCCCATGGAATCATAACCTGCTCTAATACCACTGATCCGGATCTTGGGAGGAGAGGCTGCCAAGATCTGAAAGATTGAAATGGATCTTGGGGTAGAGACCCCCAAGATCTGAAAACTTGAATTGATAGAAGAAAAATAAGGAGAATGCCCAATAAACAAAAACCACAAAGAAACTTTTTGTTAAAACCGATAATAACTGTAAAGGCTACATTGTAGCGGACAATCTGTCCTTTTACAAAATGTGACTTGTTACTTATAGTATTTTTTAGTTATAATACCACGGGTCAATTCCATGGGTGAATGAATACAATGGGTGGATTTTACAATACCACGGGCAGATGCCATTTACAATACCATGGGTAAATTCCATGGGTGAATGAATACCATGGGTGGATTTTACATACCACGGGCAGATGCCATTTACAATACCTTGGGTAAATTCCATGGGTCGATGAATAATATGGGTGGATGAGTACCATGGGTTGATGCCATTTTCCATTCGGATCACATATTGGCTAGTACAAGAGCTAGGGGGTTGTAGCTCCCTTCCAGTAGTAGCTGGAAAATGAGAGAAGGTTGTAGCCTTTTGCAGGTAGAAGCCCGTGTACTGGTATAAGTCTGCACCAGTACAAAATTGTAAACATATTTTTCTTATTATTAAAATAAGATAGAGAAGACAGTAGCAGGTGGTTTTTACCCACATTGGGTTTCCACCTTGTATCTTAGTGTTCATGTGTGATGCTTATGTGTAATGCTTTATTCTGCTTTTACTACACTGTTTAATTAATATCTGACATACAAGTTAAAGTTCAATGCATGATAAATTGGGTAAATCAAAAGTTATCTGCATATACGTTGGTTGCTTTAATAACAGTTGCATGTACACACTGGTTCACTTAGCTAAAGTAGCGTATACAAATATACTTATGGAAATGAAATATTATTGATTTACAAATACTGATTCACCCCCCCCCCCCCCCACCCTCTCAGTATTATTTCCAACAACTGGTATCAGAGCAGGTCCTTCAGAAGAAGCTTGATCGCTTGAAGGAAGATCCATCATCATGAGTAATCAAGAAAGCGGGGGATCCATCAGACCACCAATCTTTGATGGGAGCAACTTTGTTTATTGGAAGATAAGAACCACAACCTATCTTCAATCACTTGGAACAGATGTCTGGGAAATCGTGGAAGGAGGATATACATTTCCATCTACAATTCCTATAGATACGGCAGGTAAAAAGCAATATGAAACCAATGCCAGGGCTTTCAATACATTATTGGGAAGTCTATCACAATCAGAGTTTGTCAAAGTTATGTAGCTCAAATCAACCAAAGAAATATGGGACAAAATCATTCTAAGCTACAAAGGAGACTCTCAGGTAAAACATGCTAAACTACAAACTTTCAGAATTCAATATGAAACTCTTAAGATGCACAATGATGAAAGTATAACTAGTTACTTCTTATGTATAGATGAGGTTGTTAATTGCATGAAGATCTAGGTGAAGAGATAAAGGAAGTTACCTTAGTTGAGAAAGTTTTAAGATCCTTGTCTGTTAAATTTAAATTAAAAGTATCTGCCATGGAAAAAAAACAGGATTTATAGATTACTACTATGACACAGCTTCACAGAATCTTAACTGCCTTTGAGATGAGAAAAGGAGGCCCATCAGATATGAGAGAAGCCGCATTTAAAGCTTCAGCAAAAAGAAAAGAAGAACTCAATGAATCAGGACATATTTCAAAAGAAGATGAAGTAAACTTTGTCAAGAAGCTTCAACGGGGTTCCAGAAGATTTAGAGGTAAACTACCTTTCAAATGTTTTGCTTGTGGTAGAGTCAGTCATTATGCTGCCAAATGTCCTCATAAAGATAAATATGATAAAGGGAAGGAATCTGCAAAATGGAATAGAAAACAAAGTGTAAGTAAAAAGAGTTACTATACTCATGAAGATAGCGATGGTTTATCAAATGGTGATGAAGATGAAAATAATAATGACTATAGAATTCTAATGGCTTATGAAGATGACAATTTTTTGGATGCTTTAGAAGAAGATGACCTTCATGAAGAACTCTTTAAACTCAAAATATGTTTAGAAGAAAAGAATATGATTATAGATACCTTGACATAACAACTTGCTGAAAGAGAAAAACACAATGAAAAACTAGAATGTGAAATTGTGGGTCTAAGAAGGGATCTTGAGAAAACAAAATCTCTCAATCTTAGATTTGCTAAAGGATCAGAAACCTTAAATGAAATTATCAAAGTGCAGTGTTCTCCTCTGATAAAGACAGGTCTTGGATATACTGAAGAATCATCTCAATCACAAAAGCCATCAACCTCCACTAAAAGTTATCTTGATGTAGCAAAGAACAGTGAACAGTATGACAATCGTCAGCAAAGGCATAAATCATATCACTAGGTAAATCAGGCTCAATTTTCTTCAAGGATGAACAGAAGTCACAACCAACCTTAGGTAAATCATACTCAATTTGCTTCAAAGATGTATAGAAACTACAATCACGAGGTCAATAGATTCAATAATCGCATGAACTTCTTTAATGGTCAATGTTTTTCATGTCATAATTTTGGAAACAAAGCTTCTCAATGTGTTGCTTACAAAACCATCATGACTAGAGAAGCACGAAATCAAAGGAATGTGACAGGGATCAAGAAAAGTTCCTATAATAACTTTTCTCTTCTTGAAAATGAAATAGAATTCTCAATCTGTAACAACTTTGGCCATGAAGAATCTGAATGCAGGAGTAAATTTCGGCAAATATATCAAAAGGAGAAAACTCCATTAAATCCAAAAATATGGAGAAAGAAAGAACCACAAACAGAAAGATGTGGTATAGCCATGTATATAGAAGGACAAGAAAACTAGTGGTACATCGACAGTGGATGTTCAAAACACATGACAGGTGACAAAGAAAAACTTCACTCATTTAATGCCTTAGAAAAGGAAAAGAATGTCTCATTTGGAAACGACACTCCTGCTGTCAAAGTTCCTATAGTAACTTTTCTCTTCTTGAAAATGAAATAGAATGCTCAATATGTAACAACTTTGGCCATGAAGAATTTGAATGCAGGAGTAAATTTCGGCAAATATTCAAAAGGAGCAAACTCCATTAAATCCAAAAATATGGAGAAAGAAAGAACCACAAACAGAAAGATGTGGTACAAGAAAACTAGTGGTACATCGATAGTGGATGTTCAAAACACATGACAAGTGACAAAGAAAAATTTCACTCATATAATGCCTTAGAAAAGGAAAAGAATGTCTCATTTGGAAATGACACTCCTGCTATCATAAAAGGTAAAGGCTCTATTTTCTTGAAAGAAAAGGTTAAAGCTAGGAATGTTATGTATGTCGATGGTCTAAAGCATAACATGTTGAGTGTCAGTCAAATGTGTGATCAAGGAAATGAAGTGGTGTTTCAATCAAACCGATGTGTGGTTCGTGAGCTTGATACAGGAGAAACTGTGATCAAAGGTACAAGAAATCCAAACAAATTATACATACTCAAGGGAGGACAACAACAGTGCTATCTAGGAAAAAATGATGAAAACTGGCTATGACACAAAATATTGGGACATCTAAGCTTTTCTCAAATAAGAAAAGCATGTAGATTCCAGGTTGTTTGTGATCTTCTAGATATCAGCATTCCTGAAAGTACAATATGCAAACCATGTCAGTTCGGTAAGCAAACTAGGTCTCACTTCATTGAAAAAGAAGGGTCAACTAGTAAGCCTCTTGAACTTGCTCATACTAATTCATGTGGACCATCAAGGTAAAAGTCACCTCGTGGAGAAGAATACTTTATATTTTTCATTGATGATTTTTCCAAAATGTGTTGGATAGGTCTTATAAAGCGTAAAGATGAAGCATTTGAAAAGTTCAAAGCCTTCAAAGCTTTGGTTGAAAATGAATCAGATCACAAAATCAAATGCCTTAGATCTGATCGAGGAGGGGAATTTACCTCAGATGAATTCTTTGACTTTCATGAATAACATGGAATAAAAAGGTAGATCTCCACCGCAAAGACTCCTCAGCAAAATGGAGTGGTAGAAAGAATGAACAGAACTGTTCAACAAATGGCTTGAGCTATGCTAGATGAATCTGGAACTCCTGCAACCTTCTAGTGTGAAGCTGCATTTGCTGTTGTCACTATTCTAAACCAAGCAAATGTTCGAGTAAACAGAACTCAAACTCCACATGAACTTTGGTATGGTAAGACTTCTACTGTAAAATACTTTAAAGTTTTTGGAAGAAAATGTTACATCAAAAGGACTGATGAAAAACTTGGTAAGTTTGAACCCAAAGCAGATGAAGGTATTCTTCTTGGTTACTCTTCCTGAAGTAAAGGATATAAATTTTATAATAAAATACTTGGGAAAATTATTGAAAGTATTGATGTTGTGGTTGATGAAGCATGCAAAAATCCAAAACAGATAAAAACCAAAGATTATGGCAATGAAGAAGATGAGGATTATTTTCCCACATCAAATCAAACTAATTCTGAAGAAGAAACCAATGAAGCACCAAAAGAAGAGATAATGGTAGAAGAAAATACTCCGTCTAGATATGTTCAGGAAAATCATCCAGAAACTCAAATTTTAGGGGAAAAAGAGGCAGGTGTGTAGACAAGAAGAACTATTACAAAAGCCTCAAGCTATCTAGCATTACTATCTTCCACCGAACCTCAAAATGTAAATGAAGCATGCAAATATGAATGTTGGGTCAAGGCCATGAATGAAGAACTTGAGAAAATTGAAAAGAATAATACTTGGGAATTAGTTCCTAGACCTCATGATAAGAATATCATAGGAACTAAATGGATATTCAAAAACAAGCTGAACAAAAATGGAGAAGTTATTAGAAACAAGGCCAGACTTGTTTGTAAAGGATATGCTCAACAATAAGGTATAGATTTTGAAGAAACTTTTGCACCTATTTCTAGACTTGAAGCCATAAGGATGTTTCTTGCTCTTTCTAGTTTTCAGAAATTCAAAGTATACCAAATGGATGTAAAATCTGCCTTCCTTAATGGAGACTTAGAAGAAGAAGTCTATATTGAACAACCAGAAGGATTCATTCTTGGAAATGATTCAAAACTTGTATGCAGACTCAGAAAGGCTCTTTATTGTCTAAAACAAGCTCCAAGGGCCTGGTATTACCGTCTTGACAAATATCTCCACCAACAGGGGTTTTCAAAGGGGTCGGCAGATAGCAATCTATATACAAAGATTGACACTAGTAAATTGTTAATAATTGTTGTTTATGTTGATGATATCATCTTTGGTAGCAATGAAGAATCCATGAGTCAGAATTTTGCTTCAGTAATGTAGCAAGAATTTCAAATGCCCTTGCTTGGTGAGCTTACCTATTTTCTTGGTCTACAAGTTCAATAAAATAAAGATGGTGTTTTTCTTTCACAAACCAAATATCTCAAATAGATATTGAAAAAGTACGGCATGGAAGATTCTAAACCAGTATGTATCCCAATGGTAACAGGATGCAGTCTCAGCTCAAATGATGAATCAACAGTAGTACATCAACCAGCTTACAGATCCATGATTGGTAGTCTGCTTTATCTAACAGGTACCCAACCTGACATCATGCATGCAGTAGGAATAGTTGGAAGATTCCAAGAAAATCCAAAGGAATCACACATTCAGGCAGTCAAAAGAATTTCAAATATCTTCAAGGAACACAGAACTTTGATTTATGGTATCCTAGAGATACAAATCTTACTCTTCATGCATATACAGATGCAGATTGGGCAGGAAGTGTTGATGAAAGAAAAATCACTAGTGGTGGTGCATTCTATATGGGTTCTAGGTTAGTGCCTTGGTTTAGCAAGAAACAAAGTTCAATTGCATTATCTACAGCTGAAGCAGAATACGTGGCTACTGCATCTTGCTGCACACAAATACTTTGGATGATGCAAACCTTGCAAGACATTCAGATCACATGTACTCCACCCATGTCCATCCTATGTGATAATACAAGTGCCATCATTATTTCAAAGAATCCATTCATGCACTCCAAGACCAAGCACATACCCATAAAATATAATTTTCTACGTGAACAAGTGCTTGAAAAATAGGTCAAATTGGAGTATGTTCCCTCCAAAGAATAGGTAGTTGTATATTCACTAAACCACTGCCCAGAGAGACATTTGAATATCTTAGACAAAAGTTGGTAGTAGTTGATGCATCATCCTGCCTATAATACTATTTTTTAGAGAAAGGTTGTTATACGCGAGTTTCATGAAGCGTAGTTGCATACATACGCAAATTGCTGAGGGCACAATCACGTATATGTGGGTTTGAATAAAAGAAGTAGGCCAAACTCAGAAAAAAAGGGGTCTTCTATGGTTCTATCAATTATCTGCTCTGTTTGATGATGGTTACAATCTACTGGTAACATGTGGAAATATATTTGTCCTCATAAAGGTGTTGGTAACTTAATGTATATCTGATTGATGATGATGTTTTGATATCTCTTTCTGACATATGCAATGATCAGATCTGACAGTGAATAGGTGGAATAGGTTTAGGGGGAGAACATGTTATGCTTTTAATAAAGCATTGTTGGCATTATGCTTAGAAGTCTTTGGTACCTAATCAATGATGATGAGTTCTTACTTTATGATGATAGGATGATACTCACATATGTTGATTATCATGGTTGATGATGTGGGATGTTCCCTAGTGATGATATAATGAAGGTTCTTGTGGAAAGATCATGCAGTTCTTGATAATGATGTCTATGGTGTTTCACATACATATGATATGATGTGAATGATTTTGTGCTACTGCTTGGAGATATGACATATGCCTAGTTGATTCATCGAAGGTTATGATAAGCGAACGAAGAAAGATTGATCTTGATGAGATCAAGAGGATGAGTTGATATATGCCGACATACTTTGGGAACTAATGATGGACATATATAGGTTGCTAGTCTGGATGCTATTGATAGATGTTGCTGATGGTGCAGATCATATGATAGTTGCTGATGACTATCATGGTCTTGTCTTAGCTATTTGGTCTCTATTATATATGTCATGAATATCATTTAATGTAAAGGTCATGAAACGACCCAATTTGTAACCCCACTATGTATGGGATGGATGATGTAATGTTTCTTGTTTTTGTCATGTATCAACAATTGGTATATCCCCACTTGGTTGGGAGATGGATGTATGTATAAGTCATCGGTGACATAGAGTCACGTTAGAAAAAAAATTTGCAGACTTCGCTTGTGCTTAGGGGGAGCATGGACTTGATCATGGGAGCTCAATCAGTACACTTCAGCATATCAGAGAATTCAACATTTACTCAGGGGGAGCATGACCCTTTGCCCTTGATGTCAAAGGGGGAGAGTGACTTGGTGTTGTTGTTGTCATCAAGTCCAAAGGGGGATATTGTTGGCATTATGATAAAGGTGTTGTCCTTGATGGCAACTCACTCAGATGAAAGATCATAGTACAACAAGCTAACATCAAATAATTGCAGATCAGACTACACAGAATGAAGAAAGAGAGGTATATGCAGGTTCACCTTGACCAAGCTACATATACACGTAGGTTCACTGTATACAAGTCGCGTATACGTACACACGTACTTTCACAGAAGCAAAAGCGTGCATATGTTGGAAAACTAAGCTTTTGGTCCATGGTATTTGGTCCAAGGTATTTTGACCCATGGTTTTGTTCCAAGGTATTTGGTCTGAGGTATTGACCCTAGGTATTTGGTCCAAGGTATTGGTCCTAAGCGGTTTTGGTCCATGGTATTGAGAAAGGCCTAAAACTATAGAAGGAGGAGAAGATCATTAGGCCAAGTAGTGCAAGTATCGAATATCTGATGAAGTGTGAGATCTAGTATGCAGGTTGTTGGGTTATGGTACATTGCTGGATCTGAACCAAGGATGAACCTTAGCGAATAATGAGGGATTAGATCTAATGATGGATCGGGATCTTAAGGCGTAAAATGAACTATCATTATGTGTTTTTGCTCATGTATATTCTAGATCTGAATACTGACACATATATTATTCTGTAAATGGTATGATCTAGGTATAATTGAAGTCTGGTATAGCTGTAAAATTATGAATTAACATTTATAGATGTATACGCTGGTTGGCTTTGACAAAAATGCGTACACACGCTGGTTAGACATAGGGAAGTAGCATATACCTTGTGAAGAATGTTTCAGTTGTTTTGTTTGCTATTACAAAGATCTGGGTTCTGTTCTGGTGATTGTATTTTGGTGACAGTATTCTGAATGATCAGATTTAGGAGTTTCAGTGATTGGTTTATGTACTTGATGATTGTATTGCAGCTATGATGTTGTTGATGGGTCCAGTATGAAAATTGGATGAAACGTGGCCTTCAGATTATGGTGTTGTGTTCCAAGAGTATCCAGTCTGAAAATTTATGAAACGTGGTCCCTGGTAGAAGAGTGGAGTTTCCTGTAGGGTGGCACCTACGTACTAGTAAACATATTGGCTAGTACAAGAGCTAGGGGGTTGTAGCTCCCTTCCAGTAGTAGCTGGAAAACAAGAGAAGGTTGCAACCTTCTGCAGGTAGAAGCCTGCATACTAGTATAAGTCTACACCAGTACAAAATTGTAAACAGATTTTTCTTATTATTAAAAGAAGACAGAGACGACAGCAGCAGGTGGTTTTTACCCACATTGGGTTTCCACCTTATATCTTGGTGTTCATGTGTGATGCTTATGTGTAATGCTTTATTTTGCTTTTATTGCACTATCTAATTAATATCTGACATACTGGTTAAAGTTCAATGCATGATAAATTGGGTAAATCAAAAGTTATCTGCATATATGCTGGTTGCTTTAATAACAGTCGCGTGTACATGCTGGTTCACTTAGCTAAAGTAGCGTATACAAATATTCTTATGGAAATGAAATATTATTGATTTACAAATACTGATTCACCCCCGCCCCCTCTCAGTATTATTTCCAACAGTGGCCAGTCGAGTTGTGGAGATCTCGGTTACAACTATGTTGGACATAGGGGATCCTCGCATCCCATGTGTGTGGAATCTTTGAGTTGTACATGTACAGAATGTGTATGATCATCCTGTTGACAACCTTTGTCTAGCCATTAGTTAGAGGATGGAAAGTTGTGGACTTAGTGAGCTTGGTGTCGAGCATTGACTAGAGACATGACCAAAATGTGCTGAGGAACCTATTGTCTCGATCTAAGATGATAGACTGTGGGATCCCGAAGTGTACCCACACTCGTTCGAAGAAGAGTTTAGCAGTGGCTTCTACTGTGATATTCTTCTTGTTGGCCACCATAATGACCATCTTCGAAAATCTGTCGACGACCACAAAAATGCAGTCCTTTCCATGCTTAGTAGAAGGAAGGCCCGAAATGTAATCCATGGATATGGATTCCCAAGGGCGACTAGGGGTAGGTAGCTGAGTATAGAGGCCTTGCTTCTTAATGCTTAGTTTGGCAATGGCACAGGCAGTGCAGGATTTGATGTACTTCTCGACATCCTGTCAAAGATTTGGCCAATAGAAATACTTCTGCAGTACTGCCACCATTTTCTCGACCTAGAAATGCCCAACAGCCTGAATGTAGTGCACTTTCCTAATCATCTTGGCACACTCACATGAAGGAACACAAATGTGTCCTAGGTGGCATAATAGGGCATCCTATAGGTGAAAATCTAGAACTTGCTGACCCTCCAAGAACATCTAGTATGTGTGGAAGAATTCTGGGCCACTTTTGTAGAGAAGTGGCCAATCATAAGTCTCGTGCCCACAAGAGTTGAGCACAGTGGTTAACACCTTGATTGGTGGTCGACTAAGGCAGTCTGCAACATTGTTGGTACTTCCCTTCTTATACTTGATATTCAAATGGAACTATTGTAGGTATGTGGACCAGTTCTTATGGCGATCATTTTGCAACTTCCCTTGCGTCTGTATGAACTGTAGGGGTCAGTGGTCTGTGTGGATGATCGTTTCCTTCCCCAAAATGTAATGATTCCATTGTCGACATGCCTGCACAATGGAATACATCTCTTTCTCATAAATGGGATACTTCCAGACTGTTTATGAAAGTTTCTCACTGTGATATGCCACTGGATGACCCCGTTGAGTAAGGATTTCCCCAATAGCATAGTTAGAGACATCTGTCTTGATCTCAAATGGTTGTTGCAAGTCTGGTAATGTGAGAACATGTGCAGAGCAGAGACGATGTTTCAACTCCGTGAATGCCTTCTATTGAGATTTAGACCAAAATAATTTTTCTTTCGCTTCTCCCTTGGTGACTTAACTCAAGGGCCAAGTGATTTGAGAGAAGCCCAACATGAACTTATGGTATAAATTGGCAAGACCTAGAAAGTTGCGGAGCTCTGTTAGAGTGGTTGGGGCTGGCCAATCCCGAATGACATGGATCTTGGATGGATCCACATGCACCCCCATTCAACAATAATGTATCCCAGATATTGAACCTGGGTCATACCAAAAGTTCATTTCTCCAAATTGGCACATAGCTTGTGTTGCCACAGTGTTTGGAGAACTTGTTGGATGTGGTGGAGGTGAGCTTCCCAACTCTAGTTGAAGGTCAGGATGTCACTACAAATTATTTTGTAAATGGCCGCAAGATGTCATCCATCAACCGCATGAAGGTCGTAGGATCATTCGTCAACCCGAAAGGCATAACCAACCATTCGAAAAGGCCTCCTTGGCTTTAAAGGCAATCTTCCACACATCGAAGGGTTCTATTGGTACCTAGTGATATCCAGACTTCAAGTCGATCTTGCTCAAATATTTTTCACCCTTGAGATGGTCCAGAAGGTCATCAATCTATTGGATTGGGTACCTATTCTAGATAGTGATCTTGTTGAGCACCCAATAGTCAATACAGAGTCTCCAAGTCCCGTCCTTCTTCTGTACCAACATGATCGAGCTCCCACAGGGCGATGAACTCAATCAGATGTGACATTTCTGCAGCAGCTCCTGATTCTGCCTCTTGATTTCGTCATTCTCTAGAATGGAGCACTGATAGATTGGTCTATTAGGAAACGATGCACCCGGGGTCAGATCGGTGGAGTGCTTGACTTGACAGTGTAGAGGCACCCCTGCGGGGGAGGTGAATATGTCCTCATACTCCTCCACAACCTTGTCCATTTGTTTTTTCCGTGCAGAGGGGCCCTGTGTGGAGGTTGTGGCCACCATCTTATTCTTTCCCTAAAGGCATATCATTAAGAAAACAAATATCCTAGTTTTGGAAATGAACTTACTGCATTGTTTTGCAGTAACCAAAGAGATGGTGGTAGGTGGTGCTACTTCCTGTATCATGTACAACTTATTTCCCAAAGTAATAATAATAAAACGAGGCCTTGACTCATACACAACATGTTTCTTCCATAGGTATGGTTGGACTAATAATACATCACAAACGTCAAGGGGAGAAACAACACATAATACCTCATCCATGAAGGGCTTGATGTTATATGGAAAATGGCATTGTTGGCTCACATGAAGATCACGTCCTTGGTGAAGCCACCTGATGGTGTATGGTTGTGTGTGTGTTGTGGTCAGTAAGCCTAGCCGCTTCATGACCTCTGCCAAAATGAGGTTTGTTTGGCTCTCACTGTCGACAATGAACTATAGCGGGGAACTGTTTACCCACATCTGGGAGTGGAAGAGGCGCTCCTCCTCCTCTGGATCTTCGGGTTCCTTCTTCTTGATCTTCATGGTGGAAACAGTGGCGTTGGGCTTTGCATCGATAATATGCTTCCCTTTATCATTCCCCTTGTTGGGTTCTAACTCAGATTTGGAACACGCATCTAATTCCGAAGCCTTCAGCTCAGTCACCAATGACTGCTTGGCCCGACACTCGCTTGTGTTGTGAGTGGAGCTCTTATGGAACTCACACCACTTTACCGTGTCCTTCAGCTTTGCGTCTTGTTCTTTGCTTGTGGCTTTGGCGAGTTGTCTTGGACTGCCCCTACTTGGCTTTGTTCTTTGTTTTTTGGTTTGGGGGCACCTTTCCCTTGCTTTGAATTCACAGATCCAAAGTCTCGCTTGTTTTGTTTAAACTTATGCCCGACCTTGACGATGTATTGGTACACCATGCCAAGTGAGGAGATGTCCAAGAACTCCATATCATCTTGGATGTACCTATGTAGGTAGCTGTGGTACTTGAGTACCAAATGTTTCTCAGAATCCTTGATACCCAACTTCGTGTGAAGGGTATGAAAAACATTGGTAAACTCTAGCACATCTTGGTACCTTCCTTGTTCCAGAGTTGTCCACTTTATGTATTTATCCTCATAGCTCCCGACAGGGTAGTACTTATCCTTGATGGCATACCAGAATGAATTCCAAGTGGGTGTGGCTGAAAAAAGTGATGTCATACGTTCATCCTTTTGCTCACAGTAGGTTTCCCACCAGTCCTTGACATGGGGGTGGCTTTTAGAAAAGAAAAAGTAATAATATTTTCTTGGCTAGAAAAATCATGAACAGAAAAATATCCTTCTAGAATATTTAACCATTTATTTATAGCGTCTGCATCTATTTGGCCCTCAAATATGGGAATGCCAAAGTTTACTTGTACCTTAAAAGGAGTGGAGCCTCCAGAGTGGCTGCTGGATGTGGATGCGCTGCCGTTGGGAAACTGTTGAAGGATCTAGGCAAAATTATTCGTCATTGTGTTCCTTTGTTTTTCAAGGGCCTCCTTAAGAAATATTTTGATAGGATCTCCTGCCCCCTCATCTTTCTTTTCTTCCCCCATGGGTGGCCATCAGGGTTTGCGAGGCTAATCTTGCAAAGGTTCAACTAGATCGAGCCCTAAATCCTTATATCCCGACCTTTTTGGGTACATGCAAAGAAAAGCATAGAAAGAGAAGACCGTTCTGATACCACTGATCCAGATTTAAACAAGAACACAAAAAATTATAGAGATAAACATAAATACAAAGATGTAGTAAAAATAACACTTCATTTCATTAATACCAAATACTAAAATATGCTTACAAACAAAATGGAAATAAGACTAGCTCGAGCGATGGTAGCTTATCTCTGAGCAGAGATGTGGTGGCTACATGCCTCTGAACTGTGTTACAATGAGGCTCAAAGACCTATTTATTATAAAGAAACAATGGAAAACCCTAAACATCCAAAAACCTAACCCTAGGAGATGAAGCACCAAACTATGGGCCCCATTTGGGTAAATTGGTACATCAACTTCCGGGGTCGTAACTTTGGCATATGATCTCTGTTTGACGCGCACAATACCTCGTTAGAAAGATATATCCGAGGAATAAAAATTTTGAATGACCAACATCAATCGATGACCCATGATAGTCCTGGCTTTCCCAAAAAACTTCGTTTAGGGCCTAAAAATGGCTCCGGAAGTTCAGGACCCGAAAAACTGCCAAAAATAGTAAATTGTGCTACAAATAAGGAAATTGAAAAACTAAAAGAAACAATGGTGGGGTTCCAAGTGGAATAGGTGGGTGGCCACCAATATCCACCTGGATCAATCCAGCATCTGTACATTTCTTCTTTCTAACAATAAAACTGCCATCAACCCAAATAAGATGACACAATACCCTGTAGGGTCTTTATATCCAATTATAAAGTAATTGGCCAGATTCAACCAAGCAAGAAATTTAGATAATAACAAGCTCATATTCATAAGTGTGGACAAAAGGGTGGTTGGAAACATGCTACTAGAAGGAAAACCTACCAAAAATATATATTTAGTATTGATGGTGTGAAGTAGGGTAGAGCCAATTTGTTAGTTCCAAAGCATCTATGGAATAGTTTGATAATGGTTTTAAGAAATATTTTATGGTAATTTTGAAGAGGGTAAAGGCTCCTAGTTTCAAAATTTTCAAAGGAAAGGAAATGTTAACATCGAATTATACTCCACCATATATAAAAACAACTTTTATTTTGTACATTTAACAGGTTACATCTAATGAAAATCAAGAATCCAGTCTATGTTAGTTGAAATTAGAAGTAAATACATTATGGCCAAATTTCTAATTGTTTCATGAAATTCCTTATCATAGCAACTCTCATTTGGAACTGACCAATAATATATGGAAGCAGATAAAAGAAACTGTCTAATGTGTATGAAGTTTATATGCATATGTATAACAACCCACTCACTTAAGTTCACCATTTGAGCTCTGAAATCATACCCTGAAGCAAATTGCATGTTGTTATTATAGGTCTGAGGTAGTGAGGTATTACAGACTTAATGTGCCACACCCTATCTGCAATAATAAATCACTTTGCTTCAGAACTAGGCTCTAGCTCTAAACTTGAGATAGCCTGTTATGTACTCTTAATGGACAGTTTTCAAGTGCTGGTAGCTTCAATTTCATAATTCTGTTGAGATTTAAGTGGAGCGCTCCTTATCCTCAGCTCATCTGCTTCCATGGTCACAGAGTATCCTTTGTATGTGACTGCTACAATGATAAGTCTATGGACATCAATTTTGCTATAGGAAATGAGTATTTGACATGGAAAACTACAACCTAGTACCTGATACTATCTTTTTGTGTGCATAGTTATTCACTGAAACAGTCCTATGGGAAAGACACAATAGGATCATCAAATTTCAAAGGCCATAAATTATGTTCTAGTGATGTAAGGTATTGATTTGGGAAGTTGTGACAGTGCCACAAACTAATGACAAGATGAATTTCAAGATTTTTGTCTCTCCTTTGCATCCATAGCTTTCCAAGATAGAGACATCCCCTTCATTACCTGAATCACTAAACCCTTGGTCTGATATATGTCAATCTTGGTTGAATGCCAGGGAGAACAATTCCTAGCCTTGAAATAGAGCAGACTTGGCATTGTCTTATTTGGTTGATCTAAGCATAAAATAGGACCTGGATTTGAGGGTAAATATGTCTCCAAAAACTTGCAGTTATTCGATCATCCATCCTCAGTCATAAGACTTTTTCAGATCAAAATCCAATGCTAGTCACTTTAGATATTAATGAAGTATGACATTGTTGTAGCATGTTGACAATATCTATCAAACAACAGGCCCTAGATATCCCAACAATTCTGGCCATTTCATCCTAGACAAAATAATGAGTAATAGGACCATTATGTCCTCCCATCCCCCCTGCATTTCCCTAAAATTTGGCAATGCTCCCACATGTTCCCCTTGTATGTCTCCTTGCTCCCATGCTCCCCTACCTAGAAACTTGGTGGAACATAGATATTTAGTATTCTGCATAAGTTATATTATATATAGTGGACATAAAATAGAAATTATATATGATATAACTTTATAGATTTATCATTTTTATAATATATAATTTTGTTTCTTCAATTTAACATATCAATATGTATATGCCTATAGGGCATAAAATAGACAGTGATTGGGTGTACTATTAAGTCACTCTGTGATGTGAAGATCACCGATTTGACGCTCTGTGGGAAAAAATCTATTCATGTTAAGGGGTAGTGTGGCCCCAGCCAGATGCGATCCTTGGATGATTTTGATGGCTTACATGCCCCTGGGTCACAGTTTTTATTTAGTCATCTCTGGAGGACATAGACAACTTGACAAAAAAAATATCAATATATATATTATTGCCATTCCCTACTCATTGCTTCCTAAAAATTTGGGTGAAACTTCTAACCATATGAGATATTTGTATCCCCATTCCCAACACCCCAACATTCCAGAAACTCACACAACATAGAATATCCTTTTGTAATTGTGTTTATAAAAATATTGCCAAGGTATTAACAATGAGATTGAATGAGGCCTTTTTCAGAGGTAATCTCTCCTAAACAATTTGGATTCCTAGTTGGCAAGAAAATCCATGAAGCCATAGGATTTACTCAAAAAGGCCCACACAAAATCAATCTAGAAAGATGACAACTTTGGTTATCAAGTTGGACCTTTTCAAAGCATATGACAGGACAAACTAGTTATATCTCAGTATGATGTTAATACATATGAGGCTCAATTATCTGGCGGTCAAGTGAATTATGAGATGTGTCATAACTGCCTCTTCTGTTATGCTCATCAATGGAGCAACATCTGCATTCTTCACGCCTCCAAGGGGTGTAAAACAGGGTTTTCCACTCTCACCCCTTCTATTTTTGTTGGTCAAAGAAGGGCTCTGTCAAGCAATTTTGGAAGTAAAACCATTGGTATTCTTAAAAGGGGTCAAAAAAAAAAAATTGTGCTTCTAACTCATTTATTATTTGTCGATGATATATTATTGTTCTCCGATGGTTTAAAGAGGGAAGCTAGAAAATTCAGAAACTTCTCAATCTCTATTGTGTGGTTATGGCTATGGAGATGAATGTACAAAGGTCATACATTAGTTTCAATGGTTTGAATCACTGCTGCAAACATCACAATGTTCCAATTTTTTCACTGAAATGATAATATCTCCCACAAATATTATGATATTTTCATCCCCAAAAATATCACATTATAACCACACAACAAACAAAAATATCACTCACACGCAGAGGTGCATAAATGTGCCTTTTTTTAACGTTTTTCGTCATTTTTGTATTTATTTTTTTGTAATATTTTTCTAATGCTCCCAATATTTTCCTTTCCAAACCCTCGATGATATTTTCACCAATAGGATGTTTTCAACACTAGTTTGAATGTGAACTCAAAAGGACTCCTGAAGGCATTGTTTCCTTTTAGGCTTTGACTTACAAAAGAGATTAAAATACCTAGGTTTCATTCTCAAGACAATTGGATACATAAAAGGTGATTAGGGATGGTTGTTGAGCAAAATAGAAAAAATGATTCATTTCTTGTGTAACAGATGGTTCTCAAGATGTGCAAGTTAACCCTTGACAAGGTTGTCCTAGAAGCCATCCCCATGTATTGGCATTTGTTACAGGGAAAAGTGTTTATTTAGAACTGCTCTATCCCACTAAGTTGTGACAGCTGCCTTAGAAACAAACAGAGAAAAACTACTTTTGTATTTCCTTTATGAACTATAGATAGAGAGGAATAGAAAGAACGAACCTGTGTCTTGTGCTAATCCTTTGATCCAATCCCTCTCTTCTTTGACAGTCTCTAGCTACCTGCTCCCTTACTTGCCCAGCTTCTCAAAGTACCTGTAAGATCACACAAGAATAACACTATACAAAGACATGGATCTATATTCATAAACAACTTAGGATCAGATTTAAGTTAACCATTGTTGTGGGGAAAAATGCCTATGCAGGATGATCCTATCCACCTAAGGTGTGACAGTGCCTTAGCAACAAACAGAGACAACTATTCCAGTATTCTTCCTTTATGAATTAAGAATGAAGAGAGATAGATGGACTAACCGGTGTCTTCTGTTTGTCCCTCGATCCGGTCTCTCTTCTCTTTGAGGGTTCCCAACTACTTGCCTTCTGGATCGCCCAGCTTCAAGAGGTTTCTGCAAGATCACAAGAAGAGAACACTACACAAGACATGGATTCATATTCATAACTAGTTTAGGATTAGGAATAAACTAAACATACTAATGCAATCATACATCAAAGATACATCAGTATATAGGAGAAACCAAGATAGCTTTATTGATGAATAACAAGGTTCAGGAAGAGATACAACCCAGAGGGCTCCAATCCAGCATCTCCTTCCCAGCAAATGGAATTCCTATCTTCACCCCCTTCAAAGCATTAAGCACCCAATGATTCCAATCTCAAACCAACAGCAATTCTTTGCAATAACAAAATTCCAGCCTCTAACCTCATGGAGGAGAGATCCATATATAGATGTTTGGAGAGAGGATGAGTCAGCTTGAGATCTGACTAGTGTCCTCTCCCTCTGTCAGTTTTTGATTCCACTTGGAGGTTCTTGCTTCCACTTGGAGATTGGGAACCTCTTACTCATCACCAGTCGAATTCACTGAGGCAAGTGTCATTGAGGAAGATTCTGGAAGCTTCCTGGGTCTTGACACCTCTTGGAATGAACTTGCCATTTGTCAACTCTCACTCAACGCACCCTGGTAGTGCTTCTACCTGCGTTGCAGTGCAGGTAGCTAGTGTTGGCTTTGCATTTCGGCGCAGACAGCTAGTGGAGCCACTGAATTGATCCTGAATTGACTTGTTTTTGAGCAGTTTTTGGTGGAGAACTTCTGTGAATTGCTGTGGTTTGTTAGCCTTGTTCCTCTAGGGGTAGGAACAACATGTTTAGGGAATTTGGATCCCTTAGATTATGGACATTTCATGCTTATAGCTGTAAGGCACAAAAATGTCTATAACAGTTGCCCCCTAAAGTATGAGGCCGTTTATCGGGTGAAATGCTTTATCAGGAGGATCCGAAGTTCATCCAATGCTGGGAGGAGACCTGTAATAAGATACATTACAATACATTATTTTTCATACTGCTTTCATGATCTAGCTGAGGCGGCCATTCCCATGCTCAGCTTTATAAATTCATTTTCCTGTACATAGAACAGACAATCGTCTGATGGTAGACTGATAATTTTGATGCAATTATCATCCTTTGGGTAGGATGATTATCTGCTGCAATAATGTACATGTCAATGTCTTTATCTTTCCTGGATATATATCACAGCCCGGATGGATGAAACTAGATCCGGGGTCTTCAAACTCGTTCGATCTTCACTCTAAGTACAAGTCGATCCATGTGAGAAATGTTCTGAAGTCGAACATGGAAAGACATCGCTTGATTACCGGTCAATGAGGTAAACCGTTAACAAGCGCGAGAGGAATCACCGATAATGATAATGACCCTCAAGGTACTGCAGTACAATTCACGTGGTGTGAATAAAGGACTTGGCGTCGAACACCACGTAAAATCTTTCGGTCGAAGGTCATTGATGTATACCTGTCGCCGGAAGTGAGAAACTTGCCATTGAGGCATGCAAGCTTCAAAGTATTGAAGGGGGTGTTCCTAGATCAACTTCTTGGATAATGAGTTGATTTCGACAAGAAGCGATCCGTCAAAGGAGGGCCTTAATGAATCCCACATCAATGACACGGAACGGAGCTAATGATTTTGATGGAGGTGAAAACGATCTGTGACATATGATTCAGGGTGGCGGTCATGAAAGGATGAAGGATAATGTACGGCAGTGGATGGGACACGGTTGACTTTTCTGAATGACTTCTCTTGAACATATGGCGACACTGATGCGATGGATCGATAGCATTACCCCAAATATGGATGGTATGGCGAGACCATGGTGATGTGACCGGTGAATGAAACAACCCAACCCGATTGTGGTACGGAGGAAAAGTGTCATGTTCAAGAGCGACTTGCTACCATCAAAGTTTTCTTGAGTTTCTCCCAATTTTTCCCCAATCATTGCTGACCAGTACCTCTTTATTTTTGTCAAGCTTGAGGAGGATAACATATGCTTGTTCTATAACTTGCCCTTCGGGCAAGCCCATCGCTATGTTTTAACGAGCCTAGCGATAGTGAAACTCGTTCTCGTCTAAAGACAAGTTTGTCGCTATTTAATGCATTTAACGAGTCTAATGACAAAGATAACTCGGTCCTTTTCATTTTTAGAGAGTCTGAAAAGGTACGTAAAGTCAACTCCGAAAGTCCTTTTTTGTCATCTAATCCCTTAAGTCCGAAAAAGTATAAAACAATACAGAAGGGATGAGTTTTCGATAGTTTTAACGAGCCGAATAAAACAAGCGCTCGATCTTTTTGTGCAATAATCCCTCAGGTCCAAAAAGATTAAAATCTAGAGGAGGGATAGCACTTCCTGTCCCTTTAACGAGTTGGAAGGCCAAGGACTCGGCAATCTTTTCATATTTTACGAGTCAGATGAAAATAGCTTAAAGAAGACTCGTCTTTTGAGGAATGAGTGATGAAACAGGTTAGTAGCTGATTCCAGGTACAGGTTGGAATTTTCAAATCACGGCAGTGTCACAAGGATGGCTAGGTGAAATCACTCTTCGCAGCTGTTCCTCAAAATGGGTAAACAATCATATGGAGGTGAATGATCGGCCAATGGAAAAGTGGAGGTGATGGGCAAACACGACCAAGGCTTTAATGGCTGATGATATTACATTCACAGTGGTTATTTACCAGAATAGTTCATTTTTTAACGAGCTTAAACGCGGGTGGAAACATTTGCTCAATCTTATGTTTATTTTTTAACGAGCATGAACTATGCGCTAAAACTGCTCGGATCTTGCGTTTATTTTTTAACGAGCATGAACTGTGTGCTAAAACTGCTCGATGATAAGTTTTCATACCCCCTGCATAACAACGCAAATCGAGGTGCATGCCCCCCAAGCTTCATTGCATTCAACTTGGTGGTTGGAATGAAGGTTTACCTTTGAGATTTCGAAAGGAGATTGTTTCATTTTTTTAATGAGGTTGACACAGTAAAAGAACTATCCTCATGACTCCTTGTTTCATTTTTTAACGAGGTTGACACGAGATTAGAACCGTCCTCGGAGCCCACTTTATTTACAGTATTTCTATTAGGGCGATGATCCACGCTGACAAAATGTTTAGGAATCTTCCGAATCCATTAGATATAGAAGATTTCATATTGTAGGTTTCCACTGTGGCCACTTCCGCCAGATTACTTGCAGGCGGTAGGGCAAAAGTACCCATTAAGGCAAGGTCTTTTAGGAGACCTACTCCAATATTTTGAAGCGAATGATTGCTTCCATGGATCATTGGAATGCTTCCCGTAACTTGTGAACTGTCGGGGAGGAAAGTTTATTGGTCGACGACTGTAATTCCTCCTTGAAAGGGAAATGCAATCTTCTTGAAGTAGGTCGACACAACTGCGGCCATGGCATATATCCAGGGCCTTCCTAGTAGGATGTTGTAATCGAGGTTTCCATCAATTACTTCAACATCAATTCCTACTGTTTTGCCCCCTAGTTCAACTTGCAAGTTACTTAAAATCCCGTATGGAGTGTATGATCGTCCGTCAAATGCTTTTAACGTCGTTGACGATCTCGACAAGGGTGGTGAGCCTAAATTCTTCCAGCAACTCATCGACATAATACACATAGATGCCCCCTCATCAATAATTGTTCGATGAACAGTTTTGTTGAGGGCTTTCACTTGAATAAGGAAAGCTAGTTGAGCTGGTAACTGAGGGTCATATCCTTTATGATCAAAGGACACAAGATTGGAGTCCATTGGGTCAATTTCACCTATTGCTGATAATAAAGCTTGCTCTTGGGAGAGGCAATTTTGCGGTACCTCAAGCGTCGACATAGCAGACGGAGATTGGGCCAGGTTCTCTATTATATTATAATTCTGTGCTATTTTTGCACGAGGATTAAATGTCGACTTGTACACTACTCCCTTTGGCGACTTTATCATTTTTTCAAGAATGGTGGGTGGCATAACTTTGGTCAAAGTTGTTGTCGAACTACTAGGTTGTTCATTAGCCTTGTTATTCGACACCTGTGGATTCCCGTAATCTTTATTCCTTGCCAAAGCATCATTTTGCTGCTTTGAGATAGACAACATAAGCACTTGGGATCGGGAAGCATTTTGATTAGCAACCAGTTTGGTACCCAGGCTTGGAAACGGATCAGTCAATACTGCTGAGGTTTTTGAACTCTTAAAGAGTTTCTTAACTTCAGCTATATGTGGACAATCTCTCGTCCAATGATCCTCATCGCATATATGACACCCCGCAGGGGGTTTCCTTTTTCTCCCTTTCTTTTTCTTCTTTCCCCCTGGTTGCTTCAGTTGTTTGCCCTTGTCGGTCGACACGGCATTTACTTCCGAGGCAAGAAGTTCCTCATTTGCATTTTGACTGGAAATCTTACGGGCCCTTTTAGATGTAGCCTTTGTCGATTTCGTGTCTATCGTGCCAATCACGCCATCGATGGCATGAGAGTCATTGTTTGATTTAGGAGGAGGAGGAATTGAGAATTCCGGTCTAGGGGCATCAGGTATTTTGTCGTAGAGCGTGCCAGACTGAGTATAGACCAAGTCCAGATATTGCACATGAGCGATGACTTGCTCTTCCGTTACGACTCCCCCCTTTGCCAAATCTTCCGTGATTGTAGGAAGTAAGGATTTGATAAACCATTCAGCTAATAGCTGATCGGGAACGTACGTTTTTACCATCCTACGACGACGTCGCCACTCATGTATATGATCAGATATGTGAGTGGCCGTTGTCTGTTTGAAGTTGGTTAGGAGTTCCGTTCCTGTTTCATACCTTATCGGTAATTGAAAATGGGTTAAGAAAGTTGTGGCTAAGGTACTGAAGTTGTTGAACAAAGCTCTAGGTAATTCAATATACCATTTTTCCGCTTGACCAGTTAACGTCCTCTGAAAAAGGCGAAGCCTAATCGAATCATCATTTAGGGTGTTTGATGAACACCACAGATGAAATGTCATCACATGATTCGACGGATCTTCACCTGAATTTCCATTAAATTTAGGAATATCTGATGGAAATTTATGCGGAATCGCTGGCCACCAAGGGGCATAAGCAATTGGATCATTCGTCAGCTGGTTTAGATCTGGTAATTCTAGAGTTGCTACAAAGGGCAACTGTTGATTCAGGTTAGGTGAAGCATACCCAGGATAAGATGGAGTCGCCTGAGCAGTGGGTCTTTGCATACCAGCATAATGTATTTGATGCTGGCAACTTTGACAAGGTTGATGGGCATAACCATTATAATATGGTTGTTGATTACCGCTTTGGAAATGCGATTGCCCATTACTTACAAAGACTTGTTGCTCAGGTCCTTGATATGATTGCTGGAATGGGGATTGTTGAGTTTGAACCAGCTCTGGTTGTTGAACCATTTGTTGTTGACCAATACTGGATGATTGACCAAGATGAGGAGTCATAGTACTTGTTTGATCCTGAGTCGCTCCAGATAAGGAGGCACCAACCTGAGGTTGTGATTGAGTCGTTGAGACAAGAGGTTGTTGTATTGCAACCTGAGGCTGTTGGGGTTGACATACAATAGGTAGCGCTTGTACTTGCGATGCAGTAACCATAGCAGGTATAGTGGGAATATTCGACACAGGGTAGACTGGTTGCATTGAATATACAACCCTTGGTTGTTGAGGCAGTATTGGTACCCAACTGCTAGATGTAATTCCAGTTTGGCCTGAACTTTGTTGTAAACTCCCATATGGTTGTTCTCCGGGAGGGAACAATGAAAAGGCATACTGCCCTCCATATGGTGGCAATCCAGTACTTAAAGGGCAGATTGGCCTTTGAAGACACATTGGATCAATTTGTTGAGTTTCAACATAAGAAATACCAGATGATAATCCGGATGAAGAAATAGGAACTAACCATGTCGTCGAAGCAGTCCCTGATGGGACTCCGGCTTGTTGTTGATAACTTGCCGGGACAGATGGTATACCATCGAACATTGTTGGGGTAGCAGCAGGAGGCTCTGCCGCTGCTGTGTCGGATGACACAGTCCTGGATGTCGACGGTTGTTCAGACATATCTAGTCTATCCAAAAGATTTTCTAGCGATTCTACAAGAACTTACGATGAAAAGAGACTAACTTCGAAGATCAATGAGGGAATGGTGATGATTATTCCGTTTAAAATCAATTTTAACGACGCTTTAGACACAACTTGCTTTTTCAATTTTAAAGAGTCGAGAAAAAGCTAAAGATGACTCTAGTCTCCTTCGATGTTTTAACGAACCTGAAGTGACAAATGCTCGGATGGACTTTTTCCATTATAGAGTCTGAAAAAGGCCAAAAGGAACTGCTCTGGATTTCTAGGTAGAGGGTGTGCCAAACTTTTCGCAACACCGCAGAATACTTTTTAAGGTACGGGCGGTCGATCTTCCTGAATGTTGTGTTCAGTGCATTGCGATCAGTAGGGCGGCTGACACGGCTTCCTAAGGATAAAGGTTTTATGCCTATAGGGGTCTCCCAATATATACTCGACGGTACGTGGGAGCACAATCTGTACTGGTGCTATCGTCCCTCAGGAGGAATCACCCACCATCAGCAAGATCAACAGTCACCAGGCTTTACGACGCCGGAACACGTCTCTAGCCTAGACCTCTATGTTGTGCGTTAAGTTACAAAGCGTTGTTAAGTTCATTCAATTTATTTTAGGTTGATCTTTTTAGAAGTTTGCCTTTTGAGGTTCACCACGAGATGTATGATACAATTCCTAAATGCAGTCTAAAGATGATAAGCAAGCTTTTCTATCTTTTCAACAATGAAAATCCTAGCTACAAAGGGAAAAGAAAGACACCATCTTTTCTCAAAGAGCAATCAGCACACTCTAATGCACTTTTCCTAAATCAAGCATGAAAACTATCAAGATGCAAATGCACAATGCAGGTGTTTGTTTTCTGCTCTCTTAATATTGATGCCTAAAAAGAAAGCTTTTTGCACAACTTTGAATTTGCTTTTAAATGAAAAATACAAACAAGTTTACTTTTTCGAAATCAGAAAGGGTAGAAGAGATTACAACACTTAACGATTTTTGAAATGAACACTTGTTTCGACACTTCAAAGAGACAAACTCAAACCAAAAGCAAAAGTAAATGTATAATCAACTGTAAACAGCCAATGAACTCTCTCCTAAGATCACAATCAACAGATCTGAATCAAGGGCTACAGGATGACTATTTCACTCTTGCAAAGGAAAACTGCAAATGACGCCACAAACACATAAAGACACTCATAGTATTTTTGTACAAAAGGAGGCGGAATTTAAGCAGAGAAAAGGAGTTATCAGACAGGTACCTATGCTGGTTACAGGCTGCAAAAAACAGAGATCAAAACAAGGCAAAACAGAGCAGAGAACCCCAGCTACACAAGGCCTAACTGGATCAACGCACCCCTAACACAGAGGTTTTGACATTCAGCGCAGGTAGCCTTAACGGGACCTACGTTGAAATGAAAAACCTCTTCACAGAGTCTGTGCTGAAGGAGAAACGAGAGTTTCTCACTGGGTTCTGGGTCACAGTTTGCTATTTAATCTACAGTTTCAGGCCAAATCAAAGCAACAAGCAAGGTACAATCAAAGGGATGCTTTGAGGGAGGGCTAAGATCTATCACAAAGGATCATAAAATCATTTGTGAGTCCATTTTTCAGATCATAGACAAATCCAGTGATTGGATCAAAGCAGCTGCTGTCTACTTTGCATCTGAGAATAACAGATGCAGTTCGATTGCTGCTCTTGAGTCTATGAAACAAACAATGATAGAGACACAAATAAAATGACTAAGCAGATCTCCCCAGCGGAGTCGCCAATTTTTTGTGGGGAAAAATGCCTATGCAGGACGATCCTATCCACCTAAGGTGTGACAGTGCCTTAGCAACAAACAGAGACAGCTATTCCAGTATTCTTCCTTTATGAATTAAGAATGAAGAGAGATAGATGGACTAACCGGTGTCTTCCGTTTGTCCCTTGATCCGGTCTCTCTTCTCTTTGAGGGTTTCCAGCTACTTTCCTTCTCGCTCACCCAGCTTCAAGAGGTTTCTGCAAGATCACAAGAAGAGAACACTACACAAGACATGGATTCATATTCATAACTAGTTTAGGATTAGGAATAAACTAAACATACTAATGCAATCATACATCAAAGATACATCAGTATATAGGAGAAACCAAGATAGCTTTATTGATGAATAACAAGGTTCAGGAAGAGATACAACCGAGAGGGCTCCAATCCAGCATCTCCTTCCCAGCAAATGGAATTCCTATCTTCACCCCCTTCAAAGCATTAAGCACCCAATGATTCCAATCTCAAACCAACAGCAATTCTTTGCAATAACAAAATTCCAGCCTCTAACCTCATGGAGGAGAGATCCATATATAGATGTTTGGAGAGAGGATGAGTCAGCTTGAGATCTGACTAGTGTCCTCTCCCTCTGTTAGTTTTTGATTCCACTTGGAGGTTCTTGCTTCCACTTGGAGATTGGGAACCTCTTACTCATCACCAGTCGAATTCACTGAGGCAAGTGTCATTGAGGAAGATTCTGGAAGCTTCCTGGGTCTTGACACCTCTTGGAATGAACTTGCCATTTGTCAAATCTCGCTCAACGCATCGTGGTAGTGCTTCTACCTGCATTGCAGTGCAGGTAGCCAGTGTTGGCTTTGCATTTCAGCGCAGACAGCTAGTGGAGCCACTGAATTGATCCTGAATTGACTTGTTTTTGAGCAGTTTCTGGTGGAGAACTTCTGTGAATTGCTGTGGTTGTTAGCCTTGTTCCTCTAGGGGTAGGAACAACATGTTTAGGGACTTTGGATCCCTTAGATTATGGACATTTCATGCTTATAGCTGTAAGGCACAAAAATGTCTATAACAACCATACAAATGTAACAAGCATCAATGATACAAAAGCATGGAGGAAAAACTCAAATAGTTTTTATTGATAAACAAGAAAAGATCCAAGAGGAGTTACAACCGGTGGTTCCTGACCCAGCATCAACCTCCCAGCAAAGAAGCCCCTCTTCACCTCAAACAAAGCATAGATCACCCAATACTCTGATGTTTGTCTCAAAAGACCAACAGCAATTCCTTACAATATGCAAAATTCCAGCCTCTGGATCTCTGGGATGAGGGATCCATATATAGATATCTGTAAGGAGGATGAGTCAGCTTGTGATTTGATTAGTGTCTTCTCTCTATCAGTTCTTGCTTCCACTTGGAGACTGAAGGCCTCTTACTCATCCTTGGTCGAATTCAGTGAGGCAAGTGTCACAGGAGAAGATTCTGGAAGCTTCCATTGTCTCTCCACTTCGCAGAATGACACTGCCATTTGTCATTTCTCGCCCATCGCACCCCACAGAAGGGACTTTTGAAATGCAACGCACCTAGCCAGTGGAGCAGCTGAAATGATCCTGTTTTGACTTATTCTGAGCAGTTTCTGGTGGAGAACTTCTGGGAGAAGCTGTAATCTGTTGACCTTGTTCCTTTAGGAGTTAGAACAACACTTTTAGGGACTTCGAAGCCTTTGGTTTATGGACATTTCATGCTTGGAGTTGTAAGGCACAAAAATGTCTATAACAACATTCTCTAGCTTGAATTGCAATTGGAGTGCTTGAAAGAATTAGAAACATTTTTGCAAATTGTTATGAAGTGGTAAAGTTGAATATGGTGGGATTCCTTGGGCATGTTAGTAGTCCATAGTTGTTACCAAAAACAAGGAATATGAGGTTTGAAGCAAATACAAGTATTTGGAAAGGCTATGGTTGCAAAACATCCTTGAAATCTCGTTACAAAGGAAAGCCTTCAGAAATCTATTAATTATTATGATCCGGATTTAAACAGGAACGCAGCAAAATACAAAGATAACCATATACACAAAGATGCAGCGGAAATAATACTTCATTTCATTAATGTAAAATACTAAAATATGCTTACAAAAAGAAATGGAAATTAACCAACTAGGGCAATGATAGCTTATCTCTAAGAAGAGATGTGGTGGCTACATGCCTCTGAACTGTGTTAAAATGAGGCTGGAAGGCCTATTTATTGTTGAGAAACAATGGAAAACCCTTAACATCCCAAAACCTAACCCTAGAAGATGAAACGCCAAATTGTGGGCCCCGTTTTGGGTAAGTTGGTACATCAACTTCCCCGGGTCATAACTTTTGCACCTGATCTTCATTTGACGCATACAATAGCTCGTTAGAAAGATCTATCTGAGCACTACAACTTTGGGAAGAGAAACATTAGTCCATGGACCTAGATTTCCAAAAAAACGTCGTTTAGGGCCTCAAAACGGCTCCGGAAGTTCAGGACCTGAAAAACTACTAAAAATAGTAAATTGTGCTACAATTACGAAAACTGAAAAATTGAAAGAGACAGTTTTGGGGGTCCAAGTGGGATAGGTGGGTGGCCAACAACATCCACTTGGATCATTCCTCCCCCTTAGGAAGCAATGGTCCCCATTGCGTTGAGTTCCTCCATCTGCTGAACTTGGTCCCTGGTGAGCTGTTCTGTAATCTCGGATGTGTCCAGTAATGGTGGGAAGCATGGTCGAGGGTGGTACACATTGAACACTTGGTGCAGGCGAAGGAATGGAGGAATTCTGTGCTCCAAACCATTATTTATCGCAACCTTGGTAATGGTGTAGGGACCATGTCGGCGTGGTCAGAGTTTCTAATGGGCTCTTGTAGGGCGTTCTTTCTATAGATGCAACCAGACTTTGCTTGCCACCTAAAGCTTGTGTGGTACCCCTGTGGGTGAGGAGAAGTTGTTCCTGTGTTCTGTCATGACCGTATCCCTTTGTTGTTGTTGTTGCATGGAGGAACCCTTCGCGGGGTTCATGGATGTGGTGATGATCTTCCCCTTACTTTAAGAGCGAACCAGATAGAAAATGAATTCCCTAGTCTGGGAGATGAGCCTGCTGCCTTTCTTGGCAGTGATCAAAGAGGTGGCGGGAGGTGGGGATACCTCTAGTATCCTGTATAATGAATTACCCAAAGAAATAATGACAGCACGAGGCCTTCACTCATACACAGCATGTCACCTCCACAAGTATGGCTGGCCTAATAGTACATCACAAACATCCATAGGTGTAACATCACACAATACCTCATCTGTGAAGGGCTTGATGCTGTAGGGAAGGCAACACTACTGGGAACTTTGAGATCTCGTCCTTCATGAAGCCACCCAATACTGTACGACTACGGGTGTGATGTAGTCGGTAAACCCAACCGCTTCATGACCTCTGCTGAAATGAGGTTCTTTTGGCTGCCATTGTCAACAATGAATTGCATCAGTGAACCCTTCACCCACATATGTGAGTGGAAAAGACGCTCCCCCTCCTTTGGGTATTCGGGCTCATTCTTCTGGATCTTGGCAGTGGCAACAGTGATGTTGGGCTCTGCATCAACGATCTACTTCCCTTTTCCATTCCCCTTGTCGGGTTCTGACTCAGGGTCAGAACATGCATCTAATTCTGAAGCCTTCAACTCAGCCACCAGCATTTGCTTGGTCCGACACTCACTTTTGTTATGAGTGGGACTCTTGTGGAACTCACACCACTTTCCTGTGTCCTTCTTCGACTTCATGGTGTTTTTCTTTTCTTGCGGCTTCGATGGGTTGTCTTGGGTCACCCCACCTTGGCTTTGTCCTTTGGTCTTCGGATTTGTAGATCCGAAGTCTCGCTTCTTCTATTTGAACTTTTGCTTGATTTTGATAGCATATTGGTACATTGTGCCATGCGAGGATATGTTCAGGAACTCCATCTCTTCCTGGATGTATCTGTGTAGGCAGCTGCGATATTTGAGTACCAAATGCATCTCAGAGTCCTTGATACCCAAATGTGTGCGAAGGGTATGAAAAATGTTTGTGAACTTCGGCACATATTGGTCCCTTCCCTACCGTAGTGTGGTCCATTTGACGTATTTGTCCTCATAGATTTTGACTGGGTAGTACTAATCCTTGACGGCATCCCGAAATGAATCCCAAGTGGGTGCATCTGAAAATAGTGAGCTCGTACTTTCATTCTTTTGCTCGCAGTAGGTTTGCCACCAGTCCTTGATGTGGGGGGCTACTTTGAGAAGAGCGAAAACAATCTCTTCCCGACTCAAAAAATCATGAACAGAAAAACACCCATCTAGCAGATTTAACCATTTCTCTACGGCATCTGCATCTATACACAAAGATGCAACAAAAATAATACTTCATTTCATTAATGTAAAACACTGAAATATGCTTACAAACAAAAATGGAAATAAACCAGCTAGGGCGATGGTAGCTTATCTCTGAGAAGAGATGTGGCAGCTAAATGCCTCTAAATTATGTTACAATGAGGCTCGAAGGCCTATTTATTGTTGAGAAACAATGGAAAACCCTTAACATCCCAAAACCTAACCCTAGAAGATGAAATGCCAAATTGTGGGCTTCATTTTGGGTATTAAGATTCAAGAAGTATGTAGCCCCTGCTTCTTTATTGGACTAGATAAGGACTCCTTAGAAAAGTATTGAGAATGTTTCAAATCACTAGAAATCCATGGCACTAACCTTTCCTATCATTGGAAACTCCTTTACATGGAAAAATGGAAATGAGAAGAATGTAAGGATTGACTTAAATCCAATTACAGGATTTAGTGAACAAATTATTCTAGGTCCTAACCTGATAAACCATTTTTCACGAGAAAAAGGGAAGTATTTTTTACTTTACATCAAATTATGTATACTAATGCTACAAATGTTTGGCAGTGGGGTTGGGAATCAACATAATCTATCAATTTGGGTGGAGAATGGAAGGATTCAGAGGATTCCTTGATGTGGGCTAAAAATAATGTTACACGTATGTACACTATAAAGTCAGGTTATATATATTTAATGGATATTTTTGGTCAAGAATATATGTGATGGTGGAATAAAATACAAAAAATAAAGGCACCTAAGAAACAATAATCTTCCTATGGCTCACAATTAGAGATAAGGTTCCAACATGGGAAGGCTTACAAAAAAGAGGAAGACAAGGACCCAACATGAGGAATGTGGAAACAATTACTCATTTAGTTATTCATTGTCCATATGCTTAATATCTGTAGAAAGATCTAGAAAAAATAACTAGAATGGACAATGCTTGAAGAGGTACTTCAATGGAAGAATGCCTTAGATCTTGGTTTCAAAAATAGGAATTAAAAGTTTTTAGGGAAATTCTATGTCTTGCTAAATGGGGTATTTGGCTGGTATGTGATGCCCAAATATTTGAAGGGAAACAAATTCAAACTTCCAAGGTTTACAATCAGGTCTATGGCATTTTTCATGAATGCAAAACATCTTCAAAGATAAGACAACAATGGTAGGTGGGAGACATATATATTGACAAATCCTCTCCATGAAGTTTCTTTGATGGTGCTAGACAAGGACAAGATAATTTTAGAAATGCAAGAGGTATTTTATTCCCATATGAAGAGCGCCTCATCACATTCAATATTTGTCTACAATTGGGTAAAACAATTACACTGAAATAATGGTCCTTCATCTTCTTTTGAAAAAATCCATGGGTAAAGGATTAGGAAACTGCATATACATGGGAACTAACTAGTTATTCAATGGATGAAAGGGGAGATTAAAATTCAATGTATTTAGCTGGACTATTTTGGAAAATCAATTAAAAGTAGAAACATCCTTGTTCATTTCCATATCACACACTCATGTATAATGTGAACACAATATGGTGTCTCATGCACTTTCAAAAGAAGTTCAACAGGTTGAAGGTGGATTACATATTTTAGAAGAATCTATCTCTGGTGCCTTGACGTAGTCAACGTCATATGTCTTTTGATTTGAAAGCTAGTGCTAAGGAGTCATTCTCACTGTTATTTGTTGCAAATTCTGCATTGTAAATTTCTCAGGATAGTCATGAGACTTACTTTTGGCACCTATCTTTAGAAGATAATCTCAAGTTCTTAAAAGTAGAATGTAAGGGGGGGTTTATTTTCTTTAAATTGTGATCTTTTCAATCCATATTTATCCAAAGGAAAAAATGAAAAAAATAAATTATGTTCATCTTGTTTTGTACACATGCCTAGAGCAAAAAAAGAATATGATTTCCATTCTTTATTTTGAATAGAAATTATGATTTTTTCTGAGGAAAAAACTTTGAGCTTGTGCTATGATTTAGACAATTTCAGCAACAAAGGATTCAACTTAATATGTAGCTATCTAGAAAATTTTCGTTAATTTACATGAAGTTTCAAGTGGAAAATATAAATCCTCTTGTAAAAAATCCATTTAGTTCAAAATATGAATAAAAGAAAATCCAAGATATGTAACTTTTTGGCTAAATTAATGCATGAGAAAACAGATATACAAAACCAAAATTTGAAAAACAATAGCATTCACATTTACAAACCATGACTAACTTCAACTATCATATTTCAGATTTGGAAAAACTTAACCCTTTCCTTCATTAATTCCAGAATGGATAGGAAATTGTGCTAAAGATAGATGGAAAAGAATGTCAGTGAAAAACATCCTTGAGTAGATTGAAGAACTAACCAGCTAATACTTCTACAATTTTAGGAGATACTTCCATTTAAGACAAATATATAAGAAAGCTAAGGAGATATTATAATTTACATACTTGACTTGTCGAAGATATTCAAGTCCATCCTGAGGTGGTCCAGAATCAAAGTCAGGCTCTCCAACAAGGAACACACTATCGTCAAAATCATCCTGCTCCTCATATGGCAGATTACTATTTTGTTGAATGTTTTCAATATTTCTTTCTGAAATTTGAAAAGGTAGCTCTTCATAGCATTGTTCATTTGATTTTATCAACAACAATGTACCTACAAAATAAATTTTGACAAAAATATAAGATACTCATTGGCACATTGGCAATGATGTTCTGATGGAGATGGGTAAATAAACGCAAGGACTTCTAGTGCATTGCTTATTTTATACATATTAATCATTCAGGAAGGATACATAGAACACTAATGTTGAGATAATCATATCCTTGAATAAAATAAAAGTGATAATTAATAAAAGTTTCATAACAGTTTATGAAAAGGTATCTCTTTGTAGCACTATTCATTTGATTTTATCAGCAGCAATGGACCTACAAAATAAATTTTCACAAAAATATAAGATACTCATTGGCACATTGGCAACGATGTTCTGATGGAGATGGGTAAATAAAGGAAAGTAATTCTGATCTTTGCTTATTTAATACATATTACTCATTCAAGAAGGATGCAAAGAACATCAATGCTAAGAGAATTGTATCCTTGAACAAAATAAAAGTGATAATTAAGAACAATTTCATAACACACAAGAAAACTATAGTGATTTAAACCACAAAACATAACATTTCTTGTAGATGTCTGTAATGAACCTCATGATGGTATTGAATTAGAGATCAAAACATTGTCATCGTTTGAGAGATCTAAGCAACAATTGATTTTGTTTTTGATCAAGTGAGACTATGGTCTCAAACATAACTCTGTACAGGGAAACAAATAGTTATGAAGTTTGAGTCAAATACAAACTGCAATACTATTTCCTCGTGGTAAATCTTTTCATTGATGAAAAACAACTATATATCAAGAAGAAAAGTTATCTCTGCAAAAGCTAAGAACCATCTTACATTTTTTGTCTCAGAAATGCCACTATGCAACTCTGAACCCTAGAATTATGCTTGGGACTAGAAGACTTGTTAGTAAAATACGAACATCATTTTGAAGCATTACGAGGCCTAATTTGGATTTGAAAACCAAAGTAAAAAGTATCGAGCTTTGAATTGCATAAATTTTGATTTACAATTGATTGAATGGATTCAATCATGTTTCCAAGATTTTTGCTATTGTAGGAAATTGCAATGGTATGGTCAACTATTTATTGTATCATGGATAATAATGTGGGTGGTAGAGATCATTCTTTCCATCCTTATTTCCATCCATCCATCCTCATCAGGAAAGTCGATCAAACAAAATGGCTCATGCAAGCGAGAGTGATCATCATAATGGGGGGAGGTGTAGATGGTGACTTCCAAAATAATGAGAATGCAGGGAAATGCGTTCTGGCTCGCTGAATTTTCTACAGACCTGATTTTTTGCAGTGCTACTCTTGAATTATTTTCGTAGTGAAAAGCAGGCCGAGTTCGAATTCCATGGCAGGGACTATTCATATCACTAGCTTGATTCTAGGTCTCTCTGTCAGTTCTCAGGTTGATTAGTGAGCTGGAGGAGGAGGAGGAGCCTTAATCACAATCGTGTTGTCTATCATTTTTGGGGATAGAGTTTTGTCTTCTCAGAAGACAAATTCTTGGAGATAAATTTGTTGGGGACCATAGGAAGGGATCAAAAAAATAAAATAAAGAATGGAGCAGTGGTCTCCTTGTTGACTGATGTTTCCAAAGAAATCTTGGGATGCTGCAAAACTTTGACTCAAAATTCGAATGAGAGAGCCACCACTCAGGTTGGATATGTTGCAATATATGTTGGGTTGACCTTTGTACATGGTCCTACCAATGTTATAGTGATCAACAACCCCCATTTAAAAGGCTTGGTGTAGGGTCACCCTCTCTCTAGTAATCGTGAGTGGCAGGTAGTTTTGGGGAGTTGTATGAAGTCGAATCCACCCTTCCCCCAAGTTGTAATCAAGGATTCAATTCTTTCGATTTTCTTAGTTATTGTGAGACCCATTTTAGGGGGATATTATGTTTTCAAGCGCAAGCTAGGGATCTAGTCTCCTCCCTTGCAGCCATGATTCAATAATGGACCAAGATCCCCCTTTGCCTTATGCATCTCTTATATGAAGGCCGACAACTTCAGGACATGAATAGGCTAAGTGAGATAAACATATAAGCGTGGATACAAAAAAACAATAGATTTCGAATTAGAAACCTGACATGCATGTACTGTCTGTGTGGAATACTAAATGTGGGGGTTGAAAATTCATTGAAGTTTACAAATGGAACATACCTTGGCACCATCAATAGACTAAAGATCCGATGGTGGGGTTTGATACCAAGTCTACTATTGTTAAAACCCTCATTCACAACTCTCTGCAATCTCGTTTGGCTCTTTTCTTGAAAGCCATCTTCAAATCATTGTCACATGCATTAAATATATGAATTAATGGTTTCAAAACCCTATTTAAACACAAATTTTTCCTCATATTTCCAATAATTTTTCCTTAATTGGGAAAACCCACATCCCTCAAAGGCCTCAACAATTATCAATATTCTCCAAAACTCTGCACATAGTAATTGCTTCCCTACATGTGATAACTGGTCAAGCTGCAACTCCATAGTGCATTACTACCATGTAGAATTCATACAAATATATGATAGCTACAAAACAATCTCATTTGGCTCTTTCCTTTCGAAAAATAAACAAATCCTCAGTCCTGGAACATAAATGAATTAGCGCTTAGCTTTTTCAAAAATGTTGAAATTTTCCCTCACCAAAAAACAATAGATACAATTTTAGTTGTATTTGAGAAACTAACTACTCTTACTCTTACATATTTTTTGTTTTATGATTGAAAACATTTATCATATAGGGGTATTTATCATAATAACAATAATTATCTAATTTTAAGGTTGGGGTTTATATGCAATGATTTTGTTGTTAAAGTTTACTAGGAAGAATTTGAAATCTCTCAAAGGAAACAAGTGCTTTTAACTTGGTTGTACTGAAAACATTTATGTATTCTTTCATATTAGGTGGGTGCAAACAAAAGAGAGCATATAGTAAGTGGATTTAATAGTTAAAAAAAGTGTTAGTTTCTTAAAATTCATAGGACAAACTTGGAAGGGGTAGGGTATGTATCCTTTTATATGTTAGATAAATTCAAATTTTTGTGTGAGTGGGGTTGTAAGACCCTTTGGTTTCATCTTGAGAAAATGGAGTCCTCTCCTAGTCACTCGTATATTTTATGCTATCATAAGAAAAATAGGTTATTTTCCTTAAGATGTGAACATTTCATTTTAAGCAGTGTGATAATATAGTTTTAGCAAGGCATTAACAGATGAAACGAACATGCACATTTGGGATGCTAGTGTTATGTTATACTTGAGGCAAGAGTGCATGTCTAGGAAGACTCTAACAAGGGTTGAAGAGGTGGAATAGTTGTGAAGCAAACTTAAGATATTTGACGAGTTGCATGAAGGCAACTTGGCACTGGTATTAAGTGAACATTCCTTTATCAATGTTGATACCCTCTCCTTGGCACAACCATTTTGCAAGATGAAGAAGAAATGTGAAATACATGTGTGACCCACTAAAGAAGTTGGCAAGGTTGTTGCAACATATATAGATGGTTATGTCATGTTTCAAAAGGAGGTGTTGGAACTTGGAAGGTGACCATTGGAGTAGATTTTTCATGGAGTTCCAAGCAGGTGCAAGGATCTGATAAGGAGAAAATTATACAAATCCAACAAATAGGCCATATTGGGTTAGGATATTACTATTTTGGGATATCCAAAGTTGAAGGTGCATTTTATGGCAGTGTAGTCTAAGCACTTGGGTGCATGCCATATCTTAATGGTATCTTGGACTTTTGGTGTGTGTTAGTGGAGTTAGTGCATTGTGTTTAATGAGCACTAGCTAGAATGTGTTTAGTGAAGGCAAAGATCCCACAAGCTAGAGATGACTTAACCATTTGACATCGTAAGGTTTGTTATGCCTTAGTTTTGAGGAGGAAAACGGAACCATCTTAGAGTGTGATGGGTTGTGCCATGAATGTTGACTTAAGGGGTCCTGACCTAGGTTCAGACTTAGCAGCACCAACCAACAAAACCCTAACTGTTGGCCCTTATGGCAACAACCTGCGTAGCACAAGTTGCAGTCTCACCCAAAGCAGTATTGGGGGATGCTAGAACCAAGTTTCTGCATCGAGGGTCCTGTGTGATGTGTATTATGAAGCCCTTATGGCCTAGATCTTCCTTCATGCAAATCTACCCTTTCTGGACAGCTAACCACAACAGATCTATCTAACTTCTTCCAGATCTTCACGAAGGTATTTAGTTGTAGTTATTATGCATAGATATTACATATCTACCCGTTTCACGCAGTAAATAAGCATTAATTCACATAAAACATATCGTAGAGTGAAGATACATAGACTTAAATAGAAGTAAATAACAAGGCACAAATGCATCAGAATTGTTCCCCAAACAGTCTTTATTATGAATAAGCATTCAATTATAGACTTCTCCTCCTTGTGCACTCAACTTTAGGGGCCCACGCACTTAGCTTTCAGACTTAGAAAGGTCTCCATGCACTCAGCTGTAGGAACCTCCCCCTTTCGCCTAAGTACAGGAAACAAAATTTTCCTACCTTAGCACCTTGCCCTTACAATAATTCATCGACAAAGGTTATTTATTAGACTTGCTATGACTCAACTATTTATAGCATTTTATTTACAATACCATGGTCCGCGGACCATGGGCGGGTCTCAAAACAGCTCTATTGCCTACCCACCTAAGGGACTAAAGCCCCTTTTACTCTACTTAGCTTCACACTCCACTTTCCACATTTCGTGGAGACTTTACCTTTGCTACAAAAATATATTGCAAAAATGACTCAAGACTCAGCAAAATTGACCACAGGGACCCCATTCTAACAGGCCCCCAAAACAAATACGGTGACTCGCCCTTGAGTCACTCAGCTGGCACCTCAATCTTGATGTGTAGTTTACTGAAATTGACCTCTAATGCTTCTATGTCAAAATAACCCTATACTGTGGCCTACTATACTTCCTCTACCATATTTTCTGTAGTCTAGCCTTCCACCACTAGGCGCATTGTTCTTTGTGTCTATTGAAGTGTCTTTAACTTTTCTTGGACTGACAAAGTAAGATGACTTGGGTCCTCTGTCCATGGCTATATTATGGCCTTTAGAATGAACTATTCCCTATGTAGCTCTTCCATTTGTAATTACAGCTGTTTTCCTTCCTGCATATGAGCGAGGTGCTGGACTAGCACCAAAGTGCACGTAGTCACCCTAATTTCATCAAACTTTCATTGTGTCTGCCGAAGGTTTGTGCCAAGTTTCTGTAGGTTTGGGTCATCCTGCAGAGTCATCCATAGCTCCATGTCCTATTCAAATATCAATGTGCAGCCTATGACTGTTGTATCGAAAGTTCCCACGCTCTCCCTAATCGTTGCTCCGGGACCTCTGGTGGAGTGGTTGGCTAAAATTTCAACTGCAACTCTATGATATTCATTTGGAATTCAAAGGTTACTTGGAAAATATCATGCTTTGATTCTCTGACTACAGTAACCAACTTCTGAATCTTTGTTGTTGCTTCTGCATCCTCTGGAATGTGAAGTTCTTGCGGCGTCTTGCATGCCTGTGTAATTGTTGCCTCCAATATCTGGCTTCACATGGCCAGTGCTTCCTTTTCTTTCAGTGCCTACGCCTTTTATGCAAGGATATTCTTATTTTTCATCTTGACCTCACTTATGATTGATAATGGGTGTTGCTCTTTGATCCTAAGCTCATCTAAGACCCCCTGATGAAGTGCATGGAGGGTCTGAATAGGCACCGCAGCTAAGTTGATACACACGTCCTTGATTTGTCTGAGCTAGGCATTTTCTTCATCTGTGTTTGTACACAGTGATCCCTCTGGTAATGGAATGACTCTGAGGTCCAGAGTCTTTTCTATGTCTAGTACCAATGTGTTGACTTGCTATAGGCTCGTTTGAATCTCGCTCGCTTGTCCCATGCTCACCTGAATTCTAGTTGTTTGAATCTACAACTCGCATAGATCCTTCTGGATGCTTCCCAACGTCTGCATGTATTGTTGCTCAAACTGTGCCCACAACTCTGTCATTGTGCCACGGAACTTATCTTCGATCTCATCCAAGCCCCCCTTAGTGAGGACCATTGGATCCGCGTGTGCCTGCTTATCAGAATTTTGCTTCTTTCTGGACTCGGAAGTGGTCTCCCTGGTCCTCTTCTACAATTTGAAGAGGGTGCTTTTATCCTCGCCACCACATCCTTCCTTCTCCGCAAACCCTTCCTTGGCAACAATCTACTTAGAAGAAGACTCCTCAACTTCCAATGTCGCCTCCCTTGCAGTGCGCTCCTTGTCAGCAGCTTCCTTCATGGTACACTCTTTGTCAGCAGTTGCCTTAGCAGAAACTTCCTTTTTTTGTGCTGCTTTCTCTCGAGTTGTAACCTACTCAACCTATTTCTTTTTCTATTCTATTGTGGCGTACGTGGAGGAACTCTCCTCAGTCGTGCTTGTTCCTGCACTGAAATCTGATGGCTACCTCCACACAGCTGGCCATTTGCCTACGACTTCCTGGACATCTGTGTCCATTACTAGGTATGGTAACTTGTACCATATTTTCTTAGGGTCTCACCTCGTGCAAATGGATACATTATGAAAATTGGCTTTAAACTCCGCGTAGGCCTCCAATTGTCCAAACAATGTTGGTGACAACCTTGGCCTCTGATTGATCACAGTGTGAAGGTCCATCTCCATCAGCACCTAGAATACCTTCATTTCCATGACCCTTTATGGGTCCTTCATTGCCCACAATGAAGCGAACTTCGCTACTTCTAGTAAATCCTCATCCTGTGGAGGGAATTGGCTATCCTCCGGAAGTCTCCATGCGACGAGAAAAATCCATAAGAAAATCCAAGCATAGTGAAAATCCTTGGCATCATCTTATGCTTCGTGACAGTTCAACATGAATTATTTGCATAGGTATTGTGCCCAGTTATACTGCACCCCCTTTGCTAATATGTAGCCAATGAGATTACTGGCACCTGCACTTCATCCGCGCGATTTGAGCAGTGAACTACACTACTTTATCAATGATGAAGCAGATGGAGTATCTGTGCAACTTCTTGACTAAGCTAAACTCATTATTCATTCTATTTGCGAGTTGCTTCTCCTTGCTCCAACCTCCAAATTCCTCAGCTGGATCCACCCCTTGATAGGGAAAACTGGTAATTTAGTGGATTAGCATGTCTATTATGGGGATGGGTTCCCCTAGCCAGAGACAACCATCATGTACTAGCACGAGTAGCTGGCACACACATATCATATTGATTGTAGTTCTACTAAAGTTTGGTACGTACAACATATTCAACAACCCACCCTTCATGACTCCCATGACCCACTTCATAGGTTCTAGCCTTGTGACCCCAGTTTCTTCATAGTAGATTTTAGTCATGTATTTGTTTGTGGCCAAATGTGGAAATTTCTCATGGTTAGCTAGATCCCAGTCCTCCATTTTGAGTGTGGGAATGCATCCTAACTGCACCTTCAAATGGGACTTTCTCCAGCAATAGCAGTGTGGAGACCATAAACTTGCCAGAATTCAGATTTTTGGGTACCTTTTCTTTGCCCTTTCGAAAAGGGATGTAATTCGGGAGCCTAGTGATAAGCTCGCCCTCCTTAGCATCCAACTCTTCAACGCTGTCACAAAGCTTCTCTTTGTCCAGATCCAGGGGTTCATATGCTTGTTTTTCCTTGTCCATCTTTCCTTTCTGTCGAACCTCGGTGAGGTTCTTACTTCTTGATTGCCTCACTGGTACAACCTATGGTTTCTTTTGCTTTTCCTTAGCAGCATCTGGTTTACGCCTAGGTGACCTCAGCATCGTAGGCATAAATAGTGTAGCTTCCATTGCTAACGCAATTTCAAGAGTTCTGGCATCAGAGGCAGAAACTTCAGAATTGGTAGCTTCTGCGGGATTGGTTCCACTCATACTGTCTAAGAATTTTTTTCGATTCCACACAGGAAAATCGACTAACCTTAGTTGTGAAAGAAGTTCCTCCTTATCTTCTTGTTTCATAAGTTTAAGGCAGTAGAGCTCACAAATGATTTTTAGAAGGAAAAGTGTTCTTTTGCAGGCCAGCACGCCATATTTATAGCTGATTTTGAATTCAAATCTGATCGTTCCCTCCAATTTCAGATCATAAATGCGTATTTGGTGGCATATTTCCAAATATTTTCTCCATAACAGTCGCTTACCTGCTCCTCCTAATGGGATTTTCACCATACAATCAGTTGTAGTGCACTCAACATCTATTTTTGGATCCAGCTGCGTGGCACCCTCCTCCATGGTACAACCCTCCTGGAGCACCTCCTCCTGGTGTGATCTTAATCTGATGGTACCCTCAGAACCCATCAGTGAATGAATAAGCCTCTTGTCCTCCAACATTTTCTAAAACTTCATCTGTAAATGGTGTTGGAAATGGATCATGCACACATGCATCATTCAAATTTCTCATATCTACGCATATTTTGATTTCACCCTGCTACTTCTTTTCCTGAACCACCATCAAGCTTACCCAATTAGATTCTTCAACTGGTTCAATGATTCCAACCTCCAGCATCTTATCGATCTCTTTGCACACCTTTTCCTTATACTTAGGATTTAGTTGGTAGGGTCTCTATTTCACAGGCTTCGCATCAGGCTTTAAAGTGATCTTCATGACACCCAGATCCCCTACTATTCCTTTCAGGTCCGAGAACTTAGTAGGAAACAAGTCCTGGTACTCGCGTAGTAGCTCTGCAACCTTATCAACTGTATCTTCGTCCCAGTAATCGCCTATCTTCGCAAACTTAGGCTATGCCTCGAACCCAATATTTACTTGCTTGGTCTTCAAAGGCTCTGATATATCAGGGTTCTCTACTTTAGGTCCTTCAACCTCGCATTGTCCCTCAGTCTCTGGATGGTTTCTTTTTCTTATATCTTCTTCTTCTTCTTCAGTAGTCACATTGTAACATTCCAGTGTGCAGCATATTTGTGTACTCAAGTTTAGTTGTACCCATTCCACCCGTTCTTTAGGTGTTCTAAAGATAGTGTCCTTAATCTCTTGTAGTGCTTCATCAATGAATTCAAATCCATCCTCAAAGCTGAAAGTTAATAAGATGCTCTCCCTCAAGATGTCACATTCAGTCATCCCGTGACATAGCTCTGTTTCAAAATACCAATTCATTGGAATAGTATCTAAGGTGTGCCAGAAGATATGCAACCACTTTGGTTGCAGTCCTTCTCCCCAATATTTAGACCACTGTGTGAAGTGTTCACGTGGATCATTTGGGTATTAGCATATCCAAACCTCAGCGTCATCATTCGCTTGTATTCCTTCCAGTCAACGAAGCTTTCATTATGCGTACCCCACCAATGTGCATGTGTAGCGTGTAGTGCCAATTCAAGTGCCTGGAATAGATGTTCCTCGGGAACCTCCCTTTCAAACTCATCCAAAAAGAGATTAACACCATTTAAGCCATCATAATGTGGAAGTTTTCTTATGTCTGTTGATATGCATCACAATGATTTTTTCATCATATTGCAACATAGCGTAGATAATTCGTGCAACCTATTCTGCCAGTGTTTGAGCTCTTCATTTGAATCTGAGGTACAGGAGCTATCTCTATCCCATGTGATCCGTCCACTGTAGTGGGATTGACCCAATCTTCATCGCGTGCAGTAATATTATATCTTTGATCCAAATCATTGTCCTCCTCGTAGTCACATACTGGTTTAGTGTAGTGCGCTCCTTCAGCAGGGTCCAGTGGCACAATGACCCTAAGCACCTTCTTCTCAAAATTCATCCTTTGGTTCTTTATATTGATCATTGCTTCCATATCAAAGGCCCAATCAATTCCTAGTAGGGCACGATAAGGATTATTGTCATCCACGATTTCAATTACTTGAAAATTAGCCAAAGGGCTTGCTCCTTCAATGTCCATTTTTCACCCATATAGGCACCCCAGAGGAATAATATTTTGCTGATTGGCCATGTGTAGCTATATAGGATACCATTGCAGTACAGGTCTCCCCATCCTTTCCCATGTCTTCTTAGGTAGCACGTTCACATCAGAACTCAAATCTAGGATGACTTGGTCCATTTCATATTCTCCTATCTGCGCAGTCAACCTCATCTCGTGCCCTGTCTACTTCTTATGCTTACATAGTTTCCTCATAGCGTTGTTCTAAAGGAATCTTATTCTTACGCGTACAATTGTCTATCAGTTCCTGCAACCCTTCTACTGCCTTCTGATCTCCCAACTGCTTCATACAAGTTTTCATAAAGGTGGTTAATAGTTATGGGTCCACATCTTGCACTTCGCTTTATATAGTTGTTTTCTCTTGACTTCCTGATGTAGAAGCCTTAGCAAAGCTCTTTTTGGCTTCCATAAACGTCTCTTTTGTAGGTTTTAACCCTGTACAAAAATTACCTACATACGAATTCTAAAAAACACAGAAAATAAACAATGCGAGAACATAACACATAAAACACATATACACAGAGATTTTCCCCTGGATCCCAAAACCGGGACTACCAGCTTGATTTTTCATTATATTCCTTTCAATGTTACAATACATATATATGCATGCCGAAGCATCCAATGCCATGGACCGAAAACCATCGCGTCTAAAACCATGGACCAAAAACCATAGGTAGGTTCGCCCAACCTAATATAGGGTCCAAAAAAAAATTTCCTGGGGCGTTGCCCTGGACCCCATAGAGGGGGGCTACCCTCCCCCTCCCCCGCTACACAATTAGCGCAACGAAGAGGGGGCTCCCCCCCCTCTAGCCCCCCAGCTCACTGCATTGGTTAGTCGTGGAAAGAATATAACACAACCCAACATTCTCCCACTTTTTGTTTCCTTTCCACAAGGGGCCATAGGAGAGCTTAGTCATTTTTCCAGGCCTGAAACACTCCATTGTTCCTCTACACTAGGAGAACTTCTCAGAGCTCACAGGTTTTGTCAATGCATCTACAATATTCTTCAAAGTGTCCACCTTTACTAGCAACACCATTTTGTCTTCTATCATATCCCTCACAAAGTGATACTGAACATCAATGTGCTTTGTCTTTGAATAATAAGTAGGGTTCTTTACCAAGAAAATTGCACTTTGGCTGTCATAGTCTATCCTTATAGCTCCCTGTACTAACCCCATACTTGAACACAATATTTGCAACCAAACTGCTTCCTTCCTTGCATGAGCGGCTGCCATGTATTTTGCCTCTATAGTTGATAGTGCCACTGCAGATTGTTTCTTAATCATCCAACTGACTGCACCTCCAAATAGGTTAAACACATACCCACTTGTAGATCTTCTTTGATCCAAATCTCCAGCCCAGTTTGCATCAACAAAGCCACAAATATCCAAAACTCTGTCCAATCCTGGTCTTCCTTGGTAGCACAAATGATAATCACTAGTGCCACGCAAATACCTGAAAACCCGCTTCACTACTGTTCAATGCTCCTTCCTTGGTTTTGACATAAACTTGCTCAATACTCCCACTACATGTGCAATGTCTGGTCTAGTACAGACCATTGCATACATCAGGCTACCAACTGCACTTGCATATGGAACACGGGACATATCCTCTTCTTCTTCTTGTGTCTTGGGACACTGTTCAGCAGATAACTTTACACCTACAGGAATAGGAACCTTCACTAGTTTACTATCCTGCATATTAAACCTCTGCAGTATTTTCTTGACATACTTCCTCTATTTTAACCAGAGCTTCCTCTTTGCCAGATCTCTTTTAATTTCCATGCCCAAAATATATTTTGCAGCACCAAGATCTTTCATGTCGAATTTGGAGGACAGTTGGGTCTTCAAATCTTGGATAATTTCTTTGTCATTTCCAACCAACAACATATCATCCACCTATAAGACTAGATAAATAACATGGTCACCAATTAATCTAAAATACACACAGTGATCTGCTTTGCTTCTGGTGAAGCCAAGTCCCCATATAAATGTATCAAATTTCTGATACCACATCCTTGGTGACTATTTTAACCCATACAAAGACTTCTTTAACTTGCATACCAGTTCTTTCTTACGCTTCACCGTAAAGCCTTCAGGTTGCTTCATGTAGTTCTACTCTTCCAGATCCCTGTGAAGAAATGTTGTCTTCACATCCATCTGTTCTACCTCAAAATCAAAAGCAGCAACAATAGATAAAAGTAACCTAATAGAAGTTACCTTGGCAATAGGAGAAAAAAGATCACCAAAATCAATTCCCGGCACTTGGGAATAACCTTTTGCTACCAACCGAGCTTTGTATTTCTCCACCTTTCCTTCTGCATTTGTCTTCTTCTTGAACACCCATTTGCTGCCAATGGGTTTCCATCCAGTCTGCAACTCCACCAGATCCCAAGCCTCATTTTTGTGTAAAGATGCCATTTCATCAACCACGGCCTCTTTCTAGAGTTTTCGATCCTCTGAATCAACTGCTTCCTTCACAATTCTAGGATCATCATCAGTGATAAATAAAGAAAAATTTGGACAGAAAGTAGATGGACTGTACCTTTCTGGCTATCTTCTTTCTCAAACTGATCTTCTTACACCCGAAGTTTGTGGCTCTTCATCTTCTGATTCCTCGTCTGATGTAGAGTCTGATTCTTCCTCCTTTAGCTCAAACTCTATCTTCTCAGGTTCCTTTGGTTGGACTTCATGTTTAATAACATCTTTCACCTCTCTGAACACCACATCTCATCTATACAAAACCTTCCTTGTTGTTTGGTTCCAAAGCTTATAACCCTTTAAACCATCCTTATACCCAATAAAGATTCACTTTTAAGATATACTATCCAACTTGGTTCGTTTCTCCTTTGGAGCATGTACATATGCATCACATCCAAATACCCTCAGATGTGAAAGGGAGGGTTTCTTACCAGTCCATACCTCTTGTGGAGTCTTATCCTCCAACACTGATGAAGGTGATCTGTTGACCAGGTAACATGCTGTCTCCACCACCTCTGCCTAGAATTCTTGTCCTAACTTGGCACCACTTAGCATGCTTCTTGCCCTTTCCATCAACGTCTTGTTCATTCTTTCTGCAACTCCATTTTGCTGAGGTGTATATGGAGTAGTCTTCTGTCGTTCTATACCACACTTCTTACAGAATTCTTCAAATGCCTTACTGCAAAACTCTCCACTGTTATCTATCCTTAACACCTTTATCTTCTTCTCTGTCTGGTTTTCTACTAGAGCCTTAAATTCTTTAAACCTGTCAAAGACTTCAGATTTCTTCTTAAGGAAATATATCCATGTATTCCTTGAGAATTCATCTATAAATGATACATAGTACACAGACTTACTCAGTGATGGAACCTTCACAGGTACAAACACATCACTGTGCACAAGCTCTAATATCTATTTCGCCCTTTTACCACCAAAGGGGAAAGTCACACGATTCTGCTTCCCGTATACACAATTTTCACATAAATCAAAATCCAGAGAGCTATTACTCATACCTTCTACCATACCTTTACCATGAAGTATTCGAAGGCCCTTCTCTCCAATATGTCCAAGCCTTTGATGCCACAGCATGGTCTTCTCTCCAGAGACCAGTAGATTTTTAGCTCCACTTTTAGGAACCACAAAACTGTTGCACCCATCAACAACAGTGCTACCTTGCAGCTTGTACAGAGTTCCAGTCCGAACTCCCCACATCAATACCAGTGCTCCTCGAACCATCTTGCAGGTATCCTTCTCGAACACTTTTTTTACACCTGCATCATCCAATTTGCTTACAGAAATCAGATTTCTAGCCAATATAGGAATATGCAAAACACCCGGAAGTGTTCTAACCTTCCACCTTGCAACTTCAACTTTACTTTTCTGCGACCAATGATTCTAGCCTTCTTGTCATCCCCAAGAAGACATCACCACCATCATATTTCTCATACTCATAGAACCACTTTATATGGGGAATGAAGTGAAAGGATGCACCTAAGTCAATCAACCATGCCTCATGATCTACATGTGTACTTGAAGAAGCCAAGTACACATCCCCACCTTCATCTGAGGTGGTTTTCACCTCTATAGAAAGAGCATCATCAGATCCCTTTCCTTTATCAGGAGATTTATATTTACAGTCCCTTTTGAAGTGCCCTTCCTTTTCGCATTTCCAGCACACCACTTTTACAGGTTTTCCTGGAGATTTAGATCTCCCACTCGATGACTTATTTTTGTTTATGTTCTAGGACTGTCCTCATATAGACAAGGCATCACCATTCTGGCTCTCCATATTTTTCTCTCTCATCTCCTCCGTCAGCAAGGCTGAGACTATTTCATCAAACTATAAGGCAGTTGCATTGCTACCTATTGCAACAACCAAACTATCCCACGAATCTGGTAGAGAACACAACAAATTGGTGCACTTATCTTCATCTTAAATTTTGATATCAACAGACAATAACTGACTTACCACAGTATCAAACGCATTCAAATGCTTTGTCACCGAGTCTCCATCTTTCATCCTTAGGTTATACAACTTTTTCTGCAGGAACAGTTTATTCACTAGAGACTTAGATTGGTACAAAGTCCCTAACTTGTCCCACAAAGCCTTCATCGTAGCTTCCCCTGATACATTCAGCAATACTGAATCTGAGACACACAATCGTATTGTGCTTTTTGCCTTCCGATCCAACTTCTTGCATTCTTCATCAGACACTCCCGTTGGTTTAGTACCTAGATCTACCGCGATCCACTGATCTTTATCCACCAGCAGATCCTCCATATTGAGCTTCCACAACTCAAAACTCTGACCATTAAATTTCTTGATCTCTATATTTCCACTTCTCGCCATCTTCTTTCACCACCAAAATCGATCTCCCAGATCTCCCACTGAACAGGGTCTACCACAGGCCCGAGCGAAACCCCTCAGCAACAAAGGCGTCCCCTTAAAGCCAAAATAGCTCTGATACCAAATCTAGGTTTTAACCCTGTACAGAAATTACCTGCATACGAATTCTTAAAAACACAAAAAATAAACAATGTGAGAGCATAACACATAAAACACATATACACAGAGATTTTCCCCTGGATCCTAAAACCGGGACTACTAGCTTGATTTTTCATTATATTCCTTTCAATGTTACAATACATATATATACATGCCAAAGCATCCAATACCATGGACCAAAAACCATAGGTAGGTTTGCCCGACCTAATATGGGGTCCAAAAAAAATTTCCTGGGGCGCTGCCTCGAACCCCGTAGAGGGGGGCTACCCGCCCCCCTCAAACCCCCGAGATAGGGGGTGCTGCTGCACAATCGACACAATGAAGGGAGGACTCCGCCCCCCCTCTAACCCCCCGATTCACTATGTAGGTTAGTCGTGGAAAGAATATAACACAACCCAACATCTTTAGCTTAGTTGAGGTCAAATCCAACTTCCTTTTTTGGTAGCCTTGCACACCCATCCTTCAACTTCAAGTTGCTTTCCCTTATCTTCTCCTATATCTATAGCACTTCGCGTGACTATATTGATGTTGTGGTCTTCTTCATGAGGCTCCACCCTCATCATCTGGATGTTTTGTGTAGGATGAGGCATCTTTCTCTCTTGCATCTTAGCTATTAGCATTGGGCAATCTTCTATCACATGATCAAACTTCCTACAATACTAACATGATGGATGTGTTGGGTTCTAACAATCACACGAAAAATGTCTTGGTTCACCACAGTTATAGCAAATGATTTTTCCTCGACCTCTGCCAGCCCCGCCCCCTCTTCCTCTTCCATGGCCTTGGAATCCATCGTGCACTGCACCTGCACCCTAATCCTAAGGCCGGTTCTCCATCTTCATTTGATATGTGGGGGTTCGTTCCATCATCAATTCATAGCTCCGACATTTTCGCTCTTACAAAATGTATAAAATGATTTTTGCGGGGTTTTCACAAACTTCTACAAGAGGTGACAATTATCCGCAGCATGCTTTCCAGTTATCTAGCTAATCATGCACCATAATGGTACTCCCGCACTCAGTCCTACAATGTTTTTAGGCTTCAATGGCATTAGACCTCCTCCAATCAAGTAATTTTGATACACATGGCAGTGGTCTTTGTCATGACCTTTGTCTTTGCATTTCATACACCAAACTTCAGTGCGCACCTCAAACTGGGCATCCTTTCCGGTTTTCAAGCTCTGCAACTCCATATGCAGGCTTTCCATGTATCTTTTACTAGTGAGGCCTCCAGTCCCATTGCAATATCCATCGCTTCTGCCTGCGTTGCTATCTTTTGCTACAATAATGGAAATCTTAGATGTGGAAGGAGGGACACAATGTACCAGTCCCTATGCTGAGAATTTGTGATTGTCATGTTAGCCTGTTGTATCTGGAATTTCAACCTTTAATTGAAGTCCCACACAGACTCATTTACTGATTTCCGAATCTCCTTAAACTATGTTATGGATTGCACCTAAGACTTAGGCTTCTTAAACTCACCATTCAACGATTGTTGAGTCTCTGCCAATGTCGCGCTAGGTCTATCTTGATAGAACTTGATATACTAGGTCAGCGCTCTATCCTGCAGTGTTGTGACCAGCTGCGCTTTCTTTAGACTATCATCCATAATCTGCTGCATTGTCCACACAGCATCTGCAATGAACTAGAATTGATCAGGGTCTTCACTCCCTACCCCTTTAAAGATTGTCATTTTCATTGCATTCACCATGTTGAATGGTTGGTGTGAAGGTGGAGGTGGAGATGGAGGTCAAGGTGTAGGTGTATGGGGTGGAGATGGAGGTGGAGGTGGAGTGGATGGATGAGTTACCCACAAGATACCTTGACGTACCAACTGCAACACACTTCGAGGTGTATTCAGAATAGTCCCTTTTTCGTTGCTTGAAGAAGATCCCAACAACAGGCTGTATTCAGAGCCCGATTCTCTATTCTTTATAAATGGTTTTCCACTTCGCATAGTTCCAAACATCAAGGTAATGTAATAACCCATTTTTCACACAATAGCATCTTAATCCAAGTTTTCAATGATTTTAAGTACTTACCTCGTGGTCCCTTGAAGAGCCTACTCTCTGCTTCACTATAGTTGATAGATGTATCAATCGCAAGTTCAGTGACAAAACCTCTGACTATGCGATCAATCCAGTGATCAACAACCCACGCGACGTTGTTTTCTGAAGTTTCCAAGTGCCTCACCAGCTCTGGATTCTACACAATAGGGTCATCAAGTGTCCACATATGCTGATTGTTTGCTAGCCTAGACAACGACTTGTGCAATTCGCAAGGGAAGAAACAGAAAATGTTTTCAGTCTCGTCTGTGTACAAGTCTCTATTCAACCACTACTCTTTGGATAATTAAGGGTTTTTGTTCTCCTGAGCTGCAAACGTGGGCAACTATCGATTGATCCACTTTTCAATTTCCTTCTTCATAGGAAACCACTTATTCAACATCACACATTTCTTAGATAGATCCTCGTCCAAGCAATATAACCATTTGTTGGCTTAAGGGAACCTAACCCAGGTTCAAATTTAGCAGCACCAACCAACAAAACCCTAATTGCTGGCCCTTTCGACAACAACCCACATAGCAAAGGTTACAATCTCCCCTAAAGTAGTATTAGGGGATGCTAATACCAGGTTTATGCATCCAGAGGTCTGTGTGATGTGTATTCTGGAGCCCTTATGGCCTAGATCTGCCTTCGCATAGATCTACCCTTTCAAGACAACTAACTATAGCATATCTATCTAACGACTTCCAGATCTTCACGAAGGTATTTATTTGTACTTATTATGCATAGATATTACGATCTACCCATTTCATGTAGTAAATAAGCATTAATTCACATAAAACGGATCACAGAGAAAAGGTACATAAATTTAAATAGAAGTAAATAACAAGGAACAGATGTATCAAAATTGTTCCCCAAACAGTCTTTATTATGAATAAGTGTTCAATTACAGACTTCTCCTCCCTTCACACTCAGCTACAGGGCCCCACGCACTCACCTTGCAGACTTACCAATGTCTCCACGCACTCAGCTATAGGAGCATTCCCCTTTCGCCTAAGTATAGTAAACAGATTTTTCTTGCCTTAGCACCTTGCCCTTACAATGATTCTTTGACAAACATTATTTCTTAGACTTTCTATGACTCAACTATTTATAGTGTCTCAAAACATCTCTATCACCTACCCACATAAGAGACTAAATCCCCTTTGGCTCTACTTAGCTTCGCACTCTGCTTTCCGCATTTCGCAGAGATTTTACCTTCGCTACAAAAAGATATTGCAAAAATGACTCAAAACTCAACAAAATTGACCCCAAGGACCCCATCGAAACAATAAACTTAGGTCCACTTACATGGGTTGAGGTGTAAAGGTATCCTATGAGTTGAGGAAAATAATTACAATGATTACCTATATAAAGTGTTTATGATATAAGTTAATGATTTTTTGTTGGAGAATGGAAGAGGAAAATAATAGAGGAGAGGTGTTGAGGTTTGTTGTAAATTAATCAAAAGGTAGTGAAAATTTCTCTTTTTAGGAGGATTGTTCAAGTTATCTCTTCAATAGGACTAAATTTTAGTTGTGGTTAGGGAGTATTGGCATTTTGGCACAGATGTGGCGCTATGGTACAGGTGTTGTCCTTGATGGCAACTCACTTTGGTGACAGATCTCAGTTCAAGTGCTCAGAATGAAGGAAATCTTGTATACGCAGGTACATCTTGCCGAAGACACGTATACACGCGGTTTATACGTTCCGAAGTCGCGTATGCGTATACACGCACTTTTATGCACATAAAAGCGCGTACATGATGGGAAACTTATTTTTGGTCCGTGGTTGTTAGTCCTTGGAATTTGAACCTTTGGTTGTGGACCATGGTATCTCGGCAGAAGAGTTGAACCCAGGTTTTTGGCCCTTGGTATTGGTTTATTATGGTTTTGGACCATGGTATTGAGGAAGGCCTAAAACTATAAAAGAGGAAGTAGATCATGTGGCAAGGTATCATCTGAATTATTGAATATCTGATATTGTGATAGATCTGGAATACGGGTGATTGGGTTATGGTGCAGATCTAGATCTGAATGAAGGTGGAACCTGAGCACAAGAAGGATAAGGACTATGGATGGATCTAAATCTCAAGGCTTGAACATTGGTATCTCTGTATGATTTTGATCTGTTATATGTGGCGCACTCATGATCTATAAATCTGGGCTAACTAATGTCTGAATGCTTAAAAGAATAAATTATCCTTTATAGATCTGTACGCAGGTTCAGTGAATTGAAGGTGTGTTATAGACATTTTTGTGCCTTACAGCATGAAGCATGAAATGTCCATAATCTAAGGGATCCAAAGTCCCTAAACATGTTGTTCCTACCCCTAGAGGAACAAGGTCAGCAAACCACAGCACTGAATAAAAGTTCTCCACCTGAAAACACTCAAAAACAAGGCAATTCTGGATCATGTCAACTGCTCCACTGAGCATCTGCGCTGAATGTCAACTGCTCCACTGTCTACCTGCGTTGAATGTCAACTACAAAGAAGGCTACCTGCGCTGGGCGAGTTTGGACATGTGGCACAGTCATTCCTCAAGGTGTCAATGCCCAGGAAGCTTCCAAAATGACACTTGGATCAGGGAATTCGACTAGTGATGAGTAAGAGGTTCTAGATCTCCAAGTGGACTCAAGAACTGAAGAATAACTAAAGTGAGAGAGGACACTAGTCAACTTCATGCCAGCCTCAAGCTGACTCATCCTTTCTCCAAAACTCCTATATATAGATCTCTCTCATGAGGTCTAGGGAGGCTGGAATCTTGTGAATGTAAAGAATTGTTGTTGGTTTGATTTTAGAACTATTGGGTGATTTGCTTTGAAGGAGGTGAAGAGGAGATTTCTTTCTGCTGGGAAGGTGATGCTGGATTGGGCCTTTTATGGTTGTATCACTTCCTGAACCTTACTTCTTCCATTAATAAAGCATTTGAGGTTCTTCTATATGCATGTGTCTCAATGGTGTGTTGTTATACTTGTGTATTTGATTTACTCTAATCCTTGAATCAATTATGAATGTATGCTTCTTGTAGTTTCCCTCTCTTGCCATTTTGCAGGATCTTGGTGTAGCTGGGCCAGTGAAAGAGCAAGGAGCTGGGAGCAAGCAGCAAGGAGAGAAGATTGGATCAATCACTAGCGGAAGACATCGGTTAGTGGATCTCTTTCTCCCCTCTTTTACATCTCATAAAGAAGTAATCTCAGATAGCTTTGTTTTGATTGTTGCTAAGGAACTATCACCCTTAGAGTGGGATAGGGTCACTCCGTATTGGATACTTTTCCCAACAACAAATTGGCGACTCCACTGGGGATCGTATCTTGTTGGTTGTTTGTGTTTTTGCTATTCATTTCCTAAACACAGGGAGTACCGAATCGAACTGCATTTGGATCTTTCAAATGCAAAGTAGAGGGCAGCTACTCTAGCTCAGTTTCTGGGCATGTTTATGATTTGAAGAGCTGATCCACAAGGACTCTGAACAGCTCTTAGTGATAGCTTTTCATCCTCCTTTTCATCCTTTAGTGTGTACTTGATTGATAGCTTTGATTTGGCCAAAAACTGTTGATTTTTGAGCAATCTGTAACCCAGAAACCAAGAGAAACGAGAGTTTCTCTCTTCATTGCAGGCACTATGAAGGCAGTCTGCATTTCATCGCAGGTCCCGAAGGGGCTACCTGCGCTGAATGTCAAACTGACAGTGTTCTACCTGCGCTGAACCAGTGTGGCCTTGTGCAGCTGGGGTTCTCTGCTTTCTGTTGCCCTGTTTTCATCCCTGTTTTTGCAGCCTGTTATCAGTCAATGTACCTATCTGAAACCACCTTTCTTTGCCACTATTTTGCCTCGGTTGTATAAAGAAACTGTATTTGTTCTTTGTGTATTTCTTACATCATTTGCAGTTTCCCATAACGAAAGCGAACTAGTCTTGCTGTGGCCTCTTAGATCTAGACCTGTGATAAGTGTCGTTTTGATCTTAAGAGTTAGTTTGTTTGCTGTTCATAGCTGATTGAGCTTTTTGCTTTCGTCATATGGTTTGAATTTATGTATTTCTAGTGTTGAAACAAGTAAATCTTAAGGTGTCTTTTTATTTTGGACAAAAGCTTGTTTGATTTCACTTGAAATTGAATTCAAAGTTATACAACAGCTTTCTTTTTGTAGTACACCAACATTAAGAAAGAGAAAAGAAATACCTGCATTGTGCATGTGCATTTTGACAGTTTGCATGTTGATTTAGGAAAAAGTGCATTAGTGTGTGCTCTATGATCTGTGTGAAAAGATGATGTCTTTCTTTTCCCTCAGTAGTTAAGATTTTCATAAGTTGAAAGATTGAAAAGCTTGCTTATCATCTTAGACTGCATTTAGGAAGTTGTACCATACATCTCGTGGTGATCCATAAAGGCAAACTGCTAAACAAGATCAACCTAAAATAAATTGAATTTACATAACAACGCTTTGAAACATAACGCAAACACATAGAGGTCTAAGCTAGAGACGTGTTCCGGCATCGTTAAACGTGATATCTTAGCGTTGAGTGGTTGGGTGATTCCTCCACGGTGAAGCGATAAGTATCAATACGGACTTGTGCTCCCACGTACCGTCGCGTATATATTGGGAGACCCCTATAGGAACAAAGCCTTTATCCATAGGAAGCCGTGTCGGCCGCCTTACTGATCGCAATGCAGTGAACACAACATTCACGAAGATTGACCACCCGTACCGTAAAACGTATTCTGTGGTTTTGCGAAAAGTTTGGCACACCCTCTGCCTAGAACTCCAGAGTAGTTTCTTTTGGCCTTTTTCAAACTCTATAACTGAAAAAGTCCATCCGAGCATTTGTCACTTCGGGCTCGTTAAAACATCGAAGGAGACTAGAGTCATCTTTAGCTTTTTCTCGACTCTTAAAAAGTGAAAAAGCAAGTTGTGTCTAAAGCGTCGTTATAAAATTTATTTTAAACGGAACATAATCACCTCCTATTCCTGCGTTGATCTGTAGGTTGAGAACATGGAACGCACCAACCAAGGAATTCCCCATGATGGAAATCCTAGTCCTTTCTCCTCTTGGGGAGAAGTTGGCGCGCCCCACATGGCCACATTGTCGCTTCCAGGACTGACAATTGGCCTGCCAATATGGCTATTCTCAACCAATGTAGTTCAGAACACCATGGTTCCTGAACAGTCGAGTCAACAGTTAGATTAGTCTAGAGCTGCCCACCAGCCTTCTACTTCCTATAACTCTTCCTCCAATCCTTTATCTTCGCAAGGTAGAGCTGGCAAAAGCCAAGCTCCCATGGAGAAGAAGGAGAAGAAGAAGAGAGAGAAGAAGAAGAAGGAGCCTAAGGCGACTGGGGGTAAGCAAAAGACATCTGAAAAAAATCCACACACAGCACAGACCGGGCCTAAATCACCATGTGTCATATGTAGAGGAGACCACATCCATAGAGATTGTCCCTCTATTCCCCGGATACTAAGGGACTGGTCCCCTCGTTTGCACAGTTCGGGAGCATCAACCTCTGATAGCCATGTTGAATGCTTACCGTCAACCAGTGCAAGTGAAGGTTCAAGACAAAGAGGGGGAACAAGATCCCCCTACAGACTGTGTGAAGGTGATCACGCTATCCACCGTTGTCCCTTCTTAGACGAAGCGAAGAGAGTTTTGGAAGATCGTCCGGTTTCACCGTTGAGACTTCCTCCTGGATACAAAAAACTCGTGCCAAGTCCTTCGTTGGTTGAGAATACAGCTGACCCGCTCAAGTGGTCAGCTGAAGCGTCAGTCATTGAAAATGAACCTACTGAATCCAAATCGGACGAAAGTCCAAAGGTCGAAACGGCAGTTGACCCGGTTCTCCCTTCAAAAGTTTCATCTTCAAATGACACCGTCACTGAAGATTCATCTTCAAATGACACCCTCACTGAAGAGAATAAGGATGACACCATCCAGATTCTTTTCATCAACACAGACTCTGACGAGCATCAGGGAAATGAGTCCATTCCTTTATCGCAGGAAGGAACATCGTCAAGGTCATATCCGGCCGTGTATTCGGTCCCACCACCAAGCAACCTGGTTGTATCCTTTGATTGGAACCAACTAGGCAGACCCCGGTTGCCAGCCAGTTCATTCAGAATCATAGTCCAAATATACAGAATGGTAATGGCTGGCACTATCATTGATGAAGGGGCATCTGTGAGTATCCTTTCCTCTGTTGCTTGGAAAGCACTGGGTTCCCCGGCGCTTTTGCCTGAGATAAGAAATCTCTCGGGTTTCGATAAAGGAACCAGTCGACCATTAGGGATCCTCCCCAATGTGCCTGTAACATTGAAAGGGAAGGCCGTTCAAATGAACGTGATGGTCGTTCAAGGACCCTTGGATTATAACCTACTCCTTGGACGAGACTATATATATTGCATGGGAGCAATAGTCTCCTCACTCTTTAGAGTAATGTGTTTTCCACACGAAGGAAGAATGGTCAAGCTCGTAGACCAACTTTCATTTCCGGGATCACGCATCGCAAATAGTCACATACCAACCCTGAATGGTCTATTCAATCAAGAAATGTCTCCACCCCCAGTCCTCCTTCCCGATGAGTGCGAGTGATTCAGAAAGATGGGACTGGAACCCAGGGAGCATGCATCCTGGTCTGCGTTGGGCAGAGAAAACTTTGGGTATAAGGTAGAATTTCCACGAGAGAATATGACTAGTCCGTACCCCGTCCGTGGATGGAAGATGGGTTGTTCTAGAATAGGATTCTTTTGTCAAAGTTACGTGTTTGACACCAGTCATTCACCCTTGTCTATTTCGGTAGGCATTGCCGAGGAAGTGTTTTGTTTGAAAGATTAACGAGACAATCTTTGGGTAACTAGAAAGAGGTAAGCCTCCCTCAATAACACAAATGTTTTGTCTTTGAGTAGTGTTCTTCTCTTGTCGCAAGTAGCTGCTCTCTTGTCGCAAGTAGCTGTTCTCTTGCGATCTTGCGAAAAATCTGTTAAAAGTTGGGCTAATGAGAAGACAAGTATCGTATAGACCCGTTAAAAATAACGAGAAGACAAGTATCGTTAACATTAGACTAGCAAGGCGACAAGTAGCTGTGAACACCCAAAGAAAAGCAGAGGTGGAAAGGAGGAGGGGCAGCCTTGAAATTGTATTTTATACCTGGGGGCATGCAACCCTTTTGGAGTGCAAGCAAAGAGCGGTTATTTATCTGTTTTTTGGATTAGCCGTTTCCGAACTTGCATAAAGAAAGGATATGGAGTAAAGCTTAGTGAGATGAAACTCCTTAAAAAATAGAGATCTCACAGGGGACATTTCTTATCTTATGACTGGTATTCGAGCAGTTTTAGCATAAAGTTCATGCTCGTTAAAAAATAAACGCAAGATCCGAGCAGTTTTAACGCGGTCTTCATGCTCGTTAAAAAATAAATAAAAGCAGTGAGCAATGTTTCCTCCAGAGTTTAAGCTCATTTTTAAATAAAAAATGAACCTATCCCGGTAAATAACCGCTGTGATCGTAAATTTATCAGCCATAAAAGCCTTGGTCGTGTTTGCACTTGCCACCTCCACTTTCATTTGGCCGATCATTCACCTCCATATGATTGTTTACCCATTTTTGAGGAACAGCTGCGAAGAGTGATTTCACCTAGCCATCCTTGTGACACTGCCGTGATTGGAAAATTCCAACCTGTACCTGGAATCAGTTGCTATCCCTGTTTATCACTCGTTCCTCAAAAGACGAGTCTTCTTTAAGCTCTTTTCAACTGACTCGTAAAATATGAAAAGATTGCCGAGTTTTGGCCTTCCAGCTCGTTAAAGGACCGGAAGAGCTATCCCTCCTCTAGATTTTAATCTTTTTGGACCTGAGGGATTATTGCACAAAAAGGTCGAGCACTTGTTTTATTCAGCTCGTTAAAGTTATCGAAAACTCATCCCTTCTGTATCGTTTTACACTTTTTCGGACTTAAGGGATTAGATGATGAAAAAGGAATTTTGGAGTTAACTTTATGTACCTTTTCAGACTCTCTAAAAATGAAAAGGACCGAGTTTTCCTTGTCGTTAGACTCGTTAAAATGATTAAATAGCGACAAAATTGTCTTTAGACGAGAACGAGTTTCCCTATCGCTAGGCTCGTTAAAACATAGAGATGGGCTTGCCCGAAGGGCAGGTTATAGAACAAGCATATGTTATCCTCCTCAAGCTTGAAAAAAATAAAGAGGTACTGGTCAGAAATGACTGGGGAAAAATTGGGAGAACCTCAAAGCTTTAATGGTAGCAAGTCGCTCTTGAACATGACACTTTTCCTCCGTACCACATCGGGTTGGGTTGTTTCATTCACCGGTCTCATCACCATGGTCTCGCCAAACCATCCACATTTGGGGTAATGCTACCGATCCATCGCATCAGTGTCGTTATATGTTCAAGAGATGTTGTTCAAAAAGAGTCAACCGTGTCCCATCCACTACCATACATCATCTTTCATCCTTTCATGACCGCCACCCTGAATCATATGTCACAGATTGTTTTCACCTCCATTAAAATCATTAGCTCCGTTCCGTGTCACTGATGTGGGATTCATTAAGGCCCTCCTTTGATGGATCGCTTCTTGTCGACTTCAACTCATTATCCAAGAAGTTGATCTAGGAACAACCCCCTCAGTACTTTGAAGCTTGCATGCCTCAATGGCAAGTTTCTCACTTCCAGCGACAGGTATACATCAATGACCTTCGACCGAAAGATTCTGCGTGGTGTTCGACGCCAAGTCATTTATTCACACCACGTGGATTGTACTGCCGTACCTTGAGGGTCATCATCATTATCGGTGATTCCTCTCGTGCTTGTTAACAGTTTACATCATTGACTGGTAATCAAGCGATGTCTTTCCATGTTCGACTCCAAGAAACTCTCACATGGATCGACTTGTACTTAGAGTGAAGATCGGACGAGTTTTGAAGACCCCGGATCTAGTTTCATCCATCCGGGCTGCGATATATATTCAGGAAATAAAGACATTGACATGTGCAGAAGATGATCATCCTACTCAAAGGATGATAATTTCAGCAGAGAATTATCAGTCTACCATCAGACGATTGTCTGTTCTATGTACAGAAAAATGTATTTATAAAGCTGAGCATGGGAATGCCCGCCTCAGCTAGATCATGAAAGCAGTATGAAAAAATAATGTATTGTATTGTATCTTATTACAGGTCACCTTTCAGCGATTGAATGAACTTCGGATCCTCCTGATAAAGCATTTCACCCGATAAACGACCTCATACTTTAGGGGGCAACTGTTATAGACATTTTTGTGCCTTACAGCATGAAGCATGAAATGTCCATAATCTAAGGGATCCAAAGTCCCTAAACATGTTGTTCCTACCCCTAGAAGGCTTTTATTGAATGTCAACTGCAAAGAAGGCTACCTGTGCTGGGCGAGTTTGGACATGTGGCACAGTCATCCTCAAGGTGTCAATGCCCAGGAAGCTTCCAAAATGACACTTGGATCAGGGAATTCGACTAGTGATGAGTAAGAGGTTCTATATCTCCAAGTGGAAGCAAGAACCTCCAAGTGGACTCAAGAACTGAAGAATAACTAAAGTGAGAGAGGACACTAGTCAACTTCATGCCAGCCTCAAGCTGACTCATCCTTTCTCCAAAACTCCTATATATAGATCTCTCTCATGAGGTCTAGGGAGGTTGGAATCTTGTGAATGTAAAGAATTGCTGTTGGTTTGAGTTTAGAACTATTGGGTGATTTGCTTTGAAGGAGGTGAAGAGGAGATTTCTTTCTGCTGGGAAGGTGATGCTGGATTGGGCCTTTTATGGTTGTATCACTTCCTGAACCTTACTTCTTCCATTAATAAAGCATTTGAGGTTCTTCTATATGCATGTGTCTCAATGGTGTGTTGTTATACTTGTGTATTTGATTTACTCTAATCCTTTAATCAATTATGAATGTATGCTTCTTGTAGTTTCCCTCTCTTGCCATTTTGCAGGATCTTGGTGTAGCTGGGCCAGTGAAAGAGCAAGGAGTTGGGAGCAAGCAGCAAGGAGAGAAGATTGGATCAATCATTAGCGGAAGACATCGGTTAGTGGATCTCTTTCTCCCCTCTTTTACATCTCATAAAGAAGTAATCTCAGATAGCTTTGCTTTGATTGTTGCTAAGGAACTATCATCCTTAGAGTGGGATAGGGTCACTCCGTATTGGATACTTTTCCCAACAACAAGGTGCGTATATACGCGTTTTCTGTGAATGAAAGACGCGTATACGCAGGTTGGTTGTGATACAGAAGCGTATACTCGCAGGTTGATGAACAGAGAAGTAGCGTATATGTCTTGATTTATTTTCTAGCTGCTTCTGTTTTATTGCTGCAGTGTTCTGGGTTCAGAATTGGTGTTTGATTACAGTTACTGTGTTCTGGGTTCAGTGGTCAGAGAAGTGCTTAGTTGTTTCAGCCCTCAATTGGTGAAAAGGAGTTTGCATTATGCAGAAATTCTTGATGTTTGATTAATGTTATTTGTGGATCCAGTCTGAAAATTAATGAAACGAGGTCCGTGAAAGCAAAGAGAAGGTTGCAGCCTTCTGCAGGTAGGAGCCTGCGTACTAGTATCTCAAGCTAGTACAAGAACTAAGGGGGTTGGAGCTCCCTTCCAGGGAAGCTGGAAAACGAGAGAGAGTTGTAGCTCTCTGCAGGTTGCAGCCTGTGTACTGGTAAAGTCTGCTCCAGTACAAGACATTGTAAAGAGAAGTTTCTAATTAAAAAGAAGATAGAGACGAATTGCAGCAGGGGGTTTTCACCCACATTGGGTTTCCTCCTTATATCTTGTGTTCTTGTGTGTGACTGTCTTTTGCTCTGTTTCACTGTTTCTGGTACTGTTTATGTGCATCTGAATCACAGATTAATAACTGACATCTGCAAGATAATTCAAATTATAAGTCTGATTTATATACGCGGTTTTCTTTATCTGTAGTTGCGTATATACGCGGGTTGTATTAACTGAAGTAGCGTATATCATCTGGAATTTAAAAAGGAAATATTTGGCTAGATAATACTGATTCACCCCCCCTCTCAGTATTATTTCCAACAATTGGTATCAGAGCAGGTCCTTCAGAGAAGCTTGATCGCTTGAAGCAAGATCATTCATCATGAGCAACTACGAGAGGGAAGCATCAATCAGGCCTCCAATTTTTGATGGGACAAACTTCAATTATTGGAAGGTAAGAGTTACTGCCTATCTTCAATCTCTTGGTACAGAAGTATGGGATATCATAGATACAGGCTACACTTTTCCTTCAGCTACTCCTACAGATGCGGGCGAGAAGAAGAAATATGAAACAAATGCTAAAGCAGTCAATACTCTACTAGGATGCTTATCTCAAACAGAATTTGTGAAGGTTATGCAATATAAATATGCAAAAGAAATATGGGACAAGATTGTCTTGAGCTACGAAGGAGATGAATAAGTAAAGCATGCTAAACTTCAAACCCTCAGAATTCAATATGAGAATCTCAAAATGTATAATGATGAAAGTGTGGCTAACTATTTCCTTCGGGTAGATGAGATTGTTAATTGCATGAAAAACTTGGGTGAAGAAATAAAAGAGGCTATTGTGGTTGAAAAGGTTCTAAGATCTTTGTCCCCCAAGTTTGAATCTAAAGTGTCTGCTATAGAAGAAAAGGAAAATCTACGAACACTTACTATGTCTCAGCTACACGAAATTCTAACTGCTTATGAAATGAAGAAAGGAGGTCCATCTGACAGGAGAGAAGTTGCCTTCAAGGCTTCAGGCAAAGGAGAGTACTATGAATCAGGACATGGGTTAGAAGAAGAAGAAGAATCAAATTTTGTCAAAAATCTTCAACGGGGTGCTGGACGGTTCAGAGGTAAGTTGCCCTTCAAATGCTTTGCTTGTGGAAGAGTAGGTCACTATGCTGCCAAATGTCCTCATAAGGATAAGATCGACAAGGGAAAGGAACCTATTAGATGGAACAAGAAACAAAATGCAAATAAGAAGAGATACTACACTCATGAAGATAGTGATGGTCTATCAAATAGTGATGAAGATGAACGAGGTAATGACTATAAACTGTTAATGGCATTTGAAGATGATTATTATATGGATGCTATAGATGTGGATAGCCTTTATGAAGAAATTACTAGACTCAAGAGATGTATAGAAGAAAAGAATATGATCATTGATACTCTACAATTTCAAATTGATGAAAAGGAAAAACATCTTGAAAAATTATAAGGTGAAATTGTTGGCCTTAGAAAAGAGATTGAGAAAACAAAGGCTATTAATCTTAAATTTGTCAAAGGATCTGAAACTCTGGATGAGATCATCAATGTACAACGTTCTCCACTAAACAAGACAGGTTTTGTGTATAATGGAGAAACTTCTCAAGCATCCACCTCAAAGAGTTATCTTGATGCAGAAAGAAGGAATGAGCAAAAGCACAATGGAGATCACCAGGTAAAGCAGGGACGAATTACATCAAGAACAAACAAAGACTATCAGGTAAACCAGGGGCAATCCTTCTTAAGGGTGAACAAAAGCTACAACCAGCCACAGGTAAAATCTTCAAGAATGGATGACAATAGAAATTACAATCATTTGGCTGGTAGATTCGATAACCGCAGAAGTTTCTTCAATGGACAATGCTTCTCTTGCCATAACTTTGGTCACAAAGCAGCTCAATGTGTCGTATATAAAACAATCATGACTAGAGAAGCTCAAAAGCAAAGAAGTATGACTGGGATTACAAAAAGGACCTATTTTTCGGCTCTTGAAAATGAAGTTGAATGTTCTATTTGCAATAACTTTGGTCATGAAGATTCTGAATGCAGAAGCAGGTTTCAGTAGACAAAGGAACAAGCCTCAAGCACCAAAACATGGAGAATAAAGGAACCACAAACAGAAAGATGTGGGATAGCATTTTATGCAGAGGGACAGGAAAATCTATGGTACATTGACAGTGGATGTTCGAAGCATATGACAGGTGATAAAGAAAAACTTGAGTCATATTCTGCTCTAGAAAAGGGAAAGAAAGTTTCTTTTGGAAATGATACTCCTGCAACTATAAAAGGAAAAGGCATTACTCAGTTAAAAGAAAAGGTGAAGGCTGAAAATGTTTTGTATGTTGATGGATTGAAACATAATCTTCTAAGTGTCAGCCAGATGTGTGATCAAGGAACCGAGGTGATATTTAGAACAAATGGATGTCTTGTTCGTGATCTTGATACAGGTAAAACGGTGATCAAAGGTAAAAGAACTCCAAATAATCTATACATATTTGAAGAAGGACAACAACAATGCTATCTAAGAAAGGATGATGAACACTGGTTATGGCATCGAAGGTTGGGGCATCTAAGCTTTTCACAAATAATGAAAGCATGCAGATATCAGGCAGTTCGCGATCTTCCAGATATCAAAATTCCAGACAACACCATATGCAAATCATGTCAGTTTGGAAAGCAAACCAGAACTAACTTTCCAAAAAAGGAAGGATCAGCTAGCATTCCCCTTGAGCTAGTTCATACAGATACATGTGGTCCATTCAGGAAAAGGACACCTCGAGGAGAAGAATACTTGATATTATTCATTGATGATTTCTCCAGGTTTGTCTGGTTAGGACTTATGAAGCACAAAGATGAAGCATTCGAAAAATTCAAATCCTTCAAAGCCTTGGTTGAAAATGAATCAAGATACAGAATTAAGTGCCTCAGATCCGACAGAGGTGGGGAGTTTACCTCAAATGAATTTTTCGATTTCTGTGAAGAACATGGGATAAGAAGAGAATTCTCTACAGCTAGAACTCCTCAGCAGAATGGAGTTGTGGAAAGAATGAACAGAACTGTCCAACAAATGGCTCGTGCTATGCTTGATGAGTCGGGAACTCCCGCAACTTTCTGGGGTGAAGCTGCACATGCTGCGGTTTTTATTCTCAAAAAAACAAATGTCCGGGTGAACAGCACTCAAACCCCTCATGAGCTCTGGTGTGGTGAGACTCCTTTGGTAAAGCACTTCAAAATCTTTGGGAGCAAATGTTATATTAAGAATACTGATGAGCAACTTGGCAAACTTGAACCTTGAGCAGATGAATGCATTCTTCTTGGTTATTCTCCACATAGCAAAGCATACAAATGCTACAATAAAAGACTTGGCAGAATTGTTGACAGCATTGATGTAGTGGTTGATGAGAAGGGATACATTCCTAGGCAAGTACATCATGAAGACATCGAAGAAGATGAAGGCTACCCTCAAAGACAGAATGATGAAGAAGAAGAACCTCAAGAAGAACCAAAGGAGCAGACAAGAATAGAAGAGAAAACTCCATCCAGATATGTTCAGAAGAATCATCTAGAATCTCAGATTGTGGGGCAGAAAGAAGCAGGTGTACAAACAAGAAGAACAGTTGCAGAAGCTTCAAGCTATTTGGCATTACTCTCCTCCACTGAACCACAAAATGTGAAAGAGTCATGCAAAGATGAATGTTGGGTGAAAGCAATGGATGAATAACTTGAGCAGATCGAAAAGAACAACACTTGGGAGCTGGTTTCTAGACCAAAGGATAAGAATGTTATTGGAACAAAATGGGTCTTCAAAAATAAATTGAATGAAAATGGAGAAGTAATTAGAAACAAGGCCGGACTTGTTTGTAAAGGGTATGCGCAACAAGAAGGAATAGACTTTGAAGAAACATTTGCTCATGTTGCAAGACTTGAGGCCATCCGAATGTTCCTTGCTCTCTCAAGCTTTCAGAACTTCAAAGTATTTCAAATGGACATGAAATCATCCTTTCTGAATGGAGACTTGGAATAAGAAGTATACATTGAGCAGCCAGATGGCTTTATCCTTGGAAATGATCCAAATCTTGTATGCAAACTTAAAAAGGCTCTCTATGGGCTTAAACAAGGTCCAAGGGCTTGGTACTATCGGTTGGACAAATACCTTCATCAACAAGTATTTTCAAAAGGATCAGCATATAGCAATCTATATATAAAAATTGAAAATAACAAATTGCTAATACTTGGTGTGTATGTAGATGATATTATCTTTGGGAGCAATGAAGAAGCTATGAGTCAACGCTTTGCCTTGGTGATGCAGAAAGAATTCGAAATGTCATTACTTGGAGAATTGACATATTTTCTTGGATTGCAAATCCAACAAAATGAAGGCGGTATTTTCTTGTCTCAAACCAAGTACCTCAAGCAGATCTTGAAGAAGTATGGCATGGAAGATTCGAAACCAGTATGTACCCCCATGGTTACGGGATGCAGCCTTAGTGCAAATGATGAATCAGCAGCAGTGCATCAACCAACCTATAGATCCATGATTGGGAGCTTGCTTTATTTGACAGGTACACGACCAGATATTATGCATGCAGTGGGAATAGTTGAAAGGTTTCAAGCCAACCCAAAGGAAAATCATCTTCAGGCAGTCAAAAGAATCTTCAAATACCTTCAAGGAACTCAAAACTATGGCCTATGGTATCCTAGAGATATAGATCTTACTCTTCATGCTTACACAGATGCAGATTGGGCCGGAAGCGTGGATGACAGGAAGAGCACAAGTGGCGGTGCATTCTTTATGGGTTCCAGATTAGTATCTTGGTTCAGCAAGAAACAGAGTTCGATTGCTTTATCTACAGCTGAAGCGGAATATGTGGCTGCTGCATCCTGTTGCACACAACTCCTTTGGATGATGCAAACCTTGCAGGACTTTCAAATCACTTGTAATCCACCTGTCTCTATCTTATGTGATAATACAAGTGCAATAAGCATTTCAAAGAACCCAGTCATGCATTCAAAAACCAAGCACATACCGATCAAGTATCACTTTCTCCGGGAACAAGTGTTGGAACAAAAGGTCAAATTGGAGTATGTTCCTTCTAAGGAACAAGTTGCTGATATACTCACCAAACCACTGCCCAGGGAACTTTTGAATATCTCAGATAGAAGATGGGAGTCGTTGATGCTTCATCCTGCTGTTGAAGTTTGTCTGTTCCAAGAAAAGTTGATGTACGCGAGTTGGATGAGGGGTATCCGCGTACATACGCCGATTTCTTCAGGTGCAGTTGCGTATATGGAGTTCTGAAGAAAATCAGCAAGGGTAGACTCTGGTTGGAGAGAGTCTGAGATGGGTCTGTCAGAGACCATCAGACACAGATTCAGGGGGAGCAGATAATTTTCTAATAATGCATTTTTGGCATTACCTTAGAAGCTCTTGGGTCTAGTACTCAAGTTGTTTTTGGCTCAGGTGGATTAGCTGCAGAAAGAATGTCAGAAGGTGAACATGATTGCTGATATGTACAGTGATTGTCAGATGCTGCTGATTGTAGTTATTGGTCATAAGTCTCTATGTCATGTATATTTGCTTATCAAGGTCATGTAACGGCCTATTTTGGTTTCCCCACTATGCTTGGGATGACTGTTGTGATCTGTTGTCATATGTAAATTTATGATGTATCCCCACTTGGTTGGGTGATGGTTGTATGTATCGAGTCTTTTTGGATAGGAAGGTCTTTTATGATGTATAAGCCATGGTTCTTCTTGAAGAACATCTTTTTGAAGATCTTGCCTACAGTCAGGGGGAGCATGTTCAGCACAGCAGAGCAGAGATATCAGCATGTACTCAGGGGGAGCACAGCCCTTTGCCCCTGATGACAAAGGGGGAGAATGACTTTGAGGATCTTGGGGTTGCTATCAAGTCCAAAGGGGGAGATTGTTGGCATTTTGGCACAGATGTGGCGCTACGGTACAGGTGTTGTCCTTGATGGCAACTCACTTTGGTGACAGATCTCAGTTCAAGTGCTCAGAATGAAGGAAATCTTGTATATGCAAGTACATCTTGCCGAAGACACATATACACGCGGTTTATACGTTCCGAAGTCGTGTATGCGTATACACACACTTTTATGCACATAAAAGCGCGTACATGATGGGAAACTTATTTTTGGTCTGTGGTTGTTAGTCCTTGGAATTTGAACCTTTGGTTGTGGACCATGGTATCTCGGCAGAAGAGTTGAACCTAGGGTTTTGGCCCTTGGTATTGGTTTATTATGGTTTTGGACCGTGGTATTGAGGAAGGCCTAAAACTATAAAAGAGGAAGTAGATCATGTGGCAAGGTATCATCTGAATTATTGAATATCTGATATTGTGATAGATCTGGAATACGAGTGATTGGGTTATGGTGCAGATCTAGATCTGAATGAAGGTGGAACCTAAGCGCAAGAAGGATAAGGACTATGGATGGATCTAAATCTCAAGGTTTGAACATTGGTATCTCTGTATGATTTTGATCTGTTATATGTGGCGCACTCTTGATCTATAAATCTGGGCTAACTAATGTCTGAATGTTTAAAAGAATAAATTATCCTTTATAGATCTGTACGCAGGTTCAATGAATTGAAGGTGCGTATATACGCGTTTTCCGTGAATGAAAGACGCGTATACGCAGGTTGGTTGTGATACAGAAGCGTATACTCGCAGGTTGATGAACAGAGAAGTAGCGTATATGTCTTGATTTATTTTCTAGCTGCTTCTGTTTTATTGTTGCAGTGTTTTGGGTTCAGAATTGGTGTTTTATTATAGTTATTGTGTTCTGGGTTCAGTGGTCAGAGAAGTGCTTAGTTGTTTCAGCGCTCAATTGGTGAAAAGGAGTTTGGGTTATGCAGAAATTCTTGATGTTTGATTAATGTTATTTGTGGATCCAGTCTGAAAATTAATGAAACAAGGTCCTTGAAAGCAAAGAGAAGGTTGCAGCCTTCTGCAGGTAGGAGCCTACGTACTAGTATCTCAAGCTAGTACAAGAACTAAGGGGGTTGGAGCTCCCTTCCAGGGAAGCTGGAAAAACGAGAGAGAGTTGTAGCTCTCTGCAGGTTGCAGCTTGCGTACTGGTAAAGTCTGCTCCAGTACAAGACATTGTAAAGAGAAGTTTCTAATTAAAAAGAAGATAGAGACGAATTGCAGCAGGGGGTTTTCACCCACATTGGGTTTCCTCCTTATATCTTGTGTTCTTGTGTGTGACTGTCTTCTGCTCTGTTTCACTGTTTCTGGTACTGTTTATGTGCATCTGAATCACAGATTAATAACTAACATCTGAAAGATAATTCAAATTATAAGTCTGATTTATATACGCGGTTTTCTTTATCTGTAGTTGCGTATATACGCGGGTTGTATTAACTGAAGTAGCGTATATCATCTGGAATTTAAAAAGGAAATATTTGGCTAGATAATATTGATTCACCCCCCCCCCCCCCTCTCAGTATTATTTCCAACAGCCTCAAAAGCATTGATTGGGTACTCTACAAATCCAAGACCTAACATATCTAATCTAGTCCATTAGATAGATTCATCTTGGGCAAAGGTTGCAAAGGCTAAGGTGCAAATCTCTCCCCTTTAATGTGGGTTTTAAACCTTCCATTTGAGAATGCTAAAAACAAGGTCACAATCTTGAAAGGAGGTCCTTGATTTTACCAAAACCCAATGCTAATGCTTAATCCATGGTGTGATTCTTTCTATTTGGGTTTGGCCTTGAACGATAAGATCTATCTTTGGGTCAATTTATCAATTTGTCATTTCATTTATGTGTTGAGAAGATATTAAGGGCTATAGAGGATAAAATGGTTATTTTCGATACCCCTCCCTTGAAACCCTATAAGAATATGGTGTGCCCCATTTTGTTGGTGTAATATTAAACCATGAGCTCTCTTGTGAGGATGTCGTTGAAGGGAGGGTATGCAAAGGAAGTGGAAAAAATCAAAACTTCATGTTGAGCTAAAGGCGGAGTATGTATTATAGGTGTCTCTAAAGTCTTAATGAAGGTGAAGTAGAATTGAGCTTACCCTCTATTGCAACACCTTCTATTCCACCATTCGAGGTACTATAGGGAATCAAATTTAATATCCATAGGTGAAAGTTCACAAAGATCTTAAAAATTAGAAGGTAGTTGTGATTTAGCGTAGGATTGATTCTTAAGTAGTTGATGTTTTAGGTGATATTTCCTAGCCTTTGTTGCCATGTAAACCTAGTGGATAGTTCATAGCATTTTGGTCATGCTTGTGACATCTACAACATTTGAATGGGATGCCCTTGTAGTCTAAAGTCTTAAGAGAAGTGATGCATTGATGTTGGAGTTTCATTTCACTGCATAACTCGTCTCTGATATCCAAATTTACCAATATCCTCGCCACCTTCATCTCCACATAGTATTTGAAAGTGAGGTCGACCTCCAAGCATTCCCCTAGCTTGTTTCATATTGCCTTGAGAGTTTTCTTTCACTATAATTGTAATTTTAGTCCCAGAAGTTGAACCTAGATAGGGGCCTTATCTAGTCTCTCACAAGTGGGACCAAAAAGAAGGGTTCAATGGTTAAGCATGAAAGGGGTGGAGTCGATACTCCAAACCTTATTTAGACCTAATGAACCTCTTTAGACTTGTTGAAAAATAAAATGAGCCAACCTCTTACCAGTATCATGTCAGGGAGTGTTAGAGAGTGCCACAAAAACACAAGGGAGAACTAGTTCAAAATGCATGGAAATGAATGAATAAGAGTGTGTGATAGGGAGTGATAATGAGTCTCAGGTGTGTTAAGGAGGGAGTGACAAGGTTATATGTTAGGCTGTACTAAGGCATGTTATAGTGCTAGGGAATGTCAGGGAGTACTAAGGTGTGCTAGAGAGAGCCAAATCATGCCAAGAAATGTGGGGGATGCTAACATGTGCCACATACTGCCAAGGGATTGTTAGCTGTGTCAGGTGCTATGACATGTCAAGATGTAAGCTATGTTTCTTAGTTGTTTTATGGCCATAGTTGGATGTGAACCTTGACTTGGTAACTTGTTAAGTGGGATGAGTTGAGATTGGACGTGAGTAGCATAAGATGATTATAGGAAGTTCTTAAGTAAACAAGGCATAGCCTAGTTGTATTAATCGTAAATTGATCAAGTTGTTGTAGTTGAGGCAAGACTTGGTTGGGTTCCCAAATCCCCAAAAAAGTAGGGGTAGTTGTGAGAGCATGATAGATAATGAGTGTCAGGGCATACCAAGGAATGAGAAGGCGTGCTAACACATGTCAGGCAGTGTCAATGCACGTTGAGGAGTGATAGGAAGTGTCAGGGCATCACAAGGGAGAAATAGTTCAAAATGCATGGAAATGAATGAATAAGAGTATGTGTTAATGAGTGTCAGCAAATTCTAGGTGTCCTAAGTACAAAGTATGTTAGGAGAAGTTCATAATAGAACTTGTGGGAGGCAAGACTATGGTTGCAATAAGGAGATGGAAAAGTAGTTTCAAACAAAGGGAGACTTTTGGTTGGGCACAACATTGTTTTTCCAATGACTTGGTTGGATTCCCAAGTCACAAAAAGAATAAGGCTATCTATGAGGGCATGACAGTTATGGAGTTCCAAGGTGTGCCATGGAATGCTAGGAAGTACTAACACATCCTAAGTAGTTCCAAGGCATGACAGTTATGGAGTTCCAAGGTGTGCCATGGAATGCTAGGAAGTACTAACACATCCTAAGTAGTTCCAAGGCATGCTAGGCATGCCAAGAAAAGCCAAGTGCTAAGGCATGTTAATATGTGTCAGGTTCTAGGGTATTGAGCCAACGCATGCTAGGGAGTGTTAGGGCCAAGAACCAGGGAAACACAAGGGAGAACTAGTTTCAAGTGCATGGAAATGAATGAATATGAGTGCGTAATAGGGAGTGACAGTGATGTCCAGGTATGTTAAGGAGGGAGTGACAAGGATGCCTAGGCAATGCTAAGGCATGCAAGAGTGTCAGGGAAGCATGCCAAGATGTGCCATGTGCCAAGGTGTGCCAATTCTTGATAAGGAGTGTTACTAAGTGCTAGGGAAACATAAGGGAGCACTAGGTCAAAATGCATGGAAATGAATGAATAAGAGTGTGTGAGAGGTAATGTTAATGAGTTCCAGGTGTGTTAAGGAGGGAGTGACATGATATGCTACTCAGTGCTAATGAATTCTAGAGTGCAAGGGAAGTATGCGTCCAAGATGTGCCATGTGCCAGGGTGTGCCAATGCATGCTAGGAAGTGTTAGAGAATGCTAGGGAAACACAAGGGAGCACCAAGTCAAATTAATGGATGGAAATAAATGAATGAGACTTTGTGATAGGAAGTGTCAGTGAGTTCCATATGTGCTAAGGTGGGAGTGACAAGGTATGTTAGGCAGTGCTAAGGCATGTTAGAGGCCGTGGAAAAAAGCAAATATGTGCTAGGTGCCATGGTGTGCCAATGCATGACAGGGAATATTAGGGAGTTCCAAGGAAACACAAGGAATAAATAGTTTCAAATGCATGGAAATGAATGAATAAGAGTGTGTGACAGGGAGTGTCAGTGCATTCTAGGTGTTCTAAGGAGGGAGTGACAAGGTATGCCAGGTAGTGCCAAGGAATGCTAGAGTGCGAGGGTGGCATGCCCATATGTGTCAGGTGTGAGGGTGTGTCAGTGTGTGCCAGGGAATGTTAGGGAGTGTCATGGAAACACAAGGGAGAACTATTTCAAAATGAATGTAAATGAATATATAAGAATGTGTGATAAGGATTGTCAGTGAGTTTTAGGTGTTTTAAGGAGGGAGTGACAAGGTTATATGCTAAGCAATGCCAGGGCATGTTAGAGTGTCAGGGCATGTCCGAGAGTGGTAGGGTGTGTTAGGGAGTGCCAAATCATGCCAAGGAATGGAAGGAGTGTTAACACATTCCAAATAGTGCCAAGGGATTGTTATACATGCAAGGTGTTATGGCATGTCAAGATGTAAACTATGCTTCTTAGCTGTTTTATGGCCACACTTGGACATGAGACTTGACTTGCTAACTTGTAACCTGTTAAGTGGGATAAGTTAAAATTGGACATGACAAGCCTAATATTAGTTATAGTCAGTTCTTACGTGAACAAGGCATAGTCTAGTTGTAGTAACAGTAACCTTGTCAAGTTGTTGTAGTCAAGGAAGGACTTGGTTGGGTTCCCAAGTCCCAAAAAAAGTAAGGGTAGTTGTGAGGGAATGATAGCTAAGGAGTGTCGGGGCATGCCAAGGAAAAGGCATGCTAACACATGCTAGACAGTGTCAATGCATATTAAGGAGTATTAGGCAGTGCCATGGTTGTTGAGAAATCTAGGGCATAGTAATCAGGTGATTTCTCTTCTTATGATAACTGCTTGTGAATGCTTTTTACTTCTTAAGATTAGGATCTTCTCTTTACTTATATTATTATAGTGTTATTCTTCATCAAATAACTACCAATGCATAAACAATGAGGAGACAAGAGACACAGAGAGTAGGAGATCAACTAGGGCCAAAACCTCTCCAACATGAGAGGAAAACCAAAACAGATTCTTCTTCTTAGAGAGACTTCAATTGATGAATACCAAGACCATGACCTAGAACCTTGACTCAATGAAATCTCCAAGACCAAGTCATAAGCCTCCTTGATTCAACTTCCTTATTTTTCCTTGAGTCAATGATGATCAAGCTTCTTCCTTCAATAACTCGTCTATCCTTCAAATTTTAGTTCCCTGGATCATATTTGTAGTTCTCGACCCTCCTGCAAAAACCCTAGCATGTGTGGTTGACCAACCTTTTGAACCTTGATCTTATTTGCTTGGATGATATGACCTATTATTATAATTTGGCTTGTAGCCTTTCTTATCTTCTTCCTTGATTCGAATTCTTGGACAAAAACAAGACCTTCGACCTTTTCTGCAGTAGTTAGTTCTTCCTTCCTTTGCACATGTGGAGGTATTAGCCCTAAAACAGACCCATAAACAACACAAAAATCTTCACTCTTTTTTTCCTTCTCTTCGCTAGTTGTCTTTGCACTTCTTATTGCAAACTCACATAACTAGATTTTCTTGTCCACAAATGGATGTTGATTTTACCTATATATAGTGTTTTTTCCATCAAAAAAACATGCTAGGAAGTGTTAAGGAGTGCTAGGGAAACACAAGGGAGCAATAGGTGAAAATAATGCATGCAAATGAAAGATTAAGAGTTTATGACAGGAAGTGTCAGTGAGTTTTAGGTGTGCTAAGGAGGGAGTGATAAGGTATGATAGGGAGTGTTAAGGCATGTTAGAGGCTGCGACAACATGTCAAGATGTGTCAGGTGCTAGGGTGTGAAAATGCATGCCAGAGAGTGTTATGGAGTGCCAGGGAAACACAAGGGAACACTAGTTTCAACCACATGGAAATGAATGAATAAGAGTGTGTGACGGGTGTCAGCAAGTTCTAGGTGTACTAAGGAGGGCGTGACAAGGTATGCTAGGTAGTTCCAAAAAATTCTAGAGTGCTAGGGCGACATGCCAAGATGTGCTAAGTGCCAAGGTGTGTGAATGTGTGACAAGGAGTATTAGGGAGTGTGACAAAAACACAAAGGAGAAGTAGTTCAAAATGCACGAAAATGAATGGATAAGAGTGTGTTATAGGGAGTGTCAGTGAGTTCCAAGTGTGCTAAGGAGGGAGTGACAAAGTTATATGCTAGGTAGTGCCAAGGCATGCAAGAGTGCCAGGACATTTCAAGGAGTGGTACAATGTGCTAGGGAGTGTTAAAGCATGCCAAGGACTATAGGGGATTCCAACACATGCCACATAGTTCCAAGGGATTGTTAGACATGATAGGTGCTATGGCATGTCAAGATATAAACTATGGTGCCTAGTTATTTTATGGCCATGGTTAGACGTGAGCCTTGACTTGGTAACTTGTTAAGTGGGATGAGTTAAGATTGGACAGGAGTAGCCTAAGATGAGTTATAGGCCATTCTTAGGTGAACAAGGCATAGTATAGTTGTAGCCAATATAACTTGGTAAATATCTTGTAGTCGAGGAAGGACTTGGTTGGTTCCCAAATCTTAAAAAAATAAGGGTAGTTATGAGGGCATGATAGCTAAGGAGATCCAGGGCATTCCAAGGAATGAAAAGGCGTGATAATACACGCCAGAAAATGTCAATGAATGTTGAGGAGTGTTGGGGAGTGTCAGGGAATCACAAGGGAGAACTAGATTAAAGTGCATGGAGACGAATGAATAAGAGTGTCTTCCAGGGAGTGTCAATGGATTCCAGGTGTCCCAAGGACGAAGTGCCTTAGGATAATTTCATAATAGGACTTGCAATAGGTAATTATACGATTGCGGTAAGGGGATGGAAAGAGAAGTTTTAGACAAAGGGATACTTTGGGCTAGGGACAACACTATTCTTTCAATGACTTGGTTGGGTTCCCAAGTCATAAATAAAGTAAGACTATCTATGAGGGCATGGCAATGAGGGAGTGCCAAAGTGTGCAAGGAATGTTAGGAAGTGATAACACATGCTAGAAAGTTCCAAGGTATGTTAGGCATGCCAATACATGCAAAGTGGTAAGGCATGCCAAGATGTGCTAGGTGCTAAGGTGTGGCACCAACACATGCTAAGGAGTGACAGGGAAACACAAGGGAGGACTAGTTTCAATTGCATGGAAATGAATGAATAAGAGTGTGTGATAGTGAGTGTTAGCAATTTATGGGTGTCCTAAGGAGGGAGTGAAAATGTATGTTAGGTAGTGCCAAGGCATGATAGAGTGCTAGGAAATCATGTTGAGATGTGCCAAGTGCCAGGGTGTGCCAAGTAGTGTTAAGGAGTGCTAAGTAAACACAAGGGACAACTAGGCCATAATGCATGGAAATGAATGAATAAGAGTGTGTGATAGGGAGTGTTAGTGAGTTCCAAGTGTGCTAAGGAGGATTGAAAAGTCATGCTTGGCAGTGCTAAGGAATGTTAGAGTGTTAGGGTGGTATGTGACCAATATGTGCCAACACATGCATGGAAGTGTTAGCCAGGAGTGTCAGGGAAACACAAGGGAGAACTATGTCAAAATGCATGGAAATGAACAAATAAGAGTTTGTGATTAGAAGTGTCAGTGAGTTCCAGGTGTGTTAAGGAGGGAGTGACAAGGTATGTTAGGCAATGTTAAGGCATGCTAGAGGCCAAGGCGACATGCCAAGATGTCCTAGGTTCTAGGGTGTACCAACACATGCCAAGGAGTGTTAAGGAGTGCTAGGGAAACACAAGGGAGAACTAGGTCAAAATTCATGGAAATGAATGAATAAAAGTTTGTGACTAGGAGTGTCAACAAGCTCTAAGTGTGCTAAGGAGAGAGTGACAAGGTATGCTAGGTAGTTCCAAGGAATTCTAGAGTGCTAGGGTGACATGCCAAGATGTGTCAGGTGCTAGGGTGTGCCAATGCGTGCTAGGGAGTATCAGGGAAACACAAGGAAGCACTAGGTCAAAATTCATGGAAATGAACGAATAAGAGTGTGTGACAGGGAGTGTCAACGAGTTCTAGGTGTGTTAAGGAGGGAGTGACAAGGTTATATGCTAGGTAGTGCCAAGGTATGCTAAACAACCAATGCATGTCAGGAAGTGCTAGGGAGTGTCGAAGCATGACAAGAAATGTAGGGGATGCTAACACATGCCACATAGTGCTAAGGCATTCTAAGGCATGCCAGGTGTTATGGCACGCCAAGATGTAAATTGTGTTACTTAGTTGTTTTATGGACATAGTTGGATGTGATGAGCCTTTTGTTGGTAATTTTTTAAGTGGGATGAGTTGAGATTGGACATGAGTAGCCTAAGATGAGTTACAAGTAGTTCTTAGGTGAACAAGGCATATTTTGAATTTCCACGACATGTGAGAATATGGGTTTGGTCTTAGAATCTTTGATGCAAACACACTTAAGTGCCAAAACACATCTACTTTGCACAATGAAATTTACACACATCAGGGAATCAACTAATGCACATGACAATTTTTAACTTTTTCAAACTCTTCTTCATTATATTACAAACTATAATATAATAGGATAGAGCTCCCATACTAGGGATTGTGGCCCTTTACAATCACAGTGATACACGGAATACAACTAAGGCTTGGCGTTAGTCCTTTAACAATCAATCTACCTTGAATAAGAAAACAATTGACCTACTTGTTAATGGTGGCCACATAAAACCCTTTCAGTCCACATGTCCTGAACACATCTAGTAGGTCCTCTTGCCTCCCATTCTGCAACTCCTCAATCTGCCTCTATCAATGAACTCAACTCCTTTAGGTTACTGAACTCGACTCAACAAAATTTTCCCTCTAGCTACCTCCTTTTTCCTTCAAGGTCTGCAACACTTAGGGTCTTTGATCAGCTATTCACAACTCTATTTGTGAACAACTCTTTGGTCTACCCATTTTTTCCATATTGTTGCTCCAAGATGACAAGTCTAGGGATATGGAGGTCAACCTTCTTCTCACTGACTCAATCCTCTACAATACAATGAACTAGGGCTAGTTGGCTAGCCACTTGACTTCTACTTTAGTCCTTAAAAGTTTGCACATCCTTAGGCCCAATACACCTACCCTTATACCAATCTTGTTGTCCTTCACAAGTACAAGACTTAGGGATCTTCTTTGACAGTCAACTAACAACCCTCCATATGTACTAGGACTACCCTCAATTTTCCCAATGACAGTCAATTACTTTACCGATCTAGGGCCCACAACATTGCCCTCAATTTTCCCAACCACAGTCAATTATTTTACCGATCTAGGGCCCACAACACTGCCCTCATCTAGGGCTATTCAAATATGCCACCTAATAGTGATTCAATTCATCTCAAAATCACTATTCTTGTGTACCAATTTCTTTATTGTCCAATCTTTGAAAAAAACTTAACTACTCCTCTTATGATCCTTTGAACAATTTGTATATGATGGAACTAGGGTCACAAATCATCCACTAATATTCCATTGACTAATTGTTTATAGGTTGCTTCAGATCTTTGTCCAAAACTCTATGGATAGTCCACCAAAATCAACTCCTCTTCATGTCAATACATTCATCATATGGCACATTTCTTTTATTCAATCTTCTACTTAGGCTCCACCCTCCTTTGGATTTTTTATCTCCACAAATACTTCCACTAACCATCTTCCATATCTGTGGTCTATATTTCAGATATAAACCTCGCTCTAAGGGTCACGACCCCTCTTATTCTACGCAGATTTGTCATAGTCTTAAGGGCACACCTTATGGACTGAACATGCTAGGAAACCACCCTAACAGGGAATTGTACTTATATTTTAATTTCTTTAGAACAAAGCAAATCCACCCATAGAAAAAATAACAATTATTTCCTTCATAAGAGACTCGACCTAGCTCATATGGATCCATGGATTCTAGGCAATTTTTTACTGAATCCTGACCTGAACTTCAAATATTTATTAACCTCAAACTACGGATACCTTAGTCAATATTACACCTGCGACTACTTCTATTTTGGCCCTAAATTCTAGTGCAGACCCTCCTCCATTTGTGTTGGTCTTTATCACGGAACTTGCAACCTACTAACCACCACAAGGTAGGGTCTCAAACCTCTCTTCTATTTCATAATTTGATGCAACCTTCACACAAAAACACCACTAAAATCACATGCCCAAATTCTCATGATCCACCTCTCTTGAGCTCGATCTACCATAAGATAGCCAACAATATACCATACTACTTCCTAAATCGAACCCATTAAGGTATGCAACATTCTTGTGAACCCTCACATGATGATATTACTCTTGGTGGATGATCATGGCCTCACTTTAGCAACCCTTACTCAGCCCTCTAAATCAACCTACTTTAGGACTACATCTCTCCTAGCCTCCTTGATCAAATGAGCTCCTTCTCACTTGATGTTCTTTCCTTCATACTAATTCCTCCTTAAATAGATTTTCCTAGCTAGGCCTCTTAGGAACCCTCTAGAACTTATGAGTTTTATCCACTTAGACCTTAGGAAATATTAATTTTCCTTTTTAATTTTCTTTTAGATTTTAAACCCCATATTGGGTCCAAAACCCCTTCGCTTGGGTTCTTTTCCCACAAATCCTTTTGTGACCAAAATCTCACAAACCCATCTCACTAGGCTTGTGGAGTACCTCCCAAGCTACACAATTCAACAACATAGTCTAGTTGTAGTAATCATAACTTGTTCAAGCTCTTGTAGTCAAGTGAGGACTTGGTTGGGTTCCCAAGTTGAAAATTAAGTATGGGTAGTTGTGAGGGTATGATAGCTAGGGAGGGTCAGGGATGGACAAGGAATGAAAAGGCACGCTAACACATGCCAGACAATATCAATGCATTTTGAGGAATGTTAAGGAGTGCCAAGGCATCACAAGGGAGAACTAGGTCAAAATGCATGGAAATGAACAAATAAGAGTGTGTTCTAGGGAGTGTCACTGAAATGAAGTGTGCCAAGGACAAAGTTTTTTAGGAGAAGTTCATATTAGGATTTACAAGAGGTAAGCCTGCGATTACGATAAGGGGCCCGACAGAGTATTTTTAGACAAAGGGAGACTTTGTGCTAGGCACAACTCTATTTTTCCTTTAGCTATTATTCGTATATGAGATATGGCACATTTTGGCCAAATGCTCATGTTTTAAACTATTTTAGACAATTTCATATTGTACATTGTTGTGTATAATTTTTGGGGCACTTGGCTTGTGTCGGCTTATATCATGTGTGTCTTGTGCATCTTGTGGTTCTTGCAAACTCTTAATTAATTCTCTATTATTTTTATGAATTGGACATACATGTGAAATATCGTATTTTTGAGCTATGTTTCTTAGTTGTTTTATTGCCATGGCTAGATGTGATCCTTGTCTTGGTAAGTTCTTAAGTGGGACAAGTTGAGCTTGGACATGAGTGGCCTAAGATGGGTTATAGGCAGTTCTTAGGTGAACAAGGCAAAATCTACTTGTAATAGGTGCAATTGGTCAAGTTATTAAGGCTGAAGCAGGCCAATGTCACATGAATTGCAGTAACTAAGGACTTGATTTGGTTCCCAAGTCGTGCAAAAATGTAAGTCTAGTCGTGAGGGTGTGCATGCCAAGGCATGCTAGGGAATGCTAACATATGCTAGATAGTGCGAAGTCATGTCAAATGTGCTAAGATGTGCCAAGTTCTAAGGCATGCCAAGATGTGCAAGGGTGTCATAATATGTGTCAGTGGCAGTCAAGGCAACAAATAGGAGAAATAAGTTAAACTATAAGGAAATGAACACACAAGAGGGTTAATATGTAATTAATTTACCTTTTCCAAGAGGGTCATGCTAATCACACCAACACTAGGTGTCAATAGTTACCAAGTGCCAAGTCTCAGTGAATTCTAAGTGCCAAATATTCCTCTGTTACTTCTCATCTACTTTCCAATAGTTGATCTCAAATAACTTTTAATATTAAACCATGCCAAAGCATACCAAGGTATCTCAAAGAATTCGAGACATGCTAAGACTTGCCAAACACCAACACGTGCTAAGCTCTAATGCGTGTTAGGGAGTGATACACATGTTATGAAGTGGTAGATCATGTCGAAGAGTGCTAAGGTGTGCTAGAGAGTGCTAATGCATGCTGAGGAGTGTCAAGGAGTACTAGGGAAACACAAGGGAGCACTAGGTGACAATGCATGGAAGTGAATGATGAGGGTGTGTTAGGGAGTGTCAACGAGTGCCTGGCATTCCAATGAGGGAGTGACAAGGTATGCTAAGCACTTGTAAGGAATGTTACAGAATATCAGGGTATGTCAATAAGTGCCAGAGTGTTCTAGGGAGTTCTAGTATGTGTTAACATGTGCCAAATAGTGCTAAGGCATGCCAAGACATGAAAAATGCTAAAGTATGCTAGGATGTGCAGGGTGCTAGGGTATGCCAATATGTGTCAAGGAGTGTCAAGAAAACATAAGGAAGAACCAAGTTAAAATGCAAGGAAATGAACACATAAGAGGGTTAATAAGTCGGGACTTTATCTTTTTCAAAATAGGCATGCTAGGCACACTAATAATAGGTTCCAATACATGCCAATTTCCAACGTGTGCCAAATTCTAATGTATGTTAATGCATGCCAAAGTGTTCTAGGGCATGTTAGGGACTACAGGGCATGCCAACACATGCTAGGAGAGTGATATGCTATGCTAGGGCCTGCCAACACGTGCTTGGGTGTCCTATTCATTGTAATATGTTCTAGGTACAAAGATGTTCCAAGATATGCAAGGTGCCAAAGAATGTTAGTGTGTGCCAAAACATGTTAAGGTGTGCAAATAGTATTTACGAGTGTTAGGTGTCTCTCATTAATAGAATGGACAGAGTCTAATTATGTATTAAATAATATAGTTCCTACACACACTAGTGGAGATTTATCTAAAGGTATTTTGTTAGATAATAAATCTAATAGAGATGAATCATGCGTTGACTCATAAGAAAATTATATTCTCATTACTTGAGGGAAATGTTACACACTAATTACTTCCTAACAAATTGACAGACTCTAACCACTATGGCCTTAAACACATAAAGGAAAAGACTATGAAACAATGGTCTTATATCATTATCTTTTGACAAAAAATATAATAGCATGCACATCGTGTCATCAAAAATTCATTGGAATGATCAATGATTACGAATTTTTTTACCATCACCAAAAGTAACCAAAAAGAGAATTGGTGAGGGTCAATAACATAGTGTCACTAGAAGTGTCACCAAAGAGAGAATTAGTGACTGGCCTTTAACAACCCTCACCAAAAGTGTCACTAAAATTGGCTTTGGTGATAAACCTTAAAGGACCATCACTATATGCACTTACAACAACGCTTTTTTAAGGACTGTCCCCATATGCGACATTGGTGACGGACCTTAAAGGTCTATCACAGGCACGACCCTCACCAATGACCTTTTTTGTTGTAGTGAATTGTTTTCTATCCAATAGTGGAGTGAATTAATAGACAATAATCTTCCTTATATTCATATTCAATGTCTAGGGATTGGAGCATTCAAGTACTTTCATCTTTTATAGTTTATTTACCTTAATTTTGTCCTATGTGGGATCCTTGAAGAATGATGTTATGTACGGGAAATTTTTGAAAGTTATATTTTCAATATTTTGGTAAATTTTGACCCTATTACCTTTAACCAAAGATAATTTCTTTTATCCTGTGTGTCTTCATTGCTGTGGCAAAACAACTGTTACGAGACTAAGCACCCTAGGGTTTTGGGTTGGAACCCCAACAGAGAAAAAGCAATCTATAGTAAGAAACACACATACAACTCAGGCAACATGCTTATATAAACAAACTATGTGATAACGATCATACTTGGATGTCCTTCGTTTGGGTAGTTCCAGCAGGGTTCAGACCCTCTGCAACTCCTGATGATCTTTGAATCTGCAAATCAACCAATTCGAACATACATAGAAGCATATAGATAAAGCATTTTAATGAAATCAACTTTATATCGTATAAGAAAATTGTTAGTTATACATCAAAATAATCATTCATACATGAATTACAACAATAACATCTGATGCATAAACAAAGTCAATCTCAGGAATAAGACAATGTTTCTTTTTATTGTTGAAAGCTATAATAGATACAGAAAGAGTTCACTTGAGTCTTCTTCTTCCGACTCCAAGCGGAACCATCCTCTGGATCTGTCCAGTGCTAGTATTCAACAACCTCCTTCCATAACCAATACCATGACATCTCAAGTAAGTGGGAGAATATCAACACTCAAGTAAACAAGGGTTTCCTCAACTTGGGGAAGTGCTTGAAGCACAGGGATACTTCAAACTTGGTCAGGGGATAATCTCAGTATAGTAATTCTATCTCTTTTATCCTCCTTAAGGCCTTCCCATAGAATTCTATTTATACTTCTCCCATTTAGTTTTTTAGTTGGGAAACAATTGGGCCACGAGCACTAGGAGGTAATCAATAGGTAAAACCCATGAACTCTACCCATAGTTAATGAAATTTAATGTTTTTAAGTGTTTTAACACATATACGCGGGTTGGGTATTGACTAACTCGCTTGTCCACGCTTTTATCACAGGGCAAAGTAGTGTATAGGGAGTAAAACACTATTTTTAAAATATTTGGACCAAGTCTGGAATGAGGGGTTTCCCTAAAACACTATTTTTAAAATATTTGGCCCAAGTCTGGAATGAGGGGTTTCCCTAGGCCATAAACCAAGCATCACAAATACCAAGGGTGATATTTGGAGCTATAACAACAACAACCCTCATATTTTTTTTTTTACTTTATCATCTTCATGATAATAATGGAGACCCTCAATGTAAATTTTGGTCATTTCACTACCTTAACGCTTTGATTTTGTTATTTTGTCTGATTTTTTGTTTTCTTGTTTTCCCCCTTTGATTTCTTCATTAAGTGTGGTTTCTCGCCAATTTCCCAAAAACTTTGGTTTTGCAGAATTTAGACTTACAATTTGCAAATTACACTTATTCAAAATTAGTTAATATTCACTACCTAAGACTAAAAATGTACAAAATATATTTTACTTTTGTAAATTTAATTAATTTTTAAATTTGTAATTAATATTATTACATTAATTTATTAACTAATATTAATTAAATTAATTGTGATTTATATAATTAATTAGTAAATATTTTTTAATTATGTTATTAATTTCTAATTAATTTTTAATTAATTATTTTTTTATTAGCAAACTATCCTACAGCCGAGATTATAGATATATTAACCATTTTGCAAAACCACATTGTAAATTATATATTTTGAATAAAATAAAAATATAATGAAAAGCATGGAATTGAGGAAAAAATTATTTCATTTCTAAACCTTCACGGGCTTTAGAGTTTCCGGGTCCTCTATAGACTGGTATTTTATTAAAGTGGTTGTAGTTATTTTAATAATATAATATTAAAGAGAGAATCCCACTCCCATGTGGCCCTCCTCTCCTCTCCTACTACCGTTTCTGCTGCCGGACACTCCTTATTCCTCCTTATTCCTCCTCCTTATTCCTTATTCCTCCTTACTCCTCCCCCCCTATTACTCCATTCCCTCTCCCTTATAACAGTCCCACGCTCATTAAATGAGCCAAAAGCCACTCGTTTATTTTTTTAATATTTTATTACAATGTTTTTTATAATTATTTAATTTAATTTTTAATATTAATTTTTTATTTTATTAAATTTAAATAAATTTTTATTTAATTAATTTATAACTTTGATTTTATTTGTAAATATTAATAATTTTGTTCAATAAATATTTAATGTAAATTATGTTGTTGTTAAAATAGTTTATAATTAGAATTTTATTTATAAATTAAAAATTTAAATTTTCCGTAGGTATTTTTCCAGCACATAAACAATTTTGACACCTTTTTGTTTGGTCAAATGAGGCCTAAGATGGTTTGTTTGAAAACTAAAACAGTGGAGAAAAATTTGAAAGCATCAAACCAACTAGATTTGGTCATTAAATGTGCCTAAAAATTAGCAGAAGATGGAGCTACAAAATTGGAACAAAAATTAATTTGGGAAATTTGTTTTGAAACAATTTGAGCTACCCAAACTTCTGTTGTTGCAAATTGGATTGACGACTGCCATATTGAGCCATAGAATTCTTGATATTGATCAATGGAAGAAATTATTTTCTTTTAATTTATTTATTGAATTTGATTTTAATTTAAGAGTTTGTTTTCCTAGATTTTGGATTTTTGGATTTTGATGTGAAAATTAATTAATTTATTTCATTTTTTATTGGTATTGGAAGGAGAATTGTTATAAATAGATCAAACCCAAAGGATTTGGAGAAATAAAAAGAGACCAACAAAGAAGAAAATAGAGGATTTGCAGCTCCAATCAAGGATCTTAAAAACCACCTTCAACAACTCTCTATTTGGAAATTCTGTTTGTAAATCATAAATAGCAATTGTAAGAATGAGGAAGCTCGAACCACTTTTGTAATGAGAATTTGAGTTGTAGGCGAGGAGGAAAGCTCAGATCTAGGTTTTGAGGATTTTCTTTTCGAAATCTAATCTTTGTATTGAAGGTTGAGATTGCACTTTTGCAACTCCTTCCCTTTAGTGACAGAGCTTATGATTTGGGAAAGATTGTTGGAGATTGAATCAAGGAATAGAGCAAAGAGACTAGGTTCTATCAATTTGTATTTAAATACTTTTATTTGTAATACAAATTTCATCTTTGATGGCATATCTGTGTAAATTCTTTCATATTGTGCACTTTTTTCTTGTGTGAGAATTATTATCTTTCAGATTAGCTACCTGATCTGTTAGTTTCATAGATTTGTAATTAATTTTCAATTTCCTCAAGAAATTAAATCGAATTTTTGAGTTACTACTTACTCAGAAATTCGCTAGCTAAAATAGATTTAATTACCATGAGAATTGAGTGAACTATTTCCTAGTTTTGGTGGTTAATAATTCATTGTTTGCAATCTATAAACAAATCATGTCTTGCACTCACTATATGAGTTGTTAGAACTCTTTCTGCAGTATGATATTCATCACACGAGGGGCATGTTAAAGCCTCATTCATTTAATCACCTTTCTCTCATTTGAGACTAGATCTACATCTTCCTAATTAAGATAGATTTATTTTTATGTCACTTGCATCTTAAAGTAGATTTTCATTTAGATTTAAATATGGAATTTTATAAGTCCCCTTACACAAGGGATAAACTATAGCGTGGCTTAGATAAGCCCTCAATTCAGCTTGAGGACTACTTGAAAGCATGCAACAAGAAGGTAAGTTCAATTTCTCTAATTAGAAGTACTACAAGTCAACACAGGGAGAGAGGGGGGCTAATTGGACCCATTAGAACCAGTCGGATCCATCATTTAAATGGATAAGGGTCTGATTTAGGACTCTAATCAAATGGCCTTCCCAGATGTTGATGAGGTCATTTTTGGCCATAAACACTCAATTAGCTTGTTCATTTCCTCTTTAATGAATTTGATGTTTAATTTATTATATGTACTACTTCAGGTCGGATTGTTCTTTAGTTTTGATTTTAACTCTTTAATATTGTCTATCAAGGTGCAATTTTCTTCATGTGTTGATTATTTCTACTTTTCCATTTCTTGTATCCTATATTTCATTATTTTTAGCTTCGTCTCGAACCTTACTAGTTTATTTTCTAACGATTTGAATATGTTTTCAATCATTGTAACTAATTCTATTCCATGTTATATCTATCTTTCTTCTCTCCTATTTTTTATCAAATGAAAATGATCATAAATACTTTCTAGGCTGACTTTGCTTGACCTTCCCTTATTAGGTGGAGGTTTTGACATACGGGGTAAATTACTTGTATTTTTTTTTAAATAAAAAGAAAAAAAGGAAGAAGGAAGAAAATATATAAAGCAACTTATGTGCATGGTTTATGAGTGACATACCATTGAGGGCATTGAGATATACCTAAGACCACATAGATAAGGTTTGAAAGTGTTATATACCCAAGATCACAGAGATCAATCCTTCAATAAATATTTTACTCTATCGAACAACTAATATTATACGAGTTTCATAGAGGAACCATGCGCATAGAGCTCATATGATATATTTCAATCCACCATAGAGCTCATGTGTCTAATGTAAAGCTTCATATTATAGACATAAATCCATCCCAAAGCTTATGTATAATACCATACTTGTCTATAAATTCATCATAAATATTCATATGATATATTTCAATCCACTTATCGACTCTCCAACTCTGAAGAGTTAGAATTTTTGACTTGATCCTGCCCTCGTTACCTGGTCACACTCCTATGGGACCCCCATGGGCGGGGGGGGACTCTTTCAAAAATATAGTCATTGGGCGCTCTTCGCATCAACAAGCGTAGAAGTCCAATAACATAGAAAACCAAAGTACTATGAAATCAAACCCTAGGAAGTAGACGACAACCTCAACCTTAGAATCGGCTAGCCAATCACAAGCAGCTGGTCTATTCCATGTGCAGGCTCAAAAACCACATCTCTTAAAGATTCCAACAACCAAGATTGGCTCCACAGTGGAGCATATGAAGGAGCACTAGTTAATTTGTAAGTTTGTTGGACCTTGGCATTCAAAAAAACTTCTAATAAATCAGCTCAGGGAGACCTAGACTATTGATGCAGATGCATAACTCAAACTAGGTTTTAGGCATCTTTTCACTATCATTTTTAATAATGTGAAAAATCGAGATAAAATCCTCTAGGGAAGTCCCTACTTCATGAAATCTATCAGGTTGTACATGAAACCATGGGTTCCAAATTTTTACCTTGAAAAAGAAATTTCTCATGCCTACCCACATGGATCCACCTATATTCTATGCAGCAGGAATACTGGGATATGGAGATCCTAACCCAAATCAAAAATAAACTAGGGAACTTAATAATGTTATTAGATATTACCAAATAAGGAAGATATACAACCGATGCTAGGATATGTGTATATCTGGATCTCACAAAACCCCTGCCATCAAGCATGGTCTTAAGCAATGAGGAAAACATATGGGAGAAACCAATTAATTATGAGAAAATTATGTTCAAATGTTTCCATTTTCATGCTTACGAACACCTGTTCAAAGACTGTCTAGATAATCTACCTTAGTCACCAGAATTAGGATCAACACCCACCAATCAAGTATCTGTAGAATGTGATTTTACGATAGTGAACAATAAAAGTAGAGATACCCAGAAACCAGGGGAACACTCATGCATATAAATGAATCAATAGAAAAATAGATATACAGTGCTATAGAATGCAGAAAAAGAGGAAGTAGATCCATAGACGGTACCATCAGATGTTCGCCAACTACAACTAGATACCCAAGGAGAAGCGTCTAGAGAAAACAAGGATTCAATTCACTCATCCAAGGAACATAGTCCACCAAGATCTAATGAGAATCAGGAGGTTCCAACCCTAATGGATGAAGAGGAGATATTAAATCTAGATCTAAAGAACATGGGCCTTCATAAAATAGTGAAGGAATGGGAACACAAAGACCTGACCACTATCCTGGAAGAACAAAACCAACTAATTTCCCAAGCTTATCTAAAACATCAAGATATGCTTCTCAATAGGGCTAATATGCAAGGTAACTTTATTTCACTAGAGCATGTTTCCTCATCACAGGGGGTCAAACACAGTGTTCTTCTAGAGCATGTTCTATCAATTAAATAACCTAAGAAGAAGGGACACAAAACCAATAGTCAAATACGCCAATACCTAAGGTAATTTCTTATTAACATGGGAAGAGTCATTTCCCTAAACATTATTTTCCCCCCTCTCAATAGTTCCCAATGATGAAATTCATATCCTGGAACATCGGAGGCCTTAATGGAAAATCCAAACATAGAATCCTTAGAAATATGATATCTAATGAAAAATAAAACATTCTTGTCCTTCAAGAAACCAAATGCTCATACGATGGACTACATAGTCAACTCCTTTTGGAGAAAAAGTGACTTCATCACCCATTTCTTTGTTGGAGCCTCTGGGGGTTTGGCTATCCTTTGGAATCCTATTACAGTCAATATTAAAGAAGAGGCTTCTCTCTTCAATTCATTCATTGACAATTCCAAGTTGGTAGACATCCAACCTTCCAATGAAATTCACACTTATAATAACCAAAGGGGAAGACTGCAACAAGTGGCCTTGAGGCTTGACCGCTACCTCAGCTTTTATTCACTTCTCCTAGTTGAAATATGCATGGACTTTTTCATTCTCCCCTATCACGACTCAAATGATTGGATGACCCTCCTTCGTTTAGGTTGGTCTAACTCACCTCATGTCAGACCTTTTCGATTTGAGGAATTTTTGCTTCACCACCCAAACTTCATAACTAATATGGAGACATGGTGGAAAGAATCAACCTCCATCTTAGGCAGAATCATGTAGTGTAACCACACCTCCCATATTTACCCAATTTCACTAGTCTACCAGAGTAAAAATGAGACAAAGAATTACTATGACATGGATTGACCTCCAAGCTCTAGTTAAGGATGTGGGGCATACAACTGACCACAAATTAACATCCCACAAGGGCTACAAGTCACTCGAAGGCTAAAAAACCACCCCAGGTGACCAAACCCTAAGATGGGACTTCTTTTCTGACAACATAACCCCCAACCGCATGCATGCAAGACCTCCATGAGTTATAAACCTCCAATTGCATGCTCAACACTGCCTCCATGCGGTTGTGACCTAACTTGCCCAGTTCATTGGTTGTGGTCCTGAGATCTAAGCTGCAATTCCAAGTCAGCCCCCAGACCACTTCCTAGAAATTCATGATACTTTCCAAAATCATTATTAACATGATAACAAAGACAAAATTTCAATCTTGAATCAAGAACTTGACCTAGACTACCTAGAACAAACTAGACATTTCGTCAAAGGCATGGAAAACATGTAAGATACTAGTCATGAATTCATATCTAATCATAGGAGTCTAAAACTTATATGAGAATCACCAAGAAGTTTTAATTTGCTCTTATAATAGCTACAATAAAATTTGTTAGTCCATGCATTCATCAACCATTCATACACTCATCAAAACATGTCAAGAAACATAAGTAATATACATCACATAACCAACATAGAAGCCATCGCAACTCAACCATAATATCGGCATCATAACCAATACATATGCTCATCAACCACAACTAAAAATACATCTTATTAATATATGAAAATGCCAACCAAGTCATGGATTTCCACGTACCACCTGACCATATATTGGATTGAACCAATTCTCTCTTTCATCTAATCACCCCTATGGCATATTCCAAGCATGAATGCAGGATCTCATGGAATAAACCAAACTAGGGCCCCCAGAGGCAAAACCACCGCAACCCTCAACCAATGATTCCCCATCATAGCCGGAAATCACTAACACCAACCAGATTGGTCTCTACCCAAGTTTTCCAGGGCTTTATCAAGTAGTAACTCAACCCATAGCCTTCCAAGGCTCCAAAGAATTTGTCCAACCCGGCTCTAGGGACAGTAAATCAATCCACTAAGGGCTCCAGAGAGTTTATTTGAACCTATAATCTAGGACTAGTAACTCAACCCAATTTTTTCTAGGGCTTTGAGAGCCATAAGGAATTATGAGCACCAACCAGAAAATAATCAAGTGGAACAACCCACAACACCATGGCTATCTAGGAAATGGCAAGGCAAGGCTAAAACCATTATCACTCCATACAATCCTTCATGCCAATGACAATATATAACCATAAAACCACATGCATGTACCATGCATCCATAAATCAACAAGGAAATCACCCATGCAACTTGTTACCTACAAAGGAATTTAACTATAGTTGTTGATCAACCTATTCACGTGTGCTTTCCTTCTTTCCTTTTCCTTCTTTCTTCAAATCCAAGTGAATACTAGAGTTCTCCAAGCATGCTCCAAGGATGCTTCAAGACTTCTCTAAGTGTGCAAGAGTATGAGAGAATGAGAGAATGAATTAGAGAGCCAAATATTGAACTGACAAAAGCCATGAATTGATCCTCATAAGAATTTTTATCATTAAGACCTCTATTTTCTTCATTTTCCTTTATTTTTCCTTCAATTTCCCTCTCATGCAAATTTGTGTCCTTTCACCTTCATTTTCTACTATTTTCATTTATTTTCATAAATAAATGCCAATTAATGCCTCTTTTCCTTTTCCAATTTCCTTAGCTATAAATAAACTGAAGTGATACCCACTAGGATGTTTTTCCCACTATTCAGCTTGGAATATGTGTCCCATGACCTTGGTATTGTTTTTTTTACATGGAAAATCAACCAGGGGTTGTTACAAACCCCTCCCCCTTGGGGGAACACCGTCCTCAGTGTTTTATGACACCTATGATCAACAAACCACTAAAAACAAAACATATTGGCCATGGAGCTTTATAACCTAGCTCGTTGCAGTATTTACAATGACAACTGTTGAAAAGATGAAAATCATACCATTTACTGGAGCTTTATAATAGAACTCATTATGATATTTGCTATAACAACATCATATGCTCGTGTACATTTGCTTCAACCAGCTATTAGTGTGAAATTTCTTGGAAGGTGTACCAAAAACACTTCACTTAAGTCACTAGGTGACAGGTGACCCTAAAACAAGTTGATGGCTGCTTGCAATTCATATTTGCAATAAAAATGGAAAAACCTACAACAAAATGTATAGACGATCCAGAATAGAAATAAGCAGTGAAAATATCGAATGCAATAACCCAAATGGAAAGACTTAAATTGATCAAATATTTTATTAAAAACAGGTAGTGAAGGAGATCTATATATGGGTTTGTAAATCCCCCTCCATGGGATGGGTCCTTTGATGTCCTTGATGCTTCATAAAATGATATTCTCGCTCAATATATGAAAAACTCAGGCAAAAAGTGAAGAATGTGAATGGGAGCTCAAAGAAAAAGGATGATAATGGTGACAATGATTATGATCATGGTGAAGAATGAATGAAAAACCATTCTATTTATAACAAAGTTTTGAGTTAATCTCAAAAATGGAGAATAATAAAATAATATTAACCAAATCAAGATCTAACCACTTGAAATACTTTATTATATTTATTGGAGAGAGGAAAGACATTTAAAATAGTTAAATATATTTATTTAGAAATAATTGACAAATAAAATGATTTATTAATTATTTCACAAGAATTAAGAATGGTGTGAAATTGAGATAATTATTATATAGTGATTTAAAAATTATTCTAATAACAAAAATAAGTAAAATTAAATAAATAGTGATTTATTTAATTATTCCTAAGGGATTAGTCAAATGTGATAAGGAACAATTATTTAAATAATGATTTAATAATTATATATAGAGAAAATTAAATAAATGATGATTTATCTAATTATTCTCATGGGGGTTTTTTATTTAAATTAGAAAATAATTTAATAAAAGTGGTTTACTAAATTTTTTCCATAGTGAAAGTGATTTTAGTATGGTAAAATTAAATCTACATGGTGTCTTTCGATCCACCGAGTTAGAAATGGAGCGGTGATCAATTTTTGGTGATAACACCAACAAATAATCATATTGTCTATGGAGCTTTATAAATTCAGCTCGATACAATACTTACAATAATATACACATATACATATGCACATTTGTTCTAACTAGCAAATAAAAGGATATGATGCTCGCATCAATTAACAAGGGAATCCAGAGGCTCACACCTCCACCCTCAAAGTAGTACCAAGATTCACCTCTTTCCTAGAAAGTCCAGAATTCACAACCAAAGTCAAAATTGCATCCAATGTCTAGTGCTACGATGCTTGTGCTACCTTTCTCTCATTGAACAGTTACCAGCTCATTGTTCCAGGGCACACTCCCAATGTGCTTCTGATTCCATCTAGCAATGCCAATGACCAAAAAATTTCATTCCTCGACCTTCCCTTGTCTGCTACATAGTCCCTCGGGAAATCCAGTCACCCTCATCCATGCAATCACACACATTCCAAGTTCTGCTGACATCCCCTTTTCTACTAAATAGTCCATTGGGAAATTCATCCCTTGGTAATGTTTCTTTGCATTGGAAAGTCCAAAAACCAAGGCATATTCTTGCCTCAAAACCATCATACTGATCATAGCATGATCATGGAAATCAATGGAAACTATTGGGTACCAGTGTCCCACAATGGCCCTACTCTGAATGTTTTACCAACATACTGTTACATGTTCCAATTCCTTTCACTATTGCCGCTAACATTCTTATAGCCAGTTCCAACCACCCAAAATGTGAATTTTCCATGCTTTCCTATACCAAGCACATAATTATCATTAGATTCAAAATGAATTGAAATAAATTCAAGTCATACCTTTTGGTAGCTCATTAATAAGGTACACCTATAATTCTGTTTACTTCCTATCACACTAACTCTTTGATCAAATCATCATGCATAATCATATCCCATCTAGTTAGCTTGAAACACGACCATTAGAAATCATAATCATAAACCACATGAAAACATCATAAATCAGAATCATAGATCACATACATAATTAAAAGCTAAAATAAAATATTGATACTTATCCTCTAGTTAGTTCTTTGGTTCCACCTTTGTTCTTTATCCTTTCCGTACACTCACCAAATCAGTTACCTAACCTGGAAAGCACCCAATGCCTTTTCTTCTCTTCAATCACATACACATACACACAGTGTACGTCACATGTATACACCCACACACCGTGTACAACACCACATAATATATACACCTACACTCGATGTACAATGCAACACACACTTGATATACAACTCAACACACACCTGGTGTACAAAAAAACACATATGCCTATATCCGGTGTACAACATAGCACATACACTTGGTATACAACATAGGACATACACCTACATCCAGTGTACAAAAAAACACATACACCTACACTCAATGTACAACACATGTGTGACATGTACAAAATACCACATGTACAACATGTACACAATGCCACATGTACAACATGTACATAGCACAACATGTACACAACACAACATGTACAACAGGAGCATAGAACCACATGTACATAGTGCCACATGTATAATGTGTACACAACACCACCTACACAACATGTACATAATACCACATATATAGAATGCCACTTGCACAATGTGTACACAACACCACATGTACACAACGCCACCTGCATAGCATGTACAGAACACTATCTACATAGTGTATACACAACACCACATGTACAACATGTACACAACACCACATTTACAACCTATGCATAACACCACATGTACACAACAATGCATGTACCACATGTACCTAACACCATATATACATTTTACAAGCCATTTTGTCCCATTTGGTCAATAGGCGTAAAAATATGATCAATCAATATCCATGACCACTTTGTCATCATCCCTTAATAAAGCCCTAAGCATGACCTCTCCAAAAAGTCTGAATTTTTGGGACAAATTCCTCAAAATCATCATTTTTGGCCCCAACACACCTTGCTTCCTTAGCCACCTGTGTTCAGCCCTGTTTGCATCCTTATTCACATGCACTGGTCAACACCTATTTCTCCCTTTTGCAAGTGGATTGATTCTATAAATTCGAGAAAATTAAAAAATATTCCAAAGTTTCCTCTTCCAGAAGCTTCCAAGGTTGTTTTAACTATTTACCATGGACAAGGAGCTTGAATCCTATCTGATCCTATCTTGGATACTTCACCTCTTATCCCTTGAGCTCATCCTCCCATCATATGTGGATCTCAAGTCCATAATGGTAAATCCTAAACAACCACTCTTCTCCTATAAATTTTCTATCATCCATAGCATCATGGTTGGATTTTGGAGATTGATAGTTCCCTTATGCTGCTTCCTTGAACCTAAAGGAGTTATCATACTCATGTTTTAGGGTTGATATTGAGGTGTGCTTTTTTACAGAGAAGAATAAGTCAACTTGGGGAGATATTTATAGGCTCAACTACTATGTGTGGTTGTAAACACTCTCCTATTTATATTAATACAAAGAGTATCTTGTTTTTCTATCTATGTTGTGTTATGTTTATACTCATGTATTTCAATGTCATTTTGATTCATTAAATAAATACTTTAGATTATGATGTTGGATCCTTTTCTTATTTTAGTCATGTGTGTAGGTTCTTATTATAGCACTTGTAGCTACAATTGGAGATTACAAGCTAGGAGGAAAGAATGGATTACTTCTAATTCCAGGTAGGCTTCTTTCCCATTCTGTAATTTTTCTAAGGAAAACTTCATGATTTTTTTCTTCTATTGTTCTAGATCAAACCACTAGACCTGGGGATTTACCTTTACCTGCAATCATCAAAAATACACATAACAAATTGGAGACCATATTGGGGACAATTCTTCCCTTAGTGGTTTCCTTGACCTTAGCATCTTTTTCACCTCTTTAAGTGACCTTGATTTATTCACTTAGACATTGATTGACCCTAGAAAAACACCTTCTCTAATATTTCAGTTTTTTATGTCATGATTTGGTCGAATCTTAAGTAGCACACCCCCTGGTCTAGAGACAGAGTGATCTAGTGCACTTTCTCCTTCTATGTACCTACACCGCAAAGCACTGGTTCTTGTTTTGCACTTGCGTTGATTTTGTAAGATGCAAAAACATTCTTCTCTTGCCTTGCCCTCTGATTTTCTTTGTTCCAACTTATTTTCCACCTATTGTTGAGTGTGTCCTTGTCTCTAAAAATCCTTAAATTTGTTTTCTTTAGGTTTTATTAGCCTTTGATAAGAATTTGTTTGGATTTTTCTTTGTTCTTGTCAATTAGGTCTTTTGCAAACTTTTTCTTGATCATTGATTGTTTGAATAAATTGATATTACATTCATCATTCTGTGTGGTTTCTCTCATCAGTGATTCAACAAGAATCTTAGTTTTTATTTCATTTAAATATTAAGAGGATTGAAAAGAAAAATCTCATCATTTTGCATTTTGCATTGCATTAAGGGTTTTGTGTGAAATTGGAAATTGGAACAATTATATTTGGGGAATCTACTTAGCAAATATTGTTTGTTACATATTGTATGCTACATTACTCTTTGTTTCTTCTCTTTCATACATATATTTTCATTGAAAAGAAAATGTTTCATTTTATCATGTTAGATTGCATTTTAGGATATTTGGGTGAAATTCATGGTGAATCTTCAAAATTGAAACTTAATTCAAGATAAAATTTTAAATTTACTCTATCAATCTTAAGGAGAATTTGGAACATTAACGAAAACATTTAGAGGTCTAGGCTAGAGACATGTTCTGGTGTATTTAAGCATAGAAGCTGTCAATTTTTTATAGCGTTGCATTCTAGGGGTGATGTCCCTTTGCAAATACATAAGTGTATCAGATAATTCTCCACGTACCTTTTGATTATATTGGATGGCTCTCCACGCATGAAAATTACATGGGAATTCTCTCATCATACGATTACACATTAAACAACACTACTATGGACTACGCTTCCACATACCTCCAGGTATATTTTGGAAGTTGCCACTAGGTTTCTATCTCACAATAGGTAATCGAGTCAGTTCCCTTGTACACTGTGATATGCCAAACACAAAATTTAGTGATATTGCTTGCAAATATATAAATACTTAGTTTACCAAGGTGGCATATCGTAGTTCACGGTGACCTGGTAATATTTTTTTCCTACTTATACCTTTTATTTTTATTTTTTTTCTTTAATTTCTAAAATCAATTAATTGATTATGGAAACTCCTCTGATGGGAATCCTAGTCCTTTTCCTCCTTTTGGAAATATTTTTTCTCCTTCTATGGAAATTTTGTCCCTTCCTGGATTTACCATTGGTTTTCCAATTTGGTTATTTTAAACCTCTTTAGTTCAGAATGTCCAAACTGCTTCTCAACCAGGTAGTCCTCCACTTGAGCAACATAAACTTCAAGTTGATCCTAAAGTTGACCCTTTCTTTCTTCACATGGTGTTTCTTCATCCCTTTCTTCCACCTCTCCTGGTGAAAATCCTGATTCTAGTAACTAGGAAGCTAAGAAGAAGAAGTAAAGGATGAAGAAGAAGAAGCAAAATAAGCAGGGGGGAACGAAGCAACCATTGCTACCAATGCAACTAGTATGGAGGAACTTTCCAATCAACCCCACAAAGTTAAATTCCCTTTCAAGTTAGGTAAGGGTTTCCACCTGCTTAAATATTTCCTTGTAATTCCACAAGTATTAGAAGTGTGGTCCATAAGCTCGCATCATCCTTTGTCATCAGCCTCTGGAGATCATGCTGGTGATAAACCTTTAATTAGTGATGGTAAGATCCATAAGGAAAAGGGTAAAAATTAAGTTTCCTTGTAGGTTATATGAAGGGAATCATCCTATTCACCTTTATCCTTATATGTATGAAGCCTCAAAAGTGTTGGAAAACCTTACAACTTCTTAGCCTTGACTTCTAGTTGGTTATCAAAAGCTTTCTCCCAAACCTCCACTAGTTGATGAAGTGATTGATCAAAATCCATCTCTAGTCAGTCTCACTCTCTCTTAATGTGAATCCAATGAGTCCATTCCCGACTAACCATTGGTTGAGAAAATGGTTGACTAGACTTCACCTTTAGTTGATCATACCTTTACCAAGAGAGTTACGTTCACACCACTCAGGTTCTTCTCATTTCTTCAGGTTATAATGAACTAGGGGGAAATCATATTATTCTAATAGCACAGGGTCGTGACAATCCTCCCATTCCCATGGCACAAGGAGATAGTCCTCTTGTTACCACGACACAGGGGGGAAATCCTCCCATTCCCACAACACAAGGTGACAATCCTCCCATTCCCATAGCACAAGGGGGAAATTCTCTCATTCCCACCACACCCCCTCTAAGTAGTATGATCACTTCCTTTGATTAGAGTCGACTGGTAGGATATTATCTTCATCCTTATGTGCCCTTCCATATCAGAGTACAATCTTATAATGTTCACGTACTTGACACAATCATAGATGAAGGTGTGTATATTAGTATTTTATCCTTAACTATTGGAAAGATTTTGGTTCTCTACAGCTTGTTCCTATTATCGAGAATATGTTGGGTTTTAATAGAAGAACCAGTCAACCATTAGGGATCCTTCCCTAATTACCCATTACTTTGGGAGGTAATATTGTCAATATCAATGCGATGGTAGTCCAAGGCTCTTTGGAGTTTAATTTACTCCATGGGCATGACTATGTTTATGACATCGTAGATCTTGTCTCTTCACACTTTCGTGTAATGTGTTTCCCTAATGAAGGAAGAATCATCACCATTGGGCAGCTTTCATTCATTGGTCCTAATTTGACTCCTAATCAACCAACTTCCCTAAATGGTCCTTATGTGCAAGTGGTATCTCCCCCACCACAGGTTAATTATGTGGCAACCTATCCCATTCCCTTACCTACTATTGAAGAGGAGCCTCTCATTGCAGTTTGCACCACTTCTTCTGACATAGATCTAGTAGGCGATATGGTGCATCATTTAATGGGGTCATTAGAGCCTGATATTTCCATTAGATCCCTTGATATGGATTCCTTCTAGAGCATAGTCCTCCCATCTAATGAGAACCTATTGGAATCCATGGCCTCTTATGGTCCATGATCAAGATTCCATAGTAGAGGTCCATGTCTTGTGTCAAGCTCATTAAAAAATGAAATAAGGTCTCGGAGCGGAGTTCTTTTTCATGTGTCAATCTCGTTGAAAAATAAAATAAGTTCCCAAAGAAAAGATCCTTGTGTAAATATCCTTAAAAAATGAAACAAGGTGTCGGATTAGATTTCCTTTTCTTGTGTCAATCTCGTTAAAAAAATGAAACAAAGTCTATGAGCATAATTATTTTTCTATGTCAAGCTCGTTAAAAAATCAAACAAATCCCCTTCCAGTTTGAGTCTTTGATTAGATATGATAAATTCCTAGTCGAGTATTTCACTTGATCTCGTAAATGAACCTTCATTCCATCCACCTATTGGTAACAAGTAGTCTACATAGGTGAATTAAATGAGGCATGGGGTCCATGTACCTATAATCACATCATTATCATGGGCGCATGAAAACTTATATCCAACATATTTTTCTCATCCTATCCTTTGTAATTGTTATTTTTATCAGCCTGTTTATGCCAGCTGAGCCTTAATTTTCTCTTTCCATCGTCGCCATTGGCTTGGACGATCATACACTTTCACTTGGTTTTTTACCCTTTCCCGAGGAACTGCTGTGATGAGTGGTATTATTAGCTAACCTCTTGACCTTTTCATGTTTTGAGAAGTTCCATCATGACCAAAAATAGTCGCTACCCTTTATACCACTCATTCGTCTAGGAGAAGTTCTCTTTCATCTCTTTTCATACTCTCAAAACATGAAAACATTGTCAAGCACTTGTCTTTTCAAAATCATTAAAGTAAATGCAAATATTTATGCCCAATATAAGTTTAACCCTTTCCTGGACTGGGATAGACTATTTATGAAAAATAAATAGCTTAGTCAAACATGGCTAAAAGGTTCTCCTAAGTATCATTTTCTTCCTTTTCATACTCAAGAAACAATTCTACGAAAAGGAACCTTTGGAGTTTTCCTTTTCGCCTCTTTTTCAAAATATCTAAACATGAAAAAGGAGTCAAGTTACACTTTCGCTAGACCCATAAAATAATAAAAAATCGATGGAATCATTGAACATGACAGGACCAAACCAATCTTTCTCCGGGTTCTTAAAAAATACTCAGAAGGATTCATTCGAAGGATGAACTTATAGATCAAGCATATGTTATCCTCCTCAAGATTGTCAAAAATAAAGTGGCACTGACTAGAAATGGTTGGGGAAATTGGGAAAATAGGGTACTCGACCTATTAATGGAAGTGAATCACTCTTGAACATGACACTCTTTCACTTCATCTTCATGACTATTGGGTTGGGAAATCTACTTGCCTCTTTGGTTCATCACACCATATCAAAACCTCCATATTCAGTTGTGGGTCAATGCTGCCAACCCCATAAATTATTGTCGATATGTTTAAGAGAAGTCCTTCAGTTGATATCTACTGCAATATTCTTAAGCCTTCATTCATGTCTGTCATTCCTGAACTAGTTCCACATCAACATCATTCTATCTCAAATCTTGATACCCTTTTTATGTCGTTGACGAGGGATACATCAAGGCCCTCTTGGGACGGGTAGCTTCCTATTGACGTCAGCTCATTATATAGGAAGTTGAATTAGAAAATCCCTTTGGTACCTTAGATCTTGCATACATCAATGGAAAGTTTCCTTGCTCTCGGCAACAGGTTTTCATCATTGGACTTCAACTGGAATATTTTGTGTGGTGTTTGACTTTAGATCCTTCATTCACACCATACAAAATCTACTATGGTACCTTGAGATCCATTAACATCATTGGAGGCTTCTCTCGCATATATTAATGACTCACATCATTGGTCGATAATCAGCTGGTGTCTACATTGTTCGACTCCAGCTCATTTGTTTGCATAGTTAGACTCATATATTGAACAATAGAGTGAACGAGATAAAAGGCCTCAGGTCCAGTTCCATCCATCCAGACTATGATTTCATGATTAATATAATATTACAAAGTATGATGGCTATGATCATGCAGACATTCATCCAAGCATGGGTCCACACTTTGTCATCAATGGACGAGACTACTTTATCAATGTACATGTAATATTGGCTTATATGTTGAGTATGGGTATGCCTCCCTAAGAAATGATACCATGATGAAAATTCATTGTACCATATGATGATCTCGACCAATTGTTCTTTATTTGGACTTGTCACAAGGTAAATCACTTTAATCATTAGTCGTCGCTTCTTTGTACTTTAGGGGGCAATCTATTACAGGCCATTTTGTCACATATGGTCAATACACTTGAAAATTGGATCAATCAATATCCATCAACACGTTTTCATCATCCCTTCATGTAGCCCTAAGCGTGACCTCTCCCGAAAGTCTGTTTTCTTGGGAAAATTTGCTCAAAATCAGTGTTTTTGGCCCCAACGCACCTTGACTCCTTAGCCACTTGCATTTAGCACTAATTCCATCCTTATTCACCTACACAAGTTAGCACCTGTTTCTCCCTTTTGCTTCCTCTTCTAGAAGCTTCCAAGGTTGTTTTAATTATTTACCATGGATAAGGAGCTCGAATCCTATCTTGGATACTTCATCCTCCCATCATATGTGGATCTGAAGCCTATAATGGTAAATCCTAAACGACCACTCTTCTCCTATAAATTTATTTTCATCCATAGCATCAAGGTTGGATTTTGGAGATTGATAGTGTCCTTATGTTACTGCCTTGAACCTAAAGGAGTCATCATACTCATGAATTAGGGTTTATATTGATGTGTGCTTTATTACAAGGAAGGACAAGTCAACTTGGGGAGACATATACAAGATCGACCACTATTTATGGTTGTAAACTCTTTCCTATTTATATTATTACAAAGAGTGTCTTGTTTTCCTATATGTGTCGTGTTATGTTTGCATTCATGTATTTCAATGCCATGTTGATTCATTGAATATATACTTTAAATTATGCTACATGGATGTTGCATATCCTTTGCTTGTTTTATCCGTGTGTGCAGGTTCTAATTATAGCACTTGGAGCTACAAAGTAAGCTTACAAGTGAAGAGGAAATAAAGGATTTCTTTTGATTCCAGGTAGACTTCTTTCCCATTTTCTAATCTCTCTAAGGAAAATTTCATGCTTTTTATCTTCTATTGTTCTAGGTTACACCACTAGACCTACGTAATTCACCTTTGTCCACAATCATGAAAATTTTGCATAACAATAAAAAACACCATATGTACAATGTGTGCATCACACCAAATGTACACACCAATGCATATGCAACATGTACACAACACCATCTATACACAACAACGCATATTAAACATGTACACAACACTGCATATACAACAGGTACACAACACCATCTGTACACAACAATGCATATACAACATGTACAACATATATACAATAATAGTACTGCACATTGATATACCACACTAACTCTACCAAACAACCTTGCTTCTAGTGTCTTTCCACTATCCATTCTTGTCCCAACATGCCATAGATCACATTGCTTTCATTTAGATGATGTATCCCTCAACATATCCTATCCATAACATAAGCATAGGCAAGTATAAAAAACATAATATCAATTCATATCCACATGATGTTGACCTCATAGATCTGGTAGGGTTACACTTCCCACTTTATTCCTCATAAACCAAGAACCTCTTCATGCCATTCACCTGCATAAGCAATCATTCCTCCACAAGAATGATCCCTGATGACCCTATCACAAAATGACATACATGAATACATATATACATATAAATACATCGGCATAATATTCACAACATAATTACCAAATATGATAAGGTCTAGGTTAACAAAAATCCATTTATCTATGCACAACATGCACAACATTGAGAACAACAATTCCCAACTTAGCCAAGGATTTTTTTACCTTAATCCCATTTAATTTACCTTTCTGGTTACCTTTCTCATGATTTTCCTAACATTGTCCATTTATCCTAATGGAGCCAACCAATCCAACTAATTGTCATATTCTTGCTTTCAACTACCCTTATACATGCACTAGCTTCATCTGGTTCCTACATCACTTGTTTGGGTTCATTCACCTCTCACTGAGCTCCATTAACTTTCCTCTTCCCATAAAAAGTTCACAAGACCCTGAAAACATAAAAGGAAAGAGCAAGAAAAAAACAAGAAGAAAACCATGAAAATCAATAATAATATGACACCACAAACTAAGTGGCATGGCCATGCATGAGACACAAACAAAACTGTAACTCAAGCGCAAAAAAATAAAAAAGCACCGAAAGAACAAAACTAACAACAAACACCATGACTCAACCCCATGGGTTCCCAATGCTTCCAAAGGAAACCTCAACCCAAGCATTCTCCAATATTTCATGGCAGTCTCTTTTTCCATGCAACTCCGTGTGCCATACTTTTGTATACACATAATTTTTAGTACATAAATAAGCATAATCATACACAGTTACCTTACCTTGTTGTACCTAGAATTATGACCTATAATTGAACACGTACATGTATCACCTCTCAAGGGACTCCAACTCCTTGATGATTTCAACCATAAATTGAAACCAATTGTTATACCTTTCAAATACAAGTTCAAGAATATAACACATATCCACATGATTTTAGACAGAATCAATGTTAAGAAGACCTCATGTCTTCATGCAAGGCACTCATTCATTTGGAATTGCAGTTTCCAAACATAGCCAAAGGAATCTCACCCAATTCCTTTCTTTTACCTTTTTCCTTGATGCAATTGAGTCTTAATATATGCTATCACATCACTCAAATGTTAGTTATATAAACAAATCAATTGTTACTGTCTTGCTAATACTAAGCATGTTTCCTTGCAACCATTCACACATGTCAATCACATGTTCCAAAGATCAATGCATCATGTCTACTAACTAAAATCATCCTTTACCAAGACTAATGGCCATGTCATAATCAACTCATAGACAACAGTCATAATGATACAACTACCAACCACTTGCACTCAAGTACCTATAAGTTGTCTCAACACATATTGTGTTAGTATAACTATCTCAAAACAAGATCATTCCTTCATGTAATCTTATAGACACATACTCATATCATGAAATTAATAAAAAATTCAAACAACATGTAAACATACCATGTTAAATAAACCAAATAGAATACACAATAAAAACCATACCTCAATGTATCTCAAGGGAGGCTATAACATTTGAAAAGTCAGTTCAGATTAGTATGTCACAATATCACAAGTATATCGACTCATACTTGAATATCATAACCATAACCATATGCACAGTCAAATCTAGATTAGCACGATACATATAACATCAAGATATTATCTATATTGACCATAATCATCATGCATATGATCACATTGCAATAAACAATTTAACTACCAGGCATGACTAACCAACACATGTACATATGACCATACTTAATAACTGGTATCTATCATGCATGTAACCATAACAAAAATAAAATGATAAGACTTTATATAACCATAATGCATATAACAACCATTAACCATCATACCTACATTCCAAAACATAAAAGCATGTATGATGATCTTCTCTTATCCCAAGGTCTAGTGTTGCAACCTCACTTTAATAATCTACATCTCTTGCTCCATCTTAGCCAACATATCGGCATCACACATACCACAACATCAACCTCTACATGACAACACTAATCCAACAATGACTATCACAATGCATGCATAATGAAAACCCAAAAAACTAACATACATGCATGATAGACACATTCTACCCATCCAATCCAAGTGTTTAAACCATGCTCTGATACTAATTTGTAACCGCCCCTCCAAAATTTATCCAATTTCACTAGTCTACTAGGGTAAACATGATAAAAAGAGTTACTATGACATGACCTGGCCTCCAAGATCCAATTAAGGAAGTGGTGACTACAAAGAAATCACAAACTGACATCCCACAGGGGCTATAGGTCACTCAGAGGCTGAACAACCACCCTAGGTGACAAAACCCTGACCTAGGGATGCTTTTCTCATAACGTAACTCCCAATAGCATTCATAAAAAGGTCTCCATGTGGTTATAGCCCTCCAAGTGCATCCACAACACTACCTCCACGCGGTTGTTACCCAATTTTCCTAGTTTAGATGGAGCAGACCTGATATCTGAACCAAAATTCAAGGTCATCCTCCAAACCACTACCCAAAACTTCCTCAGAATTTCCAAAATCATCATTGGCATGATGAAAAATATAAACATTCAATCTCGAATCAAGAAATTTACCTACACTTCCTAGAACACACTATACATTTCATCAAACACATTGCAAACATGTAAGCTACAGGTCATGAATGCATATTTGATCATAGGAGTCTGAAAATTATATGAGAATCACCAAGAAGGTCTAATGCCCTCTCATAATATATGTAATAGCATTTTTTAATCCATGCATTCATCAACCATTCATATATTCATAAAAATATGTCAAGAGCCATAAGTAATATACATCACCTAACCAACATATTGTAACACCTTCCTCCCACATTTACCCAAGTTAACTGACCTATCGGGGTAAACATGTGACGAAGAGTTACTATGATATGATTCAACCTCCTAGATCACCTTAAGGAAGTGGAATCGACAATCCAAAAACTTATTGACTTGCCTCAGGTGTTATAGGACCCCTAAGAGCTAAACCACCCTTCCAGGCACCCAAACGTTGAGATAACCTTATTTTTCATTGATCTAGACTCCCATACACTGGAATAATACTGCCTAAATTCTATTATAACCCTCTAGTCACATGCATAATCCTAAAAGGGAGTGACTGCAGTCTTTTGCACCGATTGTTGTGCCAACGACCACAAGATTTGAGGCACCTTTTCAAGGCTAGTCTCTAGACCACTGCCCAGAACTTAATGAAACATTCATAAATGATAAATGACACAGGGGAGAATCCTTCCATACGAAATTAAATAATAAATTGACTTAACTAGGCCTAACCATTACATACATTTCATCAAATACATCATGCACATGTAATCTACAGGTCATAATTACACATCTGAACATAGGGATCTCATACATATCTAGCAATCATCAAGAAGGTTTGATGACCTCTCACAATAGTTGCATTAGCATCTATTAGATCATAAATTCATTAAGCATTCATTTACCAATCAAAACATGATGAGATCCGTATCTAAAGTCTGCCATAAAACCATGCTTACAACCAACATATAACCATAATCATATTAAATATAGAACAACCAACAAAGCCACTTCATAACAAGTATAAATACTCATGAAATACAAGAGGAAAAGAGCTCTTATTAACATATGAAAATCCAACGAAGTCAGGGACTTCCAAATACCACCCAACCATAGATTGAGCTAAACCAAATCTTTCTTTTAACCAATCACCTTCATGCCATATTCCAAGCTTGAATATGGGACTCACAACAAAACAACCATGGCTTCCTCATACTTTAACATGTATCCCTCCATTACCTATCAAGGGATTCCTAGGCCTAAAACCCTCATCTATACAACTAGGATTTACCGTGTATCCCACCATTACTGATCAAGGGATTCCTAGACCCAAACAAGAAAAATACACTATCATGCTTTAGCACAATCCCACCATTACCGGTTAAGGGATCACTGGGCCTAAACAAGCATGGATGGCTCCATATTTATTCACCAATAACTTGAGGAATTTTCTTGTCTCCACCCTCAAGATTTACCATGTATCCCGCCATTACCAGTCAAGGGATTCCTAGGCCCTTCAGAATTTTGTTAAGACCACCTCACCCCATTCCAAAAACATTTGGCAATCTAGCTCAACCAGCTGAAAGAACCCCATCACACCATCGTTATCCAAAAATGGAAAGGCAAGTTTGGAACCACTATCACACCTGGGAAAACCTATGCCAATGACAGTAAGAGAACCAAATACACACATGCATATGCCATGCATTCCAAAAATAGCAAGGAAATCGTACATGCAACTCAACACCTACAAGTGATCTCACTTTAGCATCTTGATCCAACTCTTCCTTGGTTGGTATCTACTTCCCTTTTCTTTCTTGTCCTTCCTTTGCCTTCCTTTCTCCAATGCTAGAGTGCTCCAAGAATTCTTTAAGTCTGCAAGAGTATGAGAGAGAGATAACAGAGAGAGAGCTCTTAAACTAAACTGACCAAAGGTTTTGAACTGATCCTCATAAACCCTTTTGTCATTGAGGCTTATATTTTCTTCAATCTTCATTATTTTCCTTCAATTTCCTCCTCACATTCAACTTGTGACCTTTCACCTTCCTTTTCTTCTGATTTCCTTTATTTTCATAAATAAAATGCCAATTAATGCCTCTTTCCTTTTCAAAGTATTTTCCATTGCCTTTTCCATTTTCCTTAGCCATAATAAACCAAATGAACACCCTTCTAGGATGTTTGCCCAACATTTAGCTTGGAATATGTGTCCCATGACCTTGGTCTTATTTTGCCTTTATTAACTTTATTATATGGATTTTTAGCTAGAGTTGTTATAGAACCCTCCCCCTTGGGGGAACATCGTCCTTGTTGTTCAATGACACCTATAACCAGCAAGACCACTAAAAACCAAAACATATTTACCATGGATTTTTATAACTTAGTTTGATGTAGTATTTGTTGGAATTAATATCACTACTGGGGGGGGTGAATCAATAGTGAAGGAGTTTATTATTTCTTAAATCCTTTTATCAAACTAACCAAGAATTAGTAACCCATCATCTAACACATGAATAGGTAGAAGATAAACATGTAAAAACACCATAAGAGAATCAGAAACATGCACATAAATGGACACAAGTTTTTTGGTGGAAAACTTTGTCCAAGGAAAAAACCACTCGTCACTACTACTGCTCAAATTTTTTATTATGCTGAACAAATTTTTACATAGAGTAGCTAGCACCCACTAGCTGGAAGATTCGACTCCGACAATAGTGTGCTTACATCCATCAACTGAGAAGTATTTACTCACATGACTCTACACATAAACATCTTTTGGAAGCCTCCACCACCAATGAGCCTCACCCAACATCCATTGGACTATCCAACCACCATTGGATTGATATTATCCTCATCTAATAATTTTCTTCTAGTCTTCGCAAGCATGAAGTCTCTACACCTCCAACTCCATGTGAACCACATTTCAAACTGAGTTCTCAAACTTTCTCACCGTGAGAAACCCAGTAACATCTCTAATATGAATAATAAAAGATGATATGCACACTCTAAACTCAACTACAAATGTATAATTATCTATGCAAATAATTGTAGCACTCACTCACTCCACCCATACATTCACACCATCAATCCACACTCTCAAAATTATATGTTAATTATTCTCAATAATCCTCCACATGAATACCACAGGAAAATACCATATTTATCCAATACCAACAACACTTGTACCATAACAAACTCCAATTCAATACCATGGTTATGCCAATACCATGGCCCCTTGTACCATGGTAATCTTTAGATGAATACCACAAGTGAATACCATGGTTATGTTGATACCACAGACCGTTGTACCATGGTAATGTCCGAGTCAATACCACGGGTAAATACCATGGACCTTTGTACCATGGTAATATTTAAATCAATACCATAGGTGAATACCATAATTATGTCGATACCATAGACCCTTCTACCATTGTAATCTCCTGGTCAATACCATGGGTAAATACCATGGTTATCACAATCCCACAAACACTTGTACTGTGGTAATCTCTAATCCACACACATAGCATCTGAATAACTGTAAAAGAAATCATATGCATAAACTCATACACAATCAAGCCAATTGACACACATACCTAGGTTGACATCAATGCAAACCATCAAACACTGCAACACAACACCTACATCACCAATGCACTTGCAACACAACCTCAATGCCAACAATCTCCCCCTTTGGCATTGGTGGTAACCTTAACTAAACCATCCATCTGTTATAGATATATTTGGGCACTGCAACCCCAATCACATATGTCAATAAGCCAAGGGCTCTTTAGTCCCTAAAAGTGTTGTTTCATACCCTAAAGGATCATTGTCAATTGATTACATCATTTCCCAGAAGTTCCACCTGAAAAACCACTCAGAACTGGCCAAAACTGGACCATACTGACTGCTCCATGGTCAGGGTGTGATGCATCTCACTTTCTACACACGGGGGGTGCAATGCATATTGAAATGGCCTTCTATAGGGTGCGATGAGCGAGAATAGACAAATGGCAGAGACAGTTTGCTAAGTGGATGATCATGGAATCTTCCACAAACTTCTCATATGACACTTGCCTCTCTGAATTCGCCTAGGGATGAGTAAGAGATCAATGAAATCTCCAAGTGGAACCAAGAACTATTAGTGGAATGGCACTAATAAAAAACCTAGAGTTGACTCACACCCTTGCAAGACATCTATAAATGGATCCCTCATCTGAGAGATCTAGAGGCTGGAATTTTTTAATCTGTAAGGAAGTGCTGTTGGTTTGTTGGTGAGAAGAGACATTGCATTGTTGGGTGTTTTGCTTGTTCATGAGGTGAAGAGGTCTTCTACAATTGGGAGGATGATGCTGGATCAGACAGATGGGTTGTAATCCTATCTTACATTACTATTAGTAAAGTTCTTTGAGTTTTCCTCCATATAATCATGTATTTGTGAATTTTATTGTTTATGAATGCAATTGTACGGCCAATGTGTTTCTGATTCCGCATTGTTTATGATGTTTTAGATGGAGATGCTTTGATGGTTTGCTGTTACTTTGACTCTACAGGTACTCTTTGAAGCGGGACAAGTAGGAGAGGAGTGGCAAATTCTATCAAGGAAAGGAGAAATCAAGCTAGGATCAAAGTGAAAGATCCAGGTTGGTCCTCTTTTCTTCTCTCTAATCTATCACACTTAAAGGAACTCTTGAAAGCTTTCATTGTTTGTTTCTAAGATAGCTACTGATCTTAGTGGGACTAGCAGTTCGAATAGACACTAGTTTTCCATGAAAAAAAATGGCGACTCTGCTGGGGAACGAATAGTTTGTTTTGTTTGTTTATTGTTTGCTTTATAAACTATAGACGAAGCCTGAAGTTAGCCAGCTAGCCTTCAAAAAGCCTTTGCTATGCAATTGCGAAGTAGATGAATGTTGCTTCAGTCAAACTCTAGGTTGGTTTATGAACTGAACATCTGACTTACAAAGCATTCTAAGTGCCCTTGTGGTAGCTCAAAACCTCATCAGATCTTACCCTTATGCTTTGTTTTTACTATCCATCATTACTCAGCCTAAATCACTGAACTTAGCTGCAAATTTTGAGCAAAAACCAAGCTTAGTTTCGCTCCTTGGTCCATCGCACTGTCTGTAACTGTGCAACCTAGATGCATCACACCTCCCGTGTGTTGCAGGTGAGATGCATCCCTGTTTCCTTGTGTTACAGGTGCGATGATTGAGTGATACTGTTTTCTTTTCTGAAAATTGGTTTTTCCTCCTTGTTTTCAGCTTTATTCAGTAATTTTGCTATTCATGATCAGTATCTTCTTGCTGGAACCTTCTTCCTTCACATATCTCAACCTCCATCAGATAGGAATTATAAATGTTTTTGTGTGTTTTTCGATCATTTACAGTCTTCCTTTGTCGAAAGTAGCCTAATCGAACTGTCGTTTTTGATGCAAGTGTCGTAATTGTCATTCTAAATCAAAAGAAGAGTGTTGTAAAGTATTCCTCTTCTAGATAGTTGATTGTACTTTCATCATTGTACTTGATTTTTAAATTATTAGTATTTGAAGTGTTGAAAACAGTTTTCAATTCGAAATCAAAAAGTATCGTCTTAGTCTTCCTTTCATTTTGAAAAGAAATTGTGAGTAATGTCGCTTTGAAAGAAAATAGTTCAGATCTGTACTTAGCTTTCCTTTTTGGCATTCACACATTAAGGGAGTAGAAAACAAATACATGCATGTGCATCTACATTTTGAATGAATGCGAAATTTGATTTAGGAAAGTGCATTTAGTGTGTGCTCTGTGCTCTCTACTGAAAGAAAAATCGTAATCTTCTTTCCTTTGTAGCTAGGATTTTCATTGCTAAAAGAACATAAATGATTGTTTATCATTTTAGATTGCATATTTAGGAATTTCACATCTACATCACGCAGTGAACCTTGAAAGACAAACTTCTAAGCAAGATCAACTCTAAAATAAACCTCAATGAACATAAAAATGCTTTGGAACCTAACACAACACATCTAGAAATCGAGGCTAGAGACGTGTTCTGGCGTCGTAAAACCTGGTAACTATCATCTTCATCGAAGGTTGGGTGATTCCTCCTATTTTATACGACAAGTGCCAGTACGGACTTGTGCTCCCCGTACCGTCGAGTATATATTGGGAGACTACAATAGGATAATATCCTTTATCCTTAGGAAGCCGTGTCTGTCGCCCTATCGATCGCAATGCGTTGAACACATCATTCAGAAAGATTAACTGCCATACATAAGTCCTTGGTAATTTCTCTATCATTTATCACCAAGGTGTATTTTGCAGTTTTGCAATCGGTTTGGTAATCCCTCTGTCTAGATTTCCAGAGTAGTCACTTTTGTTCCTTTTCGACTCCTTAAAAGAAAAGGTCCATCTGAGCACTTGTCACTTCAAGATCATTAAAAATCGAAGGTGACTAGAGTCACCTTTAGCTTTTACTCGACTCTTAAAAATTGAAAAAGAAAGTTGCATCAAAGTGTCTTAAAATTCATTTAAATCGGAATAACATTTTTCCCCTTTAATTATTGAGTTGATCAAGTAATCCAAAATCTTGGAAGAAAGTCAATCAAAACCCCGTCGTTTGTGGAGACTAGTGAGTCAACCATCTTTGACCCCGAAAACGAAACCATCCCGGGAAAAGTGGTCTCGTTTAACTGAGTCCAATTCACCTGATTTATTTGAAACTTGTGTTTCAACATCGTCAGAGACTAGAGTTACTCCAATTATCTCTGGTACATTTGCCTTTACAGAAAAAGTTCTGCAGTTACAAGAGGACATTAGAACTGATCCTAGTGTAACAGTAGACACCTTTATTCCTAAAGCAGCTCCACCTAGGGCTGATCCAGAAACTGAAGTTCACTTGCCTAAACATCTGGAAGTTGAGTTCCAGAATTCAGAAGGTGTCACCCCTACAATATTTGTTACTGCAGAAGCTACACTTTCTTCAGCTCCAGAAATATTTTATGGACTTGACGATCTTCCTCTTACACCTGGATTGATTGCCATAGAAGAGATAGTAGAGGATCTTCCACCCAGTACTCTAGTGCATTTTGGAACTAGGATCCACTTATATCCTTCTACTATAGAAGTTAGTTCTTTTTCATCGCACGTTCTTGTCGAATCGGTAGGAAATCTTTTAGATAGACTAAATATGTCTGAACAACCATCAACATCTAGGACTGTGTCAACTAACACAGCTACGGTGGAGCTTCCTACTGCCGTTCCTACAATGTTTGCTGGTGTACCATCTGTCCCGACTAGTTATCAACAACAAGTCAGAGTCCACTCAGGGAATGTTTCAACGAGATGGTCTGTTCCTATTTCTTCATCAGGAATCTCATTTGGTATTTCTTATGTTGAAACTCAACAAGTTGATCCAATGTATCTTCAAGGCCAATCTACCCTTTAAGTACTGGATTGCCACCATATGGGGGGCAGTATACCTTTTCATTATTCCCTCCTAGAGAACAACCATATGAGATTTTACAACAAAACTTAGGTCAAAGTAGAATTACATCCAACGGTTGGGTACCAATACTGCCTCAATAACCAAGGGTTGTATATTCAATGCAACTAGTCCATCTTGTGTCGAATATTCCCACTACACCTGCTATTGTGACTATATTGCAAGTACAAGCGCATGTCAACCTCAAGTCTCTCAGGTTGCAATACAATAGCCTCTCGTCTCAGCGATTCAATCACAACCTTAGGTTAGTGCCTCCTTATCTGGAGAAACTCAGGCTCAAATAGGTACTATCACTCCGCATCTTGGTCAATCATCCAGTATTGGACAACAGCAAATGGTCCAACAACCATGGCTAGTGCAATATCAACAACTGCAATTCCAGCAATCATACCAAGGACCTAAGCAACAAGGCTTTGTAAGTAACAAGCAAATACATTTCCAAAGCAGTTATCAATAACCATACTATAATGGTTATGCCCATCAACCTTATCAAAGTTATCAGCATCAAATACATTATGTTGGTATGCAAAGACCTACTGCTCAGGCGATTCCATCTTATCCTGGGTATGCTTCGCCTAACCTGAATCAATAGTTTCCTTTTGTAGCAACTCTAGAATTACCAGATCTAAACCGACTGACGAATGATCCAATTGATTATGCCCCTTGGTGGCCTTTGATTCCTCATAAACTTCCCTCTGATATTCCTAAATTCAATGGAAATCTGGGTGAAGATCCATCGAATCATGTAATGACATTCCATTTGTGGTGTTCATCCAACACCCTAAATGATGATTCAATTAGGCTTCACCTTTTTCAACGAACGCTAATTGGTCCAGCAGCAAAATGCTATATTGAATTGCCTAGAGCTTCGTTTGATAACTTCAGCACCCTTGCCACTACCTTCTTAACCCATTTTTAGTTACCCATAAGGTATGAAATAGGGACAGAACTCCTTACCAACTTTAAACAAATGACAGCCACTCACATATCTGATCATATTCATAAGTGGTGACATCGTCAAAAAATGGTAAAAACGTACATTCCTGAATAGCTTTTAGCTGAATGGTTTATAAAGTCATTATTACTCTCTATTATAGAGGATGTGGCTAAGGGAGGAGTTGTCACTGAAGAGCAAGTCATTGCTCATGCACAGTATTTAGACTTGATCTATACTCAGTCTGGAACGCTCTATGACAAAATTTTGGACATTCCTAGATCGGAATTTTCTGTTCCTCCCCCTCCTAAATCAAACAAGGACTCTCATGCCAGCGATGGCGTGATTGGTACCACAAGCACGAAAACCGCAAAGGCTACATCTAAAAAACCCCATGCAGTTTCTAGTCAAAAAGTAGATGAAGAACCTCTTGCCTCAGAGATTAATGGCGTGTCATATGACAAGGGAAAAAATCCAAAACAAACAGGGGGCAAGAAGAAAGGGAAAAATAATAAGAAGAAACAAGAAAATTTACCTCCTGAAAAATATTCTCAAAGCCCCACTAGGCAAAAGAAACCTCGTTATCCATGTTATATATGCGACGACAAGCATTTCACGAAAGATTGTCCACATAAAGCTAAGGCTATGAAATTTTTAAAAGCTTCAAATACCCCAGCAATGTTGACTAATCCATTTCCGAGCCTAGAAACAAACCTGGTTGCTATCGATCATGCTTTCCCATCCCAAGTGCTTATGTTATCCATCTCGAAATGACAAAAATGATGCTTTGATATCAACAAGGAATAAATATTATGGGAATCCATAGTCGTCGAACAACAAGGCTACAGATCAACCCAGTAGTTCGACAACAACTGCCAAAAGTTGTTCCACCAATCATTCCTGAATTAACAATAAAACTGCCAAAGGGAGTAGTACATAAATTGACATTTAATCCTTGTGCCTGAGTAGCACAGAATTATAATATAGTGGAGGATTTGGCCCAATCGCCATCCGCTATGTCGACACTTGAAGTACTGCAGAATTGCCCCTCCCAAAAGCAGGCTTTGTTATCAGTGATAGGTGGGATTGATCCAGCGGATTCCAATCTGGTGGCCTTTAATCATAAAGGATATGAACCTCAGTTACCGACATAGCTTGCTTTCCTTATACAGGTAAAAGCCCTCAACAAAACTGTTCATCGAACAATCATTGATGAGGGGGCATCTACTTGTATTATGTCAATGAGTTGCTAGAAAACTTTAGGCTCACCACCCTTGTCATGATCATCAACGACATTAAAAGCATTCGATGGAAGAACATACATGCCGTATGGGATATTAAGTAACTTGCAAGTCGAACTGGGGGGCAAGACAGTAGAAATTGAAGTCGAGGTCATTGATGGAAACCTTGACTACAATATCCTACTGGGCAGGCCCTGGATTTATGCTATGGCTGCTATTGTGTCAACATATTTTAGAAAGATTTCATTTCCCTTCTAAGGTGGAATTACAATCATTGACCAACTAACCTTTTTCCCCAACAGTTCACAAGCTACTGGAAGCATTCCATTGATCCATGGAAGTTCTCAATCGCTTCAACATGTCAGAGTAGGTCTCCTAAAAGACTCATCCTTAATGGGTACTTTTGCCCTCCCGCCTCCAAGTAATCTGGCAGAAGTGGCCACAGTGGAAACTTGTCATATGATATCTTCTACATCATCAAAGATTAAGAAGGACTTTGACCATTTTGATATTTTCAATCACAACGAGGTTTTCATAGTTGAAAATCTGACTGACATGACTCAATTAAGTGATGTTGTACATTATGTACTAGGGGCATTGGAACCAAATCTTTCCTTCACGACCCCTTATGAGTCGTGATCAAAGGTCGCTAGAGGAAAATTCGTTGACTAGTGTCAACCTCGTTAAAAAATGAAACCAAGGATTTGAGTAGAATTCCTTGTCTTGTGTCAAGCTCATTAAAAAACGAAACAAGGCTGAGAAAAGTTCCAAGTCGAGTTTTTCACTTGATCTCGTAAAGGAACCTTCATTCCATCCACCTAATTACTACGAGTAATCTGGTAAATATAACAAAGCTTAGGGGGCATGCACCCTTGTCTATTTTGCGGACAAACCTAGCTGTAGAGATAAGTTTCCCTGTAAGTTATGTGATCGGTCTGAGTGACCTTTCACCTTTGTCTATTTGGCGGACAAAGTGTAGGAAGCATTTTGTCTAAGTATTGACAGAAAATCATCTTGCTTAACCACAGTAAGTTTCCATATGGTTCCTGAAGACTTTTTTTTATGCTGGGGTCATGCAAACCTTTTTATAAAAGCAAAAATGACCAATTTCATTTTTTAGCTTTTTAGCTTTATAGTTTGGTTGTTCCTAGCTTACATAAAAAGGTAAATGAGCAATGTTTCCGCAAGGTTCAAGCTCGTTAAAAAATAAACCCGCCTATGAGCATAGTTTCTCTTGGTTCAAGCTCACTAAAAAATGAATCCACCTTTGGTAAATAACCTTTGAGATTGCCCTGCTATCAGCCTTTTTGAACCTTGGTTGTGTTCCTACCGTCACCTCCATTCATTTGGCTGACCATATGCTTCCACTTGATTGTTTACCCTTTTGAGGAACAACTGCGACGAGTGATTCTGATTGCCACCCTCTTCACACTACCATGTTTTGAGAAGTTCCAAACTTACCTGGAACTAGTTGCTACCCAAAAATATCACTCGTTCCTAAAAAACGAGTCCCTTTTAAACTCTTTTTAGACTCGTTAAATATAAAAAGATTGTCGAGCCATTGGCCTTTCCAGCTCGTTAAAGTAAAGGGAATGCCATCCCTCCCATATATTTTAATCTTTTTGGACCTGAGGGATTATCAAACAAAAAGATCGAGCGCTTGTCTTTTTCGGCTCATTAAAGCGATTGAAAAGTCATCCCTTTCATATTATTTTATACTTTTTCAGACTTAAGGGATTATGCCACGAAAAAGGACTATTGGAGTTTCCTTTTCGTCCCTTTTCAAACTCTCTAAACATGAAAAGGACCGAGTTATCTTTGTCGTTAAACTCGTTAAAACAATAGCGACAAACTTGTCCACCCAGACAAGAACGAGTCTCACTAACGCTAGGCTCGCTAAAAACAGAGCGACAGGTTTTCCTGAAGGGAAAATTATAGACCAAGCATATGTTATCCTCCTCAAGCTTGACAAAAATAAAGAGGTACTGGTCAGCAATGACTGGGGAAAAGGGGAAGAAAACTTGAAGAATTTTATTGGTAGCAGGTCACTCTTGAACATGACACTTTCACTCCATCACCATGATTGAGTTGGGTTGGGTTTTTCCATTCACTATCACCACTGGTCCTCTGTACCATCCATGGGGTTAACACTACCAGTCCATATTAGTGTCGCCAATATGTTCAAGAGAATTCATTCAGAGAATTCACCATCCAACAAACACCCCATCCACTGCAATACCTTCACCCTTCATTTTTTATTACCGCCATTCCTGAACCTTGTATCATCAGATCGTTTTCACCTCAAAAAAAAAAATCATTTCCTTCGTTTTGTGTCATAGATGTGTGATACATCAAGGCCCTCCTACGACGGGTCACTTCTTGTCGACATCAACTCATTATCCAAGAAGTCAACTTAGAAACAACCCTTTCAGTACTTTGAAGCTTGCATGCCTCGATGGCAAGTTTCTCACTTCCGGCGATAGGTTTACATCAATGGCCTTCAACCGAAAGATTTTTCATGGTGTTCGACATCAGCTCATATATTCACACCACAGGAATTGTATTGTAGTACCTTGAGGGTCATTATCATTATCGGTGACTCCTCTCGTGCCTGTTAACAGCTTACATTATTGGCTGGTAATTAGGTGATGTCTTTCCATGTTCGACTTCAGAACATCTTTTCACATGGATCGACCTGTACATCGAGCAAATATTGAACTAGTTTGAATACCCCGGATCTAGTTTCATCCATTTTGGTTGCGATATATTCAGGAACATAAAGACATCAAATGTGCACAGAATCTACATAGATAGTCATTTAAGCAAAAGAAGATGACTCTTCATATGAAGAATCACTCTGTCCTATGTACATGAAAATGAATTTATGAAGTTGAGCATGGGAATGCCCGCCTCAGCTAGATCATGAAAATAATATGATGATGATGTATTGTATTGTATCTTATATAGGTCACCTTCCAGTTCGAATACCTCGGACCCTCATGATAAAGCATTTCACACGACATCAGAAGATTTACGACTTCATGCTTTAGGGGGAAATTGTTATAGACATATTTGGGCATTGCAACCCCAATCACATATGTCAATAAACCAAGGGCTCTTTAGTCCCTAAAAGTGTTGTTTCATACCCTAAAGGATCATGGTCAACTGATTACATCATTTCCCAGAAGTTCCACCTGAAAAACCACTCAGAACTGGCCAAAACTGGACCATACTGACTGCTCCATGGTTAGGGTGTGATGCATCTCACTTTCTACACATGGGGGGTGTGATGCATACTGAAATGGCCTTCTGTAGGGTGCGATGAGTGAGAATAGACAAATGGCAGAGACAATTTTCTAAGTGGATGATCATGGAATCTTCCAGAAACTTCTCATATGACACTTGCCTCTCTGAATTCGCCCAGGGATGAGTAAGAGATCAATGAAATATCCAAGTGGAACCAAGAACTATCAGTGGAATGACACTAATCAAAAACCCAGAGCTGACTCACACCTTTGCAAGACATCTATAAATGGATCCCTCGTCTAAAAGATCTAGAGGCTGGAATTTTGTAATTTGTAAGGAAGTGTTGTTGGTTTGTTGGTGAGAAGAGACATTGCATTGTTGGGTGATTTGCTTGTTCATGAGGTGAAGAGGGCTTCTACAACTGGGAGGATGATGTTGGATCAGACAGTTGGGTTGTAATCCTCTCTTACATTACTATTAGTAAAGTTATTTGAGTTTTCCTCCATATAATCGTGTATTTGTGAATTTTATTGTTTATGAATGCAATTGTATGGTCAATGTGTTTCTAATTCTGCATTGTTTATGATGTTTTAGATGGATATGCTTTGATGGTTTGTTGTTACTTTGACTCTACAGGTACTCTTTGAAGCAGGACAAGTAGGAGAGGAGTGGCAAATTCTATCAAGGAAAGGAGAAATCAAGCTAGGATCAAAGCGAAAGATCCAGGTTGGTCCTCTTTTCTTCTCTCTAATCTATCAAACTTAGAGGAACCCTTGAAAAGCTTTCATTGTTTGTTTCTACAATAGCAACCCATCTTAGTGGGATTAGCAGTTCGAATCGACACTAGTTTTCCCTGAAACACCATCTCATGTTTTCCTCCTCATCACTCCCCCTTTCAAATTAATGGAAAAAGTGTTAAACTCATCAATGGCATCATAACTGAATAATAAGTAACTCCCCCTAGACACTCACTCCTCATAGAAACATAAAACAATAGCAATATCTCATGAAGCAGCAATATATCTCCATATCCATAAACATCAACAATAGTAGCATCCTATGTAGCAAAATACCATACCCAACAGCAACATCCTCCAATAGTAACTAGGCATACTCCCACTGGACATTAGTTGGGTTTCAACAAGCAGCAACAAATGGATGTATCCAAGTAGCAGCAAAACTCAATCAACAACTCCAACCACATCGACATCACTCTCCAATCAAATCAACTAAAACATACTCATGACCATCAACATCAAAAATAATATAACATGAGAAATAATACATCATAAGCACTCAAAAAAGTAGCATATCATGAGCAACAACAACAACAACAACAATTTTGTAAAATATTCTCCCCAAAATAGTAGAAGCATGTAATAAGCATCAACAACATTGTACCATGATAAGGAGCAATTTTGCCATCAACATCACCTATAGAAACACCATCTTCCCAAGCAAAAATAACACCATAACAAATCATCCAACATGTAAGAGATATGCTCCCCCTGAGCATCATCAACCTGTGGTCAATGCTTTCATGTTGAAGACTTTTACCTCATGGACCAATAGACTAACTCTTGACCAAGGGACTTGACCAATGGAGTACTAGGTTATGAAATGCACATGATTTACATATGACACTTGTTATCACCAAACATTGACCTCATAGACTCAACATCCCTAAATAAAAAAAATCATTACCATGACCAACAAAATATTACAAGGCTTCATAGGCACAATACATGGTTGCAAATGAAAGTATACAATTGTGACAATGACATTTGAGCCCACATATGGCTGAAATATCCCCCATTCTCCAAAGAATAGTTGGACAAACATGCCAAATACATAAATATTGATCAAGAGCATCTCATCAACCAACCAAATACTAAGGTATTTGACTTTTTACAAAAAAATGATCCTCTCATCAAATCACTCTCACTCAACAATACATTGGACCCTATATAATATATGGAAATAAAGATCAACTTACAAGAGAATACATATCTATTGTGTTCATTTATCGCCCATGATATTTTTATAAGAATCTAGAACAAGTGACAGATGTTACAAGCCATTAATATGGTTAGGAAAAAAATGAAAATTATACAATTGGAAGACCTTGACAATGAAAATTTGTTAGCCTTCTTCACCAAATTCCTTGTGAATAGCTCATGAACTTCTAAATCGTGCTTGATAACAGTTGGTATCTGCCTTGTAAGGACTTTATCAAAATCTACCTTTGAAATCGGTGGGGGGTGGGGAGGAATCTTTGAAGCCAAACCCTTAACTGAAAGTTCCTACATAGTGGTTTTCATAGCCCTAGGTTGTCGGTGACCACATGGCATCCACATCTCCCCGTCTTTGGTAGAAACTTTGTTCAAGAACATTTCATCTTGAATCTTACGTATAGGTTCAGATCATACATCTTTCACACAAACAAAATATCAGACCTAGAGAAACCATTTGTTCATTATGCTAGATCATCAAATTCACCCTCTATCAGGTTGTTAGGTGTTTCACCTAGGTGAACCTTGAACATATGTTTCCTTGCCTTCAAATCAGTTAGAGGAATATAGATTCGTTTGTCTAAATACCTCCTGATAACCCAATCCAGAGAATAAGGAGAATAAGGAGTATTTGTAGCCACCAATACAAGAACTTTATGATCATTTCTTCCCACACCCTACATTTTTACTAAAATTTCTATCTTTATTCATTGAGAAGATTAACTCTCATTACCTTCTCCACATTTCCCACATAAGGAATCCATTTCATCAATAAATATGTTTGATGGAGCACAGTCCCGAGGCATTTCAAATAGATTAGAAACAAGATTCGCACTTTCACCAGCTACCTTTGATTTCATTATACGTACGTTCAATGCAACAAATCCATCAAAATTTAGAGCACACACATGGACTAATGATGCCATCTTATTGTTGGTCATGTACAATGAATCACACATCACATGTATGGAAAAAATCATTTGGTTATGGTCATCCCTCGTGTAGCACTTCGATCCTCAATTTTCTCTTTGCACTAAGTTGCACCCTCTGCTCTATACATAGGAATCCAATTTGGTGAATGTTATATTACACTATAGGTGAATTCATCCCACAAGTGCACTGCATTCACAAGCTACAATGATCTCACCCATAATCTATCAACAATATCACGCATAAGCACTCTACATGTAATCACTGTTTAGTCCACAACAAAGGAGATTTAATCAAAGCATCAATTGACGACAGATAAATTGGGACAGGTTGTACAACTTCATTAGTATATTTTAAACAGATTATCATGTTCAATCTAAGTGATCAACTCCATATGCCTTCAATGCATTAAACCTTTGTGGCAAGCACTTCACAAGTCATATACATTGTCCCCACACCATTTCATACGGTACGTGCTCTGTTTTATCAAGAGCTTAAGTATTCAATCTCTGCAAATAAAAATATCACTTCATTTGACCTGTTAGACATTCAACATTGAATTCAACTATTATCCATGCATATCAGTAACTCAACATGTTGCTTGGCCAATGCATCATAGCTCAAAATATCTCTGCCCTTAATGCATTTATCAAATAAATTCATGAACCAACGCCAAAAACAAGGCTCAGCGCATATCATTCAATTGTACAGGATTGTTGTAGCCAAGAATGTCCTTTTTTCTGAAGATTTAATGACACTGCTCTATATTAAAAATATAACTCGCGTTCGACCTGATGACGTTGTTTCAGATTTTAAGATTTTACTTACACTTTTTATGCCTCCTCCCATCGGCGGTCTCAAAAATGAACTCGGTATAAAATATATTAGCAAGCTTGGCACCATACCCATTCCTTCCACTGGTGGTATTTTCTCAGAAACATCATTGTGCATACAAAATGTTTTTCTGCATACTTTTGGGTGTATAAAAACTCTAACGCATAGATCAATACAAAAACAAATTCCCCAACCCAATTAAAGTCACTAAGCTCTTTAATTGGATCAATAACATCATGAGGAAAACCCAATGATAAATCAACATAACTCTATTCTTGTTCATATGGCATTTGACTCAAAACCACCTTGATCCAAATGCCAACAAATACTGGATAGTCATGCCTCATAATCTGCTAATAGTTAATTTATTCATACTTGGAGGACCAAGTCAATTTGAAAAGATCAATAACCACCAAATCGACTTGATTAAAGAAATAAATAAATAAAAAATTCAATGCCTTTATAAGTTTGGGTAAACACGCCAAAACATTAACCATTATGGAATTACTCCATAACTATTCCAACAATATCGGGCCACTATTCATTCCTTACTTAGACCAAATTGTTTTGCGGGAAAACCAGATCAAATCACCAATGGCCAAATCGACTCAAAACAATGTAGACCAAATCAACAACTCATCAAATGCATGATCGACCAAATTGACCACATCGTTGATCGCTAATGACTCTTGGACTACTTGAATCATTTCTCACCCGCAAGCTGCATAGGATGGGCATTAAGAATCGCAACAACAGATGATAATATTATATCTCTGCTACAAATTTTCTCAAAATCATCTCCCTTGCCTTCTTGTTCTACCATTCTTGTTGAAATCGCTTTTATCCAAATTCAAGATGCAACAATATAATTCCAGAAACCTGAAATGCACAAATATTTGAGTGTAGCTAGAAGGCATAATTGAGTTCATTGTTGGATGCATGTGCTACTGCCATTTCTCTGTATTTTTTGACCCTTAATGGTTGTGACTCTTTTGCTCTTCGATGCTTTGTGATGATATATCGGGAGTGCTGAGTTTTTCTTCCTCATAAAAAAAGTCAAATGACCTCAAACTCCTTAATTCTTAGCGATGACCATACCCAAAAACAAACTTAAAAAATAAGCTAAAAAACCTTTTGTAGACAACGAAAGACTGTCTCAAAAACCCATAGAATACAATCACAGAAGTATGAAGTTTAGGCATAGAAAAATTCAACCTACTCCAAAGGTCTTCAATCTTTTTTGGCCGCAGAAAATAATTAACATCATATCAACATGCCATACCCATTAGTGACTTTCTCAATTTGTTGTAGGTACACACCATTTAATCATTATTTTTGTACGTGAATTTTGGACCTATATGGTGGACATGAGCTCATGCAATCAGATTCAAATTCTATTTGAAAACTACTCAAAAATAAAATTTACTCTAGATGCTGAAGAAACTTTCTTTTCCTTTTTGAGGAGCTACCTCAAGATAATGAACTTTCTTCTTCAATATCTCCCCGAGGCTGAGCTAACCTCAAATATATTTTTGGTATTTCTTTCTCGAGACCTTGTATATACCACTTCTTGGTCTGATCATCTTCTGGGTTATTTTTCCTCCTCCATATCCTTTTATGATGACTAGATCCCTTAAATCCTATAGAAAGTAGGAAATATTTGGATCTATGTTAGCCTAAGTTATCACAAATATAACATCGAATATTCGCAAGAAACTCCATAAAGAGTCTTAATCCTTTACTGATTTGCTTTCTACTTCTTATGCAATGAACCTTGTAGTCAACAGATTTATGCCTGAAACCATTACAAGAGTAACAATGCCCATAAAAGAAAATTTTGTACCCTGAAATCGATGGGGTTGTTTGAAAATTCAACTGCTTCATTAGCCACTGATTTTGATGGCAATTTCCTTCGTTACTATTGGAAGTTTCTTCTTTGGGTTTCTCAACAGCTACCTAATTTTTTCTTATTAAATTCAATCTCCTCTCTTCTAATTCTGCCTCAAGTTCCTTTCATTTGTTGATCTGATATGATCTTTAAGCATATTTTCAGCCTCATCTTCCATCTTGCTTGTGTTCTCCAACTGGGTTTCCAGATCAGAAATTTCATTCTTGTAAACATATATTTCTCCTCAAGAACTTGCTACAATTTCTTCATATCTCTATTTTCTAAAATGAGTTTCTCAATTATCCTTGCTTGAGCTTTATTTTCAGCCTCAAGAGTCATTAATCTTCTCAACTCTTCATCTTCATATTCCTGCAATGGAAATGCACCTTCCTCACTTCTTGAGGAATCAACTTCAAAACTTTGATTATCATCTTCTTCAATGATCCCAAAATCATCATCACTAGAATGGCAAGGAAAATGTCCATGACTGAAAATATTATTTTCCATACCTTTTACCAGCAGAAGAAGTTCTCCATATTTTGTAGCATTCCTGACTTGTTTGTTGCCCTTTTTCTTCTTTGATTGTCTCCTCTTGTTCTTGGCCATAATCCCATGATCTTCTCTCAAGCGATCAAGCTTTACTGAGAGAACCTTGCTCTGATACCAATTTTTTGGATAATCTCACTACTCAGCGGGGAGGGTGGGCAGCGGGGAGGGTGGGCAGTGAATCAATAGTGAAGGGGTTTATTATTTCTTAATTTTTTTTAATCAAAATAACCAAGAATGAGTAACCCATCATCTAACACATGAATATATAGAAAATCAACATGTAAAAACACCATAAAGAAAATAAGAAACATGCACATAAATGGACACAAGTTTTTTGGTGGAAAACCCTCTCTAGGGAAAAAAAACCACTCGTTGATGTTGTTGCTTAAATCTTCTATTATGTTGAACAAATTTTTACATAGAGTAGCTAGCACCCACTAGCTGGAAGACTCGACTCCTACAATAGTGTGCTGACATCCATCAACTAAGAAGTATCTACTCACATGACTCTGCAAATAAACATCTACTGGAAGCCTCCACCATCAACGAGCCTCACCCAACATCCATTGAACTATCCTCCTCTAATAATTGTCTACTAGTATCCGCAGGCATGAAGTATCTATGCCTCCAACTCCTCCATGCGAACTACTTTTCAGAATGTTTCAGACTGGGTTCTCAAACTTACCATGGGCCCCTCTACCATGGTAATATTCATATTAATGCCACGAGTGAATACCATGGTTATGTTGATACCACAGACCCCTGTACCATGGTAATCTCTTGATCAATACCATGGGTGAACACCATGGTTATGCCAATACCATGGACCCTTGTACCATCGTAATCTTCAAATCAATACCACATGTGAATACCATGGTTATGTCGATACCACAGACCCTTGTACCATGGTAATCTTCTGGTCAATACCACGGGTAAAGACCATGGTTATGACAATCCTATGAACACATGTACCATCGCAATCTCTGCTCCACACAAATAGCATATACACAACTATGAAAGAAAGTATATGCATAAACTCATGCACACTCAAGCCACCTGCAACAGATTCCTAGATTGACACCAATTCCCACCATGAAACACTGCAACACAACACCTGCATCATCAATGCACCTTCAACACAACCTTAATGCCAACAATATTTACAATGAACAACCTACTGAAAAGAAAAACCAACATAACCAACATGACAACATGAGAACCATAACACTTATTGGATCTTTATAACACAAATGATGTGATATTTACATCATACATATGCATATATATACATAACCAAAACACAACACCAAAACATATACCAAAAGGCATTCACTCAACCAGCGAATAGAGAAGGATACATAGCCCACATCTAATCAGCCACCTCCATGTAGCTTTATCAGGCACAAAGTGCTTCCACTTCACTTTAACTTGCTTGGTTGCTCGAATCTAAAGCATGAGTTGTTTCCACTGCAAAATGCACTGAGGTTCCTGCTAGAATTCTCCTTCTGGCACCACCTACAATATAGATGAGTCAATCACATGATCAACATATTTCACATACTTCTTGAGAAATGAAACATGGAAAACATCATGTACTTTCATTGTCAGAGGCAGTGCAAATAGATAAGCCATTGGTCCAATCCTCTCAAGAATCTTGAAAGGCCCACAATACCGAGGTGTCAGTTTGGCACATGAACCAATCTGCAAGGAGCTCTTCTTGGGCTTGTTGCAGAAATACACCTATTCTCCTACCTGAAACTCCTTAAATACCTTGTGCTGTTCTACATAGCTCTTCTTCCTATCATATGGTACCTTTAAATTCTTCTTGATAACCTACATTTCATGTTCCCTTTATGCCAACATGTCCATCCCAATCAACACCCTGTTCACTTTATCACTCCAACTAATAGGAGCATTACAACTTTGCCCATAGAGTGCCTCAAACAGACTCATCCTCAGTGACTCCTGATACCCATTGTTGTAAGCGAACTCAACCAATGGAAGATACTCCTCCCACTTTCGTTGCTGATGCATAACATACATTCTCAACATGTCCTCTAAAATCATGTTGACCCTCTTTGTCTGTCCAAATTTCTGCAGATGATAAGCTATGTTGAAGGCCAACTTTGTACCCAAACCTGCAAATAACTCTTTCCAGAACCTTGAAGTGAACCTGGCATCTATGTATGACACAATCTTCTTCAGAATACCATGTAACCACACTATCTCTCTAATGAACACCTAGACTACCTCACTAGCTAAATGAGTAGACTTTACTGGAATAAAATGAGCTACCTTTGTCAACATGTTAACCACAACCATGATAGAATCATGTTTTTTAGATGTCCTGGGAAAACCTGTGATGAAATCCATTGAAACGACCTCCCATTTCCACTCTGGAATCAAAATCGGTTGTAGTAGACCACCTAGATGCTTTCACTTTTTTGTTGTAACCTATGCATGATCTAGACTTATACAAGAATGCAAAAGAATATAGATACAAACATAAACACCAATATGCAGCAAAATAAAACTTCATTTCATTAATATCAAAGAACTGAAATATGCTTACATACATAATGGAAATAAACTAGCTCGAGTGATGGTAGCTTATCTCTAAGAAGAGATGTGGAGGCTAGTTTCCTATGAACTGTGTTACAATGAGGCTCAAGGGCCTTTTTATTATTGTACAACAAGGGAAACCCCTAAACAAAAAAAACCCCAACCCCAAGAGATGGAATGTGAAGAGTTTGTGGGCCCTGTTGGGGTTACTTGGGCAGCCAACTTCCCAGGGTTGTAACTTGGTCATATGATCTTTGTTTGGTGCGTATGATACCTCGTTGCAAATATCTCTCTGAGTACTACAGGACTTGGTTCAAGGTTTTCTGAACCTCAAAAAAGCACCATTTAGGGAGTAAAAATAGCTTCGAAAGTTTAGGACCTGAAAAAATGTTAAAAGTAGTAAATGTTGCAACAGTATTGACATACAATATTAGTATGGCATCAATGAATACAATAAAAAACTTGTCCAAATAGGGATGCAACAGACTATTCATCAAACACATGAGAGTAGTAGGAGAATTAGTTAAACCAAAAGTAATTAAAACAAACTCATAATGCCCATACTTGGTCTAGAAAGCAGTCTTGTAAACGTCCTCTTCCTTGATGCATACCTGATGATAACCTGATCTTAGATCAATATTCGATAACATTATTTCTCCCTTCAACTCTTCAAATAAGTCATCAGTCCTTAGGAACAAATATATGTTCTTGATTGTCACCTTGTTTACCTTCCTATGATCAATACATAATTTAAGAGTACCATCCTTCTCAAAAAAAAAAAAAAACACTGGTGCACTTCAAGGTGACACACTTGGCCTGATTTATCCCTTGTCTAGCATTTCCTTCAACTATAACTTCAATTCCACTAGCTCTGGAGTGCTCATCCTATAAGGTGCCTTCAATGTCAGTTCTCCTAATGGTACCAACTCAATAGAAAAGTCCACTTCCCTTAGAGGTGGAAAATCTGAAATCTCTACTAGGAATACATCTTGAAACTATTGTAGAACTGGGTACCTATTCAAAAATTCTACCTCCTGAACATCCTTACCTTTATCACTAGAAATATGCACTATAAATAATATACACCCTTTCTTGTGACTGCACTTCGCCTGTGTAGCTCTAACCATCCTAACTGATGTATCCTTATTCTTACCCTGCAAGATTATTTTTTCTCCATTTTCATCCAAGCACTCAATAGCCTTCTTATAACATTCCACCTTAGTCCTATGAAGATATATCCAATCCATACCCGGAAGCATATTGTATGATCCCAATAGAAGTACATTAATATGTACTAATGTAGGTATACCATTCAACTCAAATGCACAAGATTTTACCCATTGATGAACTATTTTCTTAGTACCTATAGCCAACTGCACTAACCAAGACTCTACATTCACTTCTTTATTCAAACCACACTTATCCACCTAGTTAGGGTTAACATAACTATAATTAGATCTAGGGTCACTCAAAATAGAAACAACTTGATCACAAAGCTTACCATCCATCTCGATAAGAGATTCCCGGTGATATGATTGTCTATTATCCAATGTTGCATATATATGAGGAATGCTCAATCTAACATCCCCAATTGTCTATGCTTCCTGTGCACTATATATTTGAGGCCTACCACCCTAATATAATGGGAAATCCCTCTTAAGATTCCCCTTGCTGCATATCCAACACTAAACCTATCCTTAACCTCACCTTTATTTTTCTACTCTCCAAGTTGTGACCCATGTCCCTTTCCAACTACATTGAAATTCTTATAAGGAACTACATTCTCTTTCTCACCTGCATCCTGCGGTCTTTTTCACTTCGGTAGCCATTTACCCTTAGTCTTTTCTTTCCCTTTCCAACCTTGCTAAGGCTTTGTCTTACACTTCGATTTATCATAATAGTGCTTCAACTTTCCAATTACTTCTTCAAGCGACCAAGGCTCACCATACACAATCCGATCTTTAAATGCTAATGGTAATCCACTGAAAAATATTTGAACTTTGGCCTTCTCATCATTAAGATACGGTACATACCTCAATAACTCCATGAACTAAGTCATTTACTCCTCATTTATCATCGATCCCATCTTTAACTCATAGATCTCCTTAACTTTACTATCACAGTATCTCTCTAACAAATACTTCTTCCTGAAAAGTCTCTTCAATTCATGCCAACTCAACTCTTCTGTCCTGATGACTCTGACTAGCTTCACTTCTTTCCACCAGATGTCTACATTCCTTTTGAGGCTAAAAATAGCTATGTTGGCATTCATATTTATGTATAGTCATGCAACTCAAATAACGTCTTCATCCCAGGTAACCATGCCTATGTATTTTCCATCTTTTTCAAATCTTGATCAAATGTAGTTGACTTTGATTTCTTGAACTCATCTTGAAAATATCTCCTATCATTCCTCCTATAAGGATGATAGTGATGGTGACCATGATATCTGTCTGAACCTAAATTAGAGTAGAAACCATGTCCATCACCTCTCCTATCCATTGTATCCAAGAACCTGCCATCCCTAATGGTATCATCCCTATCTGACCTATTCCCATCATGATATTTGCTAACATAGGCTCCATTAGTCTTGTATTCTTGTCCAGAACTGACTCATGGTTGTCCATGTCTCTGCAAATCTGACAAACTCTAAATAATAATTTCATTGACCTCTGCTTGTTTCTCCTGTGCCTTGGCTAGTCTCTCTTGTGACTGAATGATTTTGTCATTATCTTCTTTGCAACTTCTTATTTCTACCTTCAAACCTCTCAAAGTATCTACTATGTGAGGGAAGTACTCATCACCATGTTTCTCATATGATATGTAGGGAGAGCCCTGTGAAATGTAATCCACCATTTTCCTAGTCATGGTTGATCCTTCTACTTCCCGAAAGTATACCATGTTAGCTAAACCAAAATATAAACATAATCAACATACCTCAATGAAGTTCAGAGGAGGTTATCTCGTTTACAAAATTAGATACATGTATATACATAATCATAACAATATACCGACATCATCTCAATCATCATCTCAGTTACCATGCATGATGCCACAAACTATAACACCAACTAGACACAATGGATGCATAACAAACACATATACAACTAACATGCATGCATGACAAACACATCCCAACAACAACATCAACAACTTCTACATGTCAACACAACTGTAACAATGACCATCACCATATACACACATCAAAAACATATACAACCTACATATAGGAATGAAAAACATATTCTTCCCATTCATTCCAAGTGTTGAACCATGCTTTGATACCACTCTGTGGTATTGGATATTACCCAAAGAGAGCACAATTTTTTTTTATAACACTCTGTAACACCCTCCTCCCACATTTACCTAAGTTAACCAACCTACCAAGGTAATTATGTGATGAAGATTTACTATGATGTGATTCAACCTCTTAAATCACCTTAAGGAAGTGGAATCGACAAACTAAAACCTTACTGACTTCCCTCAGGTGCTATAGGACCCCCAAGAGTTAAGCCACCCTTCCAGGTGCCCAAACCCTAAGTTAACCTACTTTTTCACTGATTCGGACTTCTATACACTGGCGTAAAATCGCATAATTTTGATTGTAACCCTCCAATTATAGGCATAAGCCTGCAAGGGAGTGACTGCAGTATTTTTCACCCACTTCTGTTCTAGCGACTGTGAGAGTTGAGGCACTTTTTCAGGGCTAGTCTCGAGACCACTACCCAAAACTTATTGAAACTTTCATAAATGATAAATGACATAGAGAAAAAGCCTTCCATACAAACTTAGACAAGAACTTGACCTAACTAGGCCTAACCATGAAAAACATTCCATCAAACACATCATGAACATGTAATCTACAAGCCATAATTACACATATGAACATAGGGATCTCATACTTATCTGAGAATCGTCAAGAAGGTTTGATGCCCTCTCACAATTGATGCATTATCATCTATTAGGTAATGCATTCATTAAGAATTCATTTACCAATCAAAACATGATGAGAGCCATAACCAAAGTATGCCATAAAACCATTCTTATAAAAAACATATAACCAAAATAATATCAATGATAGAACAACCATTAAAGCCACATCATAACAAGTATAAATACTCATGAAATACAAGAGGAAAATAGATCTTATTAACATATGCAAATCCAACCAAGTCAGGGACTTCCACATACCACCCGACCATAGATTGGGATAAACCAAATCTTTCTTTCAACCAATCACCCTCGTGCCATATTCCAAGCATGAATGTGGGACTCACAAGAAAAAATTCCAGGGCTTCCTCAAGCTTTACCATGTATCCCGCCATTACCATTTAAGGGATTCCTAGGCCTGAAACCATTATCTATACAACTAATCTTTACTGTGTATCTCGCCATTACCAGTCAATGGATTCCTAGTTCGAAACAAGAAACATACACTACTAGGCTTTATCACAATCCTGCCATTACTGGTTAAGGGATCACTAGGCCTAAGCAATCATGGATGCCTCTAGATTTCTTCACCAATACCTTGAGGACTTTTCCCATCTCCACCCTTAGGCTTTACCATGTATCCCACCATTACCAGTCAAGGGATTCCTGGGCCCTTGGGAATTTTCCTGAGACAACCTCACCCGCTTCCAAAACCATATGATAATCCAAATCAACCAAATGAAAGAACCCCATCAAACCATGGCTATCAAGAAATGTCAAGGAAACACTGAAGCCATTGTCACACCTTGCAAAACCTATGTCAATGACAACAAGAGAACCAAATACACACATGCATATACCATGCATGCCAAAACTAGCAAGGAAATCATACATCCAACTCAATACCTACAAGTAATCTCATTGTCACCACGTGTCCTTCCTTTGCCTTCCTTTCTCCAATGCTAGAGTGCTCCAAGAATGCTCTAAGTGTGCAAGAGTATGAGAGAGAGAGAGAATAGAGAGAGAGCTCCAAAACTAAACTGAACAAATATTGTGAACTAATCCTTATAATCCTTTTTATCATCGAGGCCTCTATTTTCTTCAATTTCCATTATTTTCCTTCAATTTCCTCCTCACATGTAACCTGTGACCTTTCACCTTCCTTTTCTCCTCATTTCCTTTATTTTCATAAATAAAATTCCACTTAATGCCTCTTTCCATTTCAAAGCCTTTTCCATCGCCTTTTCTATTTTCCTTATCCGTAATAAACCAAATGAACACCCTTCTAGGATGTTTTCCCAACATTCGGCTTGGAATATGTGGCCCATGTTATGAAACCAGCTCACAAAAAGATAGAAAAGATAGTTGAACGCCTTAGAATTTAGCCTCTTCAAGCGGGCAACCTCTTTTACATTACACAAAAGAACAATTCTTCAATGATTCAAATGACAAAACCTCCTTTCTATATATAGGAGTTTAAGGGGTCACAATATAACCAAGCCAACCTAACAATAATAAAATAAAGGCACAAAAATAACCATAGAGGGATTCTATGGGGCACATTAATAACAATATGGGGACAATAAGGGCACAAAAATATTAATAAGGGATACAACTACAATATTAATGGGGGCATCACTAGTATTATAGGGACCTAACATGCCCCTCTCCTTCAAAAAAGTGTTGTCCTCAACGCTTGAGTAGTTCTGGATGCTTCTGTATAAAATTCTCATCCTCCCATGTGGAATCTTCCGTGGATAAGTTCTTCCACTTGATGAGATACTCTGAAATGGATCGATTTCGTAGTTGTCGAGTTCTTGTTTCTATGACTGCTTCTGGTTCCATATAATTTTTCCTTCCTCGTCAAGTTTTAGCAATATTGTTTGAACTAGGAGCTTGTCGCCTATAACCTTCTTTAAACATGAAACATGGAAAACTGGGTGCACTCGAGAAGCTGCAGGAAGCTCCCATTTGTATGCCATAGTACCAATCTTTTGCAACACCTTGTACGGACCATAATACTTTGGTGACAATTTGTTATCCTTCTTAGCTTGCTTGAGGGACATTTGTTTATATGGTTGTAGCCATAGGAATAGCCAATCACCTACATCAAAACTTCTTTCACTGCAATGTTGATCTGCATGTTGTTTCATTCTATTCTGTGCCAACACGAGGTTATCCTTTCAGAGTTGGAGAACTTGTTGTTGATGCTTGATGTGATGTTCCACTGCTTGAACCTTAGAATTTTCTCTTAAATATGATGTGATGGATGGTGGATGATATCCATAAAGTGCCATAAATGGGGTCATTTTTGTTGCAGTATGGAGGGAAGTGTTATACCACCATTCAGCCAGAGGCAACCATTTGACCCATTATGTCTGTTTATCAGGTACAAAGAAATGAAGATATCCTTCCAAACATTTGTTTACTATATCTATTTGCCCATCAGATTGAGGATGATAAGATGAGCTATGAGCTAACTGAGTACCAAGACAAGAAAATAATTCTGTCCAAAAATTTCTTGTAAAAATGGGATCTCTGTCACTTACAATAATCTTTGGGTTTCCATGTAGCTTTTGAATTGTTTCCATAAATGCCGTAGAAACTGTACTAGCTTTAAATGGATGTGATAATGCACAAAAGTGTGCATACTTGGTAAGTCTATCAACTACCACCATGATGACACTCTTTCCCTCAAACTTGGGTAAACCTGTGATAAAATCCATTGAAATCTCCTCCCAATGTTGGCTTGGAATGGATAAAGGTTGTAATAGACCTAGTGTCCTAATTGTTTCAGCTTTATTTTGTTGGCATACCAAACATTCCGCCACAAACTTTTGAATATCCGATTTAAGGCCATCCCAAAAAAATTCCTTCTTAACCCTGTGGTAAGTTTTTAAAAATCCTGAGTGCCCTCCCAAGGGAGAAGCATGCAATTCTAGAAGAATCTTTTGTTTGAGTTGGGAATTCTTATAGAGGTATAAGCGATCTTTGTACCATAACGAATCATTTTTCCAGCTAAATGTATCAGATGTACTGGAATCTTGTTGTAACTTTCGAATAAGTTCCCACACTTCTTCATCATTCTTCCATTCCTCCCTTGCTTCATTTATCCAATATGGTTGGATAATAGAAATGGCGCACAACAATGATTCCACATCCTCATCCTTTCTTGAGAGTGCATCTGCCACAACATTTTGCTTCCCTTTTTTGTATATGATTTCAAAGTCATAACCGAACATCTTTGTGACCCATTTTTGTTGTTCTTCAGAGGATAATCTTTGTTCTAAAAATTATTTAAGGCTATCATGATCTGTTTTTACCTTGAAGTGTCTTCCCATTAGGTGGGGTCACCATTTCTTAAGTGCATGTAGTATTTCCAACATTTCCTTCTCATAAATAGCTTTGTGTAAATAATTTCCCTTGATTGGACAACTTTCGAAAGCAATGGGTCTTTCATCTTGCATTAAAACAACACCAATTCCATTTCCAGAAGCATCACATTCCACAATAAAGGTTTTTGTGAAGTTTGGTGTAGCTAAGACCGATGCTTGGCACATTACCTCTTTAAGATATTCGAAGGCCTTTGTTGCCTCTGGAGTCCATGAAAATGCATCTTTCTTCAACAATGTTGTTAGAGGTGCTGCTATTTTCCCATAATTCTTAACAAACTTGCGATAATACCCTGTCAACCTGAGAAATCCTCGCAAATGCTTTATGGATGTGGGGATTTCCCATTCCTTAATGGCTTTAATTTTGCTAGGGTCTACCTTAACTCCTTCATGAGATACAATATGACCCAGATATTCCACCTCTTGTACTCCAAAGAAACATTTGGATCTTTTTGCATATAATTGTTTCTCCTCCAATAGTTGTAGCACCCTGTCAACGTGTTCAACATGATCCTTCCAAGACTTGTTGTAGATTAGTATATCATCAAAAAATACTAACACAAATTTTCTAAGGAAGGGTTTGAAAATGGAATTCATCAAACCTTCAAATGTAGAAGGTGCATTAGTAAGGCCAAAAGGCATGACCAAAAACTCATAGTGACCCTCATGAGTTCTAAATGTTGTTTTCAGAATGTCTTGAGTCTTCATTCTGATTTGATGATATCCTGAATGAAGATCTAACTTGGTGAAGTAAATTGATCCATGCAATTCATCCAATAATTCATCAATGACAGGAATGGAAAACTTATCTTTAATAGTGAGCTTGTTGAGCTCCCTATAATTTGGACACATGCTCCATGATCCATCCTTCTTGTGCACCAATACTACTGGAGCAAAGAAAGAACTTTGGCCTGGTTGAATTATACTAGCCTCAAGCATTTCTGCAACCATACATTCAATTTCACTCTTTTGGACATAGGGATATCTGTACGGCCTGATGTTTGGAGGAACACTCCCTGGAATCAAATGAATAGCATGATCATGATCACGAATAGGTGGGAGATCTTTGGGAGTCTCAAATACCTTGGAATGATTGTCTAAGACTTTTTGGAGATCTAGAGAAATAGATGATTTTGATGTGGAAACATCTAGCGAACATAATTGTGCAATTACACCTCATTGTTTCTTTTTTAGAAGCTTTGTCATACCGTTAGAGCTTATTATCTTTCCCTGTTTCCCTGCAATACCCCTTAATTCAACTTCCTTTCCTTCCACATAAAATTTCATGAAAAGTTCTTGAAAGTTAAAAGCTATTGTACCCAAGGATTGCAGCCATTGGACTCCTAGTACAACATCAGCACCTCCCGTTGGAATGGAAAGAATTGGGCTTTTCAATACATATTCTCCCATGGATAGCTTGATATTATGGCACTTTCCAAAGCAATTTATCGTTCCTCCATTTGCAACCATCACTTGATACTCTGGTGTTGGATATAGGAAGCAATTCATTTCTTTTACTATCTTACAATGAATAAAATTGTGGGTACTTCCTGAATCAATCAACATTATTACCTTTTTCTTCTTGATTTGTCCTTCTATCTTGATGTTTTGAGGAGTGGTAATTCCAACCAATGCATTACAAGATATGGTCGGATTCATTTCTTCTTTATCTAGGCTTTGTTCTTGGAGTATATCCTCTTCTTTTGACCTTTCTTGCTCCTTTTCTTCTTCCTCTTCACAATCTATGTAGAATAATTTCTTCTCAGCACACTTATGACCTTTAGTGTATTTTCTATCACAACTATAACAAATCCCTTTTGCTCTTTTTTCTTCCAATTGCTGTGGTGTCAACCTTATAGGTTGTGGAAGGCTAGGGGCAACAACACTTCCATCTTTATAGTTGTGAGTGGTATGCTTCCTGGTTGCCATAATTTTGCTTTCCATTTTTCTTGCTAACTTGAATGCCTTCTCTAATGAATCAGGTTCCCAAAGGCAAACATCATGTTGGATATTACCCTTTAAAGTCCCTATGAACACATCAATCTTATGCTCTTCTGGAATATTTTTTACCCTTATGTTCAATTTTTGGAACTCCTCAATGTGCTCCATTATTGAACCCTTTTGTTTGAGACTTATCAATTGGCTAAAAAAAGTGTTGCTTTTTGTATCCTCATAATGTGCTATCAATTCTTCCATAAAAATTACCCAAGTGATAATTTTTTTACGAGAGCAAAGCCATTGATACCATACAAACTAATTTGGTTCCAAATATAAAGTTGCAATACAGACCTTTTGTGTGTTTTGCACATTATTGAGATCGAAAAATTGCTCCATCTGTAATATCCATGTTGTGGGATCCTTGCCATCAAAATTCCTCATATCGATTTTTGGAATATGGTGGGTCTTCGATCCAACATTAGAGTCTATGGAATCATGATTAACATTTCTTTTGTTCTCATCATGAGTTTCCTTTACTACTCTTTCACCATTAGTGACCATTTCTTGTAGCAACTTATTCAAATTTATCTTCAATTCTTCCATCTTATCATCCATGCCATCCATTTTAGCATCCATGCCATTCATCTTAGCGCCCATGCCATTCATCTTAGCTTCCATGCCATCCATCTTATCTTCTATGCCTTTCTTTAAACAATCCATCTTAGCTTATACACCTTTCTTTAAACCATCCATCTTAGCTTCTACATCTTTCTTTAAACCATCCATCTTAGATTCTGTTACTTTTTGTGCAAGTGACACTTGTTGCACTTGGTCTTGTAATTTGATATATCATGTTGCATTTCTTCCTCTTCTTCATGAGTCATGCTAGAGCTTTCATGTTGCTTACTAGGTGTTTGCATTTTCTTTTCTCGGGGCATCAATTACCGATAATAATGCTTTACTATGCCCTTTGAATTCCTTCAAACTAATTTTTCAAACCAAACTTATGCACAAATTTAAAAAAACTACACACCTTTTTTCACTTTGTAGGAGATTGATATTGAATCTGATGTATCTATGTAATTTCGGATCATCCAGTGCTAAAATTGCGACCTGTAGTAGCCCTCTGCGTCCTCTTTCCAATGCCACCAGTCTGATCCAAATTGGATTCTCCAAGGAAGAGTTATGCACAATCTCCCAAGATGACCTAATTATAGACCTTTCCAGAAGAGCGAAATTGTATGAAGTGCCACATGTCACTGTTTCGACCTTTGGCTTTGAAAAATATATACAAGAAACTAAAGTTTGTCCTCTTTCTATACCTTCTTACAAAATTTCAATCCGATGCTCAGAGAGAGTTATGACGATTTTCCCCAGGTCCCCTGTTTGATATGTAATTCAAGAGTTCGCAAAAAGACCAACTTCCTCAGATCATATCTTCGCAAATATAGCGCGAAAAGCTCTGAAATTCAGACCCGAGGTTCAGTGCGATTTCATCTCAAATGGGTTTTTTTTCGCTTCTGAAATGTCGCAGAAAAAAGTTATAGCAAAAGTGCCATGATGACTATTTGGAGCAGTGAAACCCTTGAATCGAAAGCTCTAATACCAAATGTTATGACACCAGCTAACAAAAAGATAGAAAAGATAGTTGAACGCCTTAGAATTCAGCCTCTTCGAGGGGGCAACCTCCTTTACATTACACAAAAGAACAATTCTTCGATGATTCAAATGACAAAACCTCCTTTCTATATATAGGAGTCTAAGGGGTCACAATATAACCAAGCCAACCTAACAATAATAATATAAAGGCACAAAAATAACAATAGAGGGATTCTATGGGGCACAGTAATAACAATATGGGGACAATAGGGGCACAACAATATTAATAAGGGATACAACTACAATATTAATGGGGGCATCACTAGTATTATAGGGACCTAACAGCCCATGACCTTGGTGTTATTTTACCTTTATTAAATTTATTACATGGATTTTTAAGCAAGTATGTTACACATAGAAGCCATGGCAACTTAGCCATAATATCACCATCATAATAAATACATATTCTCATCGATCTCAATAGAAAATACCTCTTATTAACATATGAAAATGCCAACCAAGTTAGGGACTTCCACGTACCACCCAAACATAGATTGGGCTGAAGCAAATCTATCTTTCAACATATCACTCTCGCTCCATGTTCCATGAATGAAAGTGGGATCTCATGGAATAAACCAAACTAGGGCTTCTAGAGGAAAAACTACCTCAACCCTCAAGTAACGATTCCACCTCACAGTCGAACATCACTAACTCCAACCAGATCGGTATCTACCCAAGTTTTCTGAGTCTCTAAGAACTAGTAACTCAACCCATAGCCTTCCAAGGCGCCAGAGCATTTATCCAACCCAGCTCCAAGGACTAGTAACTCAACCCACCAAGGGCTCTAGAGCTTTTGTCCCAACCTAGGCTCCAAGACTAGTAACTCAACCTAAGTTATTCCAAGGCTTCCTGAGAATTTGTTCCAACCCACAACCATAAGGAATTGTGAGCACCAACCACAAAATAATCAAGTGGAAAACCCACAATACCATGTCTATCTAGGAAATGTAAAGGAAAGGCTAAAACCATTTTCAATATAGGAAATCCTTCATGCCAATGGAAACAAATAACCATAAAACCACATGCATGTACCATGCATCCATAAATAAACAAGGAAATCATACATGCAACTTGTTACCTGCAAAGTAATCCAGCTACAACTAGTGATCCACCTGTTCCCTTGCGCTTTCCTGCTTTCCCCTGCCTTCTTTCTCCAAATCCAAGTGAATACTATAGTTCTCCAAGAATGCTCTAAGTTTTCTCTAAGTGTGCAAGAGTATGAGAAAATGAGAGAATGAATTAGAGAGCCAAAGAATGAACTGAAAAAATCCATAAACCAATCTTTGGAAGCCTTTTTGTCATTGAGGCCTCTATTCTCTTCATTTTTCTTTATTTTCCCCTCAATTTCTCTCTCATGCAAATTTGTGTCTTTTCACCTTCCCTTTCTTATATTTTCCTTTATTTTCATAAATAAATGACAATTAATGCCTCTTTTCCTTTTCCAATTCCTTTGCCAATTTCCTTAGCCATAACTAAACCGATGTGACACCCACTAGGATGTTTGTCCCACCATTCAACTTGGAATACGTGTCCCATGACTTTGGCCTTATATTTTTTACATGAAAAATCAACCAGGGGTTGTTATGTACCATGTCCAGCAAAGGCTACAATATATAAAGCATAGAATAAAGGAATGGAATGTGGAATATTTTGGAAATATATTGCAAGATAAGGAAAGACTAGAGAAAGAAATGAGCAGAATACAATAGACCATGATCAATACAGGTAGAACATAGGATCTAAAAGTTTCTGAAGAGGAGATAAAAAAGAAGCTCGATGAGTGCCTAGAAAAAGAAGAAACTATGTCTAAATAGAAATCTCGAGCAGAATTCTTAAAAGAAGGCAAGATAAATACCAAAATTTTCCACAAATCCATGATGAATTACATGCGTCAGAACCACAATATGATGCCTTCGAAATGAGGATAATCAGGTAGTGGAAGAGCATGAAGCAATCTTGCAGGTGATATCTCAACACTTCTAGTCCCTCCTCACAAATACAATCCCATATCGACGTGAATATAGCTACAAGGTAACACAACATATCCCTTAACTTTTTTCTGAAGAGAAAAATGCCTTACTTTTAAACGAATTTTCTTTGCAAGAGGTAGAAGAAGTAGTAATGGGCGTGCCTAAAGGTAAAGCTCCAGGACCATATGGTTTCACGACAGAATTCTATAAATCATGTTGGTCCATTCTTGATAAGGATATCTGGCAAGTGGTTGAAGACTTGAGACACCCAACCTCTCTCCTATATTCCTTCAACGCCTCTTTTATTTCACTAATACCCAAATCCTCTAAATATTCCTCTACATCTTACTTTCACCTTATTTCCCTCTAAAATGTTATCTACAAAATTATGTCAAAGACCATAGAAAATCACCTTAACCTTACTTTTCCTACTTTCATTACTCGCAAGAAAATTGGATATGTGGAAGGATGCCAAATCTTGGACAGTATCATCCTAGTCTAGGATCATATTCACTCTCTTTACTCCTCCAAATAAGCCTGAAATGCTCATAAAATTAAACATTTCAAAATCCTTTGCCAAAGTCAGTTGGAAATAAATATATCATATCCTCATGGATTACAAATTTCATGAAAAATGGATTTCTTGTATTATGTCCCTCGTTTCTGAAGATTTCTTTTGCATTCTAGTTAATGGTTCACCCTCCCCCACCTTCAACCCCTCCAAAGAAATCAGGTAGGGTGACCGGCTCTCTCCCTACATTTTTTTGTTAATTGCAGAAAGCTTAAGCCACTCTGTTTGGTATGCTCTTTCTCAAGGTAATATTAAAGGCCTTCCTCTAATATATGATCATCAACAATTAGCCCATAAACAATTTATGGATGACACATTGTTGATGGGATATACCTCTATTGAAGAGGGCTTGGAATTTAAGTGTATTCTAGACAATTTTGCTGAAGCATCTGGCATGAAAATAAACAAAAGTAAATCCCAATTTTTTTTCTTCAATACCCTTCTGGTTGTTTAATTACATATCTCTTGCCTTCTTGGCTTTAACAAAAGAGCTCCCTTCTGTCCAAATATCTTGGGGCCCCTTTGACCTCTAACCCCCTCTGTTAATATATTTGGGAAGAAGTATTGCTTAGATTTGAGGCTAAACTCATTAGTTGGACTTTCAAAGCATTGAACCTAGTGGGTCGCCTCACCCTTCTCAAATCAATTTTACAAGCCCCGGGGACCATCCTCGATAAAATTCACAATCTCCAACATTCCTTCCTCTGGGGTGGGGCAAGGAACGATTGTAAATGGGTGTTAGTAGCATGGGATAAACTCTATCTGCCCAAGTATGGAGGAGGCCTTGGCTTGAGAGACCCAAAAACTCTTAGTAGAGCATTAAGTGCTAAAACATGGTTGAAGTGGCTAAAAAACCCATTAGTCCCCTGGTGCCATATGTGGACAAAAAAGCACACTCAAGGTTCTCACTTCTCTCAACTTTTTAGACTGATAGCCAGTCTCAAGGCTCTCACATTTGGAATGCAGAATGGAAAAACAAAAATCTTTTATAGGATAATTATTTTGGGAAGTTCGCAGTGGTGAAACAACTCTACTCTGGGACGACTCTTGTAACCAATTGTCCAAACTCTCCACTTTAGGGAACTTCCAACGACTTCAAGATAATTTCACTTCGAATGGGCTCTCATTAGTTACCCAATACTAGAAGGATCAACGCTCCAACACTCCCTAGAGGCTATGGAAAATTCAAGATCCCAATTATACAAGCACACATGGGGAAGAGTAGCTACTTCTACTACCAATTATAAACACAAGGAACATTACTAAGAATGAAGGAGATGATATTCTTAAATGGGGTAATGGACCCTCTAGAAAATTCAACCTCAAAGAGGTTTGTAAAACCTCTATTCAAGATCATCTCCCGGAGGCTAGTAGCACATGGAAACATTTAAGGAAACTGAAGGATTGGACCAAAATCACATTATTCCTTTGATTGCTCCTAAAAAATAAAACTCTGACATAGGATAAGTTGGGAAGGCGTGGCTTTATAGGCTCATTAGTATACTCTTTGTGAAAATATCATGAAGAGTACCACAACCACCTATTTCTTACTTTCTCCTTCTCTTCTCAACTTTGGGATTATCTAGTGATCTCCTTCCAAAGGCCTAGAACATTACATCTCTCTATCCATGACTCAATAGTAATATTGTAGGACAATCCCTACCATTACCCCATTTTAAACCTTATTTGGCTTCTCATTCCAAGATTTATCACCTGGAACATATGGAAAGAGAGTAATTCCATAATTTATACGAACTTCAAAGCCACTCAGGACATGATTTTGAACCTCATTATCTACCAACTCCAAGGGACTCTTGTTATTTCACAATGGTCCTCTAAGGACCAGAACTATCCCCCTTAAGAGAAAATAATTCTTCACCATCTTGGTATACATCCTTTCTCATCCCTTTCCTATGACTCATCCATTATTCCCTATTCATCTAGCCCAACTTCTTGGTCTCCCTCACTTGTATAATTCATCGAATTAAACTTTTATGGAGCCTCCAAGGGAAATCCTGACCTGGATAGTTATGATGGTGCCTTTAGGAATAGTTTAGGTCAAATATTGTACATCTTTTCTAGAAAACTAGGTTAAATTATCAACAACGAAGCTAAACTTTGGGGTATAGAGCATGGTCTAAGTATCGCCCTCAACAATGGCTATCATCAACTCCTAATTGAAGGGGACTCTTTTTTGATCATTTTAATCTTAAAGAAGATCCATTGTGGAACATTGGCCTCAAAAATATCAAGTAGCTTGAGAATCAAAGCTCACATCCTCAAAATGGCTTCCCTACTTGCGCAAATCTGAGATCCTTTGTTGTCACATATCTGACGAACCACAACAAATTAGCCAATCACCTTGAAAATCATGCTTTGGATGTTGAATTAATTACTCTAGATGCTCAATGCTCATAATATCTCCCAACTTTATTAATAAGAGAATGCCTTACAATTTCCTTTCAAGATATATCCCCCATGACAAGTGTATAGACCTAATGCTTGTCAGCAAGATATCGCACATGAATGAAAAAAAAGCCACATGGGAATCTTGTCCAAATCATTTATGCCTCAGCATTCCTGGTTTCACTGCAACATGATACTCACATCATTCAAACATTTCGTATTGTACTACAAGTTTTATTTATCCTGTGAGACAATTATGAAAAGGGATGTTGAATTATAGTGTATCATTCCCGCGAGGGATGGGGGTGGCGTCACTACACACATATGTTTTCACTCTGGTACCATTATATACTCCCTATTGGTTCATAGCCCATTACCGAAAATGATAGTATTGGTTCAGTTATTTAGGAATTGCCATGCCCATCACAGTTATGCTTTCATTGAACCATTTATTTGGTCTGATTTTGAATATTATCTAGCTATCCAAGTAGCGGATAGTGTGTCTTACCATTACCTCCTCGTTTGACCTCCCTCACACTCCTATATTTGTCGGATGGGTAGGAACCTTCAATTGGCCACTCAGTTTCATATTCATGGTGAGGCCCTCTCAAAAATCAATTTTCCTCGTCACATTTCACTAGCTTCAGTAATTCAGTGTATAGGTAATTTCAAAGCTTGCAATTTTGGGACAAGTAGTTGTTTCCTTGGGTGGAACTTGACTATGTATGTAAATCAACCTTTAAGTGTAGAATCAGACTTGTGGGCTTAGAGCTTTGCCTCGGGGCTACAAATTCAAGTTCTCATCTCGTCCTAGCATAAGGTTTGGTGTTGGTATTTTGTGACGAAATCATCAACCTCTCTATGGTGAATAGGAAAGGGCCTCATGGTTCAGAGTGACAGGAGTGGGTGAGTGTGGATGGTCTGGCTTCAAATGGACTTCATGGCTCGAAACTAAAATCACGGTTCATGGCTAAAAGAAGTAAAACCACTTTTGCGATGCAAACTTGGGCTCCTGTGCTAAAGAATGGTTCAATTTTCCTCGTTGTTAGCTCTCTGAAGCACATCAGCTCCGCAGACTCTGTGGGGAATGAGGTTATTGTATGGCACACTGCTTTGTTTTAGATAGCGATGAAAAGTTTATGGTGTTTTTGTTTAGTGTAGGTTGCTCTCGTTAGATAATTTTTTAGGTCTAAAATGGCCCTCCTAAGGAATATTATAAAATAATAGTGAAAATAATAAAATAAGATTATATTACATCATCAAATTTTGGAGGGAAAAATAAAAAATTACTTTTTCAACTCGTATTTACAACTTATCTCCCTAAGATTTTACTCAAATTTCAAGAGGGAGCACTCACTGGATGCATAATTTAATTCCTCATCCAAGGATTACCCATGTTGCATACTTTTGACGGACCTTGCTACATAGAAAATTAGAAATACATGAAAAAACGTGATTGCAACCACGTTTTTCATGTATTTCTCATTTTTCATATAGCAGGGTCTATTGAAAGTATGCAACATAGATACTCCATGGATGAGGAATTAAACTTTCCATCCTATGAGTGCTCTTGCTCAAAATTTGAGTAAAATCGTAGGGAGTTAAGTTGACAAAGTAGTTTTTAATTTATTTATTTTTTAATTGTTTTACATTTTTACTACAAAAAATGGTGAATCATCCCCCATGCTTAACATCATCATCTTGAATCCTATTGGTTATTATAAATTTGATTTTGGTTGTACATTTTTTTTTAAGGGCCATTTTTTACCTCAAAATTTCTCTAATGGTAGCATTGAGCCAGTCTTTTTGTATCTTTCAGCACAACATTATACTTCATAGTTGCTGATTTATTGTGTATGAAGGAATGATAAGAAAAAACATTAGTAATTTAAATAAACTCAATATGTGGTTTTGGGTCAGTTTCCCATCAGGGTGACCATTCCCATAGAGCCAAATCCAATGTAATATCCTAATGCAGTAATATAAACTCGAGCATTAAACAAGCAAGATATATTTCAATGTACTACAAAGTCCACATGATAAATTTACTGCAAATCTCCAAAGGTCTAGCATAGAGTATTACAACATTCCATTATGGAACATTAAAGGCGTCCACTGTAAAGTAAGAAAATCCACCACAAAGTAAAAGAAATGAACCATGAAGTATTACAAGCATCCACCATAGAGTATGATGAGCATCCACTACACAATTAAAAATATTTGTCCTAGAGAAATAATGATGAAATAGGTTGATGAAGTAATTTCAATAATTTTAAAAACATTCAAAAATGCATACATATATATATATATATATATATATATATATATATATATATATATATATATATTACTTACATAGTGGGAAAACCTATCATAACGCAATATGTCAAATAACGAGACATCCATCACTAATTACTATCTAGTAATGCAGGGTAACTCGCCATGGTTATTTAAGAAAAAACACACTACTTGAAATGATTCATTGGTGGTTCATAAGGGGGTAGGATTTCACTTTTGCTAAATGCCTCTAGTTCTTAAGCCATTAATATATTTCCTTATATCCTAAGAAGAGAAACTATAAACCAAACAAAACTGATTTTAGATTATATCCAAAACTCAAATATTATTTTAAATTTTAATAAAAACTCAAATACAATTTAAACAAGGTCAAAAGGAGTTTTTCAATTTCCTTATTTTGAACTTCCACATTAGAATATGTTGAATTTTGAATTATGAATTCAAATTTGAAGTGCTCAAATACTTTCTCTCACATATAATATAATTCACCAGGTTTGGTGAACAAAATTGATTAAATTGTTGGGTTGTGTTATATTATTTCCACGACTAGCCCACACGTGCCATTTGTACGTTGTGCCAGGCGCTGCTAGCAGATCACGGGGGGGTGGCTACGCCCCCTTTCCGGGGGTATATAGGGGGGTGGTAGCTCCCTGCATGGGGTCTAGGGCAGTGCCCGAGAAAAATAAATTGGACCCTATATTGGGTGGGCAGACCTACCTATGGTTTTGTGCATGGATTTGGCACATGGTCTAGGGTGCCATGGTTTTCGGTCCATGGTATTTTGTAGATCCAGTCAAGGGAACTACAGTTATGTTCTAATCCGGGGTTAATGGATTGGGGTTTATGGATGCTTTGACGTGTATATATATGTATTGTAACATTGAAAGGAACATAATGAAAAAATCAATATGGTAGTCCCGGTTTTGGGATCCAGGGGAAAATCTTTGTGTATATTTGTTTTATGTGTTATGCTCTCACCATTATTTATTTTCTGTTTTTAGAATTCGTATGCATGTAATTTATGTACGGGGTTAAAACATACATAAATTATAAGCTCATAGAATTTCATTCATGGGAAAATTTACTCGATGAGGTTCACAAATCTTAAGTCTAACACAAACAACCAAACATGAACCCTAATAATTTCAAAATTCATCTAAAATTCTATTGAAATTAGTTTCAAGTTCATTATAAAAAATTTCAAAGAGATTCTTAATAAAAATAAACAATAAAACCCTAAAGACTAAAACCTACTTGCTTTAAAAAGAAAAAAAATTCTATGTTGTCTACACTAACAAAATGTTGTTTCTGAATGTCAAACTTGACAATGAGGAAATATCAATATGGATTAAGTGGACTTTTTTTTTTAATAACATTTTTTATTTTTATTTGTTTATCTTTATCCTATTTTAATTTTTTATTTATACCATATGCATTTAAATTATCTAAATTTATATATTTATAAATAATTTAATAGAAATGTAATATTTCACTAAAATATAAAAGTTAAATATATAAAAGAAACATATACAAATTAAAAAATATTTAATCTTTAAATTTATTGTTATTTCTTATTTTTGAATATATGTGCTTTATTTTTTTATTTATACCATATTGTAACATCCTTTACACCACACATTAAAAAAAAAAACCTTTTCCTTTTGACTTACAACTTAATAAGTAATATGAACGACCCTGATGGGTAGAGCCCTCCTTATACTATTGTTGGAATTCGGATTTGTGTAATCTCATTATTGAAATAAATTTAAAGACTAAACATTATGTATACATAATAGTGTAAGTCAATTTTTCATAAGGTTACAATGGGTATGTGAACACCTCACTTAACATATATCCCTTGTATTAATGAAGGCTTATCGTAACCATATTAAATGCATATGCATTACTCTTGGATTATTATGACAGTTTGGTTGTCACATCTAGGAAGCCTCGCGAACCTACACCTAATGTCCTCGGCATTAACTCCAACTCACTCCATATATTACACTTTTTCTCTTGGTGGACCTTGATGATTCTAGGTAAGGATCAAATGGTCCATACTTAACATTAGTGGTTAAGAGTAACCACCCTATTCCTGGGCTCACTATCTTCATTGTCACTCTACTGCTTTGTAGTTGCAACTCTACAACCAAACCCTATGGTGATGAGGGTTTCATTTTTCCAAAATGTTACAATGATCTTTTGTAAGTTCTAGTGACCTTCATTTCAGTTCGGTCCATGGTTAGGGTATATTTTCTTTTCAAAGAATCATAACTCAAAAAAGGATTTTATTTTACTATCACAGGTGCCAGTCTACTTAAAGGGTTTGACCGTGGAAGGATTCCACCATTCCTCTCAGACCAGGTGCCATGCTAGCCTTCTAGGTAACACTAAGGGGGTTCATTTATTTTCTTTCCACCTTTTATTTTCTTATTAGTAGATCAATTTTACTTACAGGGTTCAGATTTCTCTTCTTAGAAGCAGGAGGTTCAACCAGACGGTGTTGAAACTTATTCCTTCACACTAGGTATACTTTTATGTTTGAGATAGTTCTTACCCTCTTAATTATTTTCACCACCATTTTAGTTTTTTAACCTTACACATTCTTTTGCCTGCAGGTATGAGGGTTCTCTTTTGTCCTAATTTTATAGTCACTTCTAGAATTGTTTACATATGGTCGTGTGACAGCCGACCCTTACACTGACATCTTCTTGTTTTTTCTAGGTTCTGTTCATTATCTAATGTGATATGCATTATTTAATTAAGGGTCACAAGTCCATTTCTCAAACTTGGTTGCACTTCATGCTTTAAGTCTCTTATTAGGGTTTGATAGTTTAAACTATGTTCCAATAAAGTTTATTCACTATAGAACCAACATACCCCTTAGTGGGCTTTTATTTCCTTTTTTATCAAACTTTCAACATTACATCATGTTTGTAATTAAAGTGCTTAGAGAGTGTTTTTCTTTACTCTGGATGGAGGAAGGGTTCTTCTCCCCCCTACAGTAACTCTTATCTTGTATACTTCTATAATATTATGTTTTGAGATTATAATACCTGCCATGTTAAACTCTTGTCTATGATGTAAATGCATGAGTTGCTATTTTTACGCAACCAACTAACAAAGAGATAGATCAACGACTTAAAAATTATCTTCCTAAAGAGGGAAAACTCATTAACTTCTTTCACCGCGATGTTGATCTACTTGTTGTTTCATTTGATTATGTGCTAGAGTGAGGTTATCCTTCACGAGTTGGATAACTTATTATTGATGCTTGATGTGATATTCCACTAGAACCTTAAAATTTTCTCTTAAAGATGATGTGATGGATGGTGGATGATATTCATAAAGTGCCATAAATGGGGTCATTTTTTCTGCAGTATGGAAGGAAGTGTTATACCACCATTCAGCTAGAGGTAACCACTTGACCCATTGTGTTTGTTTATTAGATACTAAACAATAAAGATATCCTTCCAAACATTTGTTCACTATCTCGATTTTCCCATCAGATTGAGGATGATAAGATTAGCTATGAGCTAATTGAGTACTAAGACAAGAAAATAGTTTGGTCCAAAAATTTCCAGTGAAAATGGGATCTCTGACACTTACAATAATCTTTGGGTTTCCATGTAGCTTTTGAATTGTTTCCATAAATGAAGTAGCAATTATACTAGCTTTAAAAGGATGAGATAATGCACAAAAGTGTGCATACTTGGTAAGTCTATCAGCAACCACCATGATAACACTCTTTCCTTCAGACTTGGGTAAACTTGTGATAAAATCCATTGAGAACTCCTCCCAACACTGAATTGGAATTGCTAAAGGTTGTAATAGACCCGAAGTCTTCATTGTCTTAATTTTATTTTGTCGGAAAACCTCTACCACAAACTTCTGAATATCAGATTTAAGGCCATCCCAAAAATAATCATTCTTGACCTTGTGGTAAGTTTTTAAAAATATTGAGTTCCCTCCTAAGGGGGAGGTGTGTAATTCCAAAAGAATATTTTTCTTGAGTTGGGAATTCTTACAAAGGTATAAGTGATTTGTGTACCATAATGAATCATTTTTCTATATAAATGTATTAGATGTACTAGGATCTTGTTGCAACTATTGAATGAGTGTCCATACCTCTTTGTCATTCTTCCATTCATCCCTTGCTTTGGTTATTCAATAAGCTTGGATAATATAAATGGCACAAAGCAATGCTTCCACATCCTCATCCTTTCTTGAGAGTGCATCTGCAACAACATTTTTCTTCCCTTTTTTCTAGGTGATTTGAAATTCATAACCCAACATCTTTGTGACCCATTTTTATTTCTCTTCTAAAGATAATCTTTGTTCCAAAAATTATTTAAGACTATCATGACATATTTTTACCTTGAAGTGTATTCCCATTAGTAAAGGTATCCATTTCTTTAGTGCATGTAGTATTGCCAACATTTCCTTCTCATAAATAGGTTTATGTAAATACTTTCATTTTATTGGACGACTTTCAAAAGCAATGGGTCTTCCTTCTTGCATTAAAATTTTGATTTGGGGTAGCATCGGATGTGCTCTAGCCATGAAATTTGGTGGAGAGGCTAAGGCACATGAGATCTCCAATACCCAGAAAGGGTTTGGGCAGATTCTAAACAGTTTGGGAGATATTAAAATAATTAATATTTTTAATGGAGTCCCTAAGTCTAAACTTAGGGAAAATAAAATATTAATGTGAATTAATATAAAACTGTGTTAGAATGGTCCAAAAGACATGGATCAATCTAGATCTAATCTTAGCCATTGATTAGGGACTTAATCTCGTCATGATTTATCAACGAGAAAAGTATAAGAGGAGGCTTGAGGGTCACTTGGAGGACACACTGAAGATGTCAAGATTCCAAATTTCTCGGGCTGGGTTTGCTGAGAAAGTTGAGAGAGTGATTAGAGTTGTAGTTGAGGGGCAGTTAATGCAGAAGCAGAGAGGTAGAGATAGCACCGAGAGGATCAGTGTGGTAGCCGAAGAGAGGGATGCAGAAGAAGCCAAGGGTTCACGCAGAGCTAGCCAAGTCTCACGCAGAGGCAGCCAGGAGTTGCGCAGTGCCTCAGAGGGCCAGCATGGGTGATGCAGAGGGACAAAGGGATGACACAGGCCAAGCCAAAGTGACGTTGGGCTAACGCTGGGCCAGAGAGAGGCTGACACAATCCCTAGAGGCTGACGTTGGGGTTTTGTAGGGCAGATTGGAGCTATGGAGCTGCCAGAGTGTTTATTTGGGGTTTTAGCTGGAATATCTGCTTTCGAGTAGAGAGGCACTACTGCCAATATTTGTATCTATTGGGTGAGCTGGATTTGGCACCCAGATTGTATTCTGAAACTGATTAATAAATCAAACCCTCAGACAGCTGCACCGGTTTTCCCGCATTGGGTTTTTTCGGAGACATTAGTCCAAAAGCAACAGTGTCACTTGTGTGCTTGTTTCTATTTCCTTCAGTTGATGATCTATAATGTGTTGAGCATGTACTTGTATTTATTTCTAGTATTTACATGGTAAATAAATTGTTAATTAATAGAACAAGTAGGTAGGAATAAATCACTAAAGTGCATGAAGGGTTTCTAATGTGTCAGACTTAGAAATTCCAACATGGTATCAGAGTGTGGTTGCAGATCTTAGGAGAAATGAGGACATCGACTAAGCAGAGCAACAACAACAGAAAACAGCTATCCCAAGTGATAGAAATTGTTCATAGCAGAGTAGCACCAAGGAAGGGGTGATGCAGTGCCTATGTCATCAAGATTGACCCAAGAAGAGGTTGCAAAGAGGCTAAGGGAGGCAAAGATAGGCTCACGCAGAGGCCAGGAGGGCTGATGTAGTTGGCTGAGGAGGTTGATTTGCTGTTGCCAAGATTGCACAAATCCTAGGAGCTCTAACCTTCAGTTTGTTGGGGTTTAGGAGGTTGTGGGTAAGTTGTAGAGTGGAGCTGGTGGGGTACTTTAGTCAGAACAATACCTAACAAGGCAAGGCCAAGGTAGAGGGAGTTGTTGTCGAGGTGGATTTCTAGCCAAGGAATCTAGATCAGTGTTGCAGTTGCACAGACAATTGGAGAGGGGCATCTCGACATTGGTAGAAGGGTTTCCAGGAGGGAAATTGAGGCTCAGAAGGAGTCATACCGTGAACTTCCAGGAGGGAAGTAGAGGAGCAATGAGATGGCAGTGAATGGGGTAAGAGACTAGGATAGACTGGACGAAGCCTCAAAATTCATAGTCTAGAAGACCAAAATCCTATTCGTTCTAGACAGGAATCGTGTCAAGCACTTCGCCTTAAGGACGATAGCTATCCTAGTTGACCCGGATGATAACAATAGGTACGAGGATGCAATGGCAAGGGATCAGAGTATCATCCTTGATGGGGTCAAGGATCATTTAGTACCACATATTACTAAGAAGAACACGACACAAGAGATGTGGGAGGCCCTGATCAAGTTGTATCAGCATACTTTCATGCAGAGGAAGATGTTATTAGAAAATCAGCTGCGATCATACTAGATGCAGAAGGGAGAATAGATCGACCCATTCCTCAGTTGATTGAAGGAGATCCGGGATCAGCTGACTTCCATAGGGGCAACACCGGATCCAGAATTGATGGTGAGAATAGCCCTGAATACAGTCTCTGAAGACTGGGAGGTGTTTGTCCAGAGCATACTGGGCAAGGCGACCCTTCCAGATTAGGAGGAAATGTGGGTTTCTCTTTGCCAAGAATAGATAAGAAGGTTGAGCAAGGCAGGAAGCAATGGAAAGGGGATCAGAATCAAGAAGTAGGAGGAGAATGTTGCCCTAGCATCTGAGTGAAAACAGGGTAAAGGGAAGAAGAAGGACCTCTCCAAGGCCAAATTCTTCTACTGTGGGGAGCTGGGTCATTATGTGACCCAGTGTCTAAGGAAGAAGAGTAAGGGAGAGGCCTCCGAGACTAAGGCAACGCCAGCAAGGGCAGAGAAGGAATTTGATACAAACAATGATTGTGCCATGAGTGCTCATGTGCCACTTCAAAAGAAGTGGGGAGACATCGAGCCGTAGTCAGGCGGACTACAAGTGATGAGGGGTAAGATCCTTGAGGCACCCAAACTCTTGGATTATACGTTGCTATGGGAGCCCCGAAGAGGAGTAGTAAGACTAGCAGATGTAGGTAGAGATGGATGCGGATGAAGCGACAGAGAGTTCTATAGTGTAGGAGTCCCCAAACAACGCGAGGCTAGCAGGATGCAATAGTGCGAGAGGCAAGGGAGTGTTGCACCAGTGTAGGATGACACAGAGATTTGTGCAATGGTGCAATATGTAGGGAGTTGTTGCAGCAGTGCAGAGGTCAGAGAGGGAGCACTTGTTAGTGACAGAGGGAGCTTCAACATCAAGAGTGCTTCTAGCTTGACGAAGATGTCATAGTTGGGAGATTAGTTACTTACTTCTCAGTAACTGAGTTGCAGTGCAGTAGTTAGTAGTGGTAATGCTATAGGCAGCACAATGCATCATGATGAGAGGGGTTGCAATACAGATGCAGCAGTGGCAGTGGCAGGGCCATGGGCAGCAGCACGAATGCAGAGGGAGTTATAGTACGGATGCAACAGTGGAAGTGGCAGGGCCACAGGTAGCAGTACAGGATGCAACAATGTAGAGGATGTTGGGCAACAGACCTAGCATCAGCACAAGGACTGATGCTAGATGATTAGAGTGATGCTCAGTGAGGAGCATTACTAGAGCACAGTCCTCACTAAGAGGGAGTGTTGATTTGGGGTAGCATCAGATGTGCTCTAGCCATGAAAATTTGTGGAGAGGATAAGGCACATGAGATCTCCAATACCTAGAAAGGGTTTTGGCAGATTCTAAACAGTTTGGGAGATATTAAAATAATTAATATTTTTAATGGAGTCCCTAAGTCTAAACTTAGTGAAAATAAAATATTAATGTGAATTAATATAAAATTGTGTTAGAATGGTCCAAAAGACATGGATCAAGCTAGATCTAATCTTAGCAGTTGATTAGGGACTTAATCTCGGCTGTTTATTTGTCAACAAGAAAAGTATAAGAGGAGGCTTGAGGGTTACTTGGAGAACACACCGAAGAGATCAAGATTTCGACTTTCTGTGGCTGGGTTTGCTGAGAAAGTTGAGAGAGTGATTAGAGTTGTAGCTGAGGGGTAGTGAATATAGAACTAGAGAGGCAGAGATAGCACCGGGAGGATCAGCGAATTAGCCGGAGAGAGGGACGCAGAAGCAGCCAAGGGTTCACGCAGAGCCAGGCAAGGCTCACGCAGAGGTAGCCAGAAGCTGCACAATGCCTCAGAGGACCAGCGTGGGTGACCCAGAGGGCCAAAGGGTTGATGCAGTGCCTACAGAGGCTGACGCGGGCTAAGCCAGAGTGACGTTGGGTTAACACTAGGCTAGAGAGAGGCTGACGCTAGGGTTTCGTGGGGCAGATTGGAGCTGTGGAGCTTCTGGAGTGTTTATCCAGGGTTTCAGTCCGAATATCTGCTTTCGAGTAGAAAGGTATTATTGCCGAGATTTTTCTCTGTTGGGTGAGATGGATTTGGCACCTAGATTGTATTCTGAAACTGCTTAATAAATCAAACCCTCATATAGCTGCATCAGTTTTCCCGCATTGGGTTTTTTCGAGGAAATTAGTCCAAAAACAATGGTGTCACTTGTGTGCTTGTTTCTATTTCCTTCAGTTGATGATCTGTAATGTGCTGAGCATTTACTTTTATTTATTTCCAGTATTTACATGGTAAATAACTTGTTAATTAATAGAACAAGTAGGTAGGAATAAATCAGTAAAGTGCATGAAGGGTTTCTAGTGTGTCAGACTTAGAAATTCCAACATAAAACAAAACTAATTCCATTTCTTGAGGCATCACATTCCACAATAAAGGTTTTTGTGAAGTCTGATGTAGATAAGACAGGTGCATGGCACATTGCCTCTTTAATATCTTCAAAGGCCTTAGTTGCTTCTGGAGTCCAAGAAAATGCATCTTTCTTCAGTAATGTTGTTAGAGGTTCTTCTATTCTCCCATAATTCTTAACAAAATTGCAATAATACTGTATCAACTCAAGAAATCCTTGAATATGCTTTATGTTTGTGGGGATTTTCCATTCCTTAATGTCTTTACTTTTTTTAGGGTCTACCTTAACACCCTCATGAGATACAATATGACCCAATGATTCCACCTCTTATACTCTAAGGAAACATTCGAAGGTTTTTGCATATAATTGTTTCTCCTCCAATAGTTTGAGACCCTATCAACATGTTGAACATGATCCTTCCAAGACTTGTTGTAGATAAGTATATCATAAAAAAATACTAACACAAATTTTCTAAGGGTTTGAAAATGGAATTCATCAAACGTTGAAATGTGGGAGGTGCATTAGTAAGGCCAAAATGCACGACCAAAGATTCGTAATGACCCTCATGTGTTTTGAATGTTGTTTTCAGAATGTCTTCATTCTTCATTCTAATTTGATGATATCATGAACGAAGATCCAGCTTGGTGAAGTAAATTGCTCCATGTAATTCATCCAACAATTCATCAATGATAGGAATGGAAAATTTATCTTTAATAGTGAGCTTGTTGAGCTCCCTTTAATCTAAACACATATGCCATGATCCATCCTTCTTATGGACCAATACTACTGTTGGAGAAGAGAAATATTTTTGACTAGGCTGGATTATACCAGCCTCTAGCATTTATGCAACCATATGTTCAATTTCACTCTTTTGGGCATAGGGATATATGTATGGTATGATGTTTGGAGGAACACTTCTTGGAATCAAATTAATAACATGATCATGATCACAAATAGGTGGGAGGCCTTTGGTAGTCTCAAATACCTTGGAATGATTGTGCAAGACTTTTTGGAGATTTGGAGAAATAAATTATTTCAATGTTTGAACATCTAGTGAGCAAAATTGTTCAATTACACCTCATTGTTCTTTGTTCGGAAGCTTTGTTATGCCATTAGAGTTGATTATACTTATCGATTTTTCTATGATACTCCTTAATTCAACTTCCTTTCCTTCCCAAAAAAAATTCAAGGAAAGTACTTGACAATTAAAATCTATCATCCCCAAAGATTGTAACCATTGGACTCCTAGTACAACATCATCACCACCCATTGGAATGAAAATCATTGGACTATTCAATACATATTCCCCATGGTTAGCTTGATATTATGGCACATTCTAGAGAAAATAGTTCTTCCATTTGCAACCATCATTTGACACTATGGTGTTGGATTTAGGAAGCAATTTAATTCCTTAGATATTTTACAATGAATAAATTTATGGGTATTACTCGAATAAATCAGCACTATTACCTTTTTCTTCTTGATATATCCTTCTATCTTGAGAGTTTGAGGAATGGTAATTCCTTCCAATGCATAACAAGATATGGTTTAATTCATTTATTATTTTTCTTCAGTTGGTTCCTGGTGCATATCCTCCTCTTTTGATGTTTCTTGTTCCTATTCTTCCCCCTCTTCACAATCAATGTAGAATACTTTCTTCTCAGCACACTTATGACCTTTAGTGTATTTTCTATCTCAACTGTAACAAATCCCTTTTGCTATTTTTTCCTCCAATTGTTGTGGTGTCAACGATGTAGGTTTTGAAAGGCTAGGAGAAACAACACTTCCATCTTTATAGTTGTGAGTGCTAGACTTCCTTGTTTCCGTAATTTTTCTTTCAACTTTTCTTTCCACCCTGAACGCCTTCTCTAATGAATCAGGTTCCCAAAGACAAACCTCATGTTGGATGGTATCCTTTAAAGTCCATATGAAGACATAAATCCTATGCTCCTTCGGAATATCAGTTACCCTGATATTTAATTTTTGGAAGTCCTCAAGGTTCTCCACCATTGAACCCTTTTTTTCGAGATTTACCAATTGGCTAAAGAAGGTGTTGCTCTTTGTATCTTCATAATGTGTTATCATGTCCTATGTAAAAATTGACTAAGTGACAAGTGGTTTATGAGAAAAAATCCATTTATTCCATACAAATTTATTAGGTTCTAAATATAAATATGCAATGCGTACATTTTGTGTGTGTTGCACATCATGGAGATCAAAATATTGCTCCATCTATAGTATCCATGTTACCAGATCCTTGCCATCAAAATTCCTAATATAGATATTTGGAATGTAGTGGTTCTTAAACCCAACATTAGAGTCTCTAAAATCATAATTCATATTCCTTTTGTCCTCATCATGATTTTCATGGATTATCTTATCACCATTGGGAAGCCTTTCTTCTAGCAACTTTGCCAAACCTTCCTTCAACCCTTCTATCTTGACATTCATCATTGCTTCCATGTCTGATTTTAAACCATCATTCAAAACTCCAGTGTACCTTTTTATACCATCTATATTAACATTCATCATGGCTTCTAATTCATTTTTGTTACTTTTTGCGAGAGTGAAATTTGTTGCATTTGGTCTCGTAATTTTGATATATCATGTTGCATTACTTCCTCTTCTTCATGCGTCATGGGAGAGTTTTATGGTTGCTTACTAGGTGTTTCCATTTTTTTGTTTTGAGGCATTTTGGAGTAAAATAATGATATATATGCTTCACTATGCCCTTTGAATCACTTCAAACTATTTTTTCTAAACAAAAGTTATGCAACAACAAAAAAAAAAATACACACCTTTTTCTTGTTTTTTAGGAGCTCGATATTGAAACTATTTTACCTCTATAATTTCAGATCTCTAAGGTATGAAATTCCTTTCTATGGTATCACTCTAAGTCTTATTTCCAACCCCACAAGTCAGACCGGGATTGGATTCTTCAAGAAAGAGTTATGCTCAATCTCCCACAATGACCTGATTATAGACCAGTTCAGTAGAGTGAACTTGTACGGAGTGCCATGCATCCTTGTTTCAAATTTTGGCCTTGAAAATGATATAAAAAAAACTAAAGTCCATGCACTTTCAGTCACTTTTTACGAAATTCAAATCCGATGCTCAGAGAGAAAGTTTGACGATTTGAGATGGAATTATGGAGCCTGAAAGAATCATAACTTCCTCGGATCATATCTCCGAAAATATAGAGAAACAAGATCTTAAAATTCATACTAAAATTTCACCAATACATCATCTCCATTTGGTTTCAATTTCAGCTTCTAAAGCCTCGCATAAAAAAGGTTATAGTGAAAATTACAAGATGGCCTATTTGGAGAAGTGAAACCCTAGAATCCAAAGCTCTGAAACCAAATGTTATGCCACCAACTCAAAGAAAAATAGATCAACAACTTAAAAATTATCCTCTTCAAGGGGGAACCTCCTTTACATTACATAAATGAATAATTCTTGTATTCTACAAATGATAAGACCTCTTTGGTATATATAGGAGTCTAAGGGGTCATAATATAATCAGAGCCTACATAACAATAATAATGTAAGGGCACAAAAATAACAATAGTGGGATTCCATGGGGCATAACAATAACAACATGGAGGATACATGGGGGCAACAATAAAAATAGGGGGATACACTAACAATAACAATAAGGGGAAAACACTAGTATTATAGGGACATAACAACTACAAGGTATAACTTCTGTTGATACTTGATTTAATGGTTATCTATTTCCAATTTGATATAACAATGCAATTTGTTTAGTTTGGGTCTTACACCATTGTTTCACATTTAATGGCTTTCCTTGTTTGAAACCTTGAATTGGTAGTAGGTTATTCTTCCAATATTTAGTTCCATGATTGTTTTCCAGACTATTCTCTTTGAACAATACATTCGTAAGTTTTCAATTATTAGTATGTTATGTAAATTATTTATATGTATTTCTTTTATTTTTAGTTTGGTCCCAGTTGTTACTCCTATATCTAGTAAGGTAGATGGAGCCTGACCCCATTAGGCTCTCTCCATACCAATTCTGGTAATGATGTACATGTGTTTGGAAGTGGGATTGTTCTCAGAACAGACCCCTTGTTCCAAGTATGGAACTAACCCACTTCCAGTTTAGTTTTAAATGCATTAATAAACTTATAATTAACAAAAAAACACTCTGATAGTTTTAAGAATTGGTTTTTATTGCAACTAGGTCTGCATGTTTGGATTTCTGTTTTATACAAAACTATTCCCCACATAATCCTAGGGCTTCTTTAATTCCATCCAACTTCTTTATTTCGACTTTTATCTGAATAAGTTGTGGGGAGTAGTCTACAGAGTTACTTCCCTACGTTGGGTCCAAAATAACCGTGTTCTTTGTTATCGTTAGTAAATACAAAAGATTATTATTCTTTGTTTCTTTCTCTTGATAGAAAGGGTTCACTTCAGAATCGTTCCAAATCAGAAGCTTTTAAATCTTTTGGTTAGTATCTCTTTCATACACAGAGGAGATACATTAAAAACCAAAAATGGATCATCTGTATAAATAAATAAATCATATCTAACACATCTTTTCTTAGCACAATTGAATACAAGGCTCAATATTACAATCAATCCATACTAGAAATATACAAAAAAACACTACTACTTAAACAAAAGTATAATTAGTATGAAAATGTACTGTACTTATCTACATACTCGAATTTTATCAAGGAATTAATCGGGATAGAAGAATCTTCCACACAACTAGTGAGATTGGCAATTATGTTCAAATACCGCCCCGCCCCCCCCCCCGAGCCTCTTTAATTTTCTAGAGTTGTATAGCAGACAGTACTGGTTCTTGGAACTCAAGACTCTCTATCCAACTAATAGCTCTCTAGGTTCAGGGTTTCCACTGGCTCCTGACCAGCTCAAGAACACCCCTGCTTCACCTTGCCAACATCCTGCTCAAGGTCTTTCTCTTTTATCCTTGTTTCCTATGGCCTCTCTCTTTCCTCTTCCTTCCTTGGCCTTCCCAAATTGAGAAATTTTAATCTCTATGGGAGGAGGATATAACTGTCCCAACTACTTGGAAAAATTAAAGATTTTATTCTAAGGTCCTCTCCCATAATTCCATAATTGAGTATAACATTTCTTTTAAAGAAAATAGACAACAATATTTAACTTCTAGATTTTTTTTTTAACTTTCACTTACTAAAACTTACCAAGTCTTTACATAATAAAGTAAATGAAAATATTTACACACCTAGGGAGGGTGTTACATCTTCCCCCCCTTATGTGAAACACCATCCTTGGTGTTCATTCTTGCCCTTGGAACAGCTTAGGGTATGCTTCTCACATGAAGCATTCATCCTCCCAGGTGGAACCTTTTGGGCTAAAGTGTCTCCATTACAGTTTAACCTGGGTGATAACTTGCCTCCGTAATGTTGTTTCTTTTCGAACGAGAATTTTGTAACAACACCGGGTTAAAATTTCATGTAATAAAGTTAATAAAGGAAAAATAAGACCAAGGTCATGGGACACGTATTCCAAGTTGAATGTTGGGCAAAGTATCCTAGTGGGCATCACTTTTTGTTTATGGATAAGGGGAAATTGGCAAAGGAAATGGAAAAGGATTTGAAAAGGAAAAAGGCATTATTGGAATTTATTTATGAAAATAAAGGAAATTAGGAGAAAAGGAAGGTGAAATGTCATTAGTTGCATGTGAGGAGGAAATTGAAGGAAAATTAAAGGAAATGAAGAAATTAGAGGCATCAATAATAAAAAGGATTTACAGCATTAGTTTGGGGCATTTTTTCAGTTGAGTTTTGGAATTGGTTTTAGAGAGGAGAAGAGCACCAAGAGGAGAAAGCAAGCAAGAAAGCGAAGGAATGACACAAAAAGCAAAGGAAGGACAAGTAAAGCAAAGGATGGACAAGGAAGCAAGGATCAAGCAAGGAAAGGTTGGATCAAGCGACTTCAATAGGAATACTTGTAGGTAACAGGTTGCATGTATGATTTCCTAGCTGGCTTCGGCATGCATGGCATATGCATGTGTGTATTTGGTTCATTTTCTATCATTAGCATGGGATTTTCCTAGTTTAACAATGGTTTCATCCTTTCCTTGCCATTTTTAGATAACCATGGTGTGATGGGATTCATTCTTGGTTGAGCTTTGGATTGAAGGACAATTTTTGGATTTGGGTGAGGTGATCTTAGGTAAATCCCAAGGGTTGGGGGTGGATATGGTTTTCTCCGAGAAGCCCTCAACAAGTGGGTGGATACAAGAAAATTCCTCAAGGAATGACAAAGGGATTTTGAGGCATCCAAGCTCGGTTTGGTTTTGTGATCTCGTGACCGGTTTAGGTGAGATCACAGCATTGTGAGGCTGGAGGTAGTTTAACCTTTCGATTCCATTGGTTGTTTACACATTGGTTTATCCCATGAGATCCCACATTCATGCTTCGAATATGGCACAAGGATGATTGGTTGAAAGAGATATTTGATTCAGCTCAATCTATGGTTGGGTGGTACATGGAAGTCCTTGAATTGATTAGCTTTTGCATATGATTCATAAGATCTCTTTCCCCTTGTAATTCATGAATAATTATACTTTTTATTTTGTGGATTTAATGATTTTTCTATCATTATTTTTTATCTTGTTATATGTTGGTTATAAGCATGGCTTTATGATAGATTCAAGTTATGGCTATTATGGTGTTTCTACTTGTAAATGAGTGGTTAATAAATGCATGACCTAATAGATGTTATTGAAGCTATTGTGAGATGGCATTAGACCTTCTTGATGTTTCTCAGATAAGTTTCATATCTCTATGTTCATATGTGCATTCATGACTTGTAGATTTCATGTTCACCACGTGCTTGACAGAATGACTGTCATGGTTAGACCAGTTTAGGTCAAGTCCTTGATTAAGTCCTATTTTAGAGGCTTTTTCCTTGTGTCATTTATAATTCTAGAAAGTTTTGTCAAGTTTTGGTCAGTGGTCTGGAGACTAGCCCTGAAAAAGTAGCTTAGATCTCGTGGTCATTGACACATAACTGGGTGAAAAATATTACAGCCACTCCCTTGCAGGCTTGTGTATGTGACTAGAGGGTTACATTCGAATTCATGCAGTGTCATTCTAGCATCCAGGAATCCATATCAGTGGAAAAGCAAGTTGACTCCGGTTTGGGCACCTGGAAGGGTGGTTTGGCTCGTGGGGATACTGTAGCACCTGAGGGAAGTCAGTAATGTCTTGTTTTGTCAACTCCATTTCCTTAAGGTTATCTAGGAGGTCGAGTCATGTAATAGTAGCCCTAAACTCATGTTTACCCCAGGAAATCCAGTGAAAGTGGGTAAATATGGGAGGTGGCATTACAAAGTGGTATCAAAGAATGGTTCAAACACTTGGACTGAATGGGCTAGATGCATGTTGTTATGCATGCATTGTCATGGTAATGGTTTTCGTGCATGAGGTCATGGTATGCAATTGTTATTGTCATGCATGATGTTTGCATATTGATGTGATTATGATTATACATGTATCATGCTAATGTGGATTGATTTTTCAGATGAGATAAGCCTCCCCTAAACGTCATTGAGGTATGATTTTGATTATGGTATCTATTTAGTTTATCTGACATGTCATACTTATAGGAGGAATGGAATCAGAGATGACAAGAAAAATGGTAGACTACATTTCATGTGATTCTCCCTACAAATCAGTTGGGCATCAAGGAGATGATTATTTTCCTAGCATAGAAGCTACACTAAGGATTTTGAGGGTAGAGATCAGAAGTTGCAAGGAAGAAAATGACAGGTTGGTTGAGGCTTGGGAAAGACTTACAAGGGCTCAGGAAAAGTAAGAATAGGTCAATGCAATGATCCTTTAAATTTTTTCAAACTTGCAGAGACAAGGACAGTTGAGGATTAGTCAAGAGTAGGAAGAGAAGACAAATGGAGCCTATGATAACAGATCTCAGTCAGGATATAGGTTGGAAAGAGGAGACATAGTCAGAGATGGAAGATCATTGGATACACATGACAAGAGGGCTAGTATATTGGGAATCATTCTAGTTCCTCGTGCAGGAGACATCATCATATTCATCACCACCATCATCCTTATAGGAGGAATGAGTAATTGCCTGACGAGTTCAAGAAAGTCAAGCCTCCTACATTTGATGGAGAGATGAAGAAGTCAGAAGATGCAGAGGCATGGTTGCTTGGGATGAATAAATTCTTCATATTGCATACCTATTCCGAGAACAAGAAAGCCAAAATATTTACGTTCAATCTTAAAGGGAAATCATATATTTTGTGGGAAGATGTGAAAATGTCAAGGGAATTTGAGAAGATGACTTGATTTGGGATGAGTTGGAGAGACTCTTCAAGAAGTACATGTCTAAAAGATGTTATGCTGATAGATCCAAGGAGTTTTATGAGTTGTAGATGGGTTCCATGACAGGTAATGATTAGACTAGAAGGTTCCTAGAGTTGTTGAGGTATGTGCCTTACCTCAAGGATGACAAAGAAAAGATTCAAAGGTTCATTAGTGGTTTTCTAGTAGCATAGAGAGGCCAGATTGAGTTTCATGAGCCTAAGTCATTGGAGGAATCCATCAAGAAACTAAATTATTTTTATGAGCAGTCAAAGTGTAAATCTGAACCTAAGCGTGATTTGAAGGGAAATGAGAAAATTAAAGGGAAGTTAACACCAAAGCGGGGAAGACCTAGGGATGCAAGTGAGAAAGAGAATGTGGTTCCTTACAAGAATTTTAATGTAGTTGAGAAGGGATGTGGGTTGAAGCCCGGAGATAAACATAATAGAGGTGATGGTAGGGGACTGTTGCAGTGCTTGATTTGTGGCAAAGATCATAGAAATAAGGATTTTCCATTGTACCAGTGTGGTAGGCCTCAGATCTATAGTGCTTAGGAAGCACATACAATTGGGGATGTTGGCCATACCATTCCTCGGGGCTATGCAGTTGTGGACAACAAGTAGGAAAATCACCAGACATCCATTATTGAGATGGAAGGTAAGCTATGTGGTCAAGTTGATTCTATTTTGATTAACCTTGTATCTAATTAGAGTTATGTTAATCCTAACCTGGAGGATAAGTGTGGTTTGAGAAAAGAAATGCATGCAGAGTCTTGGTTGGTGGAGTTGGCTACATGTACTAAGAAGAGAGTTCATCATTGGGTAAGATATTGTGCATTTGAGTTGAATGGTATGCCTACATAAAAACATCTAAATGTACTTCCATTGAGTTCATATAGTATTGTTTTGGGCATGGATTGGTTGTAACTCCATCAAACTAAAGTAGATTGTTATGACAAGGCTATTGAGTGCCTGGATGATCATGGGGAAAAGAGAATCGTGCAGGGTAAGAAGAAGGCTACATCAGTTAGAATGGTTATAACTATGCAGGCAAACCACAGTGGTAGGAAAGTGTGTGTGTTATTTCCAGTACACATTTCCAGTGATAAAGGTAAGGATGTTGAGGATGTATAAGACTTGAAGAGGTATTTGGTTCTATAGAAATTTTAGGATGTATTCCCAGCAGAGATTTCAAATTTTTTTCCTCACAGGGAAGTGGACTTTTGTATTGAGTTGGTACTAGGGGCATCACCTTAATCAAAGGAACCTTACGAGATGAGCACTCCAGATTTAGTGGAATTTAAGTTGAAATTGAAGGAAATTCTTGACAAGGGATATAGTAGGCCAAGTGTATTTCCTTGTGGTGCACCAGTATCATTCGTGAAGAAGAAGGATTTTACTCTTAGATTCTACATTGGTTATAGACAATTGAACAAGATAACCATCAAGAACATGTATCCATTTTCGAGGATTGATGATTTGTTTTACCAGTTGAAGGGAGCAACAGTGTTCTCAAAGATTGATTTGAGATCAGGATACCATCAAGTACACATCAAGAAAGAGGACATCGACAAGGTTGCTTTTCAGACTAGGTATGGGTATTATGATTTTGTTGTGGTTCCGTTCAGTTTGAATAATTCTCCAGATACTTTTACATGTTTGATGAATAGTGTGATGTGACCTTATCTGGACAAGTGTGTTATTATATTTGTTGATGATATAATGATATATTATAAGAATGAAGAAGAGCATGCATAACACTTAGAAGTAGTATTGAGATTGCTAAGAGAGAATCAGTTGTATGCCAAGCTTAGTAAGTGTAGCTTCTTTTAGATAGAGGTACATTAGTTTCCAAGGAAGGCATAGCAATCAATCTAGAAAATATAAAAGCTATCATGTAATGGGCAGCTCTTAGAAATGTAGATGAGGTCAGATCATTCATAGGGTTAATAGGTTACTACAGGAATTTCATTAGGTACTTCTCATGGATTGCGTATCCTATTACATCATTGCAAAGGAAAGGAAACAAATTTGAATGGATAGAGGAATCCACAACAAGTTTTGAGCAGTTGAAGAAGTTGTTGAAAATTTCTCCAGTAGAAGATTGCAGATCCAAACAAGAGTTCATGGTGTATATGAATTCTTGAAAAAGGGTAATTGGTGGAGTCCTGATGTAGGAGGGACAGGTGGTGTGCTATGAATCAAGGAAACTGAATGAACACGAGAAAAAATATGTGATGCATAATCTTTATTTGGTAGTTATTATTCACGCCTTAAAAATGTGGAGGTATTATCTTCTTGGAAGGAGGTTTATTTTGATGAGTGACCATAATGGAATTAGGTATCTATTTGACCAACCTAGTATGAATGCCAATAAATCTAGATGGTTGGCTACCCTTAGTGAGATTTACTTTGATATCAGATACATTAAAGGAAAGGAGAACAAAGTTGCAGATGGTCTCAATAAGAGAGTGCAGTTAAACCATGTTGCAGTTTTGAGCTCTTATGGGACAAATTTACAGGATCGAATCTTACAGGAAGGATAATAGGATGACATGTACATGGAGCTTAGGCATAGGTTACAACAAGGTATAGGTGAATAGGATGTGGACTCTCATCTCATAGCAGATGGCTTGGTGAAATTTAGGGACAAGATTTATGTGTTGGATGATAGTGATCTCAGGAAGGTTATCTTGAGGGAGTTTCATGTTAAACCATATTCAGGTCACCCAAGATATAAGAATAAGTTGACAGTTGGGAAGAATTTCTACTATTGGAAGAATATGAAGAAGGAAGGGCAGAGTTTGTTGCTAGGTGCTTGGATTGTCAACAGGTGAAAGCTAAGTGTAAACACCTGGCTAGTTTGTTACAGCCTATTTCGATTCTAGAGTGGGATGGGAGGTAATTTCCATGGATTTAATTACAGGTTTTCTAAGGACATCGAAGCATCATGATTCCATCATATTTGTGGTTGACAGGTTGAGCAAGGTAGCTCACTTCATTCTAGTAAAGACTACTTATTCAGCTAGTGAGGTTGCATGGGTCTTAATAGATATAGTGAGGTTACATGGTGTTCTGAAGAATATTGTGTCAGACAGAGATGCCAAGTTCACTTCTAGGTTTTGGAAGGAGTTATTTGTAGGTTTGGGTACAAAGTTAGCCACCAGTACAACTTATCATCCACAAATAGATGGAAAGACAAGGAGGATCAATAGGATAACGAAGGATATGTTAATGATGTATGTCATGCACCAACAGAGGAGGTGGGAGGAGTATCTTCCACTAGTTGAGTTTTCTTACAATAATGGTTATCAGGATTCACTAAGGATGAGTCCATTTGAGGAAATTTATGGGTGCACTTGTAATACTACCATTAGCGTGAATGATCTAGTGAACAAGGTACTGGTTGGGCCGAACGTGTTAGCTGAGATGGAAAGTGAAATGCAGGTTATCAAGAAGAATCTAAATGCAACATAGGATAGGTAGAAGAGTTATCCAGACCAACACATTGCATTTAAGGAGTTTTGGGTTGGGAGCATGTGTATTTGCACATCAACGCCAATAAACGATCCTTGAGGATTGGGTCATGTGCCATGTTGGAACCATAGTGTTGTGGGTATTTTGAGATCCTTGAGAGGATTGGACCAGTGGCCTACAAATCTACATTGCCTTTGAAAGTGAAAGTCCATGATGTGTTTTGTTATCTCTTAGATAAAACCCTGGCTATGGGAAAAGCTCTAAGGTAACGTCGAACCTCTTTGAGGTTGAATGTTGGCCCTTCAACCTGGAGAGGGATCTCTCCCTAAACTCAACTACTTAAGGTCACTGTAGTAGAAGGTTTTCAATTGAGTCTTATGGCTAGATTTATCAAAAAATCAATGAGTTTGGTTGGACTATGCAAAAATACTACCATTGGGCATGGAGTCTGACCCAATCAAGTTTTATATAATTACAGTTTCAATGAGAAAAACACAAAAGTAGGGTAGTGATAATTCCTTTGACACTTTAAGGAATTTGGAAGAAAATGAAGGAAATTAGTGCAATGGTTAAGTGAAAAATATTTATTAAATGCATGAGAATAAAGAAAAAGGAGCATAAACATATGAATCCCAATTTCAAACACTCAATATTTCAGACATGAGGAAATATAAAACGAAGAAAAGATAGACAGGGAATCATAACTCAAGAATTTTTGTAAACTTCTCATGAAGACTATTTTCATTAATATCTGCTCAATAATAAACAAGGGATGATATATCCCAAATAAACTCCAACCCTTTCTTTTTCTACAGTATTTTCCTATATATAAAACCCAATAACTAAAACATGTTTTTTGCTCAAAATTAATTACAGTAATCCAACAATAGTAGTATAAATCTCTTAGGTACATGCATATGAAAATATCTTTAAACATTATCATGTTTTTCAAATCAAAAAAATCAAAACAACTCGCTGAAATCTATGTTAAAAATGTGGCTGAGAAAATGTATCATCGTTATGCTTCCCTCATTGTAGATCAGGCCTTTTCATCCTTCAAAAATGGACTTTTGTTTTGGCTCTTGCCTTCTTGGTCATCCTTGTTGCAATTCACTGATAATGTCGTTGTCAACCTTTAAACTGTTAGAACTAATGTTTTCACTAACGGGGTGACTGTCAGTGTTTCTTTCATACTTTTCTTCCAAAATGTGCTGACAATGACAATGTCAGTGCTTCTCTGCAAAATGTGTTGATAATGAAAATATTAGTGCCCCTATGCACCTTGCTGGGCTTATATGTTGATAGGTGCTTGATCAAAATTTCACTCTAATAGATCAAAACTCAAAAATATGGCTACCAGCCTCTCAGCTGAGGATACTGGCTACTTTCAATAATACCTCCACATTATCCATCCTATGCCTCTTGCTTTGTCTGGTTTCCATGGCAATTTTCTTCTTGCTTGCCTTTGTTTTCTTCGACCCCTTTGAATTTGTAGCTTTCCCTTTGTTTATAATTAAGTCCCTTAGTGGAACATTTTCCACATCTATGACCTCTTTGGAAAGGTCAGGGTTTTGCTTCAAATTTATATTCATCCTCAATTTGTTTAAGGGCTTGGTGTAAGTTATTTTACCCCCTTTGAACATTTCAAACAAGGTTGGTTCCTTTTTAGCTGGGACTTCTTCATCACGGGGTTCATGATCAACCCTCTTTCCTTTGGTTTTCTTTGATGGCTGGATTTCTACAGGGGAACCTTCAGTAGGTGGAGTTTTAGCATGAGGGGAACTCATAGTAGGAGGATATTCAACATACTATATTTTCCTAAGCCTGTCACTTCTTCTAGAATAGACCTTTGGTATTTTAGGAATAGAAGTTGAGGGTTTATCTTCCTTCTTTCGGCTTCTGGTTTGCACAGTGGTGGTGCCCTGAGAAGAGGTTCATGCTTGAGGGTTTCTTACTTTTTTGGTACCCTTCTTCCTCCCTCGTTTTGACTTAGGGGGTTGGGGTTAAAACCCTCCCCAAAACAGAAAATGGCTCCATGTTCTTCCATCCTTTGCCAACTAATTTTTAATTAATCACTTAATTAAATCTTTGTGATAGATGAAGTGTTGAGATGGGTCTATTTTGGCCCAAACCCAAGCATCCATGTGCTTAAGACTTTCTAACAAAAAATAACATGCATTCATTCTCACTTGTCCTGCTATATGAGATAAGAAATGGAAATAATATAATTTTACCCTGTTAAAACACCCTTCACATGTGAAATATGACTGGGTAATTCGCAACATCCCATGCTGTTTGTCTTCCAACCAAGACCTTTGGACCCCTTCCTTCCAATTTCTTTCTTTGAACTCAGCCTTTACGAAGATCTAGACATCAGTCCGAATTAAAACGTGGCTCCTAAAGACCCTTTCTCCATTTGTAGGCAAAGTTGTGAGCTTTGAAACCAGCTCCTCTGTCACCTAGAATGAAATCCCTCCAACCTCCACATGTTAACCATTAAAACCCTAGGAAAATGCTCGAGCAACCTCGTCATGGAAATCAGTGCATCATCGGAAAAATTCCTCCCACCCAGCCTATCGAAAATGTTGTTGAATATCTGGGTAAATATCCAGAAGGTTGGGACCTTTTGGTTCATTTCTGTTTAACCTCCCACTTTTCCCCATTATATATATATATATATATATATATATATATATATATATATATATATATATATATATATATATATATATATATATATATATATATATATATATATATATATATATATATATATATATATATATATATATATATATATATATATATATAGATATATATATATTCTCACAATTTTGAAGGATAGAGACCAGGATTAAATCTTGTATCTCCACCGAATAGCTTGAACATAACGCTTTCCAATGATAAAAGATAATGAAAAACTTACAATTGAAATGGGGAAATTACTATGCAGGGAAAAACATTGATGTTCCAGGCATGTGTGTTAAATAATTAATTGACAGGTAAAACTATGACTTAACCCTTCGATGATTTCAAAAAAACTACATACCTATTTGGTGACATAAAACATTCTTTTTAGCACGTACCTTTCACCTTTGGATTCATTGTGGCATGACCAGGTAATTATTATTTCGTTGCTGATGTGGAACGTGTCAATGCATTTCAAAAATTGAAATTAAAATTTGAATTTTGGCATTTATACTCCAATTATCAACAAATAACTGAAAACTCTTACACTCCTGTTGTCAGCATATTCCTCGAAAAATTTTCTGAACTAACAAAAGCGCGGACAATCCCATTATCAAACTTAAATAAATGTGATAACAGCTAGCTCCACAAGGATGTTGTTGATCATTGATGGTAGCAAGAACCCCACAAACCAGAGGCCTATTTATTACAAAAAATATTTCTTAAAGCAATACTTCAACTGACTCTAAATAAAGAAAACCATCTTTCAAAAACATGTTTTTTTTACAGAACCTGTTGGGATTTTTTAAAAAGCATAATTATTGTGAAACAATTTTATTCTCTAATAAACATTATCAAAACCTTAGGGACTTCTCCTCAGGCTTCAAGTTCTTTAGAATGCTCATCCACACCTACAAGTACTTCAAAAAATATGGATATTTACAATGAAATTTGAAACATTCTTTGTTCAGGAAATGTAATGTTTCAGGAAACGTCCATTGATTGGACCTCCTGGTAGCAACACTCCTTCCAGATCTTCTAAAATGAAAGTGTTCTTACCACAGAAATTTTTTATTTCTATATGAACCTTTCCAGATGTTGTCAAACTTCCCATGCTTACCTTTGTCCTCAATGCAAGCATCCCACTTCAAGACTAGGTCTAGGCACTTAAAATCATCTTCTTTTGTATTTTTATCAAAAACTTTCTTGATTTGATTTTGAAATTCTTGAGACTTTTCATACACCTTCTATCTGAGCTCTTGTACCTCTATTAATTGATTTATCCTCCTCTGCAGATGATCCAAAATGGATCTAACATAGACTTCTAAGTCTATGAATCCTCCTCACAGAGGAAAAATGAAAGTCAAAGGATGCTCTTGGAAATAGTCTCATTGCAGAGATCTCTTCATTCTGAATCTAACACAATTTGAATGGTGAAAACGGACTTCGGGTGAAGAAGTTATTGCAAAAAGAATTTGGCCCAATATCCTTAGAAAAGGAGGCATTTCCTATGAAAATGGGCTTAAGGCTTTATATGCGTTCCTTAAGGAAATCGCATCAGAAGAGGTACAAAGGGCAGACTTAGACCAAAGGCTGGATGGATCCCCGATCAGCGATCTCTGACATATCGCATCGGAGGTAGGCCTACATGTGATATCGGAACCCTGAATGAGGTGATTAGCGATTGCAATTGCGATCGACCGATCGGCAGATTGGCGATCGGCACAGTCAAAGGGAAGACCCTCGGGGCCATTGCGATAGCGATATGCCAATAAAGCGATCGATGGTATTGATCTATGATCGGAGGAGAGACCTTATGCCATGCGATATGCCAATATGCAATGCGCCGATAGCCTGATCGACGATCGGGATCGCGACAATACAAAGGGCCAATGCACATATGATGGAGCTGATAGCAATATGCCGATGCGATCGGCAATCGGCAATTAGTAAATCGGATCGCGATAATACAAAGGAGCAGCACGCCATTGTGACATGCAACTTGCGATAGACCGTGGACCTGATGGGAATTATGGACGCGATTTCATAAATTTTGAAATCCTGAATTACGGGATTTCTATGTATTTCCCATGTATTGGGTTGTTTTGGCCTATGCCATGCGATGGCGATATGCGATAAGGAAACAGACCCGAAGGGTTTATAAATGTGGCTTGATATTATTTGAGTTCCGACATAAAGCATTTTGTTGGGATTTCCATGCATTTCTGTGTATTTTTGTTAGGAACCAAGAATGCGTTATTTGGCGGATTTTGTCCTAGAAAGTGCCTGTCGATTCCTTTGTAAACTATCCCTGTTCTTGAATCATTTGTGCCACACTGTAAGTGGGCGTTCTGTAACAATGATGCAGGAATGCATTAAATGCAGAGAGCCACAGAGCCACAGAGCCAAATGGCCAAGCACAGAGACACGGAGCCAGATGGCCAGAGGGTCAGCTGCAGAGCCACAGGGAGCAAAGGAAACGCAGAGGCAAAGGAATGATTCCTCATGATCGAAGGGATAGAGGAACGACTGGGGAAGCCGCAAAGTTGGGGATTCCTCACAAAAGCCAGAGAGCACGATTGACAGGAGGAGCTCAAAAAAAATGTAGCAGCAGAGAAGTTGGTCTCCCTTCATGGAGCTCACGGTTGTGTAGAGCCAGAGCTCAAGATAGCTACACAAAACCAGAGGGTTGATAGCAGCAAAGAGCCAGAGCCAGAGCCAAGAGCCAAAGCCAGAGCTAGAGCCAAGAGCCAGAGCCAGAGCTGAGAGCCAGAGCCAGAGTCAGAGCCAGAGAGCTCACAGTAGACTTCTAAGAGCCATGGAGCTGTAATGAAGCTGTAGTACAGCAAAGAGATCAAATGATCAAGTTATTGCTGGTGTCCAGAGTGTGTTGAAGACAGAAGAAGGAGTTCCAGAGACAATACAGAATTCTGAGGGAGTCAGAGAAGCCAGAAGCTCAAGAAGCTCAGAGCACTAACTAAAGGAGTCAAGTCCAAAGAAGACTAGACCTATCTGCAAAATGAGGATAGACAAGGGTAATATGGCATTCTAAACCCATAGGTTCAGTCGTAAACCAATGGAGTTGAGCGTGGAGCTTGTAAAAGAATTCAGCCATAATCCCAAAGAGCCTAGTCGAGTTGACTAGAGCTCAAGGAGACGTAGCCCAAGATATTAGAGTGAACTCCATATTATATTGTTGTCTTATGTGTTTGTTTATTTGCTACATTTTACTGTTATGTGTGTTTATATATCAGTTTAAGCAAATAGACTTAAGGCAATTAAGCAGTTAAAGGCAAACACAAGCATACACCTATTTCAAGCATTTTTAATTCCGCAATTGGTTAATCATAAGCTAGATCTTGGAAATTAATAAGCTTTGGAGTGGGAGAGGTTCTTGTAAGCATGACAAGAAGCCTTTAGTGCCCCATTTCAGATTAGGTGGCATTGGAGCCAAAGGTTGATTAACCCCACCTTCAAAGAAGGTGATATCAAAGCTGGTTATATCAAAGCAAGTTATACCAGAGCAGGTGGTCATGAAGCAAGTTGCATCATGATCCAAGTGGTACCAGTATATGCTTGTTTGACTTGAAAGGTGTTCAAATAGTAGCAAGGATTTTGTTGTTTGATTGTTTGTAAACTGACTATTGTGTGAGTTTGCAGAGGTGAAAGCTATCGTTATCTAAGTCTAGGAGAGGACAAGAAGGAAGAAGGGTTGAAGGCATTCTTATTATCCCAAAGGACCTCAAAGAAATCCTTGAAGCACAAGAGGTTTGTTGCAAAATGTTGCTTGAAAAATCTCTTTGTTATTCTTGTTTGAAGTTCTTTTGTTCATTTTGATAATGACAACTTCTACAAGTGAGTCCTCAAATTATTCTTTCTTCACAAGAGTCATTGATGAAGACATGAATTAAGACTTGTTCACCATGATGGATATGGTGAGATAAATGTATGAGGATGGAAGGAAGAGCATCATACTTAGAGAGCAGTTGAATTCCATGAAGGAAGAGAAGCAGTTGCTTTCTGAAAAATTGCAGGAAATGGAGAGGCAACTTCATATTGCAAATATGAACCTAGAATGGATGCATGAGTTGGAGACACAACTCTTTGTTGCAAAGGAAGCCTTAGTCAAGTATCAGCTTGAAGAAGAGGTAAATAATTCCAGTTTGACTTCAATTTCCTCTAAGAATGTTTATATTGGTTATTTTGAAAAATAACCAAAGGGATAGGTTCCAAGTTAATGTCCAAGATGGGCTATGAATGAAAAGGCTTGGGCAAACATGCACAGGGTATTTTTGAGCCAAAAATAGTTGAGGAAAGGCCTAAGTATTTGGGTCTTGGCTATGGACAGTCTTATGGAGAAAGTTCCAAAGATTCCATCAAGAGAATTAAAACAGCTCCAAGAAGGAGTTTCATTGCAGGTCTTCTACCTCAAGATTGTGAAGATTGTATTCTTGGGGGGTGCAATAGCTTGAAGCATACTTTGCAGAAAGAAGGTGTATATCAGCATACACTTGAACCAGAGAGTTGTGGAAACTCTGAAACCATTGAAGAGGTTGATGGTGTTCCAAAGGGAGCTACTTCTTCATTCAATTCACCTCCTCATGAAGGCAATAAAGGTGAAAGAGAAAGGTATAAATCTGGTTCTAATCATATTCCTTTTGATTATGCAAAGCATGATAAATTTCCATATAAGCATGGGAAAAGAATTGCATGTTCCTTTTGTGGTTTGGATAACCATAATGTTTCTAGATGTTGGAAGAGAATGGCCACATACAGGAAACTTTTGAAGGAAAGGAAGCAAGAAGCCAAAGGTCCATTGGACAAGGCAAATCATGCTGTCAAGAGGATGCACATGTGTTGCACTTACTGCCATAAGCAAGGACATATTGCTGCAAAATGTTGGACTCTGAATCCAACAATGCTTCCACGAAACTTGAAGAAGGTGGAAAGAGAAAATGGTAGGAATGGAAAGAAAGATTCCATGAATGATGTGTTTCAGGATGATTCACATGTTGATGTTGATGTGCAGACAAAGGAAGGACCTTTGAAATGGATTGGTAATCAATGGTTAGAATTATTATCCAATTAAGATTGCATGTCTATTGATATAACACATCTATTTGCATTTCTTTTTTAATGGAATGCAAGTTGCAGGATTTTACCAAGAAGGTGAATGGAAAAGTTGAGTGGGAGACTCACTTTATTACTGCAACATTATGTTCATTTCAGCTTCGAAAGTACAGTGTGCTTGAGAGAAAGTTGAAAGGTGAAATGCATGCATAAGCATGATATGCATGAGCACAGGGATGCTGATGATTTCCTTGTATTTAAACATGTATGTGAGATTAACTTGAAAGGTTGATTGATTTGTTTTTAAACATGCATGTAATGTGATATTGACTTGAGAAAAGTTGATTTGGTCTCCAAGATGGAGATAATGATGAAGTTTTCATCTTTGAAAAAGAATCCTTGAGATATTTTTCTACATGCCTGACTTGAAGGGTTAATTGTTTTAAAGGCATGTTTTGTTGGCTTGTTATCTAGTCAATCATTTGTATGCAGATGAAAAGACATGGAGGTGTTCACAAGATGTGAAATCTGTTTCTTTTGTTGATGCAGAAGTTTAGGCCATCCAGTTGTTGTCTGTAATCTTATTGTTGTTAATAGTTGTTGTTGACAGTATGTCAAGCAGGTACAAATGAAAATTTTGTGAAGCATATGTAGCTTCACATTGGTTTGAGCCACCTTGGGTCAATGATCAAGGCAAAGAAGTTCAAACTACCTTCTGTAACCTTCTTAGTAGGAGTTCTGTAGGAAGTCAAGGAGGAAGATAGTTCTTCCCAGGAGGACAAGCACATCTAGGAAGGTAGTGTTCAAAGGCTTTGGTTCAGAGGCACTAGCCATGCAGGCAAGTGTATGGAGGCTAAAGGAAGAGGGTGGTGTACTCTCATTTATTGTTCAGATCAGTATATCAATCTTTTGGAGTCCAAAAGCTTTTTAGTGGGAAGGAGTGATTCAAAATGGATCTAACATAGACTTCTAAGTCTATAAATTCTCCTCACAGAGGAACAATGAAAGTCAAATGATGCTCTTGGAAATAGTCTCATTGTAGAGACCTCTTCATTCTAAATCTAACGCAATTTGAATGGGCGAAAATGGACTTCGGGTGAGGAATTTATTGCAGAAAGAAGTTGGCCCAATATCCTTAGAAAAGGAGGCATTTCCTATGAAAATGGGCTTAAGGCTTTATATATGTTCCTTAAGGAAATTGCATTGGAAGAGGTGCAAAGGGTGGACTTAGACCAAAGGCCGGACGGACCCTCGATTAGCGATCTTCGATATATCACATCGGAGGTAGGCCTACATGTGATATCAGAACCCCGAATGAGGCGATTAGCAATTGCGATTGCAATCGGCAGATCGGCAATCAGCACAGTCAAAGGGAACACCCCCGGGGCCATTGCGATAGTGATATGCCGATAAAGCGATCAGTGATATTGATCGGAGATCAAAGGAGAGACCTTATGCCATGCGATATGTCGATATGTGATGTGCCGATAGCACAATCGGGATCGCAACAATACAAAGGGCCAATGCACATACAATGGAGCCGATAGCGATACATTGATGCGATCGGTAAATCGGATCACGATAATACAAAGGAGTAGCACGCCATTGTGACATGCGACTTGCAATAAAGCGCGGACCCAATGGGAATTGTGGATTCGATTTCATAAATTTTGAAATCCAGAATTACGAGATTTCTATGTATTTCCCATGTATTGGGTTGTTTTGGCCTACGCCATGCGATGACGATATGCGATAAGGAAACAGACCCGAAGGGTTTGTAAATGCAACTTGATATTATTTGAGTTCTGAAATAAAGCGTTTTGTTGGGATTTCCATGCGTTTCTACGTATTTCCATTAGGAACCAAGAATGCGTTATTTGGCAGATTTTGTCCTAGAAAGTGCCCACCGATTCCTTTGTAATCTATCCCTATTCTTGAATCATTTGTGCCACGTTGTAAGAAGGAATTTTGTAACAATGATGCAGGAATGCGTTATATGCAGAGAGCCACAGAGCCACAGAGCCAGATGGCCAAGCGTAGAGACACAGAGCCAGAGAGCCAAAGGGTCAGCCGCAGAGCTACAGGAAGTAGAGGAAATGCAGAGGCAAAGGAATGATTCCTCATGATCGAAGGGACAGAGGAATGATTGGGGAAGCCACAGAGTCAAGGGATTCCTCACAAAAGCCAGAGATCACGATTGACAGGAGGAGCTAAAAAAGAATGTAGCAGCAGAGAAGTTGGTCTCCCTTCAGGGGGCTCACGGCTGCATAGAACCAAAGCTCAAGATAGTTGCGTAGAACCAGAGGGTCGATGGCAGCAAAGAGCCAAGAGCCAGAGCCAGAGCCAAGAGCCAGAGCCAGAGCCAGAGCCAAGAGCTAGAGCCAGAGCTGAGAGCCAAAGCCAGAGAGCTCACAACAGACTTCTAAGAGCCATGGAGCTGTAATGAAGCTGCTGTTTAGTCAATTTAGTGTCCTAAATTGCTACATAAATTATCAATCTGGGTGTCGTAAACTAATGAAGTGTAGTGCACTATATGTGCTAGATAACCCTTTCTTACCTTACTATTTTCAATTTTATGTTGTTTTGGGGTTTTGTTCTTTTGACCTCCTAGAATGCTGCAATGTAATTGAAATCCTAATCTACTGCTAAAGTGGGAGTTTAAAAGTACTTTTTAGGTCAAGTTTGGAAGTGGAGTTTCAAGAAGATGAAGACAAAGCTTATTTTCTTGCTTATTGTAATGTTTTCCAAAATATGAGCTTAAAAGACTCTTGAAATTGCTATCTACAAAATTAAAACTTGAATGAGAAAATGAACGTGCAGCTATCTATATCAAACCGAGAATGAAGTACTAGAAATGAAACTACTACTTCTGCTATCTATTCTATCTGCAAAATTAAAGTCTAATGAACTACTGCAATTAAACTAAAGGCAAAAGTAAAACTTGAAACTGATTTTAAACTAATGATCAACCAGTAATCTCATCCATAAACATAACACTTCGCCAATTAACTTGAAAATCAGTCATCAGCTAAAGGCTCCGGAAATATCATCTTATAGCATGAGAAAATGACATTAAACTATCTAACTCTACACTAATGAACAACAAGTAAACTCATTTATAAACACAACACTTCGCCAATTAGCTTGAATTCATCAACTAAAGGCTCTAGAAATATCAGCTTATAACATGAGAAAATGACTATCTAGCTATAAACTAATAAAGAGCAAGTAAACTCATTTATAAACATAAAACTTTGCCAATTAGCTTGAATTCATCAACTAAAGGCTCTAGAAATATCAGCTTATAACATGAGTGACTATATTAAGAAAGAAAAGGTACTGAACAGCAAGTAAATCTCGTTCATAAAATCCATATTTTGCCAATTAGCTCTGAGAGTAAACCATCAACTAAAGGCTTCGGAAACATGTACTTATGTAATGAGTGTCTATCCTATTGAGAAAAAACATAAAACAACTTGAACTTGGAAACTAAAGAACAACATAAGAAGTGACTCCCAGAGATGTTACTTGACGCAAGTTTAGAATTACAACTAAGAAGCTCGAGCATAAACAAATTTAAAGACCTACTGCTACTCTGAAATGCATCTATCAGGGTTAGTAAAAACAAGTGACAAGCTGCAATACATATACAATGTTAAAATGATTATGAACATAAACAAAACACAAGCAATATACAGTTGAATGAAAGAAAATACAAATGGAAATATACAGAAATGAAAAAGGAACCTCAGCCACGCAGGGGCCCTCTGCACAGCCTTGGATTAGCAACACAAATCTACTTCACACGCTCAGGCAACCATATATGAAAACAGAGTTTTTATATTATGAAAACAGAGAACTGTGTGTCTCTTGATTACAAGCAAAAATCACACTATTTCAACAGTAAAAACATTAACTTCTTTTGCGTTCCAAACACTTGAATTTATAGGAGAAATTCATAACTGTTTCTAAGAGGAAAATCTTCTACGGTAGACACGTGAACAAGTCATGTATCGAGGATTTAGCCTTCTTCTTGGCACAAACAATAAATCTCTACATAGTGGGTGTTGGATTTAGTTATGCAGGTGGCAAAATGAATCCTCAAGTTCAAGAACAGGCCTTGGACGCAATTGCGTGCCAAAATAGAGTTCTAACTGCTATAGAACTTCTTCGTTGACTCCCCTTTAACCGAGGTCTTTTCCCTCGAATCTAATCAAATGAATAGGACCTTATCCATGTGTTGACATTTCCTGAGCTACCCATGTGGCTCGTTCCTCTTCTCAACACCTGTAACCTGCAAAAGTATGAAGATGGCTGCGGAATTGCCAGTTAGCTGCAGAAAGTGGCTACATTCCGTAGCTGAGAAACAAAACCTTATCCAAATAACACACATAATAATATAATTTGAAAATCACTAAAATGTACTCCTGGAATCAACATGTAATGACTTTTGATGGCTTAGGGTGCACTGGTATGGGAAAACAGAGGAAGAAGGGTGAGGAAAATGCTTGAAAAAGAGGTAGTTTTGGGGCTCAACATACCCCCACTGTGAAGCTATTGCATGTGCTCATGCAACCAAAATTGTAACAATCCTTCTTTTACTGCATTTGCTTTGAAACCTCTACTAGAACATCCAACCTCTTCTTCTTCTTCCTTGCTGACAATGATATTCTAGGCTTCCTCATAAGGCATCTATATTTAAGGTTGATGAGGGCCTTGCTTAGCTTCCTATTTTTCTTCTTCATTTTTCTATTTTTCTTATGCCATAATCCCAAATGAAGCATGGTATTTTCATGAAAGATTTTGTCTAGCTTGTTTTGCTCCTTCAAAACTTCATTTTCCCTCTGGATATGCCTGTTTAAGACCTATAATTCATAGATTTCTTGCTTTAATGCATGAATAAGAGTTTCCTATGATGTAACTGGCTGGTTAGATGAAGTCCCCTATTCTGCTGTTGTTTTCTTCTGCTCTAATGATTCAATACAATCATAGATCTGTTGCTGAGCTTGGTCAATCTCTAGAGATTCTTTTCTTGGACTACTTTCAAAGTCTAATTGAGGAGAAGGAGAATATTGTGGACTTTGCTCAAATGAGGTGTTATCTGGTGATTGGGTTGGAGTCTCCCCTCCCAAGTCTATGAATTGAGCTTCTTTTGTTTGTGTTTTCTTCAACTTGCCTTTAAGCCTAGAGCTTCTTCTTAGACTTTGTGAGCCTATATTCTCTTTTTCTATGACCTGTCTCCTCTTCTCTTTTTCTTTTGCTTTCTTGGACTGTTCTTTAATGTGGACTAATTTTTCAGAGAGCAATTGTTCTTCTTCTGATGAAGGCTCAGGAGTTTGGTAGATTTCCTCAACTTTTCTTTTTCCTTTCTGTTTTGTTTGCTTCATGATTTCAGTTAGAGTTTCAGAGGGCAGTTCTTCCTCACTGTTTTCTTTTGTTGAACTGGTAGGAGTATTTTGAATTGTTAGAGTTTCTCTTCTCCTCCTACTCTTCTTTACTGAACTCCCTTCAGGTAACTCAGGTGGATCTTGGAAAAAGTTCCTGATCAGGAAGTTTTCCCATGTGTCTCCCATATCCTTCAAGTGATTTTCAACTAAGATTTTTATGAGACCATGGTGGTAAAGATGAGGTTCTATATCTTCTATGTTCTTTTGAACAGTGGTAGACATCTTTCTTAAGCTATTCAATAGAAATTAAGGGAGATTGATGGTCTCATTTTCCAAAAATTTCATCAACAACCTTATGTGATACATGTACATTGAGCCATATCTACCCTCACATGTGATAAATTTCTGAATAATCAAGAGCAAACTACTCCATTTATCCTTTAATGCTGAGATAGGAATTCCTCTTTTGAAAATTGATATATCCATACCTGGTTTTCGAAGAATAACTCTCCAAGCCTTTTCATCGAAGTCCTTATTTTTGAACCACCTTTCTCCATCTTTTGGAAGTTCTGTTGCAGCTGCAATGGAAGATTCAGTCACTGAAAACCTTATATCTCCAATTTCCACTTCTACCCCATTAAAAGATCTTGCAAATGTTTTGGTAACTTCCTTGTGATGGCCATGGAATTTCTTGATAAACTTTAGCCAGCTAGCCTTCTTCAATGTCCTCGAGGGTATCCCTCCATAAACTTGACTCCTATGGGCTTTGTCCTTACAAGGAGACCCATTCTGCTTTTCTTCACTATGTAACAACTTCTATAAATGGTAGTTATATGGAAACAGAATGGTTATAGGGATGGAAATGGAAGAAGACTGTAGAGAAAATCGATGGATATGGAGCTGAGAAACACGATGGGTATGAGCTTGAATTATGGAGGGTTACGAAGCAGAAAGACCGTATGCACAGGAACAGTATGGAGGTTGTGAGGTCCGATGCACACACAGACTGCATGCAGTATTACTTATGCACATAACTGAAAAACTAAATGGAGTCTAAGTGCTTTGCGTTCATAAGAAGGTTGCAGGAGTAAGAAAACGAGAAACTCAGTGGGTGAAAGAGCTGTATTCAACTTGATTACGTTCACATAATTAGCCATTTAAACAGGTGGAGTAAGGATGTACGATGAAGTATGAGTTAGAATCGGAGGCAAATCATGAGACCGTTAAGGATTAAATCGAAGGTTATGGTGGACTTATGCCAACAATCAAATCACATCATGACATGTTAAGAAGTAGTGATTATTAAAACTATACAATTTATGCTTTTATAGTGCTATTTGAAATGGATTTTATTCTCACCTTTAGAATCATACCTTTTCCATTTGCTAACCTTTGATTGCTTGCTTTTGTGGGTGCTTTAGGTGTTGATGTCTCCAAAAGATTTCTCCTTCCATACCTACATCTGGCTTTTATTTTTTTATTTTGGCTAATAATTCAATTGTTACTACAAAGTAACATGGTTAGTTGCGGAATTGGGAAACAGTTGCAGAATGTAACACAGTAAATGAAATATGACTCGATGAATGAATGAAAATGGAAAATGACTGTATGGATGAAACATGGAAAAGTGGATATAAAGAAATACTGAAAGAGAGTTTATTGATGGAATGTGATGGTGAAATGGAGTGAAATTTGCAGAAATGAAATGGAAAGGAATAAAACAAACCATGAATAAAATGAAAGACCTTCTTCTCTTTTTTTGGAAAATATAGGGTGTCAGAGTCTTCTAATTTTCACCCTGTATTTTCTGTATAAGAATGCCAATTGGTGATTGGTTTTCAAGCTTATATATATTGTTTCAATGATGAAAAGAACAAAGACTAAGTTGGTGGAGAAGAATGATTCTTCTTCACCAACTTCATTTCAGAATTATTTTGAAAGATCTTGATAAACTCCTCCTTTGAGATTGGCTTCTGATAAATCTCCAATCTATCACTATTCACAAGGAGATGAGTTTGATGCTCATCTATGGTTCTGATTCTTACTGCTCCATTACTGAAAATTTCTTCAATCTCATATGGTCCAAGCCAATGAGTTTGAAATTTACCTTGAAAATCCTTGAACTTTGAATCAAATAGCAATGCCCAATCTCCTTCTTGAAACCTTTTGTCCTTCATGTACTTGGCATACCACTTAGCTCTCTGCTACTGAATTAGACCAGTTCTTTGAATTGCTTCTTGTCTGATTTCATCAAGTTCATTCAACTGCTCCAGTCTATGCTTTTGAGCTTCTGATAGATCCATTCCCAATTGAACTGCCATCTTGAAAGTTTTAACTTGGAACTCAATGGGGAACAGAACTTTCTTCCCATAAACAAGTTCATAAGGTGTATGTCCCGTTGTATTCCTCCATGTAGTTCTATAGTCCCACAAGGCTTCAGGAAGCCTCTCTGCCCAATCTCTTCTATGTAGATGCATAGTCTTGGTAATGATTCCTTCAATCACTTTATTTGTGGACTCCACTTGACCATTTGCTTGTGGATGATAAGGAGTGGATTTCCTATGCTTGATCTTGTATTCTTCCATAAGCTTCTCCATCATTCTGGATGTGAATTGAGCTCCTTGATCTATCACAATTTCTCTTGGAACACCAAAGTGAGTAAAAATATCCTCAAAAAGAAAACTAACTACTGTATTTTCGTTAGCAAAAAATAATGCTTTGGCTTCTACCCATTTAGTGACATAATCAGTACATACCAATATATACTTTTTCTGCTTGGATGGAGGATTAATAGGTCCAATAAAGTCTAAAGCCCATTTTTCAAAGGGTTCGATAAGTACCTGAGGTTGTAATGGCATCTCATTTGAGGGAGCAGGTTTCCCTACCCTTTGGCAGTTGTCGCACCTTTTGACATATTCTCTTGCATCTTTGAAGATGGATGGCCAATAATATCCTAAAGAAAGGATTTTATAGGCTGTCCTCCTATTAGCAAAGTGTCCACCACACGGCTCATCATGACATGCTTTAAGAATATCAGGCATTTCATCTTCCCTAACACATCTTCTGATCACAAAATCTGGCCCTGTTTTATACAATTCGTTAGAGATCCATGAATATCTTGAACTATCTTGAATAATCTTTCTTTTCTCTCTAGGAAATAAATGTGAAGGTAACTTCCCTGTAACCAAATAGTTAGCAACATTTGCAAACCAAAGAGTTTGAGTAGTTACTGCAAATAAGTATTCATTAGGAAACTTATCCTCAACCGGAGAGTCTTCTTTGATATTCTAAATCCTGGACAAGAAATCAACAATTGTGTTTTGTTTTCCCAGTCTATCTAGCATGGTAATATTGAATTCTTGCAAAAGTAAAGCCATGTTGTAACTCTTCCATTAGTAATAGGTTTATTCATTAAATATCTAATTACAGAGTGATCAGTATGAACAAAAGTTTCATAGCCTATTATATAATGTCTAAACTTGTTAATTGCATGAACAACAACTAAGAACTCTTTTTCAGTCACAGTATAATTCAACTCAGTGGGAGTCAAATTCTTACTTGTATAGTAAATGGCATAAGGAATCAAGTCTTTTTGTCCCAGTACAACTCCTAGAGCTGTATCTGAAGCATTTGTAGAAATATGGAAAGGAAGTTTCCAGTTTGGTCCTCTTAAGATAGGTGCTTCAGATATTTTTGTTTTCAAGGCTTCAAATGCTAGTTGGAAATCAAGATTCCACTTGAATTCACAATCTTTTGTAAGCAATTTGAAGAGTGGAGATGCTATTTTGGTAAAGTTTTCTATGAATCTTCTGTAATATCCTGTAAATCCTAGAAAACTTCTAACATCTTTTTGGCAATTTGGAATTGGTAACTTGGAGATGACTTCAACTTTAGATTTGTCTACTTTAATCCCATCTCTTGAAATGTGATGTCCTAGAACAATACCTTCCATAAACATCATAAAGCATTTTTCATGGCTTAATGAAAGGTTTGTTTCTTTACATCTTTTAAGGACTTTTTCCAAATTTTCCAAGGCTTTTTCAAATGTGTTACCATAGACTGTAAAATCATCCATATATACCTCTACACAATCATGTATTAGATCAGAAAAAATTTCTAGTACTGCTCTTTGGAATGTTGCAGGTGCATTACATAATCCAAAAGGAAGCACTCGGTAGGCAAAAGTTCCCCATGGACAAGTAAATGTGGTCTTATCCTGATCTTCAGGTGCTACCTGAATTTGATTATAACCACTAAAACCATCCAAAAATGAAAAGTACTTTTTACCTGCTAATGTATCTAATACCTGATCTATAAAGGGAAAGGGAAAGTGATCCTTCAAGGTTGCTTTATTCAATTCTCTATAATCAATGCACACCCTCCATTTACCGTTCTTTTTAGGCACTATTACCAAGGGAGAAACCCATTGGCTATCTGAGATTGGGTAAATGAAGTTTACATTGAGTAGTTTTTGGAGCTCTTCCTTCACAATCTCCCTAAGATTTGGATTCATCCTTCTCTGAGGTTGTCTGATTGGTCTACTGTTTTCCTCAATATAGATATGATGGATACAAGTCTTAGGGTCAATACCTTTCATATCAGTATACTCCCATGCAAATGCAGCAGAATGTTTTTGTAAGATTTTGGTTAACTCCTCTTGTTGTAATTTCTCTAATTTCTTGTTTATATTCAATGTTCTACCTAGAAAAATTTCAATTGCAGAACTGCCAAACTCTTCCATGGAATAAAGAGACATCTGACTAGATGACAAGTATTCAATATCATAATTTAAATAAAATTGTTCATGATTATATTCTGAAGATGTTTCAAAATTTTCTAATGTGTTCAAAATTTGACTATCCTCACTAATTTCTGATATAGTAAAGATAGGTTGTATAACATCTTCATCATCGACCCATTCATTGTCATCTATTTCTGTGATTTCTTTTGCTAGAGGATACAAAGTAAATTTCTTTGTTGAACTACCATCAGAAATGTACATGTCACTAGATCTACAACTAATAAAAGCATCAGCTATGGCCAACCAAGGTCTTCCTAAGATGAGTGGGTGTCCTCCTAGATTATTCTTGGGAGTTAAAATCATGAAATCCACAGGATATTCCCAAGAATCTAAGGAGACTGAAATGTCTTCTAGCACACCATCTGGTTTGATTACTGATCTATCTGCAAGTTGCAGTAAGGTAGGTGTGTAAAGAAGATTAGGAAGTTTAAGCTGTTCCATAGTCTGTCTACTCATAATGTTTATAGCTACCCCTAAGTCAATCAATGTATTTGGAATTTCAATCCCATTTATGTGTGTCTTGACAATTGGACTTCCTGGATCCACATATTTCTGCATGGTAATCTTTCCCATCATGATATCTACTATTTTTCCTACCAGGTGAATTCTTTTTGTGTCTCTTGGTTTTCTACCTGGTCTTTTGATACTCAACTCCTTTATTGTTTTTGCTAGAATAGGAATTTCTTTAATGGCTTGTAACAAGGGAATCTTGATACAGACATTCTTTAATTCATCTAGGAAATCATAATTGGGCAACAAGATCTGCTTTTCCACTCCTCTATCAATTTGTAATCTCTCAGGAAAAGGAGGTGCGGAAGTAGATGCAGGTTGCTCAACTATAGGAGTTGTGTTTATTGATTCTTTTTCTTTTTCTTTTTGAATGTTTTGGTTTTGAAGGGATGTCTCCTCAAAACTTTTATTGACTTTCAGAGAGTCTTCCTCAGAAGCATCTTGCTCTTGAATATCAATAGAAGGTTTTTCCTTTTCTAAAATCCTACCAGATCTAAGTTGAACATCATTAAGATCTAGAGGAACAATCATGTAAGTAGGAAATTGTTGTCCTTCTACCATGTAAGCATTCTGAGGGCTTTTATTATTGGGGTTTGGTAATGGTTGGGCTGGTAGTTGATTTGGATTTTGTTGAAATGGAAGTAAGAGTTGAGGATTTTGACTTTGTTGAGGAGGTTGTTGTTGTGGAAATGGCAATGAAAGGTGAGGGTTTTGATTTGGAAGTTGTGGTTGTTGATTTTGCTGTTGATTTTGTGGGGGAGGATAGCTCTAATAAGATGGAGGATATTGATAATATTGAGCAAATCTCCCATAGGGATTTTGTATCCATTATGCCCATGGTGGAGATTGATACTGATTTTGAGGTTGAGGCCAAGGTTGTTGCCAAGAATTCCAATTTGGTGGGGGCTGAAAATTCATTGGATTGTTAAATCCTTGATTTTGTGGCCCTTGCCAAGGTATTCTTGTAACAAAAAAAAGAGGTTCTACTGAATTTGGGACTACTTCCTCTTGAAAGACAGCTGTAAGAACTGGGATTGAAGGACAATCCTTGGTCTCGTGACTTTCTAAAAACATCATACAAGTTTCTACAACTTTTGCATCTAAAGGGCATTCCGTTAGAGCATGTTTGTTCCTGCATTTTGGACAAAAGATGGCTAAAGCATCAGCTTCTGTTTTCTGTATGTTTTGGATTTTGAAGGTGTCTAGCTGCTCACTAAGGCTCCCTAAAATATCAGTTTTGAACTCATCAAGCATATTGCCAATTTCTACCCTACTTACAGTTCCAGTTGCAAATTTGTTTGCTTTAATAAGAGAAGGATCTCTAGGCCCTTTCCCAATTTTAGATTTCCCTCTTGAGAGATGGACACATAGTTCTGCTATGTCACTCAATGGAAGTTGAGAGATGTCTCCCTTCCCCATCATGTTTAAGATATCTATCCATTCATCTCTAATGGCTTTCAACAAAAGGGCTTTCAAGGTCTCTTCATCTAAATTGTTCATTTTTGCTCTTTTCAAATTGTATTGGAACCTCTCAAGAAAATCCTCTAAGTTTTCATCTTCCTTTTGCATCATTTTGAATACCTCATCCTTATGATTGGTAGGCATACAGTAATCCAAGTATCTATCCAAAAATGCCTGCCTCATATCATTCCAAGTCCTAATGGATTGAGTGACTAATCCCATAAACCATTTCAGAGCAGCCCCTTTCAGTGTTGAAGGGAACAATTTGAGTTTTTGAGAGTCTTCTAAATAGTCATAAGTTCGGCATAAGACTTCAAACTCAAACAAAAATGTTTCAGGATCCTCACTTCTCAACCCATAAAAGTTTGGGAGGACAGATGGTGAAATGTTTTTCATTGTTGTATGGGTTTCCTCATCTACTATAGGGAATCCAAATGAGTTATCTCCTTCCCTATTTCCTCTACCTCCTCCATTGTTACCTCTACCTCCTCCATTGTTGCCTCTACCTCTCCCTCTACCCCCTCCTCCAAATAGTGAAAATTCTCCATCTTGCTCTTCTTCTGCCATGATAGTTTCCTCATAATCTTCTGGTTCTTCTATTAATGGCTAATGAGAGAGAGTTTCTATTTCTTCTTCTTCTCTAGGTATTCCTACTTCTTCAACTACAATAGGTTCCCCTATAGAGGTGAAAAAGGGTTCCTCTTCTAGATCTGGTTTCGTAGGTGGAGTGGGAGAATCTTCTAATTGAGTTGCTACCCCTTGAATTCCAGGAATCCTAAGGCTGGGAGTATGAGTTTGGGATGGAGGTGTGTCCTTTCTAATCCTTGGTGGAGTAGTTGGAGTTGTGAAAATTGAACTTCTGCCCCTAGCTATAAATCTACCCCTAGAATCTCTTTCTCTATGCATGTCATTTTTTTGTTGTTTTTGATGATTTTTTTAGTTGGACTAATAATTCTTTTTCTGATCCTCCAGATCACACAAAGTGCAAGAGGAGAGCATACTCGAGAAATTATTAATATTTTTTTTTTAAATGTAAGAGATAGGCTACCTAGTTACACTTCCCCGGCAATGGCGCCAAAATGTTTAGTCAATTTAGTGTCCTAAATTGCTACATAAATTATCAATCCGGGTGTCGTAAACTAATGAAGTGTAGTGCACTATATGTGCTAGATAACCCTTTCTTACCTTACTATTTTCAATTTTATGTTGTTTTGGGGTTTTGTTCTTTTGACCTCCTAGAATGCTGCAATGTAATTGAAATCCTAATCTACTGCTAAAGTGGGAGTTTAAAAGTACTTTTTAGGTCAAGTTTGGAAGTGGAGTTTCAAGAAGATGAAGACAAAGCTTATTTTCTTGCTTATTGTAATGTTTTCCAAAATATGAGCTTAAAAGACTCTTGAAACCGCTATCTACAAAATTAAAACTTGAATGAGAAAATGAATGTGCAGCTATCTATATCAAACCGAGAATGAAGTACTAGAAATGAAACTACTACTTCTGCTTTCTATTCTATTTGCCAAATTAAATTCTAATGAACTACTGCAGTTAAACTAAAGGCAAAAGTAAAACTTGAAACTGATTTTAAAATAATGATCAGCTAGTAATCTCATCCATAAACATAACACTTCGCCAATTAACTTGAAAATCAGTCATCAGCTAAAGGCTCTGAAAATATCATCTTATAGCATGAGAAAATGACATTAAACTATCTAACTCTACACTAATGAACAACAAGTAAACTCATTTATAAACACAACACTTTGCTAATTAGCTTGAATTCATCAACTAAAGGCTCCGAAAATATCAGCTTATAACATGACAAAATGACTATCTAGCTCTAAACTAATAAACAACACGTAAACTCATTTATAAACATAACACTTCGCCAATTAGCTTGAATTCATCAACTAAAGGCTCCGGATATATCAGCTTATAACATGAGTGACTATATTAAGAAAGAAAAGGTATTTAACAATAAGTAAATCTCATTCATAAACTCCATATTTTGACAATTAGCTCTGAGAGTAAACATTCAACTAAAGGCTACGGAAACATGTACTTATGTAATGAGTGTTTATCCTATTGAGAAAAAACATAAAACAACTTGAACTTGGAAACTAAAGAACAACATAAGAAGTGAGTCCCAAAGATGCTACTTGACGCAAGTTTAGAATTACAACTAAGAAGCTTGAGCATAAACAAATTTAAAGACCTACTGCTACACTGAAATGCATCTATCAGGGTTAGTAAAAACAAGTGACAAGCTGCAATACATATACAATGTTAAAACGATTATGAACATAAACAAAACACAAGCAATATACAGTTGAATGAAAGAAAATACAAATGGAAATATACAAGAATGAAAAAGGAACCTCAGCCACGCAGGGGCCCTCTGCACAGCCTTGGGTTAGAAACGCAAATCTACTTCACACGCTCAGGTAGCCATATATGAAAACAGAGTTTTTATATTATGAAAACAGAGAACTGTGTGTCTCTTGATTACAAACGGAAATCACACTATTTCAATAGTAAAAACATTAACTTCTTTTGCGTTCCAAATGCTTGAATTTATAGGAGAAATTCATAACTGTTTCTAAGAGGAAAATCTTCTACGGTAGACACGTGAACAGGTCATGCATCGAGGATTTAGCCTTCCGGTTGGCACAAACAGTAAATCTCTGCATAGTGGGTGTTGGATTTAGTTATGTAGGTGGAAAAACAAATCCTCAGGTTCAGGAATAGGCCTCAGACTCAATTGCGTGCCAAAACAGAGTTCTAACTGCTATAGAACTTCTCCGTTGACTCCCCTTTGACCGGGGTCTTTTCCCTCGAATCTGATCAAATGAATAGGACCCTATCCATGTGTTGACATTTCCTGAGCTACCCATGTGGCTCGTTCCTCTTCTCGACACCTGTAACCTGCAAAAGTATGAAGATGGTTGCGGAATTGCCAGTTAGCTGCAGAAAGTGGCTACATTCCGTAGTTGAGAAACAAAACCTTATCCAAATAACACACATAATAATATAATTTGAAAATCACTAAAATGTACTCCTGGAATCAACATGTAATGACTTTTGATGGCTTACGGTGCACTGGTATGGGAAAACAGAGGAAGAAGGGTGAAGAAAATGCTTGAAAAAGAGGTAGTTTTGGGGCTCAACAGTTGCAGAATAGCAAAGAGATCAAATGATCAAGATATTGATGGTGTCCAGAGTGTGCTGACTGAGGGAGTTAGAGAAGCCAGAAGCTCAAGAAGCTCAGAGCACTGACTCAAGGAGTCAAGTCCAGAAAAGCCTAGATTTGTCTGCAGAGTGAGGATAGCCAGGTGTAAGATGGCATTCTAAATGTTGGCATTATGTTTCTGGTATGGCTATATGTTACAGATGTTGTACTTGATGGCAACTCCCGTGGCAAAGCTCTCAATATGTTGAAAATTAAGAAGTACGCAGGAAATCAGTTCAGAAGGTGCGTACCCGCAGGTACACCATGCAGGGACTGCGTCCAGATACGCAGGCCAGCCGTTCAGGAGGTGTGTACCCCCAGTGCACACATTTCAAGGCAAAGAAAAGCACACGTGGGGTTTCTTATGTTTTACTCTTGGTATTTAGCCGACGGTATTTGTGTTATTACAGTTTTGGCTCGTGGTATTGTTCCATGATTTTAGGAGGAGCTTGCCTATATAAAGCAAAGGAGATCACTTGGCTAAGCATCTTTTGCAATTGAATATCTTTAGATCTGAAATATTGGGTTATGGTCTTAAAAGCTTGATCTATATGAAAGGGAAGTTGAAGGCGAATCTGTAAAGGGTGATCTCTCGAGCGCATGATCAAATCTGAGCAACTGTGCCACTCTGGTGGACTGCCTATTCGGCCCTAATCAGAAGGCCGTAGGTGTTTAACAGAAGAGCTGCGTGGGTACGCAGAGCAGAAGCAGGAGACCTGCGTGGGTACGCAGAGCAAAAACAGGAGAACTGCGTGGGTACGCAGAGCAGAAGCAGGAGACCTGCGTGGGTACGCAGAGCAGAAGAAGGAGAGCTGCGTGGGTACGCAAAGCGACTAAGGTTCAGGTGCGTACGCATAGTAAAAGTATGCGGCGCGATAGTATTTTTGGGTGCGTACCTGCAGTAACTGTATGCGGCGCGATAATGTCTTTGAGTGCATACCTGCAGTAATAGTACGCAGCGCGGTTGAAGGAACAGTGCGTAGGCACGCAGTGCGGCAGAAGGATCTCTGCGGGTATACGCAGGAAAGCAGAAGGTGAACTACGTAGCGACGCAGGCCACAGAAGGGAAAACTACGTATCTGTCTTAAAATGTTCTGTTGATTGAATTTTTTCTGTTGATAAGGTGTTCTGGGTTAGTTCTGTTATTGTTGGTCTGATAACTGTAGTGGACTGTAACTTTTATGTACTTGATGATCATTTGATGCTTTATGAAAAGAAGTAGGGGGTTGTAGCTCCCTTCCAGGAGAGACTGGAAAACGTGAGAGAGAGTTGTAGCTCTCTGCAGGTTGCAGCCTGCGTACTGGTAAAGGACTGCACCAGTACAAAACCATTGTAAAAGGAGTTTCTAATTTGAAAGAAGATAGAGACATATTGCAGCAGGTGGTTTTCACCCACATTGGGTTTCCACCTTACATCTTGTGTTCTTTGGTGTGACTATCTGTTTTCCTTTTCATGCTCATTATTTTATGGTACTGACATGCAAAACTAATTCAAAGAACAAATAAGGAAGATTTATTAAAAGAATTAGATAATACTGATTCACCCCCCCTCTCAGTATTATTTCCAACAATTGGTATCAGAGCCAGGTTCTTCAGAGAAGCTTGATCGCTTGAAGGTAGATCGTTCATCATGAGCAACTACGAGAGAGAAGCATCAATCAGGCCACCGGTTTTTGATGGGACAAACTTCAATTATTGGAAGGTAAGAGTTACTGCCTATCTTCAATCTCTGGGTACAGAAGTTTGGGACATCGTAGAGACAGGCTACACTTTTCCTTCAGCTACTCCTACAGATGCAACCGAGAAAAAGAAGTATGAAACAAATGCGAAAGCAGTCAGTACTCTATTAGGATGTATATCTCAATCAGAATTCATGAAGGTAATGCACTATAAATCCGCAAAAGAGATATGGGACAAAATTGTCACGAGCTATGAAGGAGATGAATAGGTAAAGCGTGCTAAACTTCAAACTCTCAGAATTCAGTATGAGACTCTCAAAATGTATAATGATGAAAGTGTGGCTAACTATTTTCTTCGGGTAGATGAGGTTGTTAACTGTATGAAAATTTTGGGTGAAGAAATAAAAGAGGCTATTGTGGTTGAAAAGGTTCTAAGATCATTGTCCCCCAAGTTTGAATCTAAAGTATCTGCAATAGAAGAAAAGGAAAATCTACGAATTCTTACTATGTCTCAGCTACATGGAATTCTAACTGCTTATGAAATGAGAAAGGGAGGTCCATCAGACAGAAGAGAAGCTGCTTTCAAGGCATCAGGCAAAGGAGATTATTATGAAGCGAGCCACGTCCCAGAAGAAGAGGAAGAAGAATCAAATTTTGTCAGAAATCTTCAAAGGGGTTCTGGAAGGTTCAGAGGTAAGTTACCTTTTAAATGCTTTGCTTGTGGAAGAGTAGGTCATTATGCTGCAAAATGTCCTTATAAGGATAAAGGAAAGGAACCTACTAGATGGAACAAGAAACAGAATGCAAATAAGAAAAGCTACTACACTCATGAAGATAGTGATGGTCTATCAAACAATGATGAAGATGAACAAGGTAATGAATATAAGTTGTTAATGGCATTTGAAGATGATGATTATATGGATGCTATAGATGTGGATAACCTTTATGATGAAATTACTAGACTCAAGAGATGTATAGAAGAAAAGAACATGATCATTGATACTCTACAATTTCAAATTGATGAAAAGGAAAAACATCTTGAAAAATTAGAAGGTGAAATTGTTGGTCTTAGAAAAGAGATTGAGAAAACAAAAGCTATTAATCTCAAGTTTGTCAAAGGATCTGAAACTTTGAATGAGATTATCAATGTGCAGCGGTCTCCTCTAAACAAGACAGGTCTGGGCTATAATGGAGAAACTTCTCAGGCATCCACCTCAAAAAGTTATCTTGATGCAGCAAGAAGAAATGAGCAAAAGCACAATAAAGATCATCAGGTAAAGCAGGGACGAATTACAAACAGAAACTATCAGGGGAAATCCATCTTAAGGGTGAACAAAAACTACAACCAGCCACAGGTAAAATCTTCTCAATTTGGTTCAAGAATAGATGACAATAGAAATTACAATCAATTGGCTGGTAGATTCGATAACCGCAGAAGTTTCTTCAATGGACAATGCTTTTCTTGCCATAACTTTGGTCACAAAGCAGCTCAATGTGTTGCATATAAAACGATCATGACTAGGGAAGCTCAAAAACAAAGAAGTATGACGGGGATTACAAAAAGGACCTATAACAACTTTTCGGTTCTTGAAAATGAAGTTGAATGTTCTATTTGCAATAACTTTGGTCATGAAGACTCTGAATGCAGGAGCAGGTTTCAGCATAAAAAGGAACAAGCCTCAAGCACCAAAACATGGAGAATAAAGGAACCTCAAATAGAAAGATGTGGGATAGCATTTTATGCAGAGGGACAGGAAAATCTATGGTACATTGACAGTGGATGTTCGAAGCATATGACAGGTGATAAATAAAAACTTGAGTCTTATTCTACTCTAGAAAAGGGAAAGAAAGTCTCTTTTGGAAATGATACTCCTGCAACTATAAAAGGAAAAGGCATTGCTCAGTTAAAAGAAAAGGTCAAGGCTGGAAATGTTCTGTATGTTGATGGATTGAAGCATAATCTTCTAAGTGTCAGCCAGATGTGTGATCAAAGAACCGAGGTTATATTCAAATCAAATGGATGTCTTGTTCGTGATCTTGATACAGGTAAAACAGTGATCAAAGGCAAAAGAACTCCAAATAATCTGTACATATTTGAAGAAGGACAACAACAATGCTATCTAAGCAAGGATGATGAGCACTGGTTATGGCATCGGAGGTTGGGACATCTAAGCTTTTCACAAATAAGAAAAGCATGCAAATATCAGGCAGTTCGCGATCTTCCAGATATCAAAATTCCTGACAACACCATATGCAAATCATGTCAGTTTGGAAAACAAACCAGAACTAACTTTCCAGAGAAAGAAGGATCAGCTAGCATGCCTCTTGAGCTAGTACATACAGATACATGCGGTCCTTTCAGGAAAAGAACACCTCGAGGAGAAGAATACTTGATATTATTCATTGACGATTTCTCCAGGTTTGTCTGGTTAGGACTTATGAAGCACAAAGATGAAGCATTCGAAAAATTCAAATCCTTCAAAGCCTTGGTTGAAAATGAATCAGGTCACAAAATTAAGTGCCTGAGATCCGATAGAGGTGGGGAATTTACTTCAAATGAATTTTTCGATTTCTGTGAAGAACATGGGATAAGAAGAGAATTCTCTACAACAAGAACTCCTCAGCAAAATGGAGTTGTGGAAAGGATGAACAGAACAGTCCAACAAATGGCTCGTGCTATGCTTGATGAGTCAGGAACTCCCGCAACTTTCTGGGGTGAAGCTGCACATGCTGTAGTTGTTATTCTCAACAAAACAAATGTCCGGGTGAACAACACTCAAACTCCTCATGAGCTCTGGAGTGGTAGGACTCCTTCGGTAAAGCACTTCAAAATATTTGGGAGCAAATACTATATCAAGAATATGGATGAGCAGCTTGGCAAACTTGAACCTAGAGCAGATGAAGGCATTCTTCTTGGTTACTCTCCACATAGCAAAGCATACAAATGCTACAATAAAAGACTTGGTAGAATTGTTGACAGCATTGATGTAGTGGTTGATGAGAAGGGATACATTCCTAGGCAAGTACATCATGAAGACATCGAAGAAGATGAAGGCTACCCCCAACGACAGAATGATGAAGAAGAAGAACCTCAAGAAGAACCAAAGGAGCAAACAAGAATGGAAGAAAAGACTCCATCCAGATATGTTCAGAAGAATCATCCAGAATCTCAGATTATCGGGCAGAAAGAAGCAGGTGTACAAACAAGAAGAACAGTTGCAGAAGCTTCAAGCTATTTGGCATTACTCTCCTCTACTGAACCACAAAATGTGAAAGAGGCATGCAAAGATGAATGTTGGGTGAAAGCAATGGATGAAGAACTTGAGCAGATCAAAAAGAACAACACTTGGGAGCTGGTTGCTAGACCAAAAGATAAGAATGTTATCGGAACAAAATGGGTCTTCAAAAATAAATTGAATGAAAATGGAGAAGTAATTAGAAACAAAGCCAGACTTGTTTGTAAAGGGTATGCGCAGCAAGAAGGAATAGACTTTGAAGAAACCTTTGCTCCTGTTGCAAGACTTGAGGCCATCCGAATGTTCCTTGCTCTCTCAAGTTTTCAAAACTTCAAAGTATTTCAAATGGATGTGAAATCAGCCTTTCTGAATGGAGACTTGGAAGAAGAAGTGTACATTGAACAGCCAGATGGGTTCATTCTTGGAAATGATCCAAATCTTGTATGCAGATTGAAAAAGGCTCTCTATGGTCTCAAACAAGCTCCAAGGGCTTGCTACTACCGTTTGGACAAATATCTTCATCAACAAGCCTTTTCAAAAGGATCAGCAGATAGCAATCTTTATATAAAAGTTGAAAATGACAAATTGCTAATACTTGTTGTATATGTAGATGACATTATTTTTGGGAGCAATGAAGAAGCTATAAGTCAAAACTTTGCCTCGGTCATGCAGAAAGAATTTGAAATGTCCTTGCTAGGAGAACTGACATATTTCCTTGGTTTGCAAATCCAAAAAAAAGAAGGAGGAATCTTTTTATCTCAAACCAAGTATCTCAAACAGATTTTGAAGAAATATGGTATGGAAGATGCAAAACCAGTATGTACACCCATGGTCACAGGATGTAGCCTCAGTGCAAATGATGAATCTGCAGCAGTACATCAACCAACCTACAGATCTATGATTGGAAGTTTACTTTATTTGACAGGTACCCGACCGGACATCATGCATGCAGTTGGAATAGTTGGAAGATTTCAGGCAAATCCGAAGGAGACTCATCTTCAGGCAGTGAAGAGAATTTTCAAATATCTTCAAGGGACTCAAAATTATGGCTTATGGTATCCTAGAGATACAGATCTTACACTTCATGCTTATACAGATGCAGATTGGGCCGGAAGCGTGGATGACAGGAAAAGCACAAGTGGTGGTGCGTTCTTTATGGGTTCCAGACTGGTATCCTGGTTCAGCAAGAAACAGAGTTAGATTGCCTTGTCTACAGCTGAAGCGGAATATGTCGCTGCTGCATCTTGTTGCACCCAACTCCTTTGGATGATGCAGACTTTGCAGGATTTTCAAATCACTTGTACACCACCAATCCCCATCTTATGTGATAACACAAGTGCAATCAGCATCTCAAAGAATCCTGTTATGCATTCAAAAACCAAGCACATACCAATCAAGTACCATTTTCTCCGGGAACAAGTGCTTGAACAGAAGGTCAAGTTGGAGTATGTTCCTTCTAAGGAACAAGTTGCTGATATTTTCACCAAACCATTGCCCAGGGACACTTTTGAATACCTCAGGCAAAAGCTGGGGGTTGTTGATGCATCATCTTATTGCTGAACCTCTTCTGATTGATGGTACAGGTTCAGGGGGAGCATATAATGCATTGTTGGCATTATGGAGAAGGAGATCTTCGAAGTAGCTGCAATATGTCTCTTTCATGGTGGATTATGGTTCTTCGTTGCAAACCTGGTTCATATTCAGGGGGAGCATGTTCTTAGGGGGAGCATACCCCTTTGCCCTTGATGTCAAAGGGGGAGAATGAAGCTGAAGTTTGTGAGGTTGCCATCAAGTCCAAAGGGGGAGATTGTTGGCATTATGTTTCTGGTATGGCTATATGTTACAGATGTTGTACTTGATGGCAACTCCCGTGGCAAGGCTCTCAATATGTTGAAAATTAAGAAGTACGCAGGAAATCAGTTCAGAAGGTGCGTACCTGCAGGTACACCATGCAGGGACCGCGTCCAGATACGCAGGCCAGCCGTTCAGGAGGTGCGTACCCCCAGTGCACACATTTCAAGGCAGAGAAAAGCACACGTGGGGTTTCTTATGTTTTACTCTTGGTATTTAGTCGACGGTATTTGTGTTATTACGGTTTTGGCTCGTGGTATTGTTCCATGATTTTAGGAGGAGCTTGCCTATATAAAGCAAAGGAGATCACTTGGCTAAGCATCTTTTGCAATTGAGTATCTTTAGATCTGAAATATTGGGTTATGGTCTTAAAAGCTTGATCTATATGAAAGGGAAGTTGAAGGCAAATCTGTAAAGGGTGATCTCTCGAGCGCATGATCAGATCTGAGCAACTGTGCCACTCTGGTGGACTACCTATTCGGCCCTAATCAGAAGGCCGCAGGTGTTTAACAGAAGAGCTGCGTGGGTACGCAGAGCAGAAGCAGGAGACCTGCGTGGGTACGCAGAGCAGAAACAGGAGAACTGCGTGGGTACGCAGAGCAGAAGCAGGAGACCTGCGTGGGTACGCAGAGCAGAAGAAGGAGAGCTGCGTGGGTACGCAGAGCGACTAAGGTTCAGGTGCGTACGCATAGTAAAAGTACGCGGCGCGATAGTATTTTTGGGTGCGTACCTGCAGTAACTGTACGCGGCGCGATAATGTCTTTGAGTGCGTACCTGCAGTAATAGTACGCAGCGCGGTTGAAGGAACAGTGCGTGGGCACGCAGTGCGGCAGAAGGATCTCTGCGGGTATACGCAGGAAAGCAGAAGGTGAACTGCGTAGCGACGCAGGCCACAGAAGGGAAAACTGCGTATCTGTCTTAAAATGTTCTGTTGATTGAATTTTTCTGTTGATAAGGTGTTCTGGGTTAGTTCTGTTATTGCTGGTCTGATAACTGTAGTGGACTGTAACTTTTATGTACTTGATGATCATTTGATGCTTTATGAAAAGAAGTAGGGGGTTGTAGCTCCCTTCCAGGAGAGACTGGAAAACGAGAGAGAGAGTTGTAGCTCTCTGCAGGTTGCAGCCTGCGTACTGGTAAAGGACTACACCAGTACAAAACCATTGTAAAAGGAGTTTCTAATTTGAAAGAAGATAGAGACATATTGCAGCAAGTGGTTTTCACCCACATTGGGTTTCCACCTTACATCTTGTGTTCTTTGGTGTGACTATCTGTTTTCCTTTTCATGCTCATTATTTTATGGTACTGACATGCAAAACTAATTCAAAGAACAAATAAGGAAGATTTATTAAAAGAATTAGATAATACTGATTCACCCCCCCTCTCAGTATTATTTCCAACACTAAACCCATAGGTTCAGTTGTAAACCAATGGAGTTGAGCGTTGAGCTTGTAAAAGAATATAGCCATAATCCCAAAGAGCCTAGTCGAGTCGACTAGAGCTCAAGGAGACGTAGCCCAAGATATTAGGGTGAACTCCATGTTATATTGTTGTCTTATGTGTTTGTTTATTTGTTGCATTTTACTGTTATGTGTGTTTATATATTAGTTTAAGGAAATAGACTTAAGGAAATTAAGAAATTAAAGGCAAACACAAGCATACACCTATTTCAAGCCTTTTTAATTCTGCAATTGGTTAATCATAAGCTAGATCTTGGAAATTAATAAGCTTTGGAGTGGGAGAGGTTCTTATAAGCATGCCAAGAAGCCTTTAGTGCCCCATTTCAGATCAGCAGATGATTCATTTCTTCTCCTAAATTCCTGTAAATATCTCATAACAGGGATTCCAATTGAAACCGAGAATGTTGCATCAACATTGTATACTAACTGAAAAGGGGTAGTACCTATTGACCTTTTAGTATTGATCTTGTCTGCCCACAAAGCAAACTTAAGTTTTGTATTCCAAGCCTTCTTGTTGTCTTCTAACATCTTTTTGATAATTCTGATAAGAATTTTGTTTGAGGACTTAGCCAGTCCATTACCTTGAGGGTAATAGGTTGTGGAATGACTAAGTTTAATATGGTACTCATCACAAAATTTTATTAGTCTTTTGGATTTGAAACATTGTGCATTATCAGTAATAATTCTTTTTGGACTACCAAACCTGGAAAGAATGTTTTCTAAAAATTGAATAACAACGAGATCAGTAGCTTGCCTACTTGGAAGTGCCTCAATCCATTTGGTAAAGTAATATGTTCCTGTTAAGATCCATTTTTGTTGTGTTGAAGATGTCAGATGAATTTCACCTATGAAGTCAAGGCCCCATTGCTGAAATGGTGCTTCTATAGAAATGGGTTTCAAAGGTAGAGACATTAATTTGGCCTTGCCTTCAAACAACTGACATTTATGGTAGGCTACAACTTCCTTTCTCACATTAGAAAAAATCGTAAGTCATTAGAATCCTTCTCTCAAAGTCTTATCAACAGTAGCCTTTCAGTAATGATGTACTCCACAAGCTCCTTCATGAAATTATTTGATCATTTCTTTGGCTTCATCTTCTAATAGGAAATTCAATAAGATGCCTTACGGGTCTTTCCAAAATAAATAACCATCTAGAAGACAATATTTAACATATTTGAGCCTCAAAAATCAGGCTCGAGCTTTATTTATCCCTGGTGGCACTTGTAGATTCTGAAATATGTAAATGACATTAGTATACCATGAACAATCCCTAAAACGATCATCCAGTTTAATCATTGACTCATTCTCCGGAAAATATGATAATTCCAAACCAAATTCTAACATCTTAGCAATCCACTTCCCTCTCCTTCCATCACTATTAGGCTACATCATAATACTTTTTATTCCAGAGCCTAGTACATAGGAAATCACGTGAGAATGAAGTATAAAGACCCTAAAATATTTGAGTGATTTAATCAACACATATGCCTGTTTATCCATTATGTTGTATTTCAGTTCAACATCTCTCAATTCCCTACTAAAAAAGAAATGGGTTGTTCTTGACCTTCCCCATTCTTCTAAAGTAAAACACCAGAGATGGTGTTTTCAGAAGCAAATGAAAAAATTACAAAACCTTTAGAGAAATCTGGACTAGTGAGTAAAGGATCTTGACCTAAAGCCATTTTTATATCACTAAAGGAAGCCTTAGCTTGTTTATCCCATTTAATATCATTTCCTTTCTTTAACATGTTTGACATCACCTTCAAAATTTCTACAAAATTTGGGATAAATCTTCACAAAAATTTTACTTTACCTGGAAATGACTGCACTTCTTTCATGTATCTCGGTTGTTCAATGCTTTGAATTGTTGTCACTCTGCAGGGATATATCTGAATTCCCTCCTTTGATAGTATGTGACCCAACAACTTCCCCTCCTTCATAGTGAAATGGGATTTTTTTGGATTTAAAGAAACTCTGAACTTCCTGCACTTAGTGAAGACTGTCCTCAAATGTTTTAAATGAGCAGATTCAAAATTTTGAAAAGATAGTAATATCATCTAGATAAATTACAAAAAACTTATCTCTTTAATTGATATCCATTGCTCCCTTCCAGGTGGCTCCGACATTCATGAGTATGAATGGCATTTTTGAATACATAAATGTGCCCCATGGCATGGTGAAAGCAATCTTGTCCTGATCTTTTGGATTAAACAAGATTTGATTATATCCAGAAAACTTGTCTAACATGGAAATCCTTTCTGAGCCAACCAAATTTTTGAAAATGTATTCCATTTTTAGTAAAGGATAATTATCCTTTGATGAAACTATACTCAAATTTCTTAAATCCATGCATAGGCAAATTTCCCTGCTCTTTTTCTTAACTGGTACCAAGTTTGCTATCCAATTTGAAAATCTCAGCGGGATGATGATTTTTGCAGCCAAAAACATCTTCACCTCTTTTTAAATTAGTGGAAATAAATTTGGATAGATCCTTCTTAACTTCTGTTTAAAGGGATTCTCATTTTCCTTGAGTGGTATAGTATGTTGGATGACAGTTTTGTCATAGACTTTTAAGTCCTCATATCTCCAAGCAAATACATCTGCAAACTCCTTTAACAATTCTACATACTTCAGCTTCTGTTCTGGTTTCAAAGTGTTAGAAACTTTGACCATCTTTGGATTATCTTCAATTCCCAAATTGTAGTCTTCCATCTCCCCATCACTTGGTAGGATTCTAGGCTTAACTGCCACATCATTTGAATCAAATAATCTCTCTAAAGGAACTAAACCTCTAGGGATTATATTATTACTTAACTAAATTATATCATGTCCAACAACAGTATTCAAGAAAATTGTTGTTTCAGTATCTTTCTCTATGGTCTCATCTTCATCTTTGTTAATTGGAGTGCTAAGAAATTCATCAATTCTTTCAAGAAATCTTCTAATTTTTTGATCATCTTCAAACACCTTCCAGTTCCTAGTATTGTCCGAGATAGAAGGCCTATGTCTCACATTGATCTCATATTTTTCATTAGGATAGATATGAATTCTAAATGCACTAGTAGTTGTTGCTAAAGAGTCTGCAATTCCATTTTCTTCTCTGGGGACGAGAGAGATTTCATGCTCAAAGAAAAAATTTGAAAACAAATCCCATACCTCATTCCAGTAGGCTCTCATCCTTGGGTGTCTGGTTTGATAAGTGCCTTTGACTTGGTTCACAATTAGCTCTAAATCTCCAAAAATATGAACTTTTTTTGCTTTCTGCTCTCTTAACATATTCAACCCAATAATCAAAGCTTCATATTCTGCCACGTTGTTTGTATAGTCAAAATACAATTTGTATGAATGTAACTGACTGGTACAATATGGCAAAAAAATCCAAATTCCTGCCCTAGAACCCTTCTCACAAGTGGAGCCATCAAAATACAAATTCCAGACTTCATCTGAAAATGTTTGAACTTGTTTTTGTTGAACATCAACCTCAACCTATTATGATACTTCTCCATCAATACAAAAATCATTAAAGAAAATTTGTGATCCCACCCCTGTATCTACTACATAAATGGGATGATTATCTGGATGAGTTTTACTACTTACCATATAGGCCATTTGGACTTCCCTATATAATTTCAACTCACCAAATAGTAGGATTGATGTGTAGGACATGTCCATTTGCAATGTTCCTCCTAATATTGTTTCCCAAGGTCGAGACAATAGCATGTCGAATCTAGTTGGAACATCTGCTACCATTATGTCCATCATTACACTTTTGGTAGGTATCTATGCCAAAGTTACAACTAGATCTTTTATCAGCCCTAAACATTTTACTTTTCTAGAATCAAATGAGAACAAGTCTTTGTAAGGTCTGGTAATATGAAGTCCTAGATGGTCCATGACTGACTTAAGAATCAAGTTATGCAAAGATATAGAGTCTAACACAACATTATGAACTAGATCATATCGTGTACGCGAAGACTTACATAGAATGAGGGAACATCATCATTTATACTAGTGACATGTGGACCAAAAAAACATTCAGGAGCATCATCATCTAAATTTAGGGAATCCTGTGAATTTATATTAACCTGATCACTCTTTGAAATCTTAACCATTCTAATGATTCTTTTTCTATACTGCTCATTTCTTAAAAGTTCAACGAAAGGAATGGATACTTTTACTTACTATTTTCGCTTTCCAAATTGAAATTTGATTGTGTGTTTTCCAATTATTTAATCTCCTTCTTAGCTTCTTCCACTTTTCTCAGACCGTCCTACTTAGGCTCCTCTGGTCTCTTCAGTATTTCCTTCCTTAAATCATCTTGTTTCTCAACTACTGACTTTTTTGATGAAGTCCTAATAGGAATAGTCCAACCTCTAAGATTGTACCACCTCTGAAAATATGCTACTAAATTGTTATAACCCTGTTGATAAACTACTAAATCAAAAATGTGAATGCTATCATTTTCTCCTGAGCACCCGACATAAATATCATGCTCTTCCTTGGTAGAAAACACTTGTGTTTCTTTATCATAAAAACATCCAATCTAATGATCTTCTTCCTCAGTGACCTCCTCATCAACAAACCCCTCTGGAAAAGGAGGCCAAACAACATCTTGTTAATCTTCAGGACCCTTCTGCTCTCTTGGATGATTCTGAGCACCTTGAGGTCTCCTAAAGTTTAGATTTTTCACCTAAGGTTGATTTTCATCCCTAGAAGGAGTTAGCTTATCAACCATCTTTTCCATCGTCTTCAACATCACATCAAATTTCACATCGGGTGAAGAAGATGATTCTTCTTTGAACACCACTCTCCTCTCAGTTTTCATTTTTTCCTTTTTGGCCAACAAATTGGCTTCTACTCCAATTGCATTACTCTGCATTGCTTCTAAAGTGGCAAGATTTCTCTCCCAGAGTTGATAAGACATTTCAACATCAAAATGTTCAAGATAATACAACAAGGCTAATGCAAGGGGAGGTTTAATCTTAGCTGGACTTCAATTGTAAACTCTATTAAATATGGGTGTGAATTATTGAACTGACTTCCCTGTATTCCTTTTTAGACCTTCATATTTAGCTAAAATTTGTAGGGGGTTTTTCTTCACCTCCGACTTGGTGATAAATATATGTTCAAACTACTAAAAGGTATTAATACTTGTGTCAGGTAAGGATCTAAACCATCTCTTCTCCTAATAGAATTTGTGCAAAAAGTCTCAATTTGGTGTCCTCATGGTCAACCTCCTCTAAATTAATAAATTCATTAAGATTGTATACATGTTGTTGAGTTCTGTAAAGTTGAATGCTATCAAACTAGATCAAAAGTTGTCCATAATTCAAGGGGAGGTCATGTATCGCACCTTGAAGGTTTCAAGGTACATATCTAGCAGCCATAGGGCTATGAAATGAAATTACATTGACAATAGGAGTTTGGACAACAAATGTCAAAGGAACTGAGACTGTTGTGGTAGCAGTTGATAAAATGGGATTATGGACACCCACAGAAGACAGAGGAGTGGTTGAAGAAAATAAATATGGAATGAAATAAGGAAAGGTTGAAGACTTAGCCACAACTACCTGGAGTTCCTGGACTTTCTGTTCTAATTTCTGAAAATGAGACCAAATCTCGAAATCTTGTGGTAATAGCTCTAATTCTGGGATGGTAGAACTAGGGATAAAGGTCTTTAAATTTGTTTGATCAAGGAAAGTGTCTGAAAGATTACTTTTGGACTTAGATTTGAGTAAATTACTTTCAAATTTAATATCTAACTATAAATCCTCAAGAACTTCAACCTTTGTAGGTAGAGAATAAGACCTTTCTAAGTGAATCGTACCTAATTCCTTTGGAGATTTCTTCCTGAACAATTTTTTTGGGCTTAACAAAATCTGGGGTGGATTCGGATCAGGGTTACTTCGAGTATGGATGCCTTTGTGAGCCATAAATTTGTCAATAAGAACACTTCAAATTATAGTGTGGAGTCACCAGAAAAAACACCTTACAACAAAACTGACATGCAAATCTTTGTTTTCCCTTAGAGATATGATATTAAATAGTAAAATGGTTTGGGGAAAATATGCCTTTCACTCCCTGACAATAGTGCCAAAATGTTATCTCTTAAAGAAAACCCTAGTTGTGGGAAAAACGCTATGGTAACCTCGAACCTCTTTGAGGTTGAAAGATGGCCCTTCAACCTCGAAAGGGATCTCTCCCTAAACTCAACTACTCAAGGTCACTGTAGTAGAAGGTTTCAATTGAGTCCAATGGCCAGATTTATCAAAACGTGATTGATTTTGGTTGGACTGTGTGAAAATACTACCATTGGGCATGGAATCTGACCTAATCTAGATTTTTATAATTACAGTTTCAATGAGAAAAGCACAAAAGCAGGGTAGTGATAATTCCTTTGACACTTTAATGAATTTGGAAGAAAATTAAGGAAATTAGTGCAATGGTTAAGTGAACAACATTTATTATATGCCTGAGAATAAAGAAAAAAGAGCATAAACATATGAATCCCAATTTCAAACACTTAGTATTTTAGACATGGGAAAATATTAAATGAAGAAAAGACAGATAGGGAATCATAACATAAGAATTTTTGTAAACTACTCATGAAGACTGTTTTCATTAAGATCTACTCAATAATACACAAGGGATGATATATCTCAAATAAAATCCAACCCTTTCTTCTTCTATAGTCTTTTCTTATATAGATAATACAATAACTGAAACATGTTTGTAGCTCAAAATTAATTACAGTAATCCAACAATAGCAGTATAAATCTCTTAGGTACATGCATATGAAAATATCTTTAAACATATCAAGTTTTTCAAATCAAAACAACTCATTGAAATCTATGCTAAAAATGGGGCTGAGAAAATGTATCATGGTTATGCTTCCCTCATTGTAGATCAGGCCTTGTCATCCTTCAAAAATAGACTTATGTTTTGGCTCCTGCCTTCTCGGTCATCCTTGCTGCAATTCGCTGATAATGCCATTATTAACCTTTTAACTATTGAAGATGATGTTATCACTGACAGGATGACTGTCAATGTTTCTTTCAGGTTGTTCTTCCAAAATGCACCAATAATTACAATGTTAGTGCTTCTCTGCAAAATCCACTGATAATGAAAATATCAACTCTCCTCTAAGCCTTTCTCTTCTTATATGTTGACAGGTGCTTGATCAAAATTTCACTTTGATAGTGAAAGATCAAAACTCAAAAATATGGCTACCAACCTCTTAGATGAGGATACTAGCTACTTCCAATAAGATGCCCACCTTATCCATCCTCTGCCTCTTGCTCTATCTGGTTTCCATGGGGATTTTCTTGTTGGTTTCCTTTGTTTTATTCGACCCCTTTGAACTTGTATCTTTCCCTTTATTTATAATTAGGTCCTTTAGTGGAACATTGTCCACATTTATGACCTCTTTGGCAAGGTCAGGGTTTTTCTTCAACTTTATATTCAACCTCAATTTGTTTAAGGGCCTGGTGTGAGGTCTTTTACCCCCTTTGAACATTTCAAACAGGGTGGGTTCCTTTTCAGTTGGGACTTCTTCATCATGGGGTTCAGGCTCAACCCTCTTTCCTTTGGTTTGCTCTGATGGTTGGCTTTCTGTAGGGGAACCTTTAGTAGGTGGATTTTCAGAATGAGGGGAACTCACAGTAGGAGGGTCTTTAGCAGACTATATTTTCCTAAGCCTATCACTTCTTCTAGAATATACCTTGGGTATTTTAGGAACAGAAGATGATGGTTTGTCTTCCTTCTTTTGACTTTTGGTTAGCACAGTGGGGGTGCCCTGAGAAGAGGTTCTTGCATGAGGTTTTTTAACTTGTTTGGTACCATTCTTCCTCCCTCGTTTAGACTTACGGTGTTGGGTATGAAACCCTCCCTAGAACAGAAAATGGCTCCATGTTCTTCCAGCCTTTTCCAACTGATTTTCAATTAATAACTTAATTAAATGTTTTTTATAGATGAAGTGTGGAGATGGGTTTGTTCTAGTCCAAACCCGAGCAGCCATCTTCTTGAGACTTTCTAACAAAAAATAGCATGCATTCATTCTCACTTGTCCTGCTAGATGATCTAAGAAATAGAAATGATATAAGTTTACCCAGTTGAAACGCCCTTCACATGTGAAATACCACTGGGTAATTCGCAGAAGCCCATGCCATTTGTCTTCTAGAATATACCTTGGGTATTTTAGGAATAGAAGATGATGGTTTTTCTTCCTTCTTTTGACTTTTGGTTAGCACAGTGGGGGTGCCCTGAGAAGAGGTTCTTGCCTGAGGTTTTTTAACTTGTTTGGTACCATTATTCCTCCCTCGTTTAGACTTACGGTGTTGAGTATGAAACCCTCCCTAGAACAGAAAATGGCTCCATGTTCTTCCAGCCTTTTCCAACTGATTTTCAATTAATAACTTAATTAAATATTTTTGATAGATGAAGTGTGGAGATGGGTTTGTTCTGGCCCAAACCCGAGCAGCCATGTGCTTGAGACTTTCTAACAAAAAATAGCATGCATTCATTCTCACATGTCCTGCTAGATGAGCTAAGAAATGGAAATGATATAAGTTTACCCAGTTAAAACGCCCTTCACATGTGAAATACGACTGGGTAATTCGCAGCAGCCCATGCCATTTGTCTTCCAACCAAGACCTCTGCACCCCTGCCTTCCAATTTCTTTCTTTGAACTCAACCTTTAGGAAGAATGGGACATCAATCCCAGCTAAAACGTGGCTCCTAAACACCCTTTCTCCATCTGTAGGCAAATTTGTGACCTCTGCAACTTGCTCCTCTGTCATCTGGAATGAAATCCCTCCAACCTCCACACGATGACCATCTAAACCCTGGGAAAATGATCTAGAAACCTTGTCATGGAAATCGATGCATCGTAGGAAAAATTCCTCCCACCCAACCTGTCGAAAATTCTGTTGAATATATGGGAAATCTCCAAAATGTCGAGAGGTTTTCGTTCATTTTTGTTTAACCTCTCGCTTTTCCCCAATATCTTTATAGTCTGGAAATTTCGTAGAAGAGATACCAAGATTTGATCATGTATCTCCATCGAATAGCTTGAATAGAATGCTTTCCAGTGATAAAAGTTAACAAAAAAGTTACAATTGAAATAGGGGAATTACTATGCGGGGAAAAACAATGACGTTTCAAGCATGTGTGTTAAATAATTTATTGACAAGTAAAACTATAACTTAAGCCTTCAATGATTTCAAAACAATTGCATACCTCTTCAGTGGCGGAAAACATTCTTTTTTAGCATGTACCTTTCACCTTCAAATTCATCATGGCATGACCAGGTAATTATTTTTCGTTGCTGACATGGAATGTGTCAGCGCATTTCAAAAATTGAAATTGAAATTTTATGTTTGGCGTTGATACTCTATTTATCAACAAATTCCCAATAACGCTGACACTCCCACTGTCAGCGTATTCCTCAAAACAAATTGAACTCACAAAAGCGTTGATAGTCCCATTATCATCATTTTTCCTATTTATTACAAATATTTTGCTGACACTTTAATTGTCAGCATTTAAGAGAAAATTCAAACTTAAATAAATGTGATAAAATTTTCCATGTTTCATTTCTTAAAATATATGTAAAGGATGTTGATAAAATGATTTATTGGTTTATATTGTAGGTGGAGCCAAAAGGATGATTCCATTCGGAACCTCAATGCATATTGCAGCGGAAATAATTCATGCTCCCGAACTGATCAGTCAAGCAAGTTAAAGTGTAGTGGAAGAAATTTGGGCCCAATGAAGCTCCATGGGAGATGGCTGATCAAATGTAGGCAATGTATTCTTTATTATTTTCCAATGGAGGCAAATGATTGTTTGGTACATGTACATATTTATGTATGGTTGACATTGTAAAACTGCAATGAGCTATGTTATAAAGCTCAAATAAGCAACATGGTTGTCTTGTTATCATGTTTTCATGGACACAAAGGCCTCTCTACAGGATGCTGAGACTGTTCTACAGGAAACACTGGCTAAGCTAAGAGAGACCGAGAAATTGGAGGAAAAGGTGGCCAAACAATCACAGGAAGAAGGAAAGACAAGGAAACATCCGATGAACAGCAAAGAGAGGACAAGCTGCAGGCTGAGGTTGAGGAGCTAACAAAACAGCTACAGGAAAAGGAGCACAGGCAGTGGGAAGAAGTAGAGAGAAAAGCATGGTTTCATGACCGAGAAGAGGAAATCACTTCAGAAGCTTGGCATGACAGGGAATCCACTAGGGCCATCAAAGATAAAGAGATAGATTAGTTGCTCAGACGATGAGCAACACTTTCAGTAGGGGGGTGATGATGAGCCCCAAAAACGAATAATTATATGGCTCATTCAGCCTCCTAATTCGACTTAATCCACCATTCTCATTAGTTTATTGCATGTTTTTTATTATATTTATGCTAATAGAGTGAATTGGGTTAGTCATTATGCCAACAAGTCTAATGGGTGCTTTGTGCATATTTTTAGTCAATTTTGAGACAAAATCAAAGGTTTAAATGAGCACTTGGCAGCCAAATTCGTGGAGAGGATTTTAGGAAGGTGTCTCCTTCATTTATGGGCCCTTACTTCGAATTCTCCACCATCAGCTCAGAGTTCAAGGGCCACCAAATCGATTATCACAAGGGCAGTCGAGCAAGTGCTAGTAAAAGTGTTGTTAACTACAAGTTTTGGTAGCTGAGTTCCTAAAGTTTAGGAGGGCTGTTGGGGTCCTCAATTTGTATAAATAAGAAGGCTTAGGGCCTCATTTCAGTTAGTCACTTTGTAGGTAGAATTTATCTAGTTTTTAGTTCGATTTTAGTCATTCTTTTAGTCATTTTTTAGGCAGTAGATTAGCTCTGCATTTCAGCACCCTTTCAAGCTTTCCCTTGTGGACAGTTTTTGATGTAACTATTATTTCTTGCTCAATAAAGATGAATCCAGCTTTGCACCATCTCTAATCTCTCTTAGAAGGCTGTAGCTCTTGGGGTTGGGCCCAACTCAAGTGCCCAGTACCTCCTTTGTTTACCATTATGTGTTTTTGCTGCATTCTTAGAATAAAATCTACTATTTAGATTTAAATCTTGTTTTGTTATTTAGGTTTCTTTTTGAAAAGGGATTTTTATGTTCAGATTGAGTTGATAGGTTATTAACAGTGAAGATATCCAGAAAAAGGCCATCAAGGACCTCTGATCTCACCTCTCCCTCAGTGGGATCATGAGCTGGGACAAAGGTGACCTTGCTGCCAACAAAAACACTGTCTTTGCCTCACCATGCAATCATTAGTGTTAGATTCTCATTTGTAGAAGTTGATACCAATTGTGGTTAAGCATTCAGATTCATGATTTCTCAGTTTTCATATCTATTTCACGTGATTTCATTGCAATAAACTTCTGTTCATTTCCCTTGCTATTACTTAGGCCAGATTAGAGTAAAGGAGCTAGGTCATTGGTTTTCCAAGTCTTTGTTTGTTCAGTTTGAGAAATAACTTGCAAAGCACCTATATTACTTCTCTATCTACCTTTCCTCCATCAGATAATCTACTCCAACCCTTAATCCATGATCCTTGCCTTTCATTTGCCATACTTTTCCCACCTTGCCCTAATTTCTACATTCTTGTGCATCATCGCTTCCTCCATCCTCGAACAAATCCAATCGCTCCTTAGCCCCATTCACCAGGTCCTAGACCCCTGAACATCATTATCCAACCTCCATTCCCACTTTCCCACCATATTTCCTCCACCAACCCTCCAAAATCCTCTTTTCAGAACATCCTGAAGAAAAATTACAGAACATCCTGTAGAAATTTCAGAACATCCTGTAGAACCCCTGCAGACTTCCTGTAGAAGCTCACGAAAGCAGTTTCTTGAGATCCAATCACTGTGAAACTCTCTGGAAGGGTGCTAGGGACCCCTTAGGCCCTCTTCTAACCTTCCCAACCTCTTGCAAGCATTTCCTTTCACCAATCCACCTCTGCATAGTCAAAAACAGTTAAGCACATGCACAATAATTCTACCAACTTACTCAAAAATACAAAAAGATGTTTCTTTTCAGATTTCACTTCAGAAGTATCTTAGTCACATGCATTTTACCTTTCTAAGAGTCAATGACATTCCTTTCTGTAGCTTTCATCATTTTTCTTACACCAGTAGGGTTAGTCGGTAAAACTAGGGTTTGCTAGGGTTTGCATTTCCTTTCTACTTTCAGTTTCTTTCTGCAAGTAGATTAGCCCCGTTTGAGTTAGCTTTCATCCATTAGTTAAAAAGCTTCTTCTAAGAGCTCATAGAAGTTGGCTTAAGCTCCTAGCAGACTTGTGCCAGCTGATCAAGTGACAACCGCGGCAAGAGCTAGTACTTGTGCATACAGCACCGTCGCTTCCAAGTTTGTTACGAACTACCGGGTTGATAAAATTAAAGAAGGGAGTCCCAGGAGTTGCAGCATTATTGCTACAATACTGGGGCTCACCATCTTTATGGCGCCATTACCAAGGAAGCGTCAGAGTATTGGTGATTGCTGCTTTTCTTCTATTTTCTACTACAACCTTCCGTTAAGTAGTTTATTTCATTTCCATTCTGCAATTTCATTTCTGCAAAAGTAGAGTAGACATTTCCTGCTTTCATAGATTAGCATTTCAATTCTGCAATTTCAATTCTGCAAGCGTAGATTAGTATTTCAATTCTACAAGCGTAGACTAGCATTTCATTCCTACAATTTCATTTGAGCAAAATAGATTAGTCCTTTCCTGCTTTCATTTCAATTCCGCATTTTCATTTCAGCAAGATAGTTAGTTGCAGTTCAATCTATTTTAGTTTTTGCAGGTACAAGCAGAAAAAAGAAACAAAAATCAACCAAAAAGATTTCCTTTCATGCCTTGTAGGAGTAGAGATAATTCAGAAAAATGATTGCACAACACCCCCACTGCTTCACACAGCCAACCTTCTCTCTTCTTCGATGGCTGTGATTAAAGAACCCTTAGGTGGACAGCAAGACATATTTGAAGAACCTCAAGGGAAGAAGAAGAAGAAAACATTCCTCTGGAGCAAATGGCTACAAGCAGAAATGTTGGGAGCAGTACCTTATCCAAAAACGAATTTGAAAATCAGATGGAAGATTTCAAGAGTGATATGAGGCAATTTCTTGCCATGCAACTGGATACCTTGCAGATCCAAAGGAAGCGAAAGGAAGCCAAGAGGGCTTTAGACATATTTTGTCCTAGGTGCACTAGAAAGCATCCTAGGGACGAATGTCTAATGCACTCCCTAGAAGTGTGTTTCGTCTGTGAAGAATACCATCCTATGAATCAGTGCCCTTCCTTGCCTGGACTTAAAGCTGCATATCAGAGAGCCAAAGGAGCCACTGAACCACCCTATTTCATGAACCAAAGGAGGCCACATGGACCTAGAACTTACCAGGAGGGAATGCAAGAGACATCCCAGACCTATTATAACCCCTATCAAGCCACTTCCATGCCTTCTTGGGGCCCCCCTGCTCATCCTTCCTGGTCCACACCCCCTCCTTGGTCGTATCCTCCGCAATACCATGCTCCTCCAGTTGCTCATTCGTTTCACTCTTATGCTCAGCCACAACCTCAGTGGAATGCACCTCATCAGGGGTGGAGGCCCCAGTACAACTCTCATCCCGCTCCTTTGCCTCCACCACCTACCCAACCACAACCCCATCCACATCCATCTCAAATATACACCCCCACTCAACTACCCATACCACCATTTCCAAACCCGCACATTGGAATAGCTCAACCCAATTGCAAAGCTGAGGCACAACATGTCCAAATGACTCCTCTTGAGCTCGATGATCTTCACCATAGCTCAGGAAGAGTATTGCAAAACAGAGATTATATTGACAACATTGAAGGATCAAGGGCAAAATAAGATTCAAAAGAAAATATCAAAGAACCATGGGCTGCACTTGATGAAGAGAAGGCATCAAAATCAGAGATCGAGAGAGTTCCCTCATGGTTACCATCAAATCTTCCATGTATTCAAGAGAAAGATCAACAAAAAGAGGAAGATGAGAAAGTCATGGTAGAAGGTGACATGAAACATGATCTAGATCAGCAAAAGGACCAAGGATATCAGAGCTATATTGAGATATGGTTTCAGACAGTCACTAAGTTGCAGCGGTACTCTCTTCCTCAGCTATGTTTGATCCCTTCAAAGTCAGATCATTTGGTCTCTGAAATCCGGATAGCTGTCAAAGCATGCATCTCAAGCCTCCACATCATTTTGTCTCTAATCTCGATGTGCACATGGCTCCATTGGAAGTATTCTTACACTTGAAAATGATTTTGTTTTTCAAGTAGGGTAGGGTAAAAAAAAAAAAAAGAGAAAAAAGAGAAAAAAATGAAAATAAGAAGAAAATAAAAATCTAAGGTGAAAACCTCCTCGGAGGCGCCTTAGATTGGCTCATTGATTGAAAACCTCCATGAGGTGGTCAATGGGTTGGAAAGAAGAGAAAATAAAAAGGGAATAAGATCCCTGGGTGAAAACCTCCCTTGGAGGCGCCCAGGGCAGGCAATTAGGGTGAAAACCTCCATGAGGCGCCCTAGTTGTTTTTCAAAAAAAAAGAGAAAAAGAAAAATAAAAATAAACCTAATTTCCATTGAATAATTGCAGGTTGTAGCAAGGACATTGCAGGTCAGGAGGATCGCTCAAAACAAAGACAGAGGAAGTTCTGTGCCTTCTACAGGAAGTTCTGTGTTTTCTACAGGAAGTTCTGTGTCCTCTACAGGAAGCCTACAAACAAGCCAAAATCGATCTCCGAAGAGGACCAGAAGGCTAGGAATATGTCCATGAGGCCTGCAAGCATCCATGTTTCCATCCCTCACCCTTCTCCATCATTTTTTCCATCTCATTGTGCTTCTCTCCTCAAAACTGCGTGTTCTACAGGAAGTTCCTGTAGAAATTACAGGATTTCTACAGGAAGCTAGAAATGGATTTCAAAAAGGTAGTTTGGCGAACATGATAGCTTCCTCAAGGGTTCAGAAGTCCTCCTGCAATCTTCAAACTCCTCCTCCATCATCTCCATGCCTGCATCACAGCCCAAGCTCATTTTTTTTACCATGCAAAAACTTGCAGAATGCTTTGAAGAAAAAATACATAGAACAGAATTTGTTTTTTCCCTAGCTTGAAAACCATGCATCCATTTGCAAAACTGTTACAGGGGGAGTTGTATAGGGACGATGGCAACATGCCCGAGCAATTTCAGCCAATTCCGGTGCACGGTTTCCAAGAAATCAGCCTCCATCACCTTCAGCCATTTTTGCATTTTCTCCATATCCGTGCATCCGTTTCAAAACCTGTTTCATGGGGAGATGCACATGGGTGATAGTAGCCTACCCAAGTAGTTTCAGCCGATTCTGATGCACGGTTTCCGAGAAATTGATCTCTATAATCTTCAGCCATTTTCCATTTTTCTCGAAATTTGTGCATCCATTGATCGCAATTTTGCTATGGGAGGTGCATAATGATGATAGAAACATGCTCAGAAAGTTTTAGATCGATCCGATCTATCGTTCGGGAGCAATGGAGAAAACAAGTTTCTGCCTTGTAAAAATTCAACATCAACAGCTTGAGGGTGCAGATCTGAATGTGGAAACAAATTACTGCAGCTTAGATCCAGCCAGAGGATACCTGCACAAAAAATAATAGCCATGAATCAGCCACCAAGCCATCATGCAACCATAGAAACAAATGCATGCAGCAGCAAAAAGGACCCAGCAGCACGTCGACTTACAGGTATGCGTCTAAACCAGTTCCTCTATTTGCATCAATATGATTCGAAAATGCTTAAACGAATGAAATGGTGGGATTAAGCCAGGAATCTAGCTAATTTAACCCGACAATGCCTTCTCTAGTGCTCAGCAGGAAATCATGTAGTATACGTGGACAGTCGACTCACATGAAAATTAAAAAACAGGGAGTGTTGGCCGTTTGAACTCCAGTGCAACTGATCCAGAAGAGAACATGCAGTTCATGATAGCACTGCAGTCTACATGTGGCCACGTACACCTAGCCACCTCACCTCCTCGCCATGAATTGCGCCATAATTCAAAAATGCTCGGCCGAGGAACTCATGTTAACCGCTGTTCATTTACATTTGCAACCGTTCTCAGCGAAGTACGCCTCCTCCTCCTCCGCAGTCTGTTAGCTCGAGATTTTCGGCCTGTTTCAAAATTCTCCTGCGTCCTAGGCTCGTTCAGAAGCGTTGTGACATCCTACAGAAGCCGGCAATGCGTTCTACAGGAAGAGGCTCTACAGGAAATACAACATAGCCTTCCGGAGCAGAGAAAATGGATTTTTCTTTGACAAATTTGGAGTCCCGAAAGAGGTAGGCTCGAAAAACACTCTTCCCTGCATGGTATATATTGAAAGGTGGTGAATTGAACTGTCTGGAGTAGGAGAATTAGAGGCAAGTCTGCCTGTGGGTCCAGAATAGTAGTTTTCCTGTGTGTTACACGGAATGTTTCAGTTGGTTCTGCGTCAAATTCTCCTCCACAGTTCCTGTTAAGAAATTCCTCCGCTAGAAACGATAAACCACTGTGAGGGTTAACCTGTGCATGAAGTATGTGAATTTTATGTGGTTTTGTGCATACTGGGGATGAAAATTAAGCTCTGCACTATATCTGTGGGAGCCTAATTCCCTTTTGACAGTCGAGTTTGAGCAGCAAAAGCATTATACCCAGGGAATTGGTGCAAAGTTGAAATACAAACACCTGAGAAATCCTGTCCTGAGGATCGAAAGAAGAAACCATAAAACAGCAGTCCCTTTCTGCTTGGAGCAGTGAAACAGGGCACTCTCACCATGCCAGGAGGGTTTATCAGGAAGGAACCCTCGAATTCCAGAAAATTGCATGAAACTCCCAAGGTGGTAGACCTATTCACCCATGCCAATTGGATGGCCTTTTGTGACAAAATTCAGGGTCATGACGATGAGATAATGGAGGAATTCTTAATGTCCCTGCAACCTCAATCAAAGACACAGGTAGAGCAGAGAGGACTGAAAAAAAAAAAAAAAAAAAAAAAAAAAAAAAAAAAAAAAAAGAAGAAGAAGAAAGAAAGAAAAAAGTCCAAACAAAGGAGGGCACAACCAAGGAAACCACACAAAAATTAAAAGGGAAGACACCCCCAGCCAAGCAGACCGAAACAGTGAAGACAATTTCTACAGGAAGCCAGAAAACAGTCGACACAGGACTTTCTACAGGAAGCATGGAAACAGGGCAACAAAAGGAAAAATCGCCTGAGATTTTAGCCAGGGAGGCAGCAGCTGTGCTGGCTACCCTAAGCACATCTCCAAAGCAAAAAGGGAAGTGAAAGAGGGAGCCTTCCATGTATTTTAAGGCAAGAAGGAGCATGCAGATAAAAACTGGCAGACCCCAGCCACCGTCAAAAGAGCCAATCACAATTGTAGACACCCCAGCTACACAAAAGGAGAGGTCTCCCTCAAGGGCATCCATCATCTATGAACGGGGAAGCCCGAAGACATCCATCTGGAGAGAAAGAATGAAAATGTTGGACACAAAGGCCTCTCTACAGGATACTGAGACTGTTCTACAGGAAACACTGGATAAGCTAAGAGAGACCGAGAAATTGGAGGAAAAGGTGGCCAAACAATCACAGGAAGAAGGAAAGACAAGGAAACATCTGATGAACAGCAAAGAGAGGACAAGCTGCAGGCTGAGGTTGAGGAGCTAACAAAACTGCTACAAGAAAAGGAGCATAGGCAGTGGGAAGAAGTAGAGAGAAAATCATGGTTTCATGACCGAGAAGAGGATATCACTTCAGAAGCTTGGCATGACAGGGAAGCCACCAGGGCCATCAAAGATGAAGAGATAGATTAGTTGCTCAGACGATGAGCAACACTTTCAGTAGGGGGGTGATGATGAGCCCCAAAAACGGATAATTATATGGGCTCATTCAGCCTCCTAATTCGACTTAATCCACCATTCTCATTAGTATATTGCATGTTTTTTATTATATTTATGCTAATAGAGTGAATTGGGTTAGTCATTATGCCAACAAGTCTAATGGGTGCTTTGTGCATATTTTTAGTCAATTTTGAGACAAAATCAAAGGTTTAAATGAGCACTTGGTAGCCAAATTCGTGGAGAGGATTTTTAGGAAGGTGTCCCCTTCATTTATGGGCCCTTACCTCGAATTCTCCACCATCAGCTCAGAGTTCAAGGGCCACCAAATCGATTATCACAAGGGCAGCCGAGCAAGTGCTAGTAAAAGTGTTGTTAACTACAAGTTTTGGCAGTCGAGTTCCTAAAGTTTAGGAGGGCTGTTGGGGCCCTCAATTTGTATAAATAAGAAGGCCTAGGGCCTCATTTCAGTTAGTCACTTTGTAGGTAGAAGTTAGCTAGTTTGTAGTTCGATTTTAGTCATTCTTTTAGTCATTTTTTAGGCAGTAGATTAGCTCTGCATTTCAGCACCCTTTCAAGCTTTCCCTTGTGGACAGTTTTTGATGTAGCTATTATTTCTTGCTCAATAAAGATGAATCCATCTTTACACCAACTCTAATCTCTCTTAGGAGGCTGTAGCTCTTGGGGTTGGTCCCAACTCAAGTGCCCAGTACCTCCTTTGTTTACCTTTATGTGTTTTTGCTGCATTCTTAGAATAAAATCTGCTATTTAGATTTAAATCTTGTTTTGTTATTTAGGTTGCTTTTTGAAAAAGGATTTTTATGTTCAGATTGAGTTGATAGGTTATTAACAGTGAAGATATCCAGAAAAAGGCCATCAAGGACCTCTGATCTCACCTCTCCCTCAGTGGGATCATGAGCTGGGACAAAGGTGACCTTGTTGCCAACAAAAACACTGTCTTTGCCTCACCATGCAATCATTAGTGTTAGATTCTCATTTGCAGAAGTTGATACCAATTGTGGTTAAGCATTCAGATTCATGATTTCTCAGTTTTCATAGCTATTTCACGTGATTTCATTGCAATAAACTTCTGTTCATTTCCCTTGCTATTACTTAGGCCAGATTAGAGTAAAGTAGCTAGGTCATTGGTTTTCCAAGTCTTTGTTTGTTCAGTTTGAGAAATAACTTGCAGAGCACCTATATTACTTCTCTATCTACCTTTCCTCCATCAGATAATCTGCTCCAACCCTTAATCCATGATCCTTGCCTTTCATTTGCCATACTTTTCCCACCTTGCCCTAATTTCTACATTCTTGTGCATCATCGCTTCCTCCATCCTCGAACAAATCCAATCGCTCCTTAGCCCCATTCACTAGGTCCTAGACCCCTTAACATCATTATCCAACCTCCATTCCCACTTTCCCACCATATTTCCTCCATCAACCCTCCAAAATCCTCTTTTTAGAACATCCTGTAGAAAAATTACAGAACATCCTGTAGAAATTTCAGAACATCCTGTAGAACCCCTGCAGACTTCCTGTAGAAGCTCACGAAAGTGATTTCTTGAGATCCGATCACTGTGAAACTCTTTGGAAGGGTGCTAGGGACCCCTTAGGCCCTCTTCTAACCTTCCCAACCTCCTACAAGCATTTCCTTTCGCCAATCCACCTCTGCACAGTCAAAAATAGTTAAAGCACATGCACAATAATTCTGCCAACTTACTCAAAAATACAAAAAGATGTTTCTTTTCAGATTTCACTTTAGAAGTAGCTTAGTCACATGCATTTTACCTTTCTAAGAGTCAATGGCATTCCTTTCTGTAGCTTTCATCATTTTTCTTGCACCAGTAGGGTTAGTCGGTAAAACTAGGGTTTGCTAGGGTTTGCATTTCCTTTCCGCTTTCAGTTTCTTTCTGCAAGTAGATTAGCCCCCTTTGAGTTAGCTTTCATCCATCAGTTAAAAAGCTTCTTCTAAGAGCTCATAGAAGTTGGCTTAAGCTCCTAGCGGACTTGTGCCAGCTGATCAAGTGACAGTCGCGGCAAGAGCTAGTACTTGTGCATACAGCACTGTCGCTTCCAAGTTTGTTACGAACTACCGGGTTGATAAAATTAAAGAAGGGAGTCCTAGGAGTTGCAGCATTATTGCTACAATACTGGGGCTCACCAATGGGATTCATTCTTGGTTGAGCTTTGGATTTCCAGAAGGTTTTTGCATCTGGGTGAGGTGGTATTGAGAAAATCCCAAGGGTTAGGGGTGGATATGGTTTCCTATGGGAAGCCATCAACTGGGGGGTGGAGACAGGAAAAATCCTCAAGGGATGGTGAAGGAATACTGAGGCATCCGAGCTTGGTTTGGTTGTGTGATATCGGGACCGGTTTAGGTGAGATAGCAATATTGTGAGGGTGGAGATGGTTTAACCTCTGGATTCCCTTGGTTGTTTATGCATTGGTTTATCCCATGAAATCCCACATTCATGTTTGGAATATGGCACATGGGTGATTGGCTGAAAGAGAGATTTGTTTCGACTCAATCTGTGGTCGAGTGGTACATGGAAGCCCCTAACTTGGTTAGGTTTTGCATATGATTAATAAGATCTCTTTCCCCTTGTAATTCATGAGTAATTATACTTTTTATTATGTGGCTTTAATGGTTGTTCTATCATCGTTATTTATCTAGTTATATGTTTGTTATAAGCATGGTTTTATGACAATTCAAGTTATGGCTCTTATCATGTTTCTACTTGTAAATGATTGGTTAACGATTGCATGACCTAATAGATTATAATCCATCTATTGTGAGAGGGCATTAGACCTTCTTGATGTTTCTCAGATAAGTTTCAAATCTCTATGTTCAAATGTGCATTCATGACTCATAGATTTCATGTTCACCATGTGTTTGACGGAATGACTATCATGGCTATATTAGGTTAGGTCATGTCCTTGATTAAGTTTTGTGTTAGAGACTTTTTCCTTGTGTCATTTATCATTCTAGAAAGCTTTGTCAAGTTCTGGCAGTGGTCTGGAGAATAGCCCTGAAAAAGTGGCTTAGGTCTCATAGTAACTGGCGCAAAACTGGGTGAAAAATACTACAGTCGCTCCCTTGCAACCTTGTGCATGTAGCTGGAGGGTTACAATCAAATTTAGGCAGTGTCATGCCAGTGTCCGGGAGTCCAGATCAATGGAAAAGTAAGTTAACTCAAGGTTTGGGCACCTGGAAGGGTGGTTTGGCTCTTGGGGGTCCTGTAGCACCTTAGGGAATTTAGTAAGGTCTTGTTTTGTTGACTCCATTTCCTTAAGGTTGTCTAGGAGGTTGAGTCATGTCATATTAGCCCTCAACTCATGTTTACCACAAGCAAGCTAGTGAAAGTGGGTAAATATGGGAGGTGGCATTACAAATGCATAGTGGTTCTACCAGGAACTCTCTGCCCAATTTGACCTGTTTCACATTATACAATGTCATTAATTCATACCAAAATTCAGAAAATAACATTAATTAATACACAATTTAATTATTCCTTCTCAACTATACATATTTCTAGTTTACAACACATCTAGAGTCATAAACATATTTCTTTAATAAAGAGACATGAAAAAAATTATGGACTCCCATATGGCTAGGTAATGCAAGATCGTATGCAACATGTCCAATTATTTCCAAGATTTGGAAGGGTCCACAATATCGAGGGGCTAATCTTGCACACCCACACCATCATAAGTTCTCTTTCTGGATTTTACTCAAACATATACATGGTCCCCTACATGATATTCTTTGTAGGTCATTTTCCTATCTACGTAATATTTTTGTCTATCTTGTGTAGCTTTCATATTTTGTCGAACTTTCTCATAGTTTGTTCCATTTCCATGAGCTTGTCTAGTTCCAAAAGTAGTTTATCCTCTAGGTTGTTCCAATTAACCGATGTTTTACACCTTATCCCATATAGGACCTCAAAAGGATTCCTTTTAAGTGATTCATAGTAGTTTTTGTTATAAGCGAACTCCACCAAATGAATGTATTCGTCCCACATACTCGGTTTTTGTAATACATACACCCTTAACATATCCTCTAGCACCTAATTCACTCGTTCAGTCTATCCATCTGTTTGTGGGTGGTATGTGGTACTAAACTGAACCTGTGTGCCTAAACTAGTGAAAAGGATCTTCCAAAATATTGATGTGAAATCAAATCTCTATCCAAAATCACTACCTTTGGCATTCCATGCAGTCTAAATATTTTTTGCATAAATATATCTATAATTTGCACATTTTTGTATGTGGATTGTATAGGGATGAAATGAGCTACTTAATTTATCGACTACCACCATGATCGAATCATTTTGTCTTTTAGTTTTAGGAAAATCAGAAATCTAATGTAATAACTTCCCATTTCCACTCTAGAATAGGTAATGGGTGGAGAAAACCAACTAGATGTTGGTGTTCAACTTTAACTTACTGACATTCCAGGAATTTGGCTAAATACTCAGTGACGTCCTTTCTCATTCTAGGCCAAAAATAATTTCTTTTTATAGCATAAGATAATTTATGATATCTAGGATAGGAAGCATAGGAGCTTCTATGAAATTCATCCAAGTTTGGTTTCCTAACAACCATTTGATTAGGGACATATATCCTTCCCGTAAAGGTCAATAGTCTTTTGTTGTTTATGCCAAATTTTGTCTTCTTTTCAGAGATGTCATATTGCTTAGCTTGCTTCCACAAAAACATATACTCTCGGTCTTTAATCATAACTTCCTTGATCTAGTTTGAAAAATCAAACTTCACCTTAATATATGAAATTTCATATATATAATGCAACTTCGTGCTTAATGCATTAGCCACATGGTTTTCCTTTCCTTTTATGTGTCTGATATCAAAATCAAATCCACTTAAAAAGGTTGTCTATCTAGCTTGTCATGCATTAAGATTAGATTGTTGAAAGAAACTAGTTAAGTCGCTATGGTCATTCATTAACAAAAACTTTTTACCCAACAAGTAATGTCTCCATACCTTTAAGGCATGCACCACAGTAGTTAATTACAAATCGTAAGAAGAGTATCTCTATTCATGTTCTTTTAATTTCAAATACTCATAGGTAATTACCTTGCCTTCTTGCATCAATACTCCTCCCAATCCTCAACATGCATCGGTGAAGATGAAAAAGTCCTTCTCTGGATATGCAAACTTTAGCACTTGGGTTGAAGTCAACAAATGTTTCAATTGTTCAACTACACTGACATCCAATAGTCCACTTAAAAGCTCTTACTTTCCTCTATAAGGAAGTTATAGGATAATATATTCTACAAAACCCCTCGATAAAATGGTAGTAATATCCAACCAAGCCCATAAAAGATCGAATATCAATGACATTACTAGTAACAGACCACTCCATAATGGTTTTAATTTCCTCAAGATTAACAACTATCCCTTCCGCAGAAATTATATGCCCTAAGTATTGTATCTGATTTTTATAAAAGTCACATTTATTGTACTTGGCGTATAGTTGATGCTCTCGTAAGGTTTGCAAAACTATCTGTAGATGTTTCTTATGCTCTTCCAAATTCCTTGAATATATGAGTATATCATTAATAAAAATTAGAAAAAAATTTATCAAGGTAAGGGTGGAAAATACCATTCATAAGGCTCATAAATGTTGTTGGGGTATTGGTAAGCCCAAAGGGTAAAACCACAAAATCATAATGTTCATGCCGAGTTCTAAAAGTTGTCTTAGGAATATATTCTTCTCTTACCTTTATTTGATGATAACATGATCATAGATCAATCTTAGAGAATACCATGCAACATTTGACTTGATTGAATAAATTGTCGGTCTTAGGCAATGGGTATTTATTCTTAATAGTCAACTTATTAAGTTGTTTGTAATCAATGCACAGTCTCATAGTACCATCTTTTTTCCTCACAAACAACACAGGGGCTCCCCAAGGGGATACACTTGGGTGAATGTATCCTTTATCAAGCAGTTCTTATAGCTGTATCTTTAGCTCAATTAATTCAATTGTTCCCATTCGATAAGGGGTCTTTGACATAGGTGCAACCCCTAGAATTAATTCTATGGTAAAGTATGTGTTCCTTTTGGGAGGTAATCCAAGAATTTCTTCTGTAAACACATCCACAAAATCTTGAATAATTTACTGATTTTCTAAGGTGTTAGTCTTATCTTTTGAATTGGAACACCCTACTTGCACAACATATATTTGAGATCCCTTCCTAATATTTTATCCTAACTAGAAGGCAGTGATTGGTTGCAACTTAATGGGTCTCCTTACCCCTTGGATGTCTTGTCTGACATCTTCCTTAGTGAGATAACTGATAATTGTATCCTTGCAGTTTGCTAAGGACCAATGCTCTTCTAACTAGTCCATGAAAATTAAGATATCATAAGACCATAAGTGTAATACATTCAAATTTACATTAATTTGATGGCCTGCTATTTCTACTGGGAAATTATCTAATTTTTTTGACACTGTTCTTTTTTCCCTGGCGGCAATTGCACCAACCAAGGGTTTTTGAATTTATGATTGTGTAAATGGAAAAGTTTTACAATTTTAAGACTGATATAACTCAATCATTCTCTTGGATCTATCAAAATAGACACAACATGGTTATGCATCTTACCTTCAAACTCAATCATAGTCGACTAATACTCAACTTGGTGGTCATCTAAGACAACATTAATTTTGGGTATACTTCTGGCCACATCACCCATGGTAGAAGCATCGTAAATATTAATAGTTTGTTCTGTTCTAGCACAATGAGGGAAGTTTTTGTAGTAATTAGGCTCCACGTAGCCCCAACACTATAATGGAGGTCATTGTGAGTGGATGACCTTTGGTTTACTGGATAATTCTATCATTTTAGTTTCATTTTGTGGCTTAATATTTTACTGACTCCTCCCAAGAGATCTGTTATGTTGACTCCTAAATGCATTTCTAACATTCTCTCTTTTATATTTTTCATGTTAGGAGATATTTTCTGCCCTTTTTTACTAGGCCAACTCTTACTTCCTTCTCCCTTCTATTTCCTCTATTGATAATATATTTGTGCCTTCTGAATGGCCTCGTCCATGATTTTAGGATTATTGGATTCTAGATGCTCTTTCATAAATTTTGGTAAGTTTCTCGTAAAACATTGTACCTTGGACTTTTACTCACGTATATAGGGAACACATCTCAGTAAGGATGTAAACTTTGTCACAAAATCATCCATGGAAAGTTTTCCCAGTTGAAGGTCATGAAATTCCTCTGCCTTATCATCGTAAAACCATTCAGTCAGGTACTTCTCCTTAAATTATTTCTGAAACTCACCCTAAGCCACTCTCTGGCTATCAATTACGTGGACCTCTTTGACATCTTTCCACCACAGCATGGATTTCCCGAAAGCTGGTAAAAATCTAATATTGCCTTCAAGTTGTCATCATACTCATATATCTGAAAATACATATTTATATTAATGATCTAGGCCTCAACGACTTCCTCTACTTCTCCATCAAAGGTGGGGGGTTTAATTTTTTTAACTTCCCCTTTTAATTTTACCTTTTTCTTTTTATTTTTCCTAGGGGTTGAGGCATTATCAAATTCTTCTTCATTTTCATCCTTATCTCCTTTTGGATGCTGAGTGTGGCTCCCTATGGGTATATTTTCGCCTCTCTACTTGTTCTCCTCCTCTCTGTCTTCATTACCAGAGCTTGGTATATAATGCAACTGATTTTGTCGATCAGAGAGTCTCTTCAGGATCCAATCTTGATCCCACATCAATCTCTTATTGTCTGCCCGCAAATGAGCCATTTCAGTCCTAAACTGTTGAATTGTTTCCAAAATCATAATAGTGGGTTTTGGTAATCTCCCCCAATTGTACCCACATTTTTGGGTTAGCTCCTCCAATGGGTGTAGGACCAATTTATATTGTTTGTATTAGTGGTTGAGCACTCCTAGATCCTCTCTTCATGGTGCCTTCTATGTGAACAAAACACATTCATATTTGTTATTTAATTGCCCAAATAGGGCACATTTTTGCAACATGGCTTTGATACCACTTGTAATATGAACTAACGTGATGGGTAGAACCCTCATTATATTGTTCTTGGAATTCAGGTCTGTGTAATCACATTATTGGAATACATTTAAAGACTAGACATTGGTATATACATAATAGTATAAGTCCATTTTTCAGAAGGTTACAACAGATATGTGAACACCTCACTTAACATGGATCCCTTGTATTAATGAAGGCATATCATAACCATATTAAATGCATATGCATTACTATTGGATTATCATGACAGCTGGGTTGTCACATCTAGGAAGCATCACGAACCTCCACCTAATTTCCTCGGTATTAACTCTGACTCAATCTATATGGGACAATTATTCTCTTAGCATCCCTTGATGGTTTTAGGTAATGATCAAATGGTCCAGAATTCACACAGGTGGTTAAGGGTAACCACCTTGTTCCCAGACTCACTATCTGCATTGTCACTCTATTGCTTTGTAGCCACAACTTTGCAACCAAACCCTATGATGATGAGGGTTTCATTTTTCCAAAATGTTATAGTGATCTTCGGTATGCTCCAGTGACCTTCGTTGTAGTTCGGTCCATGGTTAGGGTATATTTTCTTTTCAAATAATCATAACTCACAGAGGTTTTCATTTTACTGTCATAGGTGCCAGTCTGCTTGAAGGGTTTGACCATAGAAGGATTCCACCATTTTTCACAGACCAGGCACCACGCTACCTTCCATGTCACACTTAGGGGGTTCATTTTATTTTCTTTCCACCTTTTATTTACTTATTTGTATATCATTGTTACTTACGGGGTTCATATTACTCTTCCTAGAAGTAGGAGGTTTGACCGGAAGGCGTTGAAGCTTATCCCTCCACACTAGGTATACTTTTCTATTTGGGAGAGTTCTTACCCTCTTAATTGGTTTCACAACCTTTTTAGTTTGTTAACCGTACACATTTTTTCACTTGCATGTATGAGGATTCTTCTGTCTTAATTTTAAAGTCACTTCCAATTTTTTTTCATATGGTTGTGCGGCAACTTGTTGGGTCATGGAAGAGGTATGCATTTACTATTAAACTCATCATCCTTTTCCTTTATTCTTATCTTTTCTATATCTTAATGCGCTAATCTATTAAGGAATTACGGTAAGAAATGAAGGAATTATCTGTAGTTACGACTTAGCTAATTATTACATTTCTTTCTACAGGAAAACAACAAAAGGGACAAATGTTGTTCCTTATGAAGGAACAACAAACATTGACAAGCTAAGGAAGGAACGCGGCGGTTGCAGATAAGGCCAAAAGCAAATCAAAAGAATCAATGCAAGAAAGGAAATGATGTCTGAAGATGGAAAATTGTTGTGAATCCCTCAGGATCGAGAGATCTTGAGGGATCGCGTTTATCATTTATCTTTTTACCCTTTCCTATTATAAAAGGAGATGTTTTGTAAGAAGGAAGGGGGGGAGAATCGCCGTTATTATTGAATTTGTAATCTTAATTACATACTCTCGTTGTTGAGAGAATACAGTCATACTGTAATGCTACTCATATTCGATGATTAATACATAAGTGTTGCTGCTATTCCCTCGCATATCTGAAGCAATTTAGTAGTGTTTCACTGGCGGCTAAGGCCCCGGCCCCTGGTGGATTCTCCTGCTTTTTCTGTGCCATACATTTCCCATTTTTGCAAGTGTGATGGTTTGATAATATTCTTACTTTTTGTGATTTGATTGCCTTCGTTGTTTATTATTTTCCAGTGTTGACAGAATATCTTTTCTTTATATAACTCACAATATTGTCGTTGTTTCAGTTTACTTTCATTTCAGATTGAGTTACTTAGACAAACATTCCGCTAGATTTAATCAACTATAAAGAGTATTAACTATCACTGTTGGAACTCTCAGTTGATATCATTTGCTGTTCAAATTATTTATTGAAGGTTGGGTTTGATTTAGATTAAATCAGTTAAAGAGAGATGAGTTATCATTACTGTACTCTCAACTGATGCTGCTGTGAATGTAAGATTTGAGTTTATTAGAAGATTGAGTTCTGTAATTGCAATTGGAATTTACTAGATGCATCCGTTTACTCTTGTATTAAAAGATTTATACTGCAATCCATAAACAATTACTCTCTGAATTAAATAGCAGCCACATACTGTGTACACTCTTGAAATAAGAAGACTTGCCCGGATTGATAATTAATGTGAGGATAATTAGGAGTTTTAAAAGGCACCTTTTATCACCCAACATTTTGGCGCCGTTGTCGGGGAGAGTGTAGCCATTTGTAAAGAGTGATGTAAATCTGATAATTGTTTCTGAAGAAGAACTGGGTATTGAAAACGAAAGGTAAGAACCTACGTAATGGGCAAGTAAAGTTCTTGCTCCTCCACCCACTTTTCAACACAATTACAAAAAGCTAAGGTAGGTGTTTGATGCCTGTCTATTGAGAGAGAACTGGGTATTAAAAACGAAAGGTAAGAACCTGCATATGGAGCACGTAAAATGTCTGCTCCCCCACCTGCATTCCAATAGAATTTTTAGGAACTTAGGGTAGAGATAAACATTTGAATTGTTTGCATGAATGAATAAGAAGAAAATACCTAAAAACAATCCAATTCCACTACCCAAACCTGAAAAATCTAAGGGACCGGTGACCCTTGGACGATCAACTTTCATAGACGACATCTTAAAGAAAGCTAAATCTCAGCCATCAGTAGGTCCTCGAACAATTGCTTCCAGACAACCTACTATCTCCCTTCGGGCCACAGGCTCACCATCTGTAGCCTACGCTGAGGTCCATAGTAAAATAGAAGGAACTGAGCAGAGTTTTCAAGATATTGAAAATTCACGCCCAAGTCCCTCACAAGAAGGGAATTCTTGTAATATTCATGAAGGAGGAGGGGAAATAGGGGAAACAGAGGAACCAAGATCCCCTCAGAGAATAATTGAACAAGGAACGCACAGTATCCCAGATCGAGGGAGTGCTGTTAAGATCAACCCCATCCCTTCTAACCACCCTAGGAATAACTCTCTAGAGATCCCAGAAGGGTATTGGCATATATTTGATCAAATGGCCAACAATCCACAAGCACCCTAGACCTCTACATTACAATACCCCATCGTTGACACAGCTGTCAACGCACCCATGAAGGCTATTCCTCTCCAAAATATTCCCACCTTCCATGGGCTCACATTAGAGGATCCGGATGCATTTTTATTTGAATTTGATGTATTATGTTGGGGTTATGATTATACCACCGACCCCCAGAAACTAAAGTTATTTCCTTTTACATTAAAAGGAACAGCCCTGTGTTGGTTTATGGGGCTAGGTGGGGGCACTATAAATGATTGGGATCAAATGAAAACCGCCTTCATAAAAAAATATAGGGACTATTGCAGATCTAGGGAGTTGAAAGATGAAATATTTCAAATGGTAGCAAGACCTAGTGAAACATTGGAAGAATATGTGGAACGCTTTCAATATAACCTCCAGCGATCTCCCTATGCAACTCTGCCCTTGCCTGATAATGTATTAAAAACTACATTGATTAAAGGAATGAAAGACCAATGGATAGAAACATTAAATATTATGGGTAAAGGTGATATATATCAGGAAGATTATGCTAATATTTTAATTTGTGTATCAGGTCCTCAAGAGGCAGCACAAGATTTAAGCCAACAGAACGCGACATGACCACCAAGGACAGCAAAATCTTTGGTGGGAGCATTACTCATGCAGAAATTGACAACCTGCTCGAGGATTTCAAAACAGATATCTTGGGAACTTTGACAATGCAACTAGACATCATGCAAGCCAAGCAGAAGCAGGCTGAAGCAGAACAAAACTTGGTGATATTTTGTCCTAGATGCAGGAAAAAGCATAGTCACAAAGAGTGTCCGCTGAAATGGTACAAAGCTGCCCATCACTCCCAGGGTTGAAAGCAGTCTATAAGGAGGCAGAAGAAGAAACAGAACCAGTCTACCTGCTAAATCAGCATCGCCAATTGCAACCATGACAAACAGGTACGCCTAATGACCCATCTTCTTTCTTTCAATCCTCACAATACAATTCACAACAATACCCAAGAGCTACATGGCAGAACCAACCACCTTTTCCCAATTGGTCGCAACAACCATTCCCTATACCACCTTGGGCTAGCCAATCAAATCAAAATAACAACTGGCCAAGTTCCTCTTACTTTCCGCCATTCTGGAAAAATAACGCATATCCATCTCAATGGCCACCCTCCACCTCACAAAAACAGAGTTGGCAATCAAGCTGGCAAAGACCTACAAACCAGCCAGCAGGAACAATCCCCCTAACTCAACCTACACTGCCAGCGCCATACACATTGCAACAGAACCCCCAAACCAACATACGACCACAGCTTCCAGCCCAGCCCAACCCGAGCCCTAATAATAGATCAGTCCAATCTGTGCAAATTATTGAAGGACCAGAGCCAGAAATTGAGCTGAGGGAGTGTAATGCGCTTCAATTAAGGTCTAGGCAGATAATAGAATCAGAGGGGGATAAAAATGTACAAATTGAAAATCCGTTACTTGTAGAACAAGTACCACAAGTGGAGAATACGGTTAGATAGAAAACTAACGATCAAGCTAGTACCTCTTCTCCACCATTCCTAGAGAGATTAATTATACCTCGTTCAATCGAATACCTTGATTTTGATCTTCTGGGAGAATTGAAAAACTTGTGTGTAAAAATACCTCTCCTCCAAGCTATTCAGGACATTCCGATTTATGCAAAAACTATTAAGGAATTATGTACAAAGAAGCTAAAGAGGAAAATAAAAGCTACCCCAACTGTCCATGTAGTCAGTACTTTGTCTGATTTGTTATTAGGCAGAGAAACACTGGTAAAATATGAGGACCCAGGTAATCCTATAGTCACGGTCCAAATAAATGGATGCTCCTTCCCCAATGCATTAGTCGATTTAGGAGCAGCAATCAATATTCTTACAACAACAACTTGTCAAAATCTTGGCATTACATCCTTGGACCCAACCACGACCTTGTTGGAACTGGCTGACTGATCAGTAGTCAAACCAGAAGACACATTACAGGATGTAATGATGTCTGTAAATTCTTGGGAATACCCAACAGATTTTCTGATCATCAATCCTAGAAACCGGCTCGATGGACATCCCCTAATTCTAGGTAGACCTTGGCTAGCAACTACGGATGCTTACATAAGTTGTCGAACAAGCAGCATGACTATAGAAAGAGGAAACAATGTGAAGAATTTAGCCTTATATCCTCCAGCTTAGCCAAGTTTAACAATAATAAAAACTAGAAAAAAACCTGTATCATATCTAACTGAAAACATTAGATCACCGCTAACTATAGAAGATGCTCTCGAATTCAAGGATCAAACAGAAGATGACATCATTAACACTCACATTAACCAACCAGATGTCATATCCCATCTAACGTGTCACATGATCGAAGCAGCCCTGGATAATGAAATTGAAGAAGATCCCTTAAAAGATATTAACGAATAGTCAATACCAACAACTTCTGTTTATAATAGCAAAACCATAGAAATTGAGCTAGGGAAAACCTTGAATATTAACAAAAACCTGACTGCTGACCAGGAGCAGAAGCTTGTTCAACTTCTCAGAAAATATAAAGAGGCTTTCGCATGGGATTATCTAGACATGAAAGGGATTGATCCCCAATTATGCATGCACCACATCTATACAGAGAAATATGCCAGGCCCATTCGACAACTTCAACAGAGGTTAAACCCTCACCTTAAATATATTGTTAAAGTTGAACTACAAAAATTGCTAGATGTAAACTTCATCTATCCCATATCTAACAGCAACTGGGTCTCTCCATTAGTAGTGGTGCCGAAAAAGAGTGGAAAGTGGCGTATATGTGTTGACTATAGAGAGCTTAATAAAGCCACCCAAAAAGACCATTTTCCCCTTCCATTCATCAACCAGGTCTTGGACACATTGACAGGAATGAAATTCTTTTCTTTCCTAGATGGCTTTAGCGGCTACAATCAAATTCAAATTGCTCCTAAAGACCAAGATAAGATGACCTTTACCTGCCCTTGGCGAACATTTGCTTACAGGGTCTTACCTTTTGGGCTGTGCAATGCACCTACCACATTTCAGAGGGCTATACCCAACATTTTTTTAGATCTGATAAACAAAGGACTCGAGGTATACATGGATGACTTTACACCTTATGGAGATGACTTCGAGCTAGCATTACAAACATTAGAAAAATTTCTGCAAAGATGGATTGCTACCAGGCTCTGTTTAAGTCATAAAAAATGCCACATGATGATGACTGAGGGCCTCATCCTGGGTCACTATATCTCAGCAGTTGGAATCCAGGTAAATCCAGCAAAAATTTAGATAATTCTTTTAATACATATCCCTTCCACACAAACTGAGGTACATAGTTTCTTGGGATTTTCTGGATATTATAGAATATTTATAAAGAATTTTTCTCAAATTACTGCACCATTATATGCATTAACAGGAAATATCGATTTCATTTGGACTGAAAAATGTGACATCGCTTTTGAAGATTTAAAACAGCTTGTATCAATAGCCCTAGTATTACGGGGCCCAAACTAGGATTTGCCATTCTAGATTTCATCTAACGCTTCAGATACAGCCATTGGAGCAGTTCTTAGTCAAGAGGAAGATAAGAAGCCATATGCAATATACTACATCAACAAAAATCTATCTCCTGCTGAATTAAATTATACTGTGACTGAAAAAGAATTTTTGGCTGTAATCTATGCTATTAATAAATTCAGACATTATATAACAGGATACCCTGTGGTTTTATTCACTGATCACTATGCTATTAAATATCTAGCCAATAAACCTATTACAAATGGAAGAGTGACTAGATGGTTGATCCTTTTTGCAAGAATTCGACATAACAATCAAATATCGACCAGGAAAGGAAAATCCAATAGCAGACTTCCTTTCACGTATACCAAAGATAGACGACTCGGCAGCAGTAGAAGACCAGTTCCTTGATGAACACTTATTCGTTGTCACCGTGAAAACATCATGGTATGCGGATGTCACAAACTACCTAGCAGTGGGAAAATTACCTAAGCACTTGACACCCAATGAAAGAAAACAAATAGTGCAACGCAGCACTCGATTTTCTTGGATCGAAGGATATTTGTTTCACACAGGAGCAGATATGCATATTCGAAGGTGTGTCAGGATGAAGTTTTCGACATTATGAAAGCTTGCCACGATGGACCTTGTGGTGGACATTTTGCAGACCGCAAGACTGGTCACAAAGTTTTATAGATGGGCTATTATTGGCCCACCATTTTCAAAGATGCCAAGAAGTTTGTCCAGGCATGTGATAGTTGCCAGAGAATGGGATGCCCAGGGCAGTCTAATGAAATGTCCCTGCATCCGCAGTTAGTCATTGAACCATTTGAGCGATGAGCATTAGATTTCATTGGTCCAATAAACCCATCATCTAATCAGAAGACGTATATACTAGTTGCAATAGAATATGTGACTAAATGGGTGTAGGCAGAAGCATTACCAAGGGCAACAGAGGACTTGGTAATCCACTATCTTTTCCAACTATTCGTGCGATATGGCTTGCCTAGAGAAATAATCACGAATGGAGGGCCACAATTTATAGGCCATAAGATTTATGCAACATTAAAGAATCATCATATCATGCACAGAATCACAACTCCATACCACCCGCAAGAAAATGGCTAGGTAGAAAGCACCAATAAAGTAATCGAGGCAATAATCACAAGGACAGTTGCATCACATAGATGTGAATGGGCTACCCGATTGCCAGAAGCCCTGTGGGCATACCGCTCGACATGGAGAAATACCACGGGATATTCCTCATATCAGCTAGTGTTTGGCAAAGAACCTATCTTCCCAATCGAATTTGAAATCCAGACATTGAGGATAACTCAGGAGGTAGGCATGGGCTTAAATGAAGCACCGATTAATAGGCTACATCAAATCAATGAATTGGATGAAATCCGACTATCAGCTCTTCAGCACACTACACTGATCTAACAACAAAGAGCGAAATGGCATGATGCCCTTATCAAGAAAAAGATCTTCCACGAAGGAGATTGGGCACTCCTGTATGATTTTAGGTTCTAGGATTTCCCAGGAAAAATCCAGACCAGATGGTTAGGGCCTTATGAGATACAAGAGGTGCATGATAATGGCACCCTCACATTAGCCACCATTGATGGGTCTAGCTACTCTTTTAAAGCGAATGGACATCGAGTACGACTCTATCACAAACCGCTTACCAAGGAGTCCTTTTGCCAACAATTACGAGAAGATTCCACCATACAAATTCTTGTTGAGGAGGGCAACCCGTCCACAACATCGGTCCAGTGAACAATTTGGTTGTTTTTTGAAATTTGTACATAAATTTCCCTTTCTGTTTGATTGAATTTATTGTATATAAGTTTGTTTTCTTCTATTTTTTTCTTCTTGTTGTTCCCTCTAAGGAACAGCTGTTGTTCCCTCTAAGGAACATCAACTTTTGTATCTATTTTCCTTGTTGTTCCCTCTAAGGAACAATTGTTGTTCCCTCTGAGGAACAACAATGTTCGTGTGGATTTTCTTCTTGTTGTTCCCTCTAAGGAACAACAATCTCATGTGCAATTTTCGCTTTTGTTGTTCCCTTTAAGGAACAACTGTTATTCCCTCTAAGGAACAGCTATTATTCCCTCTAAGGAGCAACCTCTGTTCCCTCTAAGGAACAACAATTTTGCGAACAATTTTTCACTTCTTTCTTTTCGTGTTGTTCCCTTTAAGGAACAGTTGTTGTTCCCTCTAAGGAACAATTGTTGTTCCCTCTAAGGAACAACAGTTTCGTGTGTATTTGTTTTCCTGCTGTTCCATCTAAAGAACAGTTGTCGTTCCATCTAAGGAACAACTGTTGTTCCCTCTAAGGAACAACAATTTCGTGTGTCTTCATTTTCCTGTTGTTCCCTCTAAGGAATAGTAATGTCACGTCCAATATTTTCTTTATTTTTGTTGTTCCTTACAAGGAACAGTTGCTGTCCCATCTAAGGAATAGTCGTTGTTCCCTCTAAGGAACAGCTGTTGTTCCCTCTAAGGAACATCGATTGTTTTTTTGACATGTATTTCCTTTGTTGTTCCCTATAGGGAACAACTGTTGTTCCCTACAGGGAACAGCTGTTGTTCCCTCTAAGGAACAACAGTTTCGGTGTGCAGTTTTTCTTCTCGCTGTTCCCCCTAAGGAACAATTGTTGTTCCCTATAAGGAACAACACTTTTGTGTATATATCCTTTTGTTGTTCCCTACAGGGAATAGCACCATCTACGTATATTTTTCATTTGTTGTTCCTTACAGGGAATAGCTGTTGTTCCCTCTAAGGAACAACACCTTTTTGTGTGTCTTTTCTTGCTATTCCCTATAAGGAACAACACTCTTTGTGTGAGGTTTTCTTTTGCTCTTTCCTTTAGGAAATAAGCACTTTGTGAATATCATTTCTTTCCTTTACTCACTCTTTATGATCCTCTATAGGGCAAGTATACAAATATATATGTAAGGATACAAAATTTGAAGTTTACTGGAACAAGCAAATCGAATATTATCATCTTTAATGAGATTGCTTTGTATTGATCGAAAAAGGAAGGACACAACCATCTATATCACTTCACTGTCCTTATTTTCACTATAAATCGAATTGATTGATTATTTGTACCATGTTGGTTCTCCCCTAACCCCTATAATTCTCTCTGTTCATTATCATCAAATAAGGTTAAGGGCATATTTTTTTCTATTGATATGTTCAGACTTCTTCCACCATCCCTACTCCTAAGGAGTGTTGAGCCACCCTCTATATATAAATAGGAAGTGTTGTTTAAAAAAAAAAATACATATGTTTACTAACAATTCTATGATTTTTCAGATGGAGGATAGGGGGTCTCATCACGAGCCAGCCTACCATGATCATAAGGAAGCAGCGAAGTGGCATTCCCACTATGGCCACCACACCAGGGATATGATCCAATGGATGCATCAAGGAAAAGTCCTTGGAATAGGAGGTCTCATTACGAGCCAGCCTGCCCACCTTTCGCTCCTTCCCAGTGAATGGCAATGTGTTCATCTGGTTACCAAGCTAGCACATTGGTCTCTACTCTAACATCATAATGCACTTCCCTAATTATACATAGAGGATCATGGTTCCAAAGGGTGAAAAAGCAACTCTGTCGAGGCTATAAATGCCTGCGGGCAACAGAAGATCTACTGATGGTATTGGAGTCATATTTTTAATGTCAATAGTTATTATAACTCCCTTTTCTTATTTTTTACCTTCATTATAGAGAGATTATGTTCCTAATCTATTTTTGAATCTTTATGCATGCGATATCTTTTAAAAATCAATCATAGTAGTTTAAGTGGAATGATGACGTCAAAGTATCTTTCTTGCGTCAGATGTCCTTGTTCCTTTTCGAATCACCTCACGACATCTCCACATTTATTCATAATTTTCGTTATACGCATTGATTTCAACACTCCGATATCTTTTGCGATTCTATCATTAATATGCATACCTTACCACTTTTATCACCCCTGTACTTTGCCACCAGCACGTCATTCCTTCACTCATTTGGTCAAAGGCGACCTATCATTTCAAAGGGGGGCGAGGAGCAACCTCCATTGTATTTATGTATGTGTGTCAGTCCTTTATTCGATTTTGTAGGGCAATACAACATTCCATGATTACGGAGTATGTGGTACAATAGAAAGCCTTAGATAATGGTATTTATGCCTATAAAATATCATCCGAAATAACCATTATAACAACTTGTTGTTCCGTCACTCGGCTCTGTCTATTGCTATGATATCTCTACTACACTAACTGTTTGTAGAATCCAGGCAGTATGGGAGGAAGAATAGTGTACAGGGAGCCGCTAATACTGGTTGTTTCTGATGCAGCCAGAGAAATTCTAGCCCGAGCTGGGTGGATAACATATTTCACACGATTTCAGCAACCCAACAAAGCAATTGCTATTGAATTCCTACAAAATTTACAAAACGAACAATCTATGATAAGAGGGAGGCAAATCACAGTGTCAGATGCGGTGATAGCTGAAGTGTCTAGATTACCAGCAGAAGGACCCGTATGGGCTAATAAAAGATTGAAGTTGCAGGATGCTATTGCAGTCTTTAAGGATGAGGGACAGGACCTAATCATCAAAGGCAAAGGAGTTCGACCATCATCCCTTGGAGAATTGTGGGGAGAACTAGCCAGAGTTGTCCAGAACTACATCACATGTGACGGGCGAAAAGACGTGGTAAGGCTGCATCAACTTAAACTCTTAGCAATTCTGAAACAAAAATGTTCTATGAATTTGCCTGTATATTTGAATTTCCTATTGCATGACACCGCTAGAAGCATAAAAAAGTTCCAACATATAGAAACCGTCGTGAGCCACCACTGCTTAATTAGGCTAATAGTGAGTTACAACCTTGCCCAGCAGCAATCAAGTTGGGAGGAATTAGTATTTGCCATTGAAGGGGGCCTAGCTCTGCCTACGCCTAACCCTGTTCCGAAAAGGAAGAGGACTACCCTTACAGCAAACATTCCCCAAAAGCGCAGACATTCCGCTAGGCTGAGGACAAACTTAGGAGCGGCCAAAAACCCCCAGGGCAGTATCAGCCAACCCATAGAATTATCTAGCCCAGGAAGTGAACAGAAATTGCAGATAGAAGGCTAGGATAACCCTGAGTCGGACCATGAGGAGGAATCAAGGCATTCTGGAGAAGAAGAAAGAAATGAATCAAAACTCCCCTCAACATCAAGTCCCCCAGGTGACTTACTGCATGATATCGAATTAGCCCAGATTTTGGCCAATATGGATGATTTCATACAGCCCGAAAGCCCACTCAATTTGAACATTGGAGCAACCCAATCTGCAGAGAACTCTGGCCATGATAGAATTATATCAGAAAACATAAGCTGCGAAGTAGAAACAAGGGCAAAGGCCACTCAAGAAGAGGTGAACCAACCTGGTGATATGCCTCTAGGAGAACCCAGTCAGGTAGGCCTAAATACAGAGAATGTAGGCCAAACAGGAGAAATAGAAACAAACCAGGGAGATGACTATCAATCTGGGGACACAGTTCTTGTAAAACAAAGCCAATATGAGCAATCGAGCTCCTTAGGAGCAGAGACGATTAGCAGAACAGTTGTTCCTCTGTTATGCTCTTAACCTGCAAGATGATACAAGAATACCAAATATGCGCAGAAATATACCCAGAACATATAACAGTGAGAAATAACAGCAGGTATTTTATTATTCAGAAAGTAATGTTCACTTGCCTCTTCAAGGGGGCAACCTCCAATAGAGCAGAGCTCGATTACAAAATAAGACACGATGCTCCTCACAGGGAGTCTCTATCCTTTATATATGACTCATACATGCAATACCATGGAGAAATACCATGGTTCTTATTAATACCATCTATCTAATACCATGGCCCATTTGCAACTAACTGTGGTCCCGTCATTAAATGCGGGTTAACCACTTACAATTATTAATATGGGCTTTATTAACTCTTTACTTAACTATAACTATGACTCGATCCTACTACATAAATAAGGGGGTTAGGGTGGGACCCTAACATGCCCTCCCCCTTAAGAATAGCCTTGTCCTCAAGGCTGAAGCTGCGGAAACTGCTGAAGAATAGTGGCTTGTTCCCAGGTTGCATCTTCCGGAGAGGTGTCTTTCCACTTGACGAGGACTTCCTTGATCATGTGGCCACGCAGGTGCCATTCTCATGTGTCGAGGACCTGTTCAGGTTGGAGCCAGATTGACCCTTCTTCATCCAATTCAGGTAGACTGGTTTGAATTCTGCAATTGTTCCCAATCACTTTCTTGAGGCATGAGACATGGAAAACTGGATGGATTTTTGTAGTGGGTGGCAAAGCTAGCTTGTAGGCCACTTCTCCAATGCGCTGAAGTACTCGATACGGTCCGTAGAATTTTGGAGATAGTTTCTGACAACCCTTGTCTTTGAGTGATGTTTGCTTATATGGTTGCAGCCTCAAAAATACCTGATCCCCTTCTTGAAATTGGCGTTCTGAGCGATGTTGATCTACCTGTTGCTTCATGCAGTTTTGAGCTTGATGAAGATTCTCTCTAAGATGGGCAAGCATGGTTGTGCGGTTCTGTAGGAGTTGATCCACTGCTTGTACCTTTGAGCACCCCTTGATATAAGAAGTAGGGGAAGGAGGGAGTTGACCATAAACTGCTTCATAGGGAGTCACTTTGGTGGTGGCATGATAGTTGGTGTTATACCACCATTCAGCTAGAGGTAACCACTGTACCCAAAGATGTTGCTTTTCTGAAGTGAAACACCTAAGATAGGTTTCCAGACATTTGTTGACTACTTCAGTTTGACCATCCATTTGTGGATGATAGGAAGTACTGAGTTTTAGTTGGGTACCTTGTAGCCTGAAGAGTTCCTGCCAAAAATTACTGGTGAAGATCGGGTCACGATCAGACACAATAGAAGTGGGCATGCCATGTAATTTGAAGATCTGATCCACGAAAGATTGAGCAACCAAAGTCGTTGTAAAAGGGTGGGGTAGGGCACAGAAATGAGCATACTTAGAAAGTCAGTCCACAACCACCATGATGACTGACTTGTTTCCTGACTTTGGAAGACCTGTAATGAAATCCATAGAAACTTCCGTCCATATTGATGCCGGGATGGGCAATGGTTGTAGTGTGCCTGGTGCTTTGACTGTCTCCCATTTGTGGCGCTGACAGACATCGCATTCCACTCAAAAAGTAAGAATGTCCTTTTTCATGTCTGTCCAAAAAAATGATCTTCTAGTGCGAGCATACGTCTTCTGAAAGCCTGAATGTCCTGCAGTGGGGGATGAGTGCAACTCCGCCAAAATGCGGCTTTTAAGGGTGGATGTTGGTGATATTACGACTCTGTCCTTGTAGCGAAGAATTTCATCCTGCCACGAGTAGCCCTTGGTGGAATTTGGATCTGCCTGCAATTGAGTAATGAGTTGGGAGAGCCAAGGATGTGAAAACCATTCCCTACGAGCCTCTTCAATCCATTCTGGAATGGGAAGGGAAATTGCAAGCAGGGTACTTTCCTCCTCAAATTGGTGAGCTAATGCATCTGCTACAATATTTTCGCGCCCTTTCTTGTAAATGATCTCATAATCATATCCCAACATTTTGGCGAGTCATTTATTTTGTTGTGGTGAGGATAGGCATTACTCCAAAAAATATTTAAGACTGTGATGGTCTGTGCGGATTTGGAAACGTTGCCCCAATAAGTAAGGTCGCCAGGTATCTACTGCATGTAAGATGGCCATCATTTCCTTCTCATAGGTAGATTGTCCCAAATTCTTCCCACTTAGTTGTTGGCTTGTGAAGACCAAGGTTCGACCTTCTTGCATTAAGACCGCCCCAATACCCATACCCGAAGCATCACATTCAATGACAAAAGATTTGGTGAAGTCGGGTAGTGCTAAGACTGGAGTGGAACACATGGCATTTTTTAGAGTTGTAAAGGCCTATTATGCTTCATCATTCCAGAGGAATGAATTTTTCTTGAGGAGTTGAGTGAGGGGTTTCGCAATGCAACCATAATTGTGGACAAATTTGTGATAGTAGCCCGTGAGACCCAAAAATCCTCTCAGGCTCTTCAAGGTATTAGGTTGAGGCGAATCCTGCATTGCCTGGATCTTTTTGGGGTCCACCCTGACACCTTCACGCCCCACAATGTGGCCCAAATACTCAAATTCTTCCATGCCAAAAGAACACTTGGACATCTTAACAAATAATTTATGCTTGCAGAGCAGTTGCAAGAGCAGATCTACATGCTGAAGATGTGCAGCCCAAGTGCAACTGTAGATGAGGATGTCCTCAAAGAAAACAAGGAAAAATTTTCTGAGATATGGTTTGAGGAGGTGGTTCATAAGGCTCTGAAAAGTAGATGGGGCGTTACAAAGACCGAATGGCATGACCAGGAACTCATAATGGCCTTCATGAGTTTTGAAAGCAGTCTTTGGAATGTCGACTTCTTTCATGCGAATTTGGTGGTAGCCTGAGCGAAGATCCAGCTTAGTGAAGAATTGAGCCCCATTTAGTTCATCCAGCAAATCATCAACAACCGGGATAGGAAATTTATCTTTGACTGTCAACTTATTGAGGGCCCTGAAGTCTGGACACATACGCCATTCCCCATCTTTCTTGAGCACCATGACCATCGGTGATGAATAAGGACTAATGCTGGGACGAATGACTCCTGCTTCCAAAAGTTCCTTGATTATTTTTTCTATTTCATTCTTTTGGGCGAACGGATATCTATATGGGCGCACATTTGGTGGTTGGGCCCCTGGGACCAAAGTGATGCTATGATCATGTTCCCCTCTCGAGGGTGGAAGCTCCTGAGGCTTATCAAAGACTGGCAGATGGTTATTTAAAATCTGTTGCATCTCAGGATGAATCGGAACAGAATTGGGTTTGATAGCCTGGATGGCATTAAATTGAGCTATAACTCCATGATGGCCCTTTTTTAACAATTTTTCCATCCTATGTGAGTTGATGATAGAAGGAGCTCCCGCCTGGAGTCCGCAGAGGGTATGTGTGGAGTTGTTCTGCTTAAAGCTCATATATAACTCCTAGAAATCCATTGTGATTGGCCCAAGTGTGCGAATCCATTTAGCACTGAGGACAATGTCGCATCCTCCCATGTGTATGGCAAACATGTGGGTCTTCAACTGATAATCCCCCATTTTGAAGTTTGACATTTTCACAGCGACCTTCACATTTCATTGTTCCCCCATCCGCAATTTGGACTTGGAAGTTAGCAACTGCTCGTACAAAACAATGCACTGCTTCCACGACTCTTTGATGGATAAAATTATGTGTACTTCCACTATCAATCAAGACTACTACTGGGTGGTGCTTAATAAAACCTCTGATTTTGAGTGTTTGAGGTGAAGAAATCCCTGCCAAAGCATGCATCGAAATAACTGGTTCGTCAGGGACATTGCCCTTCTAGTTGTCCTCTTCGTCCTCCTCAGGTTCCTCAAGTGGTGGGGCTTCCTCCGATGAGCTGTAATCAATAGCATCAATTTGAAATAATTTGGGCTCCTTGCATTTATGACCTGGGGAGTATTTTTCATCACAGTAGTAACATAATCCCTGCTTTCTTCTTTCTGCCATTTCTGCAGGTGACACCTTTTGAACCTTAAGTGTTTGAGTAGTGCTGTGAGCCTGTGGGGGGCGACCCTTGGCAGTGAAATTTGGGCGATTGGACTGGGCCGCTAACGCACATTCAACTTTACGAGCTACCTTGCAAGCCTCCGACCATGTGGGAGGGTGGTGTAGTCGGACATGAGCTTGTATGGCCTCTTTAATACCACTGATAAAACATTCCATGTAAAACGCATCTTGGAGACCCATAGTGCAGAAAGCTAAGGCTTCAAAAGCTGTAATATATTCATCCACTGTGCCAGTCTGTCAGAGCTCAGTGAGACGACCCAAAAAAGCAGAGTCATGGTCAAAGCGCTCTATAAGAGCTTTTTTTAAGGTGTCCCAAGTCAAGGGCCTTCCATTGCAACGTTGATGCCATTGCCACCATTGCCATCTTTCATTGTCCAAGTACATGCTCCCCACCATAAGCTGAGTCTCATTATCTAAGATGTAATTCAGATTGAAATACTGCTCCATTTGTGCTACCCATGCTGCCGGGTGAGAACCATCAAATTTATGCATATCCAGCTTGGGTGGTCGTAGACGGGATTGTTGGTGGGTGCCCCAGAGGTGAAGAGAGTGGCTAGACTCACCCTCACTGTGATCATTGCCAATATACGCCTCCTCGCGGGCTTCCACCTTGCCCTTAGAGAGTGCATTAGTTATTGTCGTCAGCTGATCTTGGAGGTCTTTCAAGGATTGTTCAAGTTTGTTGATCTTCTCATTGGCCATAGCTTGAGCTCTAGTTTCTACCATGCACCGATCTGATGTACTGGAAATTTGGGACCGCCCGAATTTTTTTTGGCACTAACAATTGAATGGTACCACCTTGCTCAACTCGTCGTCCTGATTCTTATGGGCTAGATCACCAATAAGCACCCCGGGGGGTCTCAAACTTTTCCTAATGGAGTTTTACTCCTTGCTTAGGAATACTGTAGTAGCCGAATCCCCAAAATGTTAATGCTACCAAAACTCCTGCGAAAATCACGCCCCAGTATAGGAACCCACACAACTACTCAGATCTGGATGGTGGCTCTGGTGGATCTGAGAGATCTGAATGGCTGATTGGATAGATCTGAGTGGTGGAACAGATTTCTACTGCAGATCTAATGGATCTAATAGATCTGAATGGCTGTTCTGTTAATCTGAGCTGCAGGATTGTTTTCTGCTGCTACTGCAAACTGCACTTGCGAGATCTAATCTAGCAGAGATTATGCGTGATCCCGAGATAGAAAAGGGAACTATGGTCTCGAGGAGTGTCAGGTGCTACAGATCGCAATATACATAAGGGTCTGACAGTAGTACTCAGTCCAATTTTTCAGGGCACTAACCAAGGAGGATCAACCGTACCCTTAGCTGTACAACCCGACTACCCTATCGTACGGGCGAGTAATCTCTCCGAGTGCTGTTCTCGGTGTACTGTAGTAGCAAGACAACCGACGTTTTATCTATGGCGAGGTTTCAAGGGAGCTAGGGGGCTTCTGATATACCAGAGGGTACTTGGAAGACAGTCCGTGCATGGTTTTGTCTAATGTGCTACTACTCGAAGGGGTACCCACAGGGGTTACAAGGGAGTCCAACAAGCGTGACCACCTCTTGTATTTCCTGCGTGCATGCCTCCCCAAATCTACAGGTTTATGCACTCAATGACAGATCTCGTGGTTTAAAGACGCCGGAACATGTCTCTAGCAAAAAAAAAAAAAATTGCTAAAAAATGGAGATCCCACCGGCCCTGGAAAGCACTCTGATACCACTTGTTATGCTCTTAACCTACAAGACGATACAAGAATACCAAATATACGCAGAAATATACCCAGAACATAGAACAGTGAGAAATAACAGCAGGTATTTTATTATTCAGAAAGTAATGTTCACTTGCTTCTTCGAGGGGGCAGCCTCCAATAGAGTAGAGCTCGATTACAAAATAAGACGCTCGCAGGGAGTCTCTATCCTTTATATATGACTCATACATGCAATACCATGGTTCTTATTAATACCATCTATCTAATACCATGGCCCATTTGCAACTAACTGTGGTCCCGTCATTAAATGCGAGTTAACCACTTACAATTATTAATATGGGCTTTATTGACTCTTTAATTAACTATAACTATGACTCGATCCTACTACATAAATAAGAGGGTTATATATTAGAAAACGTAAGCTGTGAAGTAGAAACAAGGGCAAAGGCCACTCAAGAAGAGGTGAACCAACCTGGTGATATGCCTCTAGGAGAACCCAGTCAGGTAGGCCTAAATACAGAGAATGTAGGCCAAACAGGAGAAATAGAAACAAACCAGGGAGATGACTACCAATTTGGGGACACAGTTCTTGTAGAACAAAGCCAATATGAGCAATCGAGCTCATTAGGAGTAGAGACAATTAGCAGAACAGTTGTTCCTCCTAAAAAACATAAAGACAAAATTAAAAAGCTTAGGAAGGAAGAACAGAGGCTGCAGAAAATAGTAAAAAGGCTCAGGCGAAAGATAAGAAAATTAGTAGCGGGGAAGGTTCCAGACAAAACCCCGGAAACAATAAACGCAGCTGTTCAAACTAAATTACATGAAACAAAAACTATAGGGGCTCAAACTGAGCCCATACTCACTCAACCTGTTAAGGAACATCATGCAATTTTTGCGGAAGCAGCTACCGAAACAAAGGTGATACCTTCATATGACTTAGCTATTCAGATGGAGGTGGTACCCTCCTGCAGCACGGCTACCTAAACGGAGGCTTGGGCCTCCCATAACAAAGAAACACAAACAATAGGCATCCATTCTCATAGCAGGAGTACGCAGACAAATACTCAAGCCAAAGATATCATGACAAGCAATGACCCCAGTATAGTGAATCTTCAAGAAGATTTAGCCCAGGCTCGGCTTACCATAGAATGGCTTGAGCTGGAAACTGTCTCCCAGCAAAAATACCAAGAATTACAGAGGCAACTTCGAGACATGAATACATCAGAAAGTGAGACCTTCGATAAATACTGAAAGGCAGAGGAAAGAATTGAGAAAATGAAGCTCAGATTAGAGAAGGTCATGAGTCAAATGGATACTATTTGCTCATTGTACACTGATGTCTTGGCATGCAGATCTCCTGCCAATAATTATGCCTTATTTTTACTAGAAAGATACTTGCAGCTGAAAATCAAAGCCGTTAGGGCTGGAAAACCGATAGAATTAAAAACAATTGAGGATTTCATAAACTGTTGCAAATAGCATGGGGTAAAAGTTCAAAGATTGTTGTGTGAATTTTACCTACATAATTTTGTATTAGAGGAAGAAGTGGAAAAGAACCCCAATCCTTTTGTGGGGGATGTTCAGTTCCAAGCCTTCATCTCATTTGCTGTCAATCAATGGAAGTGGTTCAAGGCTCATAACGTGTTCCAAAGACAAGAGCATGGCCTGGATCTTTGGGTTAGAAGTGAACCCAAGCACCCTTTGCAAATGCTAGCCAGTCACAAAAGTCTGATGTCTAGAGAAGGAGTAATTAAAATTTTGGGCCCTATTTAGAAAGAGATTGTACAGAAGGGAGTAGAATAATTTCTCTCCATTCAGGAAAGCTCCCTGGCTGCAGCCAAGCTTAGGTGGACAGTTTCCACTAGTAATGTACACAATCGAGAACCATTTAATTATCAAAATGTTAAGCTAGCTGTAGACCATTTTGTCACTTACAGCAATCTCATTTTAAGAGAGGGTCCTTATTGGCTAGGTTGTCGGTTCCGCAACCCTATTGTTTGTTATCCTGCTAAAGGGTATCAGGCTATATATGAATAGCCTGAAGGACAGACAGGGCACATCTTTGATCTCTTGGCCAAGAATCATGGTTTCAGACCGCTTTACGACATTCCTTCTCGAGCTTATTCTTTGACTGCTCTGCATACGAACTACATGCTTTTTATGAGGACATGAAAAAGTGTAAGCAGGGGAGTATGTTGGGTCATGGAAGAGGTATGCATTTACTATTAAACTCATCATCTTTTTCCTTTATTCTTATCTTTTCTATATCTTAATGCACTAATCTATTAAGGAATTACGATAAGAAATGAAGGAATTATCTGCAGTTATGACTTAGCTAATTATTACATTTCTTTATGTAGGAAAACAACAAAAGGGACAAATGTTGTTCCCTATGAAGGAACAACAAACATTGACAAGCTAAGGAAGGAATGTGGTGGTTGCAGATAAGGCCAAAAGCAAATCAGAAGAATCAGCGCAAGAAAGGAAACGATGTCTGAAGATGGAAAACTATTGTGAATCCCTCAGGATCGAGAGATCCTGAGGGATCGCATTTATCATTTATCTTTTACCCTTTCCTATTATAAAAGGAAATGTTTTATAAGAAGGAAGGGGGGGAGAATCACCGTTATTATTGAATTTGTAATCTTAATTACAGACTCTCGTTGTTCAGAGAATACAATCATACTGTAATGCTACTCATATTCGATGATTAATACTTAAGTGTTGTTGTTGTTCCCTCGTGTATCTGAAGTAATTTAGCAGTGTTTCGCTGGCGACTAATGGCCCGGCCCCTAGTGGATTCTACTGCTTTTTCTGTGCAATACATTTCCCATTTTTGCAAGTGTGATGGTTTGATAGTATTCTTGCTTTCTGCGATTTGATTGCCTTTGCTGTTTATTATTTTCCGGTGTTGACAGAATATCTTTGCTTTATATAACTCACAGTATTGTCGTTGTTTCAGTTTACTTTCATTTCGGATTGAGTTACTTAGACAAACATTCCGCTGGATTTAATCAACTGTAAAGAGTATTAACTATCGCTGTTGGAACTCTCAGATTGATATCATTTGCTATTCAGATTATTTATTGAAGGTTGGGTTTGATTTAGATTAAATTAGTTAAAGAGAGATGAGTTATCATTACTGTACTCTCAACTGATGTTGCTGTTAATGTAATATTTGAGTTTATTAGAAGATTGAGTTCTGTAATTACAATTGGAATTTACTAGATGCATCCGTTTACTCTTGTATTAAAAGATCTATACTGCAATCCATAAAACATTACTCTCTGAATTAAATAGCTGCCACATACTGTGTACGCTCTTGAAATAAGAATACTTGCCCAGATTGATAATTAATGTGAGGATAATTAGGAGTTTTATAAGGCACCTTTTATCACCCAACACCACTAACCCTTACACCGACATCTTCTCGTTTTTTCCAGGTTCTGTTTATTATCTAATGTGCTCAACATTATTTAGTTAAGGGTGGCAAGTCCATTTCTCATATTTGGTTGCACTTCATGCTTTAAGGCTCATATCGGGGTTTGATAGTTTAAACTATGTTCTAGTCAAGTTTATTCATCGTAGAACCAACATATCCCTTAGAGTGTTTTTATTTCCTTTTGTACAAGCTTTCAAGATTACATCAGGTTTGTAATGAAAGTGCTTTGAGAGGGTTTTTATTTACTCCAGATGGAGGAAGGGTTCTTCTCAACCCTACAGTTAACTCTTCTCTTGTATACTTCTATAATAGTATGTTTTGAGATTATAATGCCTGCCATGTTAAACTCTTGTGTACGAAGTAAATGCATGAGTTGCTACAATGTATAATTCCCATTGATACTTGATTTAATGGTTGGCTTATGAATTTCCAGTTTGATATAACAATGCAATTTGTTCATTTTGGGTCTTACACAATTATTTCACATTTAATGGCTTTCCTTGTTCAAAATCTCAAATTGTTAGCAGTTTTCTCTTCCGAGAGTTGGTTCCATGATTGTTTTTTCTGAATATTCTCTTTGAACCATATATTCGTAACTTTTCAATTATTAGTTTGTTATGTAAATTATTTATATGTACTTTTTATTTTTCTTTTTTAATTTGGTCCCAGTAGTTACTCCCAAATCCAGCAAGGTAGACGGAGCCTGACCCCATCGGGCTCTATCCATACCACTTCTAGTAATGATGTACATGTGTTTGGATGTGCGACTGTTCTCATAATGGACCTCTGGTTCCAAGTATTTAACTAACCCACTTCCAGTTTAGTTTTAAATGCATTAATAATATTATAATTAAAAAAAAACACTCTGATATTTTTAAGAACTGGTTTTTATTGCAACTGGGTTTTCATGTTTGGATTTCTATTTTATACCCAGAATTGTTCCCCACATAATCCTAGGTCCGCTCTAATTCCACCCATATTCTTTATTTCAATTTTTATCCAAATAAGTTGTGGGGAGTAACCTACAAAGTTATTACCCTATGTTGGGTCCAAAATAACCATGTTCTCTATTATTGTCAGTAAATACAAAAGATTATTATTCTTTGTTTCTTTCTCTTGACAGAAAGGGTTCACTTCATAACCATTCTATATCAAACTCTTCTGAATCTATTGGTTATTATCTCTTTCATACATAGACGAGATATCTTAAAAACAAAAAATGGAGAATATATATAAATAAATAGAGAATATCTAACACATCTTTTCTTAGCACAATTGAATGCAAGACTCAATATTCCAATCTTTCCATACCAGAAATATACAAGAAAACACTGCTACTTAAACAAAAGTATAATTAATATGAAAATTTAGTGTACTTATTTGCATACTCAAATTTTATTAGAGCATCAACAGGGATAGAAGACTCTTCCACCTAACCAGTGAGATTGGAAACTATTCCAGAGTTGTATAGCAGACAATACTGGTTTTTGGACCTCAAGACTCTCAATCCAGCCAAGAACTCTCTAGCTTTAGGGTTTTCTTGGACCTCAAGAACTCTCTAGCTTTAGGGTTTCCACTGGCTGACCAGCTCAAGAACATCCCCAATTCACCTTGGTAGCATCTTGTTCAAGGTCTTTCTCTTTTCCTCCTTGTTTCCTCTGGCCTCTCTCTTTCCTCTGCCTTCATTGGCCTTCCCAAACTTAGATCTTTTCATCTTTATGGGAGGAGGATATAACTGCCCCAACTACTTGGAAAAATTAAATATTTTCTTTTAAGATCCTCTCCCGTAATTACACCAAATGTGTCCCTTTTTAAAACTGGTCAGGCTAGGCATTGTGTATCTTTGTCATCTCCATTATGTTGTTTTGACATGTTTTGTCTTTTTATCCTTTTAATTAAATTAATTAATTAAAAAAAAGTTATATGAACAATTGTCATATGAAATGAGTTACGGTTTTTTGGACATGTAGTATTGATAAGCCATAGTAATGGCCCATGATATTATAACAAAATCTATTTACAAATTAAGAAACTCCACCATAAAGTAGAAATAAATATATTTAATTGATTTTTAATATCTAAATTAAAATTAAGTTTTTTTTTTAATGTTTTTGAAAAAGAATAATTATAATAAGGATAATTTAATTTTAAGATTATGGTTAAATTAGATATTAAATTGATATATGAGATTTTTTCATTTAAAATTTATAAAGGCATATATAGTTTAATCCTCTTTGAGTTTGAACCTATACCATTTTACCAAAAAAAAATATACTCTTAACCATTGTTTTATATCTATATCTATCTATATATATATATATATATATAATCTCTCTCCTTTATATTTATACTTTGTTAATATGAAATTGAGATTTATAATAATTAGCATTATTTAAAAAAAAATCACATTTAAATCTTTATATAAATAAAAAAATTGATAAACCTTACTTTTTACAATTATATCACATATTTAAATTACTAAGAAATAAGAAATAAATATGCACCACTATAATATGACATTGAAAATAAAATATAAATAAATGAGGCTCATGCAATAGACCAATTACCAAAGTCATAAAAACCTTCACAAGAAAATAGTTCTTATTTTATTAAATTATAATGAATTATCTTCATCTTGAAATTAGGAAAGGTACAAGGGTTTTGCATAGGTTAATTCTGATACGTGTAAGGTGAAATCTAATATTTATTTATATATCATAAATAAAATTAAATATATTCATTTTTAGGATGTGGTTATAGAGCTTCATGTTCAAAATCCATAATACCTATCTTGTATTTAATTAATTTTTAATATCTAAATTAAAATTAAGTTTGTTATTAATTTATTTTTAATGTTTTTGGAAAAGAGTAATAAGAATAATGATAATTTAATTTTAAGAGTATGGCTTAGATATTAAATTGATATATGAGATTTTATTTATTTAAAGTTTATAAAGGTGTATATATTTTAATCCTCTTTGAATTTGAACTTATTGCATTTTATCAAAGAAACACACTCTTAATCGTTGTAAGTTTTATATATATATTTTGAAATTTCTCTCTTTTATATTTCTACTTTGTGAATATGAAATGAGATTTATAATAATTAGCATTATTTTACAAAAAATTACATTTAAACTTTTATATTAATAAAAACTTGATAACCTTACTTTTTACAGTTATATCACATATTTAAATTACTAAGAAATAAGAAATAAATATGCATGACTATGATATGGCATTGAAAATAAAATATAAATAAGCAAGTTCATACAATAGATCAATTCTCAAAGTCATAAAAAATTTCACAAGAAAAGAGTTCTTATTTTATTAAAATATAATGAATTATTTTCATTTTGGAACTTGGAAAACATAGGTTGATTCTAATACGTGTAATGTGTAGCCAAATATTTATTTATATATCATAAATAAAAATTAAATATATTCATTTTTAGGATGTGGTTATGGAGCTTCATGTTCAAAACCCATGATACCTATGATGTAATGGAGAACAAACACCTTAAATTAAATTTGATTTAAACAAGCTATTTTTGGCATGTCGTTTCACACTATTCTTGATGCTACATATTAATAAATATGATAAGATTTATATTAAATTATGTATTTTTAAAGATTTAATAAATATGATAAAATTTACATTAAATTATGTACTTTTAAAGATTTCTTTTAGGTGTTTAAGGGATTTTTTTAGGTAGAATGATATAAATTGTTTAATTGATAAATTAACATCCATAAGGCTAAAGATAGCCTATGGGACCTCTTTTAGAGTGCAAAACTTGAAAAAAAGTATGCATCTCAAGAGATTTAATCCTCTTCAAAATAGATCTATATTGGTTCTATATATGCATATAGTATGTGTAACTTTTCATTTTTAAAACTGTATTTTTGAACCCATAAATGAATACAATGTCCTGAAAGTTTACTTGGACACTTGGATTGTGTAAACTACAACACATAAATTTACAATTCCAACAAATATTTGGTAGACAAAATTTAAATTTAAATTTAAAAGAGGAATTAATGGCTCCAAATTAATTGAATTTTTTTTTAAAGGAGATAGCTAATATTCTAAAACAAACCCGCTTCTTTATGTTGATTACAGAATATCTGGAATCTGAAGGTTATCAACACACACTTTAGTCATTTCCTCTGTGCAATTACATTTTTTGTGCGTGAATGCCCAAGAGGACCTATAGTAATGTTTCTCCTCATGACCTTGCATGTTATAGCTTGGATATAATATGTATATAAGATTTTGACATAGTAGTATGATTGGAAAAAAATTATTTAACCATTGACACAAGTGTGAGCTATTGCAAGCATGAACATATTTCCTCCCCTCCATCCTCCACCCTTTAGGGTTGTTGTCTTTCATTTGCTGCAACATTTTTGCACTAACTTCATAGGCATGTTTAATTCCGCAATTGCTGTTCCATAATTGATATAACATTTCTTTTAAAGAAAATAAATAACAACCTGTAACTTCTAGTTTTTTTTTTTTTTAACTTTCACTTACTAGAATTTACCAAGTCTTTGCATAGTAAAATAAATGACAATATTTACATTGCTAGAAAGGGTGCTACACATACACACTTAAATTAAGCTATATATATATATATATATATATATATAAGAGTTATATATAAAAAATATATATGTAAATTAAAAAATTATATTTTAATTTTTAAATTGTGTTAAGAAATATATGGGTTTTATTTATACTATAACACTTTATATATATTTTTTATATTTATAAACAATATATATATATAGAGTAGAAGTGTAATTTAATTTTATTATTTTATTATTATTATTTTTATATATATGTGGGGTTTATAATTTTTTATTTATATCATACATATTTAAATTATATAAATTTATATAAACAATTATAATAGAAGTATAATATTTTAATAAAATATAGAAACTAAATATATATATAAAAAAAAAATTCATCCTTAAATTTTATTGTCATTATTACTTTTGAATATATAATGATAATGATTAAGTTTACTAAGACCAATATGGTTTATCGGACCTTAAGAAAGTAAGAGATAACTTGAGATTCTTTAACATGACATTTCTATGATCTGAAAGAAGGTGGAGAAACATTCCTAGATCCTCTTAGTTTTGTTGACTTAACAAGTCAAGAATTACTTGAGATAACATGTTATTTTTATGATTAAAAAAGGGAGAGCAACACTCCTAGATCATCTTAGTTTTGTTGACTTAACAAGTGAAGATGGTTAATAGTGTGACAAATATTATAAAAATCAGAAAGGAGGAGTTGGGCAATCTGAGAGAAAATGTTTTTCATCTTCAACCATCTTAATATAGCAAAAGTGACAAACTATTTAGTCCCAATGTGTTTTGGGAATAAACCAACTTCAGTTTCACTTTAGAGCTCACGAGAATTAGTTCTTATCGTGGCAATGCTTATTTTCTTTTTATTAACTGTCAAGATGTTTTCAATATTAGGGTTGATAACCTCATGATAATACCTTAGCTTCCCTTTTCCCTCCAATTCAACCTCCCACAACTTATCCTTAAATTTGAAAGTAAAAATACCAAACATATTTAAATGGAGTCATCTACTGAGGCGGAGGAATTGCCCGGACGGCCAAAAGTATAAAGGATAAGGTATAGAGGATAATTGGCATCTTGAATGACAAAGCAGCAGAGTGCAGCGGCATGATTAGGTTCTCGTCGCCGATCCATGCGACCATAGTGAGAGTCAGCAGCCACCAGGAGTCCCTCACGCACGAGAAACACGTGGAGGCCATTCTCTCTGCCTGCTCGACCTCCCGAGTCAGGGTGTCGCCATACGTGGCAGAGCTGAAAAGGCGGTTGAGAAAAACCCGGAACTGGGCGGTGGCGCTCAAGTCGCTCATACTCGTCCACAGGCTCCTCCGGGAGGGGGACTTCATCGTACAGGACCAGCTCAGCATCGACACCTTCACCAAGGGTCGCAGTTATCTCAATCTCGCCGCCTTCAAGGACACGTCAACCTCCCTGACGTGGCATCTGTCGTCCTGGGTGAGGTGCTACGCCAGATACATCGACCAGTGGCTGTGCACATCTCGTGCCCTGGGGGAATTCTTGGACGGGAGGTCTGCGGATCGAACCACCTGGGGCCTCGTTAACGCGGAGCTGGTGAGAGAATTATCGGCACTGGGGTACCTGCTGGCGGTCACTTGCGAATGCCTGCAGGAAGCCCCCAGGGACGGCCAGCGGTCGAACCCGCTAGTGCTGGAAGCGTGGAGGCTAGTGCTGGTGGACACCTGGCAGTTGCGGGAGGAGGTGCTGGTTCGGCTACAGGATGTCCGCGAGAGAATCTCGGGCCTGCGACCGGAAGAGGCGGCGGAGTTTCTGAGCGCCGTCGAGAAATTGGAAACCAAGAACAAGCGTTTAGGACTCTCGAGACGGAATCGCCCCATTCTGCTTCCCTGCGTGTCATATCGACCATAACGTTGATGGATTGTAGTGGAGGGACGCAGTAGGAGCGCAGGCGGATTTTCTTTAAGCTTAATTTCATTCTATTGTTAGTCATATTAGAGTTTTATGCTCAAATTTCTTTAAACGCTAAAGATGGAATTATAATGTTTTGAACCATTAGAATCAGAATGCAGATTTGAGTGGTTAAAATGTGGATATTTTGGTTGCTTTTAGAGTTGTTAAGATTTTGAATTCGCTTGTTTATTTAAAAACGTTTTTAAACAAATAATTAGATTATTAATATTTTAAGTATAAAATTTTAAATTGGAAAGAAATGAAGTTGTTTTCAGATGGCATGGTTTCTTTAATTAACGGTGATGAGTCTGTCTGCATTAGCAATTAGTAACCATAAATAGTTGTCCTGAAAGTCATCACAACTGATTTGAGAGTTTTCCCACCTATCATATATATATATATATATATATATATATATATATATAGATATTTTGAAGCCTCTAACATTTTTAACATTTTTCTACCTTTTATCCTTCGATATTTTCTAAATCAAAGGCAAAAACCCTAATATATTACATCCTAATATTATAAAGTCTATATATTAGACACCCTATATTATAAAGTCTATATATTAAACACTTTATATTATAAACCCTAATATTAAACCCAATATTATAAATTGAATATTGTAAACTCTAATATTAAGTTTTATATTATAAATTCTATATTTAATATTAGGATTTATAAATACATACCATACACTTCATAATGTGGTTGATATAACCCTATCAGGGTATATCAACTACATTTATTAATGTGATTGTATATGTGTTTGATATACAACTATAAGCTTATATCAACCACATTTATTAATGTGATTGTGCATGTGCTTGATATACACCTATTATTTTATATCAACCACATTTACTAATGTGATTCTGCTAATATTACTATAACCAATTGATATTAATGTCAAAACTTAAATGTATCATAAAAATAGTTATAAATTTGAAACCAGTTGAAACACATTTCTCTTTATACATCTAATTCCAACAACTAAATTTGTTCCCTCTGCTTTTTTATGCTTGTATTGTTGATAACTATAGATTCAATCAGCTATGGTTGTGAGATCTTTTATTGTTAGAAAGACCAAAAAAAAATAGCCCCTAAAATCTAGGTGGCAAATTCGAGAGTATAGCCAAACATGGAGGAATTGTACAAGATAAACTGAAAGGCCTTAAGTCTACCTTGTGGGTTTAAGGAGGAGGTTCCAAGTTTTTCTCTCTGCAGTTAGCGATTTGGTGAGGGTTCGAGTAACTCGGGGACGATATGAATAGATGCGACCAATGTGTTGAAAAGAGAAAACAGGGTGACTAGATGTTGTAGTATACCTGAAATTTCGCTTAAATCAAATTTATTGTCTACAATACTCTATGGATTATATTTTTATACTCCCAAATAATTTGAAGGATTGATTTGAAATATTGAGGGGCCTCAATTATCATGCAAGTTGCCAATGCTCTTATTTGGTGCATCTTTATTTGTTGGCTCCCCTATGTCATCAATGGGAGCATCTATTTTCTCGCCAAAACACGTTCCTTCTTTTCTTCCATTTTTTCCAACCATGGAGGTCGAGTGAAAAACATCGTCTTCTTAGTTCTTTGTTTTTCAAAATTTTGTGTTTAAGACAGACATCAAATGGGTGTGCGAGATCTCTTTGTTCATAGAATAAGGGTGTATGACATTTTGTAGAAGTACGAACAAAGGGTGTATGACGTTTTGTAGAATAACAAGTTTATTTGTGATTTGAATTTACAAAAATATGCATACCCTACTTCTTAGAATATGTCTATCACTTCCCACAAATACAACAAATAACATATGAACCAATAAAAACTTTAATAACACTAAGGCTTTAAAATTGAAAATTAAAATAATAAACATCACAAAAGAAAAAAATGAAAGTAAAAAAATAAATTAATTAGCTTACGATAATGTTAACCAAATTACAAAATTTGTCTATGAATTGGAAGGAGGTCTTTGTTCCTTTCATATTCTAAAAACAATTGTATCAAAGTTAGTTTTTTTCACCATCTTGTAAGGTCATAACTATACCAAGACTATGTTAGGGTGGTGTTGACAAGTAGAAAAATTCCTCTTACAATGAGTGAGTATTGGCCCAATTAGGGTCCCAATTAGACCCATATTCATTTGGTATTTTTATATACTCTCTAGAAAAAGGCCCGATTGCTTATTCTATTCTATGCCAAAAATTAAATTGAATGGGGGAAAATATATAACATAATCAAATATTTGCATATATACTATAAACAATTTACAAATTATTATGTGTGTTTAAGTGAAGCTTTAACAATCTAGATAGGCCTGGTTTCTTATTCTATTCTATGCTAAAAATTAAATTGAATGGGGGAAATATATAACATAATCAAATATTTGCATATATACTATAAAAAAATTACAAATTGTTGTGTGTGTTTAAGTGAAGCTTTAACAATCTAGATAATAGAGGGAAAGGGAATAAATGTTTTAAATAGTGATTGCCTTGGACTGAAGTGTGATCTCAATTAGCCACTAATTTGATTTTTGGGCTCTATTTAAAGAGATTATGAATAATTGGGTATGTTTTTTATATTTTTATTTGCATGCAATTGACTAAGTTTAAATGACAAAAGAAAATATATCTCAATAACAAGAGCAAGATTGTCAAACTATTTTTTTGAATATCAAAAATGAATGTCGCTTTATTCAAATTAAACAAATAATAAATCTCGATTGATAAAATAACTCGAAAATGCATATACTTTATCGTTTCAAAAGAAAGGACAAAAATATATTCCAACAATCAATAGGTATCAATATAAAACAAAGATAGAGGAAAATATTATCAATGTCTTTTAAGTAATTAAAAGATCATACAATACTCACATCATGTCATTCAATAAACATCAATTCCTAATTAGTCTTCAAAAAATGATTGTAATATGTTGATTACAAAATCAGAGTCTTAAAGTGCAATAATTTCCAACCCTTACTCCAACGTAAAGGGTTGTATAAATAACTAAAATAAAAGAAATATAAGATATGATTTCCTAAAGATAGAAAATTTGAAAGATTTTCTCTTCAAATTAACAATAATAGAATCAAATTTTATCGTTTCATTACATTCCTCATGTCTTTCGGGTGGGTCGTTTAGTTTTCTTCTTGTGTTTGTGCAACTCTTGTCAAGTCATCTATCAACTTTCTTAGAGCATTCTTCTTAATGAATTAAGACAATTCAACAAATCTTTCAGATATTTGTGAAAAATGGATAGGCATGAAATTCTCAAAGCTAATATGGCATTTAGACACAAATCCTTCGATGTATCTTTTCTTAACATTGTATTCAAATGAAAATTTGGATATCAACTTCATATGCTCATATGGAAATTGAAAGAACCTTTGAACATTCTACATTATCCATAACTGATTTCCTAGAGAATTTTTTCATTTGATTCTCTCTTTTATTCAACTTCTTGTTAATTGATTTATGTTGGAATTGCCTCTCAAAGGGATTTAGGTTGAGACATAACGAACTCATTGGTTATCTCTAGACCAAGATCCCAAACAATATCACAAATTATAGTAGCTTGAGTAATCCATTCTTTAATTTGATTACAATTAAAATCCTTTTCATCCAACGATGCTCACATTAGTTTTTTATCATCCTTGGATAACCTTTCAATATTTTTGAGAGAGAATTGTCTCTCCCAATTAGTAACCAAACCAAACCTATGCTTTATCAACTTTTCATCTTCAATTAATAAATCTATTTTATCAGAAAGAGATATTAACTTATGAAAAAATTTGTAGATCTTTCCCATTTGTTTGAAAAACTTAATTTGTGTCCCTTTAAGATGTTCATTCGCATTCAAAGCATTTTCTCTGAGATCAGTGATACTTACTGAAACCTCTTCAATTTCATTCAATTGTTGTTGCAGAGCTCAAATCTATTCTTGATTATTTAGTGAGACTATTTGGAGTTTCTCCTTTGTTTCCTGTTTGATAACTCTGATTTCATTATATTGGAGTTCTTTAAAGGATGCAATTTGTTGAGCATGGAGATCATTTGAATTTTTCAATTTTTACTACCATTGTTGTTCCAAATTGGATTTATCCAAATTGTATTTTGTCTCCATCTTCTGCATCGCTAATTTAAATCCTTCTTTGAGTCTTGAGGAATGCACTTGCCATTTCTCCCCACCAAAAACTTCATTCTTTTCTAATTCTACTTCAAGCTCCTTGATCCTATCAATATTTTTATCAAATTATTCAGTTAACTCTTTGACTTGGCTCTGAGTATAAGCAACAAAATATCTAAGTGTTTTTGTTGACTTATTTCATCTCTCCTGAATGTCTCATGTAGCTTGTGAAATTAACTCAAAAACTATTTAAATAGAATTATGTTTTCTTTTTCTGGATCTTTTGACAAATGACTTGGTTTGGGAGTTAAAATAATAATTACTCAAAGAAGGTACAATCTTAATGAGTGATTCAAATTCTGAAATAGGCTTACAATTAAATAAGTAAAAGGAATGTTGGTGTAAATGGGAGTGATTGATGTTTGTGAAGAAACATCCTTGGAAACCTACATCAATGAAATTAGAGTTTGTAAAACATCCTGAATTAGTTTTTCTTGTGAACTTTGAGAATTTTTGTAGCAAATGGAGTAGTCTGTAGAGAAATAACTTGAGTTTGTTGAGATGGTGATATTGGGTTTTCTTCTATATCCTTATTGATATCCTGGATAATTTCTTTGAGAGTGGCTTGGGCTTTAATTGTCTTTTTATCTTTACTTGCTTCAACATAATTATCCTTCATGAGGTCATCAGGTTGAGTCATTTTCTCTGGAGACTCAATATCTATTATTACCTTTTCTATAAAGAGATGCTTTGTGGTTGTATCGTTGTTTTCCTTGTTTCCTAGGATTGTACTGATATCTTTGTCTGACTGGATCCTTGATCTGACCTTCCTAAAACTAATTAAGCAAGGGTTTTGTCTATTGAGGTAGACAAAACAAACAATTTTCTTGAACTTAAAATTTGAACATTTCCCTCCTATGTGAACTAAAAATTAAACTCTGAAGGGATATCAGTAAAATAGAGATTAATACCTTTTAGAAAGCTTTAATTTCTCCAATGATATACCGAAATGCATACTTATACTACTACGATAGAACTCATAAGTGTTTTCTCTAAATTTTTGTAATCTATCTTTCTCTTCCATGCTCATGAAATGAGCCTTTGGTACAACTTCATAAAAATTATCATGATGAATGAAAACATAATCAAAAGGAGTTAAGTTGATAAGCATATGTTTTAGATAAAATAATTGAATTGTAATGATTAATAATAACATTACTAGGATCATATCTATAACATGAAAGTGAGTGTATCCATACTTCTTGTAGATCACCTACTTCTTTGGCAGTGTACCCTCTGTCTTTTAGTGTTATTTGGCCAAATTTAATAGGAAAAAAATGCCACAATTTCTTTTTCATTTTTTGCAAAAATATGGTTACACCATTCAATGTTGTGATTAGAAATTACCCTAACTGTCGGTTTATCTAGAATGTATCATGGAAATATATGAGGTCCTACCTCACTTCCATGAACTCTGATATAGGAAAACTTCTCCTTAATAAACCAGTCTCCCATATCATACACGGCATACTAGAGTTCTTTTCTTATCTGTGGTGGGATTTTTCAAAACAAAATTTCATGAAAGTAAAGTAAAATATTATCATAAATGTCATAAAAATGGTCTTTATATATGCTTTCCCATAATATGGAACATAAATTCTTTATAGTTTCTTCATGATTGGAGGGATAGTTCCATTCCATTAAAGGGAAGGGTATTTCTATAATAATTATATCCATAAGATATGCAAACATGAAAAAACCTTGGTCAAACCTAAGAGGAGAGGCTAGGGCTAACTTGATTGCTTATGATGAATTTTGGGACAAAATGTCTGCCTAGTTAAACCTCTTTGATTGCTTAAAAATAATATGAATTAGTGGAACCCATTGTACTTTGTAGTGCTCAAGGTTCGACTCACCATATAGTCTATAGATAATTTTTATAACAAACCTATGAGGCCTTTTGAAAAGAGCTATCAGGTAATCATTTTCATTCTTAAGCTTAGAACCCTCGGGGTGATGGAGTCACCTCGTAACAAGTGGGATATAGTCTTTATTCTTATTGCTAAGGGCATTTTTATGAAAATGATTTAGAAATTTTGTGCTTAGAATAATCTCAAGAGGACTCAACTTATAAATTGAACTTAATTCTTCAGGTCTCCTAGAAGTAATGACATTCCTATTATGATCGACAATAGAATAAGTTGGAAGATGGGCATGGGATAAAATAACTTACCATATCATAATAAGGAAATATCGTCGCCCTAGATGAAACCTTCAACAATTATTTATTTTTATCACTTCAAACGACTCTTCCACTCATTGTTATCAAAGGAATCATATATTCCTTCCCATGCAGTACTACTTTTATTCTGAGTTATGTAAGTTGTGCCTGAAATAAATGAGGAATTGAAGTTGCTTTCTTCAAATTCTAGAGGTTCCACTGCTTTCATATTAATTTTGATGTTTTGGATTGCAGGCCTGGAAGCTTGTGTTTTTCCATTTTTTCCCATTACACATGTGAATAGTAATGAAAATATGATAAGATATAAAAGTTCAAAAATAGAAAGAAAACAAACTAATACTATTGCACATTTAATGAAAGAAACAGACAAATACTAACCAAAAGAGCTTGAAATTATAAACAATTGATATCTTTTTGACAGAAAATCGAGAAGATGTGCATAGAGAGCAAGGAATAACTTAGAGAATAAAACTTAAATTATACAGTTTTAATGGTTTTTTTTGAAAAAATGAATGTTTAATTTCTCAAAAAACCTATGAGTTAATAACCTGCAATCATGTGAGATCAAAGTTAACTCTCTATAAATTATGTAATAAATAACCAATTTTATGTCATTTCAAGTGGCAGAGAACATAGTCAGGAAATTGGATGGTCAAGTTCCTTATTAGTTTAACATTTAAACATACATCGAATGGCTCATGTACCGAATCATTAAAATGATTAGTTTTATGAAAAAAATGTGAAAAAACAATGAAAGCATTAAATCAACACAAAGCATAATATCACACTCAGGATTCAAGAGTCGGGAGTCATGATGACTTAAAAAGAAAGTTTTAGAGTGCATACCGACCTCTGACTTGTCCGATTGGAAAATTTATTCTAACTAAAAGAAGAAACTTTTATTACTTAGATTTTTTTTGGAAGGTTTTTTAATAAACATAAAAAAAATAAAAAATAAAAAATAAAGGAACCCTATTTTTTTAGACTTTTTAACAAATGTGGGAGGTTTTTGTAGGCCTACAAATAGGTGGTTCATGTAAACTTGACTTAGTCAAGTTACTGGTGGTTTCTGGGCTCTTGGTTTATGAGAACTGATGGTTTTTCCCATGGTATTAATCTTTAATGTAGCACATTTAAGGGCCAAAATGACTCCATGTTAAGTCAACCTTGTGGCCATTGGGAACAGAAGAATAATGTCTAAAGACATTACCACTTCTCTTGTTGCTTTGTGATCTTTACAATTTGTATTAGCGCTGAAGGTGAATCAAAGTAATTTTGGCTTCGGGGGGGCGCCTTTTTTGCCAAGGGTTTGATTGGCCTAGTGGACGTAAATATCGACATTGTTTCCAAATCTAGGTGTAAGCATACTATTGTTGGAAAAGAGGAAATACACAGTTGATGGAGTGATGCAATACCACGCCCAGGGTATAAGATCTAACATGATTCCTTGTAGAGATGAAGCATGAGATTAGTAGCATACTTTTGTTGGGCTGAACTTAATAAAAGTGGTTTGAAATATTTTGTTTTGGTGTATACAATCATGTTGCTAATTATGCTAGGTAACATTTTAACTGGTAGCAAAGAAAAATGAAATGAGTAGGATGTTTTATTCCCATGGGTAACAAGTAGAGAATGTAGAAGGAATTTGGTCAAGGAATATTGTTGCCACAACCATCCAGGGCAACAATGCAACCTTAGAAAATGAGTCAATAGTGGTGACAAAGGAGAAATTCAAGTGACCTACATAGGAGGAGATGTGGGCCAAGGGATTCATCCAGTAGTATAGATTCGTCTTAGGTGAATCAAGCTCGAGTCTCTACCCTTATGCGCACATAACTCAAAGCTTATTAAGACATGTCCAATCGAAAGCATGGAATGAAGCATTGAAGTAGAAATAGAAACATTGGGAAATACATAAGGTTTACATTAGGAAAGGAGGAGGAGGAGCACCAGGGAAGATGGTGACAATGACAAAAAAAGAGGACTAACATGGAATTTTGCACTAGTAAAACCTAAGGAATTAGGAAAGATTGGACTTACTCTTGGATAGGACAAATGTTGTGGATTTGGAATTGGTGTTGAAAATAGCAACAAGAAATGCTAAAAATAGCACTACTATAAATAGCATTTCGGGATATATTTCAATTTTAGTTAGTCCCTGAACTAAAATTGAGAATTAAAATTCGAATTTGATCTTAGCAGCTGTTTGAAAAATAATTAATTAATTCATCTTGAGTTAATTAGTTATAGAAAATAATACATGAAGTCTATGTGAAGACATGCAACAGTTTCCCCTTTGATTGAGGAAGTTATCCCTTGATTAAGGAGATCAGGATGAGTTGTAATTAGTTAGCTCAGATAAACTGAGTTAAGTCCAGTTAGATTTAGTTCCAATAGTTTTTGGAACTGATTGTGAGTTCAGTTAGTTAATGCATACATGCATGTAACTACTGCACTTCAGATAACTGAATATTCTCACATAAATAACTCATGTATATCAGTTCAATCAGAGACCCAGTTGAGATCAAATGATGGGACAGTGTACTATCAATTGCAGGAATATTCCATTGAGGACGTCTCTTGCATGCAGAAGGAATTCATTCCTTGGAGATTGCACAGTTACTTATGAGATTGGTGAGTTGTGTGAGAGGTCAATTCACACAGGTGGCATCATTGGACCCCAGGAGAAACTGCGCAAGGAAATAGGAAGCCTGGAGGACTGAAGGAAGGAACATGTTGTGTCTGTTCAATCTATGAGTTGTATTGAGGGATTGTACTGAGAGCTGGATAGATTGTCAACTAAATCTTTGTGTAATCCGGACATATTACCACTTGTATGATAATACAGAGATCAGGGTTTTTAGCTGAGGCTTTCCCCAGAGTATTCTTTTGTGTTCATGTGTGATTGATTTTTCATTCTCTGTTATATGTGTTCTATTTGATCTTGCTCATAATCGATTAAGCTTCTGCAAGTTTGTTTGTAGAAGTAGATTAAGTATTTTGCTTTAGTATATTGGATTATCTGGTGATCTACAGTGGGAATTTCTACATAGTATTAGAGCAAAGGTGATCAAAGCAAAGAACAATATACAAAGAAGGGAGAAGTTCGAAGTTTGAAGTTCCTGATTATAGAATTCAAATTCTTATCACATCTCAAATTTCACCAATGGCATTCAACAGTTTAAGACTCGAGTATGCCCTTGATGGCAGCTTGAATTATATAGCATGGAAGGATTGCATGGAAGCAGTATTAGAGGACAACGGTCTAAAGGACTTCATTGATCAAGAAGTCCCCAAGCCAGCAACAGCTAATGCCCAAGAATTGGCGGAATGGAAGAAATGTGTGGCTAGAGTGAGGAGAATCCTTCTAGAGGGAGTTCAAGACCACATAGTCTCGAGTCTCCATGGGAAGGAGACACCGTTTCAATGTGGAAAAAATTGAAAGATCTATATTAGAACAACAAAAATCAGAGGAAACTGGCACTGAAAGACAAGCTTCGGAAAATCAAGTGTGAAAAGGGCGACATGATCTCTACATATCTGAACAAGCTCATCACCTGTAGGGATGATCTTGGAAGTGTAGGGATCACAACAACCGATGATGACATGGTGAGTCTTGCTCTCCTCGGTCTTCCTAAGAGCTGGCATAGCTACCAAGACTCGGTAAATGGAAGAGAGAAACTTCCAGATTGGGAATGACTTTGATCGGATATGATGTAGGAGGAGATAAGGAGAAGCACCAAAGATGGATCTTCATCAAAGTAAGATGATGAAGAAAATCTAGCCTTAGCGAGTAAGGTGAGGAAAGGGAAAGGGAAAGCGTCCCATTCCAAATCCAATTCTTCCCATGGTGCGAAGATGCTTGACAAATTGAAAGTGAGATTTTTTCATTGTCATGAGGTGGGCCATTATGCTACGAATTTCCCACAAAAGAAATCCAAGAAGGGATCCTTGAAGGGATCAGATGGTGAGGCACTGACCTCACAGTTCGAATTGGATTTCTCTCTCATCGCATGCATGGTTTCATCAATGGTGGGATGTGTTTGGTACCTGGATAGTGGAGCTTCATTCCACATCAGTGGCGACAAGAATATTTTCAGTACCTTGGAGGAGAAGGATCTCTAGATGTGGATCGAGATGGGCGATGATGGAAAGTACCATGTTTCAGGTGAAGTTACGGTTGTGTTTCAGAGGGAGCATGGATCTCCTCTCACCCTAACTGATGTAAAGTATGTACCGGGTTTGAAGAAGAATCTTGTGTCTATCACTATGCTGGAGACAAAGGCTATTATGTAGTCTTTAGTAAAGGAAAGGTATTCTTGAGGCATATCGGCACTGGATAGACCAAGAGGATTGGAATTCGAGTAAAGAATCTCTACAAGCTGGAGGTAGATGACTGTGTTGCATTGAGTTCCAAAGTAGAGTTGGTGTAGAGCCAAGATGTTGGTGAGCTATGGCATAGAAGATTGGGCCACTTGCACCATGGGGCCTTGAAGATCATGCAGCAGATTTCTACCGGACTTCCCAAGGGAAAACTGGAGCAGAAAAATACATGCAAAGGTTGTACCTTGGGTAAGTATGTGAAATCTTCCTTTCAGGATTGAGACAGTAGAGCTGGAGCAATCCTGGAGCGAGTTCACACAGATGTGTGTGGACCATTCTCTACAGCCTCCACTGCTAAACAAAGGTACTATGTTATTTTTATTGATGATTTTTCTTGTAGATGTTGGATCTACTTTATGCAGAAGAAGGATTAGACCTTCTCAAGGTTTTGTGAGTTTAAAGCCTTGGCAGAGAAATAATCTGGAAAGAAAATAAGGGCCTTGCGTAGTGAAAATGGTGGAGAGTATGTCTCCCAACAGTTTAAGGACTTCTATGCAGCAGAAGGAATTAAACAGGAGTTGACGACACCCCATAACCCACAGTAGAATGGGGTGGCCGAAAGGAAGAACAGATCAATTGTGGGAGCAGCTCAAGCAATGTTGCATGACCAAAGCCTACCACTTCATTTGTGGGCTAAGGCATGCAATACAACAATATACTTGCAGAACAGAAGCCCGCACCGTATACTGGGGATGAAGACACCAATGGAAGCCTTTTCTGGGAAGCGACCAGATGTGAGTCACTTCAAGATCTTTGGATCATCGGTTTATTGCCATGTGACCAAAGATGCCCGGAAGAAGCTAGATCCAACAGCTGAGTTGGGGATACTTGTGGGGTACACTGATACACCCCACAACTATCAGGTGTTCTTGCCTACCAGTCAGAGGACAGTGGTACGCAGAGATCTAAAGTTTGACGAGCAGAAAGCCATGCGAGTATCACTTGAGAGGGAGCTCAAGTTGCATGCAGAGGAGGAACTTTCAATTCCTAAGGAGGAGGAGCCTTAGACTGATGCGGAGCAACCACATGCAGAGGATCCGGGAGTGGAGACATCCACTCATGTCGAGTCTTCTAGAGGTGTGCGGAAACGCTCAAGGGAAGCTGACAGGTTGATGATGGATGCGAGAGAGAATGCAGGACAACCATCTTCTCAGCGCAGACAAAGGAGGTCACCCGAGCGGTACACTAGTTACATGACCCTCATTGGGGAGTGTGTAGAGACCGAACCTTCTTCATTCGAGGAAGTAGTGCAGCAACCAGTTTGGGTTGATGCTATGGTGGAGGAGTACGACTCCATCGTTCGGAACTGTGTTTGGGATGTTGTCCCAAGACCTCAAGACAAGTCAGTGGTGAGTTCCCGATGGCTTTACAAGGTAAATTAGGCAGCTGATGGCAATGTTGAGAAACATAAGGCAAGGCTTGTTTCCCGTGGTTTCTTACAGGTCAAGGGGATCGACTACAATGAGACTTTTGCTCCTGTAGTAAGGTACTCATCTATCAGATCGATGTTGGAACTATTAGCTCAGATGGGTTGGAAGATCCATCAGATGGATGTGAAGACTGCATTCCTCAATGGGAAGATTGAGGAAGAGGTGTACATTGAGTAGCCGGAAGGTTTTGAGACCTTCGACCGTGAGTCACATGTGTGCTGACTCAAGAGGTCTTTGTACGGGCTAAAGCAAGCACCTCGTGCTTGGTACACTAGGATCGAAAACTATTTCACCAGTTGGGCTTCACTAAGAGTGAAGCAGATGCAAATCTTTACCACATCATGGTAGAAGGTAAGCCATTGATCATTGTTCTTCATGTGGATGATTTGATTTTTATAGGTGATGCTCAGTTGATCAATTTTTGCAAGGAGGACCTTGCAAGAGAGTTAGAGATGAAAGACACGGGTCTTATGCACTACTTTCTAGGCATGGAAGTGTGGCAGAAGGATGGGGAAGTGTTTGTGTCTCAAGGCAAGTATGCCAATGAGATACTCAGGTGATTCCACATGGAGAAGTGCAAGCCCATGTAGACTCCTCTAGCTGGTAACTGGAGGAAAGAGGATGCTACTTCAGGTGAGGTAGTAGCTGCTACTGTTTATTAGCAGCTTGTGGGTTCATTAATGTATCTAGTAAACACATGACCAGATTTGTGCTTTGTGGTGAACCAGCTGAGTCAAGCTATGGTTCAACCTACCAAGCTATTTTGGAAGGCAACGAAGCATGTGTTGAGATACCTCAGAGGCACATCTCAGTATGGATTGTGGTATAGATGAACAGAGGGAGTGAAGCTTCAGGGCTTCACAGATGCAGATTGGGCAGGGAGTCCATTAGACTAGAAGAGCACTTCTAGAGGAATCTTCAACCTTGGTTCAGCTGCAGTTTCCTGGTACAATGGGAAACAGAGGTCAGTTGCACTTAGCTCAGCAGAGGCTGAATACATGGCTGCCAGTCAGGTAGCATGCGAGGCCATTTGGATATGGAATATTCTAGTGGGATTGTTTGGTCAAAGGATGGATCCAACTGTGATCTATTGCGATAATCAGAGTTGTATCGAACTCTCTGAGAATCCAGTATTTCATGATAGGTCCCAGCACATAGATATCCGGTATCATCATCTTTGAGACTGTGTGGTGAAGAGGATCATATTGTTGCTATATGTTTCAACCAAGGAACAGGATGTAGATATTTTGACTAAGGCATTGTCAAAATGTAAGTTTGAGTTCTACAAAGACAAGATTGCGGTGACTAATAATCCCTTTCTTGTTGAGAGGAAGTGTTGAAAATAGCAACAAGAAATGCTAAAAATAGAAGTGCTAAAAATAGAACTGCTATAAATAGCATTTCGGGATATATTCCAATTTTAGTTAGTCCCTGAACTAAAATTGAGAATTAAAATTCTAATTTGATCTTAGCAGCTATTTGAAAAATAATTAATTAATTTATCTTGAGTTAATTAGTTGTAGAAAATCAAACATGAAATCTATGTGAAGACATGCAACAGTTTCCCCTTTGACTGAGGAAGTTATCCCTTGATTAAGGAGATCAGGATGAGTTATACTTTGAGTTGTAATTAGTTAGATTAGTTAAACTGAGTTAAGTCTAGTTAGATTAGTTCCAACAGTTTGTGGAATTGATTGTGTGTTTAGTTAGTTAATGCATGCATGCATGTAACTGCTGCACTTCAGATAACTGAATATTCTCTCATAAATAACTCATGCATGTCAGTTCAGTCAGAGACCCAGTTGAGATCAGATGATGGGATAGTGTACTATTAGTTGCAGGAATATTCCATTGAGGATATCTCTTGCATGCAGAAGGAATTCATTCCTTGGAGATTGCACAGCTACTTCTGAGTTTGGTGAGTTTTGTGAGAGGCCAATTCACACAAGTGGTAGCATTGGACCCCAGGAGAAATTGCACAAGGAAATAGAAGGCTTGGAGGATTGAAGGAAGGCATATGTTGTGTCTATTCAGTCTATGAGTTGTATTGAGGGATTGTACTGAGAGCTGGATAGCTTGTGAGCTAAAGCTTTGTGTAAGCCAAACATATTTCCACTTGTATGATAATACAGAGATTGGGGTTTTTAGCAGAGGCTTTCCCCAAAGTATTCTTCTGTGTTCATGTGTGATTGATTTCTCATTCTCTATTATATGTGTTCTAGTTGATGTTTCTCATAATCGATTAAGCTTCCGCAAGTTTGTTTGTAGAAGTAGATCAAGTATTTTGCTTCAGTATATTACATTATCTGGTGATCTACAGTGGGAATTTCTACAATTGGAGTTGGTATAAAAGGAGATACACATAGAGTGAGAACCAAAGATTATCTGTGGTGGGTGAAGGTGACGAAAAATAATGAGATTGTCATCATGCATGGCTTCTTCATTTGTGCGAAGGAAGAGGCTTATGGAGGCTACGTAAATCTATGAGAAGGCAAAGAAGTGAATTGAAGAAAACGGCATCAGTGCCTGCAGTTAATCTGGATCAACCCTGAAATGTCTACATGTGAGAAAAAGGGCATATAAGAGTGGATAACATGTGGGTTCTGTGAGGTTCAAGCAAGAGAATGGATGTAGTTGAGTAGGTTGTATGCAGACAAAAGCATGTGGATAGGAAGCATGTTGCAAAGAAATATCTTGTAGTAGCGATCGAGGTGAGTGATAAGGAAATGTTAGAAGGACTTCACCAGTGACAAGTTGTTGGTGTGTGCAACTGCAAAAAAGATTTACATTTCAAAAGGTCAAAGTCAAGATATGGATCGAGCAAGATATAGTGAGCAATAGAGAGAGAGGTGGTATGAACAAAATGAAGATGGAGTGTATATAGTGAAGGAGCCAATATGTGATGTGTGAATACCCTAAGGGTTTTGGTCCAAGTTTTGAAACCTTGTCATAGGCAGCTATATTCCCCTAGAAATTTCTAAGACCTAATGTTCAGGAAAACATGTTGCATGGGGGCATGAATTGTTGTAAGGCCTTGAGAGTTTTCTTAGGAATACATGCAGTGTGATGGAACATGGAGTCATCAAGTTGTGAAATAGACCACTTGGAGAGGTATCAGGGTGGCAGGTGTACTAGTGTTTGGCTTGAGGGGGGAAATGTGAGATCTTAGGTGTGAGATGTGTTAGCGCCAAGTTTGTACCTTTCCTAAAGGTCCAAAGGTTATGATTATTAGTTCATTGTGTAAGGGGTTATGTAATGGCCTGTGAATTTTTTTTGTCAAAATGAAACATAAGATTAAGAGCATTTATAAACATTTATTTCACCTAATCCTAAGTGTTCCCTAAGTTTTTGCAACAAAATCAACCTATCAGAAGTCTATAGGTGGCGCTACGAAAATATTTTGTAGCACCCATAGCAAGTTTAAAAATATGAGTTTCCAAACTGCGTTTCAAGTGCCCAAACCATCTTTCAAGAACCTTTACCCTTATTAAACCTTGATATAACATATGGAAGAGTTTTCAAGCCTAAGAGATGGATTTTAAATTAAACCCTAATATGAGAGTTTGCCCTAAAATGGCAGTTTCCAACATTTCTGTTGTTTTAGCCACTATGTTCAAACACAGACTTCAAACAGGTGGTGATGAATTTAAAGAAAACAAAAGAGAATTTTTTTGGTAACAGGATGATTTACAAAATCCTCCTTCTTTTTTACAACATATGTCATGGTTTTTAAATTACAGAGGAATCTTTGAGACCAATTTTTCCAAATTTTTTAATTATGTTATTTTCATGTTTTAGCCACTATTTTCAAATGCAGTTTCCAAACATATGGAGATGAATTTGTAAAAAAAAAGAGGCTTTGTTGATAACATACTAATTTAAAAAAAACTCTCTCTGGTGTTACCCATATAACATCGTTTGAAGGATATAAAGGAATATTTGTAGCCTATTTTTTAGGATTTAAATATTTAATTATTTCTTTTCTTAGTTATCCACTTTGAGCGTAGTTTTCAAGAATATGAAGATGAATTTTATAAATATTGTGGGAAATGATCTGATTCAAAAATACCTCTTTTCAGTTTTACAAATTTATCACATTTTGGGATATCGAAATCCCTCTTTGAAGCCCATTTTTCAAAAATTTCCCATATTTTTTGAAAAAAAAAAAAAAAAAAATCCTGTCAAAATGCCAAGTCAATAATTAAAGGCCACCTCATCAAATTCAATATGGGGATCTGACTAAATATGGGCGGAGATGATTTTTAAATACACTTCTTTTTTATCTTGATGTTTATTGTAATTAATAGTTTCCTAAACATTGTGGATCTCAAATTTTGTATGTTTCTATATAATGTATGAAAAGGAAGGTCCAAGGGTTGGACTCTAAAACAAAGTATTCTCTTTTTGCTATGTGTAATAAAATTACTTATCTCTTTCAAGTGCCAAGAATACTAGGATATTATGTTCAATGATACAAAGATTCCTGTGATGGTATACTCAGTCAATTTTCTTCTATGATAGTTTCATTTCTATGTGATGTCATTTATCTTTTATCTTCTGATGTTTAAATGAGATTATGTGACATAATTCATTATTTAATGCTCTAGTTCATATGGTTTAGACATCTGCACTTTTTCTTCTAAAGCTTGCAGGATTCATGTTTCATGCCCTACTATAGTGGATTGTTATCTCCTTCTACTACCATTCAGATGATGTTTGATATGTCTACAGTTTTCCATCTACCTTGCCTCTATGTCTCTTGATTCATACAATCAATATCTTGGTAACTGCATCTAAAAATCTAATTTGTTGACCCCATTGCCCAATGTATTAATTGCTTCATCCCAAACAAACCCTATTTTCAACACAACCCTACAAAATATCTAGCCATTGTTTGAAGACACATCCAATTACTAAGCTTAGTAATTAGGTTATCAGAGAGAGCCCTCTCTGGATTGAAGGGGTTAGCCTTCAATCTGCAAGATTGGTTTGAAAAGGTAACCTTAGGAATTTTTCTTTCACATCCATGCTTGATTCAAGTTTAAGGGGGGGTTGTTAGGGTGGCTCAAGTAAACTTGACTCAATCAAGTTACCAACAGTTTTCAGGCTCTTGGTTTATGAGCACCCATGGTTTTTTCCATGGTATTTATTTTTAATGTGGCCTATTTAAAGGCCAAAATGTCTCCATGTTAGGTCGACCCAGTGTCCATTGGGAACACAACAATGGTTTCTAATGACACCACCACTTCTCTCACTGCTCTGTTATCGTAACAGAGTAATTTCTTTGGTGTTTCTTCTTTGGCTCATTCATTTTATCCCACTTTATGACAAGCCTAAGAACTTGCACATTCCTTTCACTTGTGTGAATGATTATCAAATTGCCAATCAATGATATTTTAATGGCCAACCAAATTTATTATGATTGGTATTTCTCCTCCTTCAAATTCAAACATAATTAATGAGATTTCACCAATAATTATTTGTAATAATTGTGAAAAGATAGAAAAATATTAGATGGTAAAATTCCTTCTTTATCATAAACATGAAAATATAAAGCTATGCCCAATTTTACTTTGAAGTGTAACTTGGCCAACCAATAATACATTGGATAACATTTGTGTTAGTTGTAGCGATGGTAACCACCATCCTTTTAATATTCTAAATTAAGTTCGTGTGCATTAATTTTACAAATAATTTCTTGGAAAAATAATTGGAATAACATTTTATATTGATTAATGTTGAATAATTCCATACTTTTAATTTTACATTTTTAACAAAATTATAATCATTATTGATATTATTATGTCATATTCTATGAATCAATTAGAGAATTAGTAAATAGGTAAAATTTCACTCATTTAACACCATGAGGAATGACATGACATAAAGTCTCACCCACTCGACATGATATCCAAAATCCCTAGATGACATTGTAACCTCCAATATTTTTAGGAAAAACCCATAATCACATGCCAAACTGAAGTTAAGTAGGGGATTTGAATTAGGGGTAGCATGAGGGGGAGGGGTTACAATTAATAACGAAGAAAAAATAACCATTAAGTACTCTTGGGGGATTTTCAAGAGGACCAATAATCAAGCAAAAATTGATTGCCTATTTCTAGAACTGATATTGGCCAAATATATGGGAATATTTGTAATTGTAATCTTGGGAGACTCTCTGATCACCATATAAAATCTATACAAAGGATCATATACTAAAGAGAATGACATCAAAATTCTTCTTCAAATAATTGAATGTGCTCTGGAACACATTATTTTGAAGTCTTTCTTTCATATCCTTACAGGACGAAATATAGAAGTTGATCAATAGGCTAATCTAGCCTACCTCCTAAAAGTGGGCCAAATGGAAATAAATGACCCCATGGGATGGATAAATATTCCTTAGGCTCAATGAAGATATAAAGATATCCTATGTCAATATTGTCACATTACAGTCTTGGTAGTATTATAAAGGAAAACATTATATTTTCTATACAAATGGAGGGGCATATTATTTTGGGCATCATGGCTCTAGGAGTGAGTGTGTCCCATGCTTGGGAACCCATCCATTAAATTCATGTGCTCAAACCTCTGAGATCAGATGGAATAGTCAACCTCAATATGACCTGATACCAATTTCAATGATGTATTCAAGAAAGTTGGGAATCATGAGAATTAATAGTGAAATAATGGTCACTACATTTGAGGTCTCTAGGTTCTGAAATAAACTCATGGATTGTGTCTTTCTCCTTCACAATGATGCCTAATTGAATTTATAGTAAACCCTGCTAGTTAATTGCTGCCAAGGGTGTCTTGTGCATGCTCATTTTAGAAAAATTACAGGGTTTGATTCTCTTGGTGATAATTGGTTCTTTAATTAGCTCTCACATTCTAATGGCAATGTAAATTGGTGAAATATTATCTCAAGGGCTCGCAAGATCTCATAGTCTGTTCGAGGAAGCGGTAACTGTCATGCTCATGTCTGCTTCAGTGACTAGGATGTCCAATCTCATGGGAGTGTCATCTAGTAGGTTTATTTTATCCACCCAAGATTTATTATTCTTACGTCTCTATTGTTCCCAGGTGTGATATTTTCTGTTATCCCAGAATTTCATCACTCTTAATTACTTATTTACATTCTCTATATTCATCCCCTACTCCTGGCTCACTTTAATTTATTTGTTCCCAATCTTGTGACTCCTCAATAAAGCTTTAAAGATAGGTTGGAATCCAATGGCATTGCTCCTTCCTTTTGTCTTACTTTTGATCGATATGTGTATGTTGGTGTCTTATGTGCTTCTTTTGAATACCATGTCATCATCCCTGTGAATTCCCCAAGCCCTGTCCTCTTTTACACCTGGTCCCCTCTCTGCATGTCATCAATTATGTTGACCAGAAAAGGAATCTTAGTTGTTGTTAGGGAAATCAATATATGTAAAGTATGCAGTCAAAAAAATGGAGCCCTTTAGATGGAGAATATGGGCATCAACCGAAAAATTCACTAGTAGACCACTTCCATCTATTTGATGGAGGAAATTTAGTTCCTAAAATACAAGACAACCTATCAAGATGGCGAAATCGATGCACATCGGTTGTAGATTGAGGACCAACACTGCTTCAAGTTGACCAAAGGGAAAATTTTAGTTAGATCATCTTTACTAATGGTTTCCTATTATAAATGTGTCCTTCTTCTTGGTCAATTTTGTAAAGCCTATGTATGTTAGTTTGTTGCAATAGTTTTCTTTCAATATAGTATTTTTGTTTCACTAGAGAGTACCTCTTTGGAGGATCCTTTGAAAGAAGAAGCAAGGTATTGAATTCCTCATTTAGTTGATGCATCTATGTGCAAATTTTAATACAATCTCTACACTTTTTTTCTTAAAAAAAGGTAGGGGATTTGAATTGTAATGAATGGAATTAACATCGTTAATCTTAACAATTTAGAATTCCTCACATACAATAATCATTTAATTTTAAATTATAATTTTATTTTTCTAAAAGTAAAATTCTATTAATCTAACCAAATGATGCATATAGAGAAGTGTTGTATTTCCTTGGTTTTTTACATGGGAAACCAAACCAGTCGCAAAACCTTAAGCTTTTATCAGTCTTATTTAGTCATCCAAAATTATAACCAAAAACCAAAAATGTTCTCAACCAAAGCTTAATGTTGCTTATCCGTACATATATTCTATCTTAGCTATAAACTTGTAAACATTAGTACATAATGAAAAAGAAAAGATATAGTGTAAAACTATGAGGAGTTTGAAGGAACCAATTCAATGGGATCCTTTCCATGTGGGGGAGAACTACCAAAGTCTAGAGTAATGTCTAGGTGATATTTTATCCTCTTCATCCTTTTCTCGAGTGCCTTCATGTACAACTGGAGTTTGTCCAACTTTAACAAAATCTCTTCCTTTGCCTCATATTTGTCTAGAAACATATGAGATAACAAAGTTTTCATGCACTACTACAAGTCAATCATGTTCAATTATTGGTTATACTTACCTCTGGTTTAACCTACATCTAGAATACAGGAAGCCAATTCATTTAGAATTTCGGTATCTAACATGCAACCACGTTTGTCCAAGATAACTCTACCTACAATGTTCAATTCATCTTGATTTGACAACAGAACACATTCTTTTAAGTTTTGAGTAGATGACTCAGATTGCTAGAACACTTGAGACCCTCCATGACCTTGATAATAAGTTTTACCATGATGGCTTCAATATCATTACCTTGGAATCGTGACACTTTATGTTAAGGAAAGGATCCAACATATGAGAAAAGAGATAGACAAAAGGTGACTATGAGGCAAGGAAATCCCATGGCATAAATAAATTGAGAGGTTATTATTAATAGGAAAGGTAGGGAGGGAACACAAAGAAAAATTCATGATCACAAAGTGTCGCCTGAAGGAGGGAAGTTGAGGCTAATAGCTCAAAGCTAATGAAGAGCAACATTTCTAGCAAAGCAACAACCATCCAAAGTGGAAAACTTCAAACGTGAAATTTTTTTTTTTTGGAAATTATTTAATGGTGATGGAAGAAAACTAAATCAATCGGAAAACCCAAGACAAAACTAGTAGATTGAATGAGTGCTCTATCCTCAATGGGCCAAGATGTTAAGATTCTAAATCATGCTAAGAAATACAACTATCCTTCACTTCGCCAAATCATTCCATGTTGACATTATAGTCAAGCATGGGAGGAAGGGTGATAAGTGAGAAAATTCATGTCGCTATTAATCCCTAGGAGGTGCTCTAACTATGCATAGGTGGCATGGTAGAGATGGAATTCAATAACTAGGAGGGAATGGTGGTACATTCTAAACTATATATGCTAGGTGGGATGGTGGCCATGCACCCCTAATCTACCCATCACCTCATCCAATATATATATATATATATATATATATATATATATTAAGCACACTCCCACCTCCTACTCCTATCTCGAGTTGTGGGAGGTGTTACTTTCTTACTTTAACCTGAACTCTTAGGTCTATTATGAATATGGAGTTACAAAATTCCTCTTATCTCAAGTCTGCATAATTTAATTCAGATATCATCATCATGCTTAGTTCATCAAGATTTTTTCAGCAATACAAATTTTACCTCAATATGGCTTCTAGCTTCAAAGTTGAACCTCTCAGAAGTTTGGCCATTTAAAACCTACCATGTGGCATCCACATGTCCCCTTCTTGGCTCCCATGGCACTTCCAGTCCAACTCAACATGGGATCCAAAGAGCCCTTTGTCATTCACAAGCGTATTCAGTCCTCGTCAAATATGGGCCTACACATTTGCACAACCAATTAACACCTCTGGATCTCCGAACCTCTGAATAGATCAATGAAGGGTTCCATTATAACATGGTTACATTAGCAGGCCAATTTCCCAGTACCTAGAACAATCTCCATCTGACACTGTATCTAGGCTATGGAAAGGTGAACAACTTTCGACAACCCCAGATCCATTACTTGAGTAAACAATAGACACAGGTCCCAAAAATTCTTATGTGTTATGGGCCCTACATGAAGGCTAAAGCACTTGACATCCTATCCTATGATAATTATGACTCTTAGGGAGTGGGAAACCTTATCCACCCTCAAATGTCCTGACTCCCGGATGTAATGTGAAACCCTTTCCAAACCTCCATCTTCCTAACCTATGGATACAATGCAATCAAGGGGAAATCTAGTTACGAAGAAATTCAAGCCATTCCCAAGGTAACTACCTCCTAATTCCACATACTTCCACCCATGCATTAAATAAAGGAGGATTACATAAACTTGCTAAAGCAAGAGACATTAGCCCAAAATCCAAAATTCCTAGAAAGCATGGTTTAACCTTGAACTTTAATCTCACAACAAATTCCATAGGGTTGCAACCCATTCATAGTTAGATTTACCTTCCATATCTCTCTATATTATGAACTTTTCAACCTTCAATTTATTACGAAACATAGTCATAACAATAGAAAAAGTGTGCAAAACTCACAACTTATCATAATATTCATATGTAAACACCTACCAACACAATCCATGTATACACTCAGATCAAAGCATATAAGGTAACCAATAAATTATGAGTATGGTAATAGCACCATGGTGCAACAAGTCATTGAAATAAAAAACATAGAATATATATCGCAGAGATTGTAACAAAAATATTCAGAAATTCAAACATGAACTACAAAACCATACAATAGTCATTTACATAACAAGGTCATCATAACCTATGATTAAAATATGCATAGCCTTTGTACTTATCTAAATATATTATAATGGTTGGCAATTGAAGGAGGGATTTCCACTCTCCACCCAACAATAGGCTAGCTACACTACAACCTTTCTTGCAGTTGACCTAAGGGAATGCTCAAGGCTCGAAAATTCACACCAAAGACTTGGTAGGCACTCAAAGATGGAGTTCACTATTTAGGTTGTTTATCAATTGTCCTATGAGAGTAAGCACCATAATGACTCACATATTCTCTTGAGTCTAATCGCAGGGCTTCACCCAAGTTCCATATGGGGTATTTCTCAATCCAGGAGATTGAATCCACTGTCTAGGTGGTTTATAGTTGTATTTTTCATATCAAGCACTAGAGGGGTTTACAGTCCATTGTTTAGGCGATAAATATATTTCTAGCAAGCACCACGATGGATCATAATTCCTTTTCTAGGTGGTTTATTAACTATACAACAATCACCATTGTGATTCAGTCATCTACTAAGCCTCCCACTCAGATAGAGACATAGTCTAGCGGCCTCAACACAAAGAAACAAATGGATTAACACCCAAGGTCACTGAGCACCGAATCAATGAAAACCTCTGATATAACTTGGTCTTCTTGTTTATCTCTTGTAGCTCCTCGTGATCTCTTTATTGAGCCTACCTTTTCTCCCATGCATCCCTTCATACTCATGAAGGAGAATCATCTATTTCTTATCAATTCCTTATTCCTCTCACATTCTTCTCTATCCCGCTCCTACTTTTATTGTTTTGGCAATTATTCCCTTTCGAAAGTGTAGTCTTTCCAAATCTCTCCTCAATCGTCGAGAGGGATGGGAACTATCCTGTGCCCCTCACCATGGTTGTCCAATCTCATAATTGTTGTTAGGCAGTGGTAACTCGATTGGGCCAGAATCGATTACGACAATAACTGTCAGGTGATACTGTGGCTTGTTAAACAAGTGAGCTCCCTCTTCCTTTAGAGCAATGGATTTATGTCGTCCTCTCATTTAATACAATATTTAAATTTACATTTAATTTCTGAGTTTCCAATCCAACTGTCTTAGCTAACCATGGCCCTTACGCTAATAGTACATAGTTGTATTTACAAAACATAAGGGTGATAGAAAAGGGTTCTTATAGACCCCACCCCCTTAAGGGAACACCATCCTCAGTATTTTCTAACAAACAACAAAAGCAAAAATTGAGCTTTATATTTACATCTCTTACATCTAGTAAGTACCTTCATTTCATCTAAAATCTCCCATGTTGCTTCATCTAGTCCAAATTTATTCCATTGCACTTTGACTTGCTCTATTACTCGATACTGAAGTGTGATCTACCTCTAATCTAGAATGCGTTGTATTTGTTATTGGAATTTTCCATCAAAGTCCCCTTTAATCACAAATCAATGTCATGTACATAAATTCCATTAAAGAAAATGTGAAATATGTTGTGTGCTTTCATTATAAATAATAAAACCACTTTCTAAACTAAAAACCACAAAAATATTACATGGTAAAATTACTTATAATAATTACAATAAAATAAAAAAATATTACATGGCAAAATTACTTCTTTGTCATAAACATGAAAATAGGAAGACATGCCCAATTATACTTTTAACCGTAACTTGCCCAATCGATAGTACATTGGATAACATTTTGTTAGGTCAACCACCATCCTCTTACTAATGTGAATTAAGTTCGTGTTTATTGATTTGACACATCATTTTCTTTAATAATAATAATAATAATAATTTATATTATGAATGCCAAATAACATCATATTTTTATCTTATAACCTTTTTAAGTTTATATTTTAGATTTACATTTTTAATAACATCAAGATTATTATTGTTGTTTTTATTCAATATTTTATGAATATGTTAGAAAAAATGAGTAGTTAGAATCTCACTTCTTTAACATATTAGCAAATGAATTATCACCGTAACTTTTAATTTTTTCCCTCAAAATCTATATTATGTAAAATCTCTCCCATTAAATACAATGCCAAAATATTTGGATTGTTATTATAATCTTCATTTTTTTAAGACAAATTCCACAATCATACATCAAAATTAATTATGAGGTTTAAATTAAGATGAATGTTATTTTTTTTCTAAATTGACAAAATCTATTAATTCATGAAAAAGTTACATTGTGAGTTGCATAGATTCAAAACACCCTTGGAAACATTCTGACCAGACTTGTTGGCCAGGTGGCAATGACGAAAAGATATAGATAGTAACATATTGAAACTAAGAATCCAAAATTAGATTTCCCATAGAAACCAGAACCGCCCAAGGAGCCAAATACAACCCACTAACATCATTAACTACCATGGTTACTTGAAGCCAGATCATCTGGTCCATTGCCACATGGTTGAGGCCTCATGGACATGAGCTTCCATATGTGCCATCCCCCCTTCGAAGTTATCTAGCCTCTCCTGGAGCTGCTTCTGACCTTGATTGTGATAGATTTAGTTCATGAATATGATACCCTTGTTGTGATCATCTTGTTAGTCTCTGGCCAATTTCTCCACTGCTTTTAACACATGGCAAAGTTGTGCTTCTAAAACACCAAAAGGCAGAGGAAGGTCGACACAACCCAATGACTTTGCATGTTGCTGCTCAATCCCCTCACCCTCATCTTGCTACTCCACATAGCAACCACCTCTATGCCCACATGACCCAGCCCCTCATTAAGCGTGACCATGTTTGCATTGCATAGTGCCCTAGCTAACTACAAGATTCAGCCCACAAAAACACAACTGCTAGGGAAGATAGTCCACCAACACTTCCAATATACCCAAAGCACCCCTCCAATGAGGTCGTCTGCTCCCCATGTGACTAGCCAGATGGCATGAGTCTACCAACACACCCCTCTGAAAACCCTCCTTCACGAAGGATAACCAAAAAGATCTGCCACCTCAAAGAGAATAATGCTAGAATATTTTAGCACCCCACTAAATTGACCCTCCAAAGACCAAAGGATATAGGAAGAAAAAGTAGACACCACACTGAGGGTGCCACAATCCCCAATGGCTGTCGTATCTAGACTCGAGGACTCTCCACCTACCACAACAAGAACCCCACAAAGTAAAAGCCAACGAATAATGAAAATTAGACCGAAAACAAGTACCTGCACCACTAAGAGAAGGAACAAAATGAGCCCCAAGAAGCTAACCAACACAACAAACAGATTGTCATCACATTTAACATTCACTGCCCCAAAGACCTGGCTCCCTCCAAATCCCTCATAAAAACTAGACTAGATCTCTCAATGCATTCAACAAGAGAACCAAAGATGGTTAAGTCGAAAGAATATAATAGTGAGGAAGGGGTTCTGGAGATTCCCAACCCCAGAAAGCTATCCCTCTTGGCCAAATATTCGACCCTCTCTACCAGTAATACATTGTAGTCAAACACTCCCAAACACCTCACCCTTATATCCCAGATGACTATCACCCAGGGAGTGAGGAATGGCTTTGTTTACAAGCCACTCAACTCACCTGACGAAATTCCCCACACCATATAAATTCCCTTCATCTCCCAAAACCCACGAACACACTCTGCGGCCAAACTAGTGATAATTAAATGGAACAGGTTCTCTAAATCCTTCTCTATATGAGCATCAATTAAAGTGTTTGTAACACACTTGAGCAACATTAATGACAAATAAGATGGGGTTGTAAGCCAACTCCCAAACCACCACTCTTTTATCCATCACCCCATCGAGAAATTGAGGTGAATGTTATTAACACCAATAATTTTAACCATTTAAAATACCACATATACAATTAAAATTTAATTCTTAATTATTATATTTAATTAACATTTAATTCTAAATTATAATATTATTAAATATTAAATTGTATTAAACATTTTCATTATAAAATAAAAAAATCTCAATTTATATAAACCAACCTAGATCCATCTTAACACTGGATCTATCAAGTGCCGAGAGGGATCAAATCTCTTGAGGTGAAAACCTATTCTTTGAGTGAAAAACTTGACGAAAGGTTTGCATCTCGAGAGATTTGATCCCTCTCGGTGCTTGATAGATCCGGTGTTAAGATGGATCTAGGATGGTTTCACTCATGTGCGGTCATACAAAATTTGTTTAACATATAATTATTTTGATAATTTTAAATATGCTAAATATGTCTAAGATTAATTTGGTCAATTTAATTTAAAATTCTCTTATTTTGATCATTTTAAACCTGCTAAATATGTATAAGATTAATTTGGTCGATTTAATTTAAAATTTGCTTAGTTACTTCAGTTTGTTGAGATGAAAGACACTGTCAGTAACTTGAATGATGAAAAATGATGAAATACAAATTTTGAGTGCAAAATGTCAATGTAACAATTTTGATAGATAGAAAATGTGAATACTAAGAATATAGTCTGTTATCACTCAGGTTGTTCCCCAAGAAAGCTCTAAGGGGGGAATACGACTGAGGTAACCACTAACCAGTCTTTTAGCTGCATATTCTAGCCAATCTGCAACCAGAGAGGGCTCTCTCTTTATAATTTAGCTTTGTTTTGAGGTATTTTAGGCTAGTTATGATGCACAGGGTTTTGTTTAAGTTTGTTGGATGGTGATCTTAAATAGAGCTGGGATGCAAGTCTAAAACAGTGTATTCCATTGGGCAAATGGAGTCTATGAGGATGAACTGCTGAATGTATTTTCTTTGATAAAGGGCAATACTATAGAGTGAGATAATCGATCTTGGAACAATTTTAAAATCTGGAAATTGATGGAATGTAAGCCAGTGGATGAAGGGCAGTTAAGAATCCTTCATCATGTTGGCAGAGGGAAAGTGCATGACTATTATCAAGGAGCGGTAAAGAATTCCTTGGCAATATTCAAAGTGAAAGAATCAGTGGAAACAAGAGCAGCTAAGAATTCCCGTTTATGGCTAATTTTGAAGAAAACATAATTAACAACAGAGATTGAACACAGAGTGTATTTAAACAAATTCTGGGCTATTCTTTTTCTCTGTTACTAAGATTATGGAACATATATGAAATTTGCAAATACAGAAAATACAAAACAAGATTTAGAACAACTTATTGATCCATAGAAAGACACAAGAATTTTGTAGCAGGTCCCAGAACATCAAATCTACATTTAGACGGTCCAGCAGGAGTGAACTTCAACAACTTTTGTATTAAAAAATATCAGAGTTACAACGCAGTCCAGAGAAGAAATCACCAACCCCGAATACATCTCATGGGGAGGTATTTATATAAAAAGGAGATACAAAATATCGTGTAGATAAGCTATTAAGCAATAACTTCCTCCACCTACTCTTCAGAAGAAGTAAATGAGAGAAATGAATGCAGCAGTAAATGTTGGTGTGCTGGCTGTTTAGTTTGTTAGATATATTTGACTTTTTGAACTGAGTGAGTCGGCTGATAGCTGTGTCTTTACTCTGCGTTCCTGCGTTGTTGTCCCGGCCTTGTCATCTGTGCGTGGTCTTGCATTAATGAGCTACAGTCCCAACCTAATTTCCTCCTTCTGCTGTTTTCATTTTCTGACAGGTGGCCCGTGCATTTGAATTTGCTGATATGCAGATGATCAAAAAATAAAAAGAACCAAAATTACCTCGGTAAAACCTCCAACATCTTCTGCCACCATTGGTCTGTAGGCAACTGATGTCTTTGTATTTTTATTAGTGTTTCATCAGCTTCAGTATACCTGTAGAAGTTGGGCTGGACATCAAAAAGATGATTTATTTCATGTTCAATATAGAACAGATTTTCCAATTTGTCATATAAGCTCTGTCCAGTGGGAGGTCCTATGCCTTCTGAAGTGCTTGATGATGCAGTGATCTGGTTGGAAACATATGTATTCACCCTGTGAGCATACTGTTCATGTGTCAATAGCCTCTGATTGCTGGTTAACAAACTCGGTAGACCCCTTTGCTGCAAGGCTGTAAACTTTTCTGTAAAAGCATTTATTTCTTCCTGCATTTCTTGACATTTTCTTTCCAGATTTTGAACAAAATTCCTCAGGGTTAGCACCTTTTTAACTATCAAAATGGTACCTGTTCTATCTCTGATATCTAGAGCTGCTAGTTGTTCTTTGGTATGAGTATTCGAAAAGTGAATAAGTCTATTGGCCTGCTCAGGCATGTTTCCCATTGATGCCCTGGCCTTTTGAATCTCTACTCAAGCTATTTCTATCAATTCTATTTGTTCATGGATCGTCTGAATTGATTGCCATTGGTCATTGATAGACTGGCCAATTTTGGTCCACAAAATTGTTTTAATGTCTGCTAGAGGTTTATGAAGAGTGAGATCCTTTTCCAAGGTTTTCACCTTATTCTCCAAGGCCTTTATCTCTCTGGTCTTCTCTGCCACTGTTATCTTGGATTTGTCATAGCTTACCTCTAGCTTGGCCAACTTTTCTTTGGCCTCTTTCAGCTATGACATTTGGACTTCTAGCTCTTTTACTACTTTCATCATTTCTTCCATGCTCATGCTAGAGCTTGGTGCTGTTATTGCTGCTGCTGCTGAAGCATCTATGGTTGATGTGCCTGCTGTTGATGCTGGGACGATAGGAGGGATTGCTGCTGCAACTGTGGGAGGGGCAGTGGTGACTGTTGGAGCTGTTTCAGGTGGCTGGGAGGTCGACTCTCCCTGCTTGGCTTGCAATTCTTTCTCCAATTCTTGCTCCATTTCAGTTAGCCTTTGATTCATCTTCATCAGTAAATCCATCATGTCTTCACCTGCCTTTTCTTGTGCAAGTTCTGTAGTTTGTGGGTGCATGGTTACAGGCAGCCTTAATTGCTTTCTAAGTGCAGCAATATCTTCTTCCTTTTTCTTTATGAGGGATTTGATGCCCTTGGCATCCTTAGGATCATGCCCTAGCTCCATAATAATTTCCTCCAAGGTCTTTATTCTGTTGTCTTTACCCAAGGAAGATATTTTTTCCAAATCGAATTGGGCAGATGTATTGCTTAATGACTCCTTCAATTGGTGGGCCAGCATTGCCTTGTCTGCCAATGTAGCATAGACCATTTCGCCTATTTGCTTGTGTAGCTCAATTTGGTCCATTGGGTGTATGTCTTTGGCGAGGACCTCTAGATTTGTTCTTATGTAGTCTGCAGCTATCTGTGGTTGTCGGATTTTAGGCTTGAAATGACTTAAGATCATTTTTTCCTCCTTAATGTCATATGCTGCCATTAGTCTTTGTTGTTTGGAGGGCGTTGTTTTGAGAAATTGATCATAAAGTTGTATCCTCATTAACTCATTTTGGGCTTTGATTTCCATGAATGTTCCTTTAAGACCAGATTGTTGTTCACTTTGCCGCCTTGAGGAAGAAACGTCCATATCATGTTGCCTCTCCATTTCTTGCCTATGAGAGTTGGTGGATGTCTGTTGGCTGGTTTCCCTCTCCCTCCTTGGACTCCCTATGATTTCTTCACTAATTTCCTCCTCAGGTTGAGGATATACTCTTTGCCTTTTAGCCTCTGGCTGCTCCGTTGACCCACTTGTAGGTGTGGTTTCTTCTCTGTCCCATTTCTTGCTTCTTTCCTCATTGAGAGGAGTCTGTAATGCTGGTACCTGTGGTGCCTCTGTCTGTAGTGAAGGGGCTTGCCCCTGACCATGTTCCTTTGAGGTAGTTGGCTGGTCTATCATTGTTTCTTGCTCTGTATCTACTACCTCCTTACCCTTTGCTGTCCCTGCTGCTGGTGTAGTCCCTTCTTGGGCAACTTGTGAAGCTGCAACAGTTGATGTGCCTTCTCCAATTTGCTGTGGCTGTTTGAATGACACCTGCCCAAAAGAATCTAAGTCAAGAGTTTTTTCCAAATTTTTCATAGTTTGCTCCATTTTCTCTTCCTCAGTGAACTGTTCAATTAGTGTGCCTTCTACCCATTCATCTTGGTTGGCAAATTGTTCTATTTCTGGGATTTTGCAATGTTCATAGGCTGACAGCCTATATTTTATTTTTCTTGCATTGATAAAGCCATTTGGGTCATAGGGTACCCACCAAAAGCTCCTTTTTAATCTGAGTTTTTCACCCAATATCTGATCATCATCTTGCTATCCTTCTTTTTTGTTCATGACATAGGGGCCTAGTTGGTCTCTCAATTTCAACTGAGCCTTCTTCTTGGTGCTATGGAAATGAGTCAAATTTGAATTGATAAATTGCCTGTAATATTGCAAGGCAAACAGTCTCATTGGCACATATCTTGGCAGCCTTTAGGGGCACAGCTCACAGCCATATATCCTGATGACAGTGTGATTCTAGTAGAAATACCAATCACCTATTTTGTAGTTTTTGGAGAGCTGCAATATTTTCTGCATATCATAAGACAGTCTAGGAGGAGGAGTTCTCTTTAGGAGAGAAGAGACTGGATCGACAAACATGTCAATGAACTCACAGTAAGAGTAGGGAGAGTTGTGGACTTCATGAAAGACTGAGGTCCAAAAAATCACAGACCTCTTTTCTCCTTTAGAGTCCAATTTTTTGATGGGAAATTGGAAACAGTCTGACTGATAATACAGGAGCAGATGATAGATGTAGGATGAATAGTTGAAGACTCCCTCCCTGTCTAGATTCAAGAGTTGGTCATGTATCTTGTTGGCAATGAATTTGGCATAATGGTATTTGACAGTAGGGGGCTGCCCTGGGGTAAATGTGGACAGTAAGACCAATATAGTTTCATCAATATGTTCACTTGTCTTGAAACCCAGAACATAAGATGTCATATCAACAAGTAATTTACCCACTTCATTGAAACATGCATACTGAAAAGGAGGTGGCTCTGTAGGCTGGCGATCTGCTCTCATAAATACTTGGGCAATTCGGGTTATCTCTGAGCTGGAGAGTTTGGGACCTTCATCAAGCAAGAATTTCATAGAAAGAGGAAACAGAAGCTGAGTTGGTTTGAAGTTTAGCATTTGATTTATGGAGTCAGGAGTTATATGAAAGAGGATGGTCCCAGATGGAGTTTTGACTGCCCTTTGGGTTGGTTCATAGTTTTCACAGCAGAGGTGAATTATCTCAGGGAAGACATTGACAGAGGGGAGGAAGTATATGGGTAGATTTGACTCCCATATCCCATAGAAATCATTTTTATTTAGATAACTGTTCCTGAGTTCATAGAATGTCTGCAGATGGTTTCTGTCACCAACTAAGTCTTGGATTAGATAATCCCGATCAGCCAAAGGTAGTGATTCCAATTCCTTGTGGGGTGCATTGAGAGGAGTGACATTTAAGGCTACTAGAGCATCCATAGCTTAATTCTGTTGCTTTTGAAATTGGAATTTTTGGGTCTGTGTAAGTGAAATAGGCAAAATAATAGCTCTGTGGATTTTTTTCCGGGAAACATAGACCGAATTAGATCTCAGAATTAATTCACTGGATACACATTGCAGAAAAATGTAGTTCGCAGAGTTTTTCCAGTAGCAAAACAGACAAACAGTTCAGGGCTTTTTCATTTAGAAAATGCAGATTTAATGTGACCTCGGGTCTGACTCAGTGGGCGAATTTTTGCAGAGGGAGATGGGGTTTGACGGATTTTTTGGTAAAAATTGGGCAAAACAGTGGTTACAGTGTGTATTTTTGAAGACAGCACGGCGTTTTTCTTCAAATTTGGGTTCTTTGGGCGATTTTTTAGAGAAAACCAAAGAAAAACAGGTTTGGGAGCAAAATTTATATAAATACCTGTTTTAATGGTGAAATGAGCGATTAGCAGGTGGCGAGTCGAGCTGATGGGTCGAGCTATGGAGCAAATTTGCTGGGTGGCGGACTGTGCTGTTAAAATGCTACCTCGGATGTAAAAGGGCATGCAGAGGATGCGCAGAGGAGACAAACACAAATGAGCGAAAACGATGCTTTTGTGCCTTTTTAACAAAAAATTTGATGTTGGTAGGCTTTGGCGCATCTCTGTTGGATGACGTCAGCATGACGTAGTTTTGTCATGTAGCGGGGTACGGAGGATGACGTGGTGGCTGACATGGCGGGTGACACGGAGGTGAGGTGATGATGTCCACAGGTGACTTGGCGCTGATACGGAGTGGTGGCGGGCAACGTGGCTGCGACGTCAGCTGATGACGTGGGCATGACGTCAACGGGGAGGCAGTGGGGCGGTAAGCGGTATTCCCCGCACTGCCATTGGGCCATGGTGGTTTTGGGGGGGGGGCTTCGATCACCCCGGGAAGCCGAAGCGTGTTTCAGGTACGTCAGAGATACTGCCCATCCCCCGGACGCTAACGTTTGGCACATGGGGGGTTCCGATATCGCCGACAGCCGTTAGATCTGTGGCGCTGGATCCGACAGTCAACGGGTGATGTAGATGGCGGAGGTTTATAATATGGGACCCGCGTTAATATTTTAACATTTTATAATGTTTTTTGCGGGGTCTGTAATGTATTTAACTTTGGACTTTGGCGGAATGGTTATTCATTTAACCAAATGTTAAATGAAACCCAATTTTAACATGCGCGCAATGGGTATTTATATGGTTTATGTGGGAGGCTTAGGTGTGGTTGTTTATTTAACCGAGTGTTAAATAAACCCCGATGATATTTGAACGCGGAGGGTTATTATAAGGTTTCTGGTAAACCTTTTAATTCCCGAAACTTTGCTATATGGCTATAGTTGCCAGGGGTAGGGATATTATATATATACTTTTTTTGGGTTTTTTTTATATAGTTTTTATAAAATAGGGGTAGGAAAATGATAAAGGAGCTATACAATAAGTTAACATGTTAATTATGATTTTATGGATAGATAATGCTAAGTTTATAAGGTAATAACTTAGGTTTTTAGGGAAATGGAAGGAAAATGGAATGATTATTTTTATACAAGAAATGTGGCTTGTTTTGACTAAGTAAACATAGAGTTCCACTTAGTATTTCTCATAAAATGAAGTGAAGTAGGACCACTGGGCAGATCCCAATGTCCTTGAGGGGATGTTAGTAAATGATTTTTTGGGGGAATGAGAGGGGGAATTAGTCATGCTTCCACTGTTCTGCAGCCACTTTGCCATGGTACCTGTGACATCCATGAGATAAGTCTTTCTTAACAAGACAAAAATGATCACAAACTTGCTTCTGCAACCTCAAAAACTGCCTACCCAACCTAACACACCTAGCATTTTTTCTTCACTTTGGCAGGGTGCATTTGAACTAGCAAACCCTTTCTCTCTTGTTTTTCTTTTGACTGCCCTCCTATCTAAGTCTATCCTTATTTCTTCCAAGGGCCCAGATTAAGTAGTTGGGCTCCTTTGTTTCTCTACCTATTTACTCATCTACCAAGCTTGAACTATTTGGACAGACCTTTATTCTCTATTCTAAAGACAAGTAAATTCAAACATGATCTAGACAGGATTGAACTGTCTGGCTATTAATCAACTGTGGCAAGAGTCAACCACCTGCACACAATGAGATTCTTCAAAAATGGAACAATAGTGGCATTTGAACTAGCACACTTTCCTGGTCTTTTGGTTTGGGGTTCATTTTCTTTCTTTCTTGACCAATTGATTCTTCTTGCCCTTTGATTTTTCTTTTAGGGCATACCCTCTTTTCATTTTTTAATTTTCTTCATTTGTTTACAAAATATGGAATCTTTGGAGCATCGAAATGATGAACATATTTGGCTTTTATACAGTCAATCATGAAAAATGAAACCTATTGATATAGGAACCTAACAGTGGCTCCACTTGGGGATGGCTTTTCCTGGTGAAAAGTCAAGAACAGTAGGTCAGAGGGCCTTATATTCAATTCTTGTTGTATTCTGAAATTTCTCCTTTGCTGTACACAAAATGGTGCCTCTGCAAAATTTAGGTGTTTCTCATGAATTCATTCACACAGTTGCAGCTCTGTTTAGGATACTTTGTCTGAATATTTGTCATCATTTTCACAGCTCCCAAGTCCCTTTTTCAACTTCTTCTGATAAACTTAAAGTGCAATACCATTAGGTGGCACAATTCCTTGTCTTTCCCTCAAAATTTGCTGCATATTATTCCCTATCATATTGCTGTAATAAACTGCAGAAAGTAAAGACTATTATGTACAAACTAAAGTGTTGATTTCTTCAACAAACCAAATGAAAAAAAAATTTCAACATTCGACCATTTACTGGCTCATCATCTGCCTCTGTACCATCCAAGCTTTTCAAAAAATAGGTGTTGTTCCCTTGTACAGCCTGAATAACAAAAGGTCCTTTCCATAGAAAATCAAATTTGCCATGTTTTCCTTTGTCTTCCCTTCTGGAATCCCACTTTAAAACTTTATCTCCAATGAAGAAATCCTCTTCTTTGGTTCTTTTATCAAATATCTTTTTAAGTTTTTCTTGTAAAACCTGAGATCTTTGATATACCTCCTCTCTTGTCTGTTGCAAATGAATAGTTTGGTTGATTCTTCTCTGAATATCATTAGGTTCTGCCTGTATTTCTTGCAGCAATTTTATCACTGGGATTCCCAAAGATGAAGGGAATCTTGCCTTCATGCCATAAACCAATTCATATGGGCTTGTTCCAATGGATCTTTTGGTGTTCAATCTGTCTGCCCATAGTGCATTTACAAGTTTTTTATGCCAATTCTTTTTATTCTCCTCCAAGACTTTCTTAATGATGTTGATCAGGCTTTTGTTGGAGGATTCGGCTAGACCATTACCTTGAGGGTAATAAGCTGTGGAGTGGCCCAAGGTAATGTGGTACTTATGACAAAAATTGATCATTCTCTTGGATTTAAAAGCAACAGCATTGTCTGTAATAATCTTCTCCGGAAAACCAAATCTAGACAAGATGTTGGTTTCTAAGAATTGCATGATTACTGAGTCATTTGCTTGCCTACAAGGGATGGCCTCTATCCACTTGGTAAAGTAGTCTGTTGCAGTCAAAATCCATTTATGCTGGCCAGAAGATGAAGGGTGGATCTCCCCAATGAAGTCTAAACCCCATTGTTGAAATGGTCTTTCAGTTGAAATGGGTTTGAGGGGCAGGGGCAGCAACTTTTTCTTGCCTTCAAAGATTTGGCATTTGTGGCAAGAAGTTACATATTTCTTTGCATCAGCGAAGAGGGCGGGCTAATAAAAACCGGCTCTTAGGATTTTATCAGCTGTTGATTTCTAATACAAATGTCCACCACAATCTCCTGCATGAAATTCCTTGAGTACTTTGTCAGTTTCATCCAGTGTTAGGCAATTAAGCAAAATACCTTCATGGTTTTTCCAAAACAACACATTATCTATAATACAAAACTTTGAAGCTTTCATTTTCAAGAATCTCTTTTTAGTCTTGTATAACCCTGGAGGAGCTTGTAGGTTTAACAATACAAAATATATATCAGCATACCAAGGTGATTGTAAAAAGGCTTGATTGATCTGTGGAGTCGCCATCTCCTGTTCATTATCCAGTTCATTGATGTCAAGGGCTTGAAAATTGGTTTCAGTCATCAGTTTGGCTAATCCTTGTCCTTTTATCAGTTTTGTTGGCTTAATTTCAATGTCATATTCTAAGATGTTAGCTATCCATTTTCCCCTCATTCCCTCAATTCCTTCTTGAGTTAGAATGTCTTTGACCACGATATTTGGGACATAAGGTATCACATGAGAATACAAGATATAAACTCTGAAATCCTTGATGGCTTTTACAAGGGCATAAGCTTGTTTTTCCATGATCTGATATTTTAAAGGTGTATCTCTGAGTGCTTTGCTGAAAAAAGCAATGGGTTTCTCACATCCTTGGTCATCCTTTTGCAATAGGACAACAACAATAGTATGCTTAGATGCAAAGGAAAAGATTATGAAGTGTCTATCAAACTTGGAGCTTGTGAGGACTGGTGTTTTTGTTAAAGCTATTTTGATATCCTCAAAGGCTTGTTTAGCTTCTATTGTCCATTTGACTTTGGAATCTTTCTTCAACATGTTATTCAACAATCTTATTAGTTCAACCAAGTTGGGTATGAATCTTCTTAGGAAATTGATCTTTCCTAAAAAATCTTGTAGTTCTTTGATGTTCCTTGGGTGAGGCACTTGGAGAATAGCTTGTATTCTGTCCGGGTCAATTCTAATGCCATCTTTTGAGATTATGTGACCTAGGAGTTTTCCTTCTTCTAGGCCAAACAGTGATTTCTTTGGGTTCAATGATATGCCATATTTTCTGCAAATTAGGAACACTTGTCTCAAATGCTCTAAATGTTCTTGATCTAATTTTGAAAAAGCAGTGAGATCATCGAGATATATGACTAAGAAATCATGGATCTCTTTTGCAAAGGCTATGTCCATTGCTCGTTGAAATGTAGCCCCTGCATTTTTAAGTCCGAAAGGCATTTTTACATATTTAAAGGTTCTCGAAGGTGTGGTAAAGGCAATTTTATCTTGATCATCCGGGTGAACTAAGATCTGATTAAATCTTGAGAATCCATCTAACAGTGAAATCCTAGCAGCTCCCACTACCCTTTGTAGGATGTGATCCATTTTTGGTAAGGGGTAGTGGTCTTTGAGAGACACCTTATTCAGATTTCTTAAGTCAACACACAGTCTTATCTCTCCTGTTTTCTTCCTAGTGGGCACTAGATTTGAAATCCATTCTGAAAATCTAATAGGAGCGATTATTCCAGCTTCGTACATTCTTTTAACTTCTTTTTCAATAAGGGAGAGGAGGACAGGATTCACCCTTCTAAGCTTTTGTTTAAAAGGTTTTTGATTTTCTTTCAAGGGTATTGTATGTTGGATGACAAAAGTATCATAGGACTTGAGGTCCTCATAACTCCAAGCAAAGACATTTTGAAATTCTTTTAATAGCTCAATGTATTTCAGCTTTTGGTTAGGAGGCAATGTTTTGGACAGTTTTATCATTTTGGGATTTTTTGTGGTTCCAATATTGCAGTCCTCAATTACTGCGTTCAATGGTTGCATTTTTGGCTTTCTTGGAATATCATTTGAGTCAAAAATATCCTCCAAAGGAGTTAGGCCTGTGGGCAGAAAATTATCCTTCAGTTCAATTACTTCAGATTCTCCCTCAGCCATTTGATCAAGGTCCATTTGCTTCAGCTCTTGTAAATTTTTGCTGGTAAAAATTGTTGGATGCAAAATGTGATTTGCTGTTTCAGCTGATATTTTTTCCTCAATTTTGTCTACTTGCTGTTCTTCACAAATGATGCTTGTATCTATGTTTGTGCTTGAAAATTCCTCCCTTAAAGTCAAGAAATTATTGATTTGTGTATCATTTTCAAACACCTGCCAATTTTTAACATTGTCTGGAATAGAGGGCCTGTGTTTAATTTCAGCAGTGAAGTGGTGATTAGGCTCAAATGGCAGCTTGCAAGTGCTGGCAAAAGTTGCCAAACTGTGAGCATGTAAATTGTGGTTTTTAGGGATTTTGGTTAGCTGAGATTCTAAGAAGTTGTTGAGTATTTCAATTGCTACCCCTCTATAAGATCTCAGCTTGAGATCATTTGTAACAAAGTTTCCCTTCATCTGTTGGATAATCAAATCTGAGTCCCCTAGAATTGAAATCTTAGTTGCCCCTAGACTTTTAATCAGTTTGAGACCTAGTAAAAGGGATTCATATTCGGCCATATTGTTTGTGCATCTGAAATTTAGCCTATATGCATGTCCTTGGGCATGGTCATTTTGCATATTGTGTATCCAAATCCCTGCCCCTGCTCCTAACTTATTTGCTGACCCATCAAACTCTAGGTACCATAAGATTTCTTGATTGTAACTAGCCTTAGGAGTTGTGGAAAGTGTTTTAATAGGCAGATTTGGATTTTGTGAGTCATATGGTATGTCTTGTTTGTTTGTGGCATCAATTATTTCAATAATTCTTTGATCTTGGGCAGTAGATTCTTCATTTATGTCTTTTGCTTGTGATAATTCTAGCAGTTTGTCATCAGTTTTGGGACACATTTCAGCATTGTATAAGATAAACGAATCCATATCAGAATGCAGGGAATAAATGGGGAAGTTTTGGGGTTTCTCTTGACTGCTGACCACATACTTCATCAATGTTTCCCGGTACAATCTCTTTGGCTGGACAAAGACTGAGATGGTGGCATAAGACATGTCTAGCTGCAAAGATCCCTAGGGTTTTGCACCCCAAGATCTGGACAAAAGCATTCCATACTTTGGTGGGATATCAGCTACCACCACATCCATTAAAATTGTTTTGGCTCGATATTGTACTAGAGACACGCACAAATCTTTGATTAGGCCTAGACACCTGACCTGGCTAGAATCGAATGAAAACAAGTCTTTGTAGGGCCTTGTGATGTCTAGATCTAGCGTTTCCATCACAGACTTAGGCATTAGATTGTGGGAATCTCCTGAATCAAACATTGCGTTATGCAGCACTTTGTCATGAATATTTAAGCTTACATAGAATGGAGGGACTCCTCCATCTATTGCTTTACCATTTACCTCAGGACCAAAAATTAGCTCTGGTTGGTCATCTAAAACATTGACTGCATCTCTATTCTCTGATATTTGAAGTGACCTATTGATTTGTTCCCTATAAACCTCATGTTTAGCCAATTCGGACAGTGGAATTGTTATTTTTAACTTGCCTATTTTTGTTTCTAGGTTGAAGGGTTTTTCCACTTATTTTTGTGTTGTGGAAAGCAAGCTTTTCCTTTTCTGCTGTGTTTTTAGTGACCTTTCCTTCATCATGAGTGCTGCTCTGAACTAAATCTATTTTGAAATTATTTTTAGGAGGACAGTTTAGATTTTCTTTTGAGGCAAAGGAGGTGGATGGCTGACTTTTTGAGGGTTGTAAATCTGATATGTCCTCAACAGTGGTTTCCTTCGGGTCGAGGTTTGTTTTAGTTAGGAGTTCTGTCGGGGAAGTTTTGTCCTTTGCTTTCTTAGGTTGCTTGGTATCTTTTAGCTTTCTAGGTTTAGGCACATCTATCATTCTGCTCCTTAATTTGTATTGTTTATGAACCTCATAGACAGCTGCATCATACCCTTCCCTGAAATCAAATAATTCTCCGGATTTGGTTTGAAATTGGTTGAAATTATGAGCTTCTTGGTCATCTTGGGTTAGAAAGATTTGTTGTTCATTGTTCAAACCCATTAGAGTATCCTCTGTTGGCTCACTAGAGGTTGAGGCTTCGGCATAGTTCTCTTGAAATGGAGGTCTGATATTCTGATCAGGGCCAGCTTTCCCGGTGTTAGGATTTTGATTTTTTCTAAAGTTTGGATTCCTAGTGGTGTTACTTGGTTGACCATCCCAAGAAGATTTCCTTTCAATGGTTTCCACTCTATCACCCAATCTGTCCATACCTTTGATGATTGCATCTAGTTTTTGCTCAAATGCAGAAGGCTCTTCTTTGAAAGTTGTTCTCCTTTCAGTTCTAGCCCGATTTCTCTTAGATATCAAGTTGGCCTCTACACTAACTGCTATGCTTTGCATGTCTTCTAGGCTAGGAGGAGCTCTTTCCCTTAGTTGATATGCCATGTCAGAATCAAATCCATCAGGGAATTTGATCAAGGCTAAGCCAGGTGGAGGTCTAAGGTTTTGAGGGATAGCATTGTACACATTCTTGAATCTAGCACAATAGTCTTGGACAGTTTCTTGTGGCCCCCTTTTTAAATTGTCATACTCTGATAGGATATGCAATGGGTCCTTCTTCTTTTCCCATCTGTTCAAAAAGGTTTGGTACAGGGCATCCAGATCAGCAATTGTGTTTGCACCAAGTGCCCTAAACCAGGTCCTTACCTCACCGGTTAAGCTTTGAACAAAAATTTTCATTCTGACATCGTTGTCATCGATTTCATAGTTCTCAAAGTAGTCCATCATTTTCTTAGTGTGTTGCTGGGCTGTATAGGAGCTAGTACCATCAAAATATGTAATTTTGCTCTGATAATCTGGAGGCATAGCCCCTGGATTTGCAGGTAACTGTAGAGGAGCATAACGGTTTGCCATATTTACAGGGATAAATGGGACAACAGGAAGAAATAAGACAGCTGGAACAGCAGGGACAGCAGTGGAAATATGTGCAGTGGATGGGGGTGTGGAGAGGATGCTTTGAGGTGTGGATGAAGAACTCGGAGAGGCTATAGTATTGACAGAAAGGACTGTTGCTCTCATAGGAGTAAGCTCAGATCTTGTAAGGTTTTGCTGAAGTATATCAAGGTCTAAATCAACAGAATTTTCTAGACTTTCTTGTCTTCTGAGGCTCTTAGAGATCAAGTTAGGATTTTCAAAAACAGCTGGAGGATATGGATCGAGATTTGATCTAGTGTAACGGACTTTCTTCTTTGGAGCCAGCTTCTAAATTTGTTTTTGGTACTTTCTGGAAATGTTTAAAGATCACAGTTTTTGACAATATTCTGAAGGAAGCTCGTTTGAAATATAGGAGGCTTTGGGCTTTCCTTTGAATATGTTAAAACAAGGAAACTGATCAAATCTTTGGGACAATTGTTTAAAGCCTAAAACTAGACTGGAGATTGACTGAAGCAGCGTTTATTTACTCCTGTAAATGCACAGCAAAAACAATTTCAAAGGCTACCTGGCTAACTTCAGGCTCCATCTGTAGCTTTAGAAAATAGACAGCAGTAACAAATAGTCATTCAGGTCCCCAGTGGAGTCGCCAATGATGTTATCACTCAGGTTGTTTCCCAGGAAAGCTCTAAGGGGGGAATACGGCTGAGGTAACCACTAACCAGTCTTTTAGCTGCAGATTCTAGCCAATCTGCAACCAGAGAGGGCTCTCTCTTTATAATTTAGCTTTGTTTTGAGGTATTTTAGGCTAGTTATGATGCACAGGGTTTTGTTTAAGTTTTTTGGATGGTGATCTTAAACAGAGCTGGGATGCAAGTCTAAAATAGTTTATTCCATTGGGCAAATGGAGTTTATGAGGATGAACTGTTGAATGTATTTTCTTTAATAAAGGGCAATACTATAGAGCGAGATAATCGATCTTGGAACAATTTTAAAATCTGGAAATTGATGGAATGTAAGCCAGTGGATGAAGGGCAGTTAAGAATCCTTCATCATGTTGGCAGAGGGAAAGTGCATGAATATTATCAAGGAGCGGTAAAGAATTCCTTGGCAATATTCAAAGTGAAAGAATCAGTGGAAACAAGAGCAGCTAAGAATTCCTGTTTATGGCTAATTCTGAAGAAAACATAATTAACAACAGAGATTGAACACAGAGTGTATTTAAACAAATTCTGGGCTATTCTTTTTCTCTGTTACTAAGATTATGAAACATATATGAAATTTGCAAATACAGAAAACACAAAACACGGTTTAGAACAACTTATTGATCCATAGAAAGACACAGGAATTCTGTAGCAGGTCCCAGAACATCAAATCTACATTCAGACGGTCCAGCAGGAGTGAACTTCAACAACTTTTGTATTAAAAAGTCTCAGAGTTACAACGCAGTCCAGAGAAGAAATCACCAACCCCGAATACATCTCATGGGGAGGTATTTATATAAAAAGGAGATACAAAATATCGTGTAGATAAGCTATTAAGCAATAACTTCCTCCACCTACTCTTCAGAAGAAGTAAATGAGAGAAATGAATGCAGCAGTAAATGTTGGTGTGCTGGCTGTTTAGTTTGTCAGATATATTTGACTTTTTGAACTGAGTGAGTCGGCTGATAGTTGTGTCTTTACTCTGCGTTCCCGCGTTGCTGTCCCGGCCTTTTATCTGTGCGTGGTCTTGCATTAATGAGCTACAGTCCCAACCTGATTTCCTCCTTCTACTGTTTTCATTTTCTGACAGGTGGCCTGTGCATTTGAATTTGCTGATATGCAGATGATCAAAAAAGAAAAAGGACAAAAATTACCTCGGTAAAACCTCCAACATCTTCTGCCACCATTGGTCTGTAGGCAACTGATGTCTTTGTATTTTTATTAGTGTTTCATCAGCTTCAGTATACCTATAGAAGTTGGGCTGGACATCAAAAAGATGATTTATTTCATGTTCAACATAGAACAGATTTTCCAATTTGTCATATAAGCTCTGTCCAATGGGAGGTCCCACGCCTTCTGAAGTGCTTGATGATGCAGTGATCTGGTTGGAAACATATGTATTCACCCTCTGAGCATACTGTTCATGTGTCGATAGCCTCTGATTGCTGGTTAACAAACTCGGTAGACCCCTTTGCTACAAGGCTGTAAACTTTTCTGTAAAAGCATTTATTTCTGCCTGCATTTCTTGACATTTTCTTTCCAGATTTTGAACAAAATTCCTCAGGGTTAGCACCTTTTTAACTATCAAAATGGTACTTGTTCTATCTCTGATATCTAGAGCTGCTAGTTGTTCTTTGGTATGAGTATTCAAAAAGTGAATAAGTCTATTGGCCTGCTCAGGCATGTTTCCCAATGATGCCCTGGCCTTTTGAATCTCTACTCGAGCTATTTCTATCAATTCTATTTGTTCATGGATCGTCTGAATTGATTGCCATTGGTCAGTGATAGACTGGCCAATTTTGGTCCACAAAATTGTTTTAATGTCTGCTAGAGGTTTATGAAGAGTGAGATCCTTTTCCAAGGATTTCACCTTATTCTCCAAGGCCTTTATCTCTCTGGTCTTCTCTGCCACTGTTATCTTGGATTTGTCATGGCTTACCTCTAGCTTGGCCAACTTTTCTTTGGCCTCTTTCAGCTCTGACATTTGGACTTCTAGCTCTTTTACTGCTTTCATCATTTCTTCCATGCTCATGCTAGAGCCTGGTGCTGTTATTGCTGCTGCTGCTGAAGCATTTGTGGTTGATGTGCCTGCTGTTGATGCTGGGACGATAGGAGGGATTTCTGCTGCAACTGTGGGAGGGGCAGTGGTGACTGTTGGAGCTGTTTCAGGTGGCTGGGAGGTCGACTCTCCCTGCTTGGCTTGCAATTCTTTCTCCAATTCTTGCTCCATTTCAATTAGCCTTTGATTCATCTTCATCAGCAAATCCATCATGTCTTCACCTGCCTTTTCTTGTGCAAGTTCTGTAGTTTGTGGGTGCATGGTTACAGGCAGCCTCAATTGCTTTCTAAGTGCAACAATATCTTCTTCCTTTTTCTTTATGAGGGCTTTGATGCCCTTGGCATCCTTAGGATCATGCCCTAGCTCCATAATAATTTCCTCCAAGGTCTTTATTCTGTTGTCTTTAGCCAAGGAAGATATTTTTTCCAAATCCAATTGGGCAGATGTATTGCTTAATGACTCCTTCAATTGGTGGGCCAGCATTGCCTTGTCTGCCAATGTAGCATAGACCATTTCGCCTGTTTGCTTGTGCAGCTCAATTTGGTCCATTGGGTGTATGTCTTTGGCGAGGACCTCTAGATTTGTTCTTATGTAGTCCGCAGCTGTCTGTGGTTGCCGGATTTTAGGCTTGAAATGACTTAAGATCATTTTTTCCTCCTTAATGTCATATGCTGCCATTAGTCTTTGTTGTTTGGAGGGCGTTGTTTTGAGAAATTGATCATAAAGCTGTATCCTCAATAACTCATTTTGGGCTTTGATTTCCATGAATGTTCCTTTAATACCAGATTGTTGTTCACTTTGCCGCCTTGAGGAAGAAACTTCCATACCATGTTGCCTCTCCATTTCTTGCCTATGAGAGTTGGTGGATGTCTGTTGGCTGGTTGCCCTCTCCCTCCTTGGACTCCCTGTGATTTCTTCACTAATTTCCTCCTCAGGTTGAGGATCTACTCTTTGCCTTTTGGCCTCTGGCTGCTCTGTTGACCCACTTGCAGGTGTGGTTTCTTCTCTGTCCCGTTTCTTGCTTCTTTCCTCATTGAGAGGAGTCTGTAATGCTGGTACCTGTGGTGCCTCTGTCTGTAGTGAAGGGGCTTGCCCCTGACCCTGTTCCTTTGAGGTAGTTGGCTGGTCTGTCATTGTTTCTTGCTCTGTATCTACTACCTCCTTGCCCTTTGCTGTCCCTGCTGCTGGTGTAGTCCCTTCTTGGGCAGCTTGTGAAGCTGCAGCAGTTGATGTGCCTTCTCCAATTTGCTGTGGCTGTTTGAATGACACCTGCCCAAAAGAATCTAAGTCAAGGGTTTTTTCCAGATTTTTCATAGTTTGCTCCATTTTCTCTTCCTCAGTGAACTGTTCAATTAGTGTGCCTTCTACCCATTCATCTTGGTTGGAAAATTGTTCTATTTCTGGGATTTTGCAATGTTCATAGGCTGACAGCCTATATTTTATTTTTCTTGCATTGATAAAGCCATTTGGGTCATAGGGTACCCACCAAAAGCTCCTTTTTAATCTGAGTTTTTCACCCAATATCTGATCAGCATCTTGCCATCCTTCTTTTTTGTTCATGACATAGGGGCCTAGTTGGTCTCTCAATTTCAACTGAGCCTTCTTCTTGGTGCTATGGAAATGAGTCAAATCTGAATTGATAAATTGCCTGTAATATTCCAAGGCAAACAGTCTCATTGGCACATATCTTGGCAGCCTGTAGGGGCACAGCTCACAGCCATATATCCTGATGACAGTGTGATTCTGGTAGAAGTACCAGTCACCTATTTTGTAGTTTTTGGAGAGCTGCAATATTTTTTGCATATCATAAGACAGTCTAGGAGGAGGAGTTCTCTTTAGGAGAGAAGAGACTGGATAGACAAACATGTCAATGAACTCACAGTAAGAGTAGGGAGAGTTGTGGACTTCATGAAAGACTGAGGTCCAAAAAATCACAGACCTCTTTTCTCCTTTAGAGTCCAATTTTTTGATGGGAAATTGGAAACAGTCTGACTGATAATACAGGAACAGATGATAGATGTAGGATGAATACTTGAAGACTCCCTCCCTATCTAGATTCAAGAGTTGGTCATGTATCTTGTTGGCAATGAATTTGGCATAATTGTATTTGACAGCAGGGGGCTGCCCTGGGGTAAATGTGGACAGTAAGACCAATATAGTTTCATCAATATGTTCACTTGTCTTGAAACCCAGAACATAAGATATCATATCAACAAGTAATTTACCCACTTCATTGAAACATGCATACTGAAAAGGAGGTGGCTCTGTAGGCTGGCGATTTGCTCTCATAAATACTTGGGAAATTCGGGTTATCTCTGAGCTGGAGAGTTTGGGACCTTCATCAAGCAAGAACTTCATAGAAAGAGGAAACAGAAGCTGAGTTGGTTTGAAGTTTAGCATTTGATTTATGGAGTTAGGAGTTATATGAAAGAGGATGGTCCCAGATGGAGTTTTGACTGCCCTTTGGGTTGGTTCATAGTTTTCACAGCAGAGGTGAATTATCTCAGGGAAGACATTGACAGAGGGGAGGAAGTATATGGGTAGATTTGACTCCCATATCCCATATAAATCATTTTTATTTAGATAACTGTTCCTGAGTTCACAGAATGTCTGCAGATGGTTTCTGTCACCAACCAAGTCTTGGATTAGATAATCTCGATCAGCCAAAGGTAGTGATTCCAATTCCTTGTGGGGTGCATTGAGGGGAGTGACATTTAAGGCTACTGGAGCATCCATAGCTTAATTTTGTTGCTTTTGAAATTGGAATTTTTGGGTCTGTGTAAGTGAAATAGGCAAAATATTAGCTCTGTGGATTTTTTTCCGGGAAACACAGACCGAATTCGATCTCAGAATTAATTCACTGGATACAGATTGCAGAAAAACGTAGTTCACAGAGTTTTTCCAGTAGCAAAACAGACAAACAGTTCAGGGCTTTTTCATTTAGCAAATGCAGATTTAATGTGACCTCGGGTCTGACTCAGTGGGCGAATTTTTACAGAGGGAGATGGGGTTTGACGGATTTTTTGGTAAAAATTGGGCAAAACAGTGGTTACAGTGTGTATTTTTGAAGACAGCACAGCATTTTTCTTCAAATTTGGGTTCTTCGGGAGATTTTTTAGAGAAAACCAAAGAAAAACAGGTTTGGGAGCAAAATTTATATAAATACCTATTTTAATGGTGAAATGAGCGATTAGCAGGTGGCGAGTCGAGCTGATGGGTCGAGCTATGGAGAAAATTGGATGGGTGGTGGACCGTGTTATTAAAATGCTACCTCGAACGTAAAAGGGCATGCAGAGGATGCGCAGAGGAGACAACACAAATGAGCGAAAATGACGCTTTTGTGCCGTTTTAACAAAAAAATTGATGTTGGCAGGCTTTGGCGCGTCTTTGTTGGATGACGTCAGCATGACATAATTTAGTCATGTAGCGGCGTACGGAGGATGACATGTCAGATGACGTGGCAGATGACGTGGTGGGTGACACGGAGGTGAGGTGGTGATGTCAGTAGGTGACCTGGCGCTGATACGGAGTGGTGGCGGGAAACATGGCTGTGACGTCAGCTGATGATGTGGGCATGACGTCAACGGGGAGGCAGTGGGGCAGTAAGCGGTATTCCCCACACTGCCATTGGGCCATGGTGGTTTTGGCGGGGGGCCTCCGATCACCCCGGGAAGCCGACGTGTGTCTCGGGTACGGCAGAGATACTTCCCATCCCCCAGACGCTAACGTTCGGCACATGGGGGGTTCCGATATCGCCGACAGCCGTTAGATCTGTGACGCTAGATTTGACGGTCGACGGGTGATGTAGATGGCGGAGGTTTATAATACGGGACACGCGTTAATAATTTAACATTTTATAATGTTTTTTGCGGGGTCTGTAATGTATTTAACTTTGGACTTTGGCGGAATGGTTATTCATTTAACCAAATGTTAAATGAAACCCGATTTTCACATGCGTGCAAGGGGTATTTATATGGTTTATGTGGGAGGCTTAGGTGTGGTTGTTTATTTAACCGAGTGTTAAATAAACCCTGATGATATTTGAACGCGGAGGGTTATTATAAGGTTTCTGGTTTGTCGTGTAGCGGGGTACGGAGGATGACGTGTCGGATGACGTGGCGGCTGACGTGGTGGGTGACACAGAGGTGAGGTGGTGATGTCAGCAGGTGACCTGGCACTGATACAGAGTGGTGGCGGGCAACGTGGCTGCGACGTCAGCTGATGACCTGGGCATGACGTCAACGGGGAGGCAGTGGGGCAGTAAGCGGTATTCCCCGCGCCACCATTGGGCCATGGTGGTTTTGGAGGGGGGCTCCGATCACGCTGGGAAGCCGACTCGTGTCTCGGCTATGGCAGAGATACCGCCCATCCCCCGGACGCTAACTTTCGGCACATGGGGGGTTCCGATATCGCCGACAGCCTTTAGATCTGTGGCGCTGGATCCGACGGTTGACGGGTGATGTAGATGGCGGAGGTTTATAATACCAGACCCGCGTTAATATTTTAACATTTTATAATGTTTTTTGTGGGGTCTGTAATGTATTTAACTTTGGACTTTGGCGGAATGGTTATTCATTTAACCAAATGTTAAATGAAAACCAATTTTCACATGCGCGCAAGGGGTATTTATATGGTTTATGTGGGAGGCTTAGGTGCGGTTGTTTATTTAACTGAGTGTTAAATAAACCCCAATGATATTTGAACGCGGAGGGTTATTATAAGGTTTTTGGTAAACCTTTTAATTCCCGAAACTTTGCTATATGGCTATAGTTGCCAGGGGTAGGGATATTATATATATATTTTTTTTGGTTTTTTTTTTTTTATATAGTTTTTATAAAATAGGGGTAGGAAAATGATAAAGGAGCTATACAATAAGTTAACATGTTAATTATGATTTTATGGATAGATAACGCTAAGTTTATAAGGTAATAACTTAGGCTTTTAGGGAAACGGAAGGAAAATGGAATGATTATTTTTACACAAGAAATGTGGCTTGTTTTGACTAAGTAAACACAGAGTTCCACTTAGTATTTCTCATAAAATGAAGTGAAGTAGGACCACTGGGCAGATCCCAATGTCCTTGAGGGGATGTTAGTAAACGATTTTTTGGGGGAATGAGAGGGGGAATTAGTCATGCTTCCACTGTTTTGCAGTTACTTTTCCATGGTACCTGTGACATCCATGAGATAAGTCTTTCTTGACAAGACAAAAATAATCACAAGCTTGTTTCTGCAACCTCAAAAACTGCCTACCCAGCCTAACACACCTAACATTTTTTCTTCACTTTGGCAGGGTGCATTTGAACTAGCAAACCCTTTCTCTCTTGTTTTTCTTTTGACTGCCCTCATATCTAAGTCTATCCTTATTTCTTCTATGGGCCCAGATTAAGCAGTTGGGCTCCTTTGTTTCTCTACCTATTTACTCATCTGCCAAGCTTGAACTATTTGGACAGACCTTTATTCTCTATTCTAAAGACAAGTAAATTCAAACATGATCTAGCCAGGATTGAACTGTCTGGCTATTCATCAACTGTGGCAAGAGTCAACCACCTGCACACAATGAGATTCTTCAAAAATGGAACAGTAGTGGCATTTGAACTAGCACACTTTCCTGGTATTTTGGTTTGGGGTTCATTTTCTTTCTTTCTTGACTAATTGATTCTTCTTGCCCTTTGATTTTTCTTTTAGGGCATACCCTCTTTTCATTTTTTAATTTTCTTCATTTGTTTACAAAATATGGAATCTTTGCAGCATGGAAAGGATGAACATATTTGGCTTTTCTACAGTCAATCATGAAAAATGAAACCTATTGATATAGGAACCTAACAGTGGCTCCACTTGGGGATGGCTTTTTCTGGTGAAAAGTCAAGAACAGCAGGTCAGAGGGCCTTATATTCAATTCTTGCTGTATTCTGAAATTTCTCCTTTGCTGTACACAAAATGGTGTCTCTGCAAAATTTAGTTGTTTCTCATGAATTCATTCACACAGTTGCAGCTCTGTTTAGGATACTTTGTCTGAATATTTTTCATCATTTTCACAGCTCCCAAGTCCGTTTTTCAACTTCTTCTGATAAACTTAAAGTGCAATACCATTAGGTGGCACAATTCCTTGTCTTTCCCTCAAAATTTGCTGCATCTTATTCCCTATCATATTGCTGTAATAAACTGCAGAAAGTAAAGACTATTATGTACAAACTAAAGTGCTAATTTCTTCAACAAACCGGATCAAAAAAAAATTTCAACATTCGACCATTTACTGGCCCATCATCTACCTCTGTACCATCCAAGCTTTTCAAAAAATAGGTGTTGTTTCCTTGTACAGCTTGAATAACAAAAGGTCCTTTCCATAGAAAATCAAATTTGCCATGTTTTCCTTTGTCTTCCCTTCTGGAATCCCACTTTAAAACTTTATCCCCAATGAAGAAATCCTCTGCTTTGGTTCTTTTATCAAATATCTTTTTAAGTTTTTCTTGTAAAACCTGAGATCTTTGATATACCTCCTCTCTTGTCTGTTGCAAATGAATAGTTTGGTTGATCCTTCTCTGAATATCATTAGGTTCTGCCTGTATTTCTTGCAGCAATTTTATCACTGGGATTCCCAAAGATGAAGGGAATCTTGCCTTCATGCCATAAACCAATTCATATGGGCTTGTTCCAATGGATCTTTTGGTGGTCAATCTGTCTGCCCATAGTGCATTTACAAGTTTTTTATGCCAATTCTTTTTATTCTCCTCCAAGACTTTCTTAATGATGTTGATCAGGCTTTTGTTGGAGGATTCGGCTAGACCATTACCTTGAGGGTAATAAGCTGTGGAGTGGCCCAAGGTAATGTGGTACTTATGACAAAAATTGATCATTCTCTTGGATTTAAAAGCAGCAACATTGTCTGTAATAATCTTCTCCGGGCAACCAAATCTAGACAAGATGTTGGTTTCTAAGAATTGCATGATTACTAAGTCATTGGCTTGCCTACAAGGGATGGCCTCTATCCACTTGGTAAAGTAGTCTGTTGCAGTCAAAATCCATTTATGCTGGCCAGAAGATGAAGGGTGGATTTCCCCAATGAAGTCTAAACCCCATTGTTGAAATGGTCTTTCAGTTGAAATGGGTTTGAGGGGCAGGGGCAGCAGCTTTTTCTTGCCTTCAAAGATTTGGCATTTGTGGCAAGAAGTTACATATTTCTTTGCATCAGCGAAGAGGGTGGGCCAATAAAAACCGGCTCTTAGGATTTTATCAGCTGTTGATTTCCAATACAAATGTCCACCACACTCCCCTGCATGAAATTCCTTGAGTACTTTGTCAGTTTCATCCAGTGTTAGGCAATTAAGTAAAATACCTTCATGGTTTTTCCAAAACAACACATTATCTATAATACAAAACTTTGAAGCTTTCATTTTCAAGAATCTCTTTTTAGTCTTGTATAACCCTGGAGGAGCTTGCAGGTTTAACAATACAAAACATATATTAGCATACCAAGGTGATTGTAAAAAGGCTTGATTGATATGTGAAGTCGCCATCTCCTGTTCGTTATCCAGTTCATTGATGTCAAGGGCTTGAAAATTGGTTTCAGTCATCAGTTTGGCTAATCCTTGTCCTTTTATCAGTTTTGTTGGCTTAATTTCAATGTCATATTCTAAGATGTTAGCTATCCATTTGCCCCTCTTTCCCTCAATTCCTTCTTGAGTTAGAATGTCTTTGACCACGGTATTTGGGACATAAGGTATCACATGAGAATACAAGATATAAATTCTGAAATCCTTGATGGCTTTTACAAGGGCATAAGCTTGTTTTTCCATGATCTGATATTTTAAAGGTGTATCTCTGAGTGCTTTGCTGAAAAAAGCAATGGGTTTCTCACATCCTTGGTCATCCTTTTGCAATAGGACAACAGCAATAGTATGCACAAATGCAAAAGAAAAGATTATGAAGTGTCTATCAAACTTGGAGCTTGTGAGGATTGGTGTTTTTGTTAAAGCTATTTTGATATCCTCAAAGGCTTGTTTAGCTTCTATTATCCATTTGACTTTGGAATCTTTTTTCAGCATGTTATTCAACAATCTTATTAGTTCGGCCAAGTTGGGTATGAATCTTCTTAGGAAATTGATCTTTCCTAAAAAAGCTTGTAGTTCTTTGATGTTCCTTGGGTGAGGCACTTGGAGAATAGCTTGTATTCTTTCCGGGTCAATTCTAATGCCATCTTTTGAGATTATGTGACCTAGGAGTTTGCCTTCTTCTAGGCCAAACAGTGATTTCTTTGGGTTCAATGATATGCCATATTTTCTGCAAATTAGGAACACTTGTCTCAAATGCTCTAAATGTTCTTGATCTGATTTTGAAAAAGCAGTGAGATCATCGAGATATATGACTAAGAAATCATGGATCTCTTTTGCAAATGCTATGTCCATTGCTCGTTGAAATGTAGCTCCTGCATTTTTAAGTCCGAAAGGCATTTTTACATATTTAAAGGTTCTCGAAGGTGTGGTAAAAGCAGTTTTATCTTGATCATCCGGGTGAACTAAGATCTGATTAAATCTTGAGAATCCATCTAACAGTGAAATCCTAGCAGCTCCCACTACCCTTTGTAGGATGTGATCCAATTTTGGTAAGGGGTAGTGGTCTTTGAGAGACACCTTATTCAGATTTCTTAAGTCAACACACAGTCTTATCTCTCCCGTTTTCTTCCTAGTGGGCACTAGATTTGAAATCCATTCTGAAAATCTAATTGGATCGATTATTCTAGCTTCGTACATTCTTTTAACTTCTTTTTCAATAAGGGGGAGGAGGACAGGATTCACCCTTCTAAGTTTTTGTTTAAAAGGTTTTTGATTTTCTTTCAAGGGTATTGTATGTTGGATGACAGAAGTATCATAGGACTTGAGGTCCTCATAACTCCAAGCAAAGACATCTTGAAATTCTTTAAACAGCTCAATGTATTTCAGCTTTTGGTTAGGAGGCAATGTTTTGGACAGTTTTATCATTTTGGGATTTTCTGTGGTTCCAATATTGCAGTCCTCAATTACTGCGTTCAATGGTTGCATTTTTGGCTTTCTTGGAATATCATTTGAGTCAAAAATATCCTCCAAAGGAGTTAGGCCTGTAGGCAGAAAATTATCCTTCAGTTCAATTACTTCAGATTCTCCCTCAGCCATTTGATCAAGGTCCATTTGCTTCAGCTCTTGTAAATTGTTGCTGGTAAAAATTGTTGGATGCAAAATGTGATTTGCTGTTTCAGGTGATATTTTTTCCTCAATTTTGTCTACTTGCTGTTCTTCACAAATGATGCTTGTATCTATGTTTGTGTTTGAAAATTCCTCCCTTAAAGTCAAGAAATTATTGATTTGTGTATCATTTTCAAATACCTGCCAATTTTTAACATTGTCTGGAATAGAGGGCCTGTGTTTAATTTCAGCAGTGAAGTGGTGATTAGGCTCAAATAGCAGCTTGCAAGTGCTGGCAAAAGTTGCCAAACTGTGAGCATGTAAATTGTGGTTTCTAGGGATTTTGGTTAGCTGAGATTCTAAGAAGGTGTTGAGTATTTCAATTGCTGCCCCTCTATAAGATCTCAGCCTGAGATCATTTGTAACAAAGTTTCCTTTCATCTATTGGATAATCAAATCTGAGTCCCCTAGAATTGAAATCTTAGCTGCCCATAGACTTTTAATCAGTTTGAGACCTAGTAAAAGGGATTCATATTCGGCCATATTGTTTGTGCATCTGAAATTTAGCCTATATGCATGTCCTTGGGCATGGTCATTTTGCATATTGTGTATCCAAATCCCTGCCCCTGCTCCTAACTTATTTACTGACCCATCAAACTCTAGGTACCATAAGATTTCTTGATTGTAACTAGCCTTAGGAGTTGTGGAAAGTGTTTTAATAGGAAAATTTGGATTTTGTGAGTCATATGGTATGTCTTGTTTGTTTGTGGCATCAGTTATTTCAATAATTCTTTGATCTTGGGCAGTAGATTCTTCATTTATGTCTTTTGCTTGTGATAATTCTAGCAGTTTGTCATCAGTTTTGGGACACATTTCAACATTGTATAAGATAAACGAATCCATATCAGAATGCAGGGAATAAATGGGGAAGTTTTGGGGTTTCTCTTGACTACTGACCACATACTTCATCAATGTTTCCCGGTACAATCTCTTTGGCTAGACAAAGACTGAGATGGTGGCATAAGACATGTCTAGCTGCAAAGATCCCTGGAGTTTTGCACCCCAAGATCTGGACAAAAACATTCCATACTTTGGTGGGATATCAGCTACCACCACATCCATTAAAATTGTTTTGGCTGGATATTGTACTAGAGACACACACAAATCTTTGATTAGGCCTAGACACCTGACCTGGCTAGAATCGAATGAAAACAAGTCTTTGTAGGGCCTTGTGATGTCTAGATTTAGCTTTTCCATCACAGACTTAGGCATTAGATTGTGGGAATCTCCTGAATCAAACATTGCGTTATGCAGCACTTTGTCATGAATATTTAAGCTTACATAGAATAGAGGGACTTCTCCATCTATTGTTTTACCATTTACCTCAGGACCAAAAATTAGCTCTGGTTGGTCATCTAAAACATTGACTGCATCTCTATTCTCTGATATTTGAAGTGACCTATTGATTTGTTCCCTATAAACCTCATGTTTAGCCAATTCGGACAGTGGAATTGCTATTTTTAACTTGCCTATTTCTGTTTCTAGGTTGAAGGGTTTTTCCACTTATTTTTGTGTTGTGGATAGCAAGCTTTTCCTTTTCTATTGTGTTTTTAGTGACCTTTTCTTCATCATGAGTGCTGCTCTGAACTAAATCTATTTTGAAATTATTTTTAGGAGGACAGTTTAGATTTTCTTTTGAGGCAAAGGAGGTGGATGGCTGACTTTTTGAGGGCTGTAAATCTGATATGTCCTCAACAGTGGTTTCCTTCGGGTCGAGGTTTGTTTTAGTTAGGAGTTCTGTTGGGGAAGTTTTGTCCTTTGCTTTCTTAAGTTGCTTGGTATCTTTCAGCTTGCTAGGTTCAGGCACATCTATCGTTCTGCTCCTTAATTTGTATTGTTTATGAACCTCATAGACAGCTGCATCATACCCTTCCCTGAAATCAAATGGTTCTCTGGATTTGGCTTGAAATTGGTTGAAATTATGAGCTTCTTGGTCATCTTGGGTTAGAAAGATTTGTTGTTCATTGTTCAAACCCATTAGGTTGATTTGAGTATCCTCTATTGGCTCACTAGAGGTTGAGGCTTCGGCATAGCTCTCTTGAAATGGAGGTCTGATATTCTGATCAGGGCCAGCTTTACCGGTGTTAGGATTTTGATTTTTTCTAAAGTTTGGATTCCTAGTGGTGTTACTTGGTTTACCATCCCAAGAAGATTATCTTTCAATGGTTTCCACTCTATCACCCAATCTGTCCATACCTTTGATGATTGCATCTAGTTTTTGCTCAAATGCAGAAGGTTCTTCTTTGAAAGTTGTTCTCCTTTCAGTTCTAGCATGATTTCTCTTAGATATCAAGTTGGCCTCTACACTAACTGCTATGCTTTGCATGTCTTCTAGGCTAGGAGGAGCTCTTTCCCTTAGTTGATATGCCATGTCAGAATCAAATCCATCAGGTAATTTGATCAAGGCTAAGCCAGGTGGAGGTCTAAGGTTTTGAGGGATAGCATTGTACACATTGTTGAATCTAGCACAATAGTCTTGGACAGTTTCTTGTGGGCCCCTTTTTAAACTGTCATACTCTGATAGGATATGCAATGGGTCCTTCTTCCTTTCCCATCTGTTCAAAAAGGTTTGGTACAGGGCATCCAGATCAGCAATTGTGTTTGCACCAAGTGCCCTAAACCAGGTCCTTACCTCATCGGTTAAGCTTTGAACAAAAATTTTCATTCTGACATCGTTGTCATCGATTTCATAGTTCTCAAAGTAGTCCATCATTTTCTGGGCTGTATAGGAGCCAGTACCATCAAAATATGTAATTTTTCTCGAATAATCCAGAGGCATAGCCCCTGGATTTGCAGGTAACTGTAGAGGAGCATAACGGTTTGCCATATTTACAGGGATAAATGGGACAACAGGAAGAAATAAGACAGCTGGAACAACAGGGACAACAGTGGAAATATGTGCAGTGGATGGGGGTGTGGAGAGGATGCTTTCAGGTGTGGATGAAGAACTCGAAGAGGCTGTAGTATTGACAGAAAGGACTATTGCTCTCACAGGAGTAAGCTCAGATCTTGTAAGGTTTTGCTGAAGTATATCAAGGTCTAAATCAGCAGAATTTTCTAGACTTTCTTGTCTTCTGAGGCTCTTAGAGATCAAGTTAGGATTTTCAAAAATAGCTGGAGGATCTGGATCAGGATTTGATCTAGTGTAATGGACTTTCTTCTTTGGAGCCAGCTTCTAAATCTGTTTTTGGTATTTTCTGGAAATGTTTAAAGATCACAGTTTTTGACAATATTCTGAAGGAAGCTCTTTTGAAATATAGGAGGCTTTGGGCTTTCCTTTGAATATGTTAAAACAAGGAAACTGATCAAATCTTTGGGACAGCTGTTTAAAGCCTAAAACTAGACTAGAGATTGACTGAAGCAGCGTTTATTTACTCCTGTAAATGCACAGCAAAAACAATTTCAAAGGCTACCTCGCTAACTTCAGGCTCCATCTGTAGCTTTAGAAAATAGACAACAGTAACAAATAGTCATTCAGGTCCCCAGTGGAGTCTCCAATGATGTTATCACTCAGGTTGTTTCCCAGGAAAGCTCTAAGTGGGGAATACGGCTGAGGTAACCACTAACCAGTCTTTTAGCTGCAGATTCTAGCTAATCTGCAACCAAAGAGGGCTCTCTCTTTATAATTTAGCTTTGTTTTGAAGTATTTTAGGCTAGTTATGATGCACAGGATTTTTTTTAAGTTTGTTGGATGATGATCTTAGACAGAGCTGGGATGCAAGTCTAAAACAGTTTATTCCATTGGGCAAATGGAGTTTATGAGGATGAACTGTTGAATGTATTTTCTTTAATAAAGGGCAATACTATAGAGCGAGATAATTGATCTTGGAACAATTTTAAAATCTGGAAATTGATGGAATGTAAGCCAGTGGATGAAAGGCAGTTAAGAATCCTTCATCATGTTGGCAGAGGGAAAGTGCATGAATATTATCAAAGAGTGGTAATGAATTCCTTGGAAATATTCAAAGTGAAAGAATCAGTGGAAATAGGAGCAGCTAAGAATTCCTGTTTATGGCTAATTCTGAAGAAAACATAATTAACAACAGAGATTGAACACATAGTGTATTTAAACAAATTCTGGGCTATTCTTTTTCTCTGTTACTAAGATTATGAAACATATATGAAATTTGCAAATACAGAAAACACAAAACACGGTTTAGAACAACTTATTGATCCATAGAAAGACACATGAATTCTATAGCAGGTCCCAGAACATCAAATCTACATTCAGACGGTCCAGTAGGAGTGAACTTCAACAGCTTTTGTATTAAAAAGTCTCAGAGTTACAGCGCAGTCTAGAGAAGAAATCACCAACCCCGAATACATCTCATGGGGAGGTATTTATATAAAAAGGAGATACAAAATATCGTGTAGATAAGCTATTAAGCAATAACTTCCTCCACCTACTCTTCAGAAGAAGTAAATGAGAGAAATGAATGCAGCAGTAAATGTTGGTGTGCTGGCTGTTTAGTTTGTCAGATATATTTGACTTTTTGAACTGAGTGAGTCAGCTGATAGTTGTGTCTTTACTCTGCGTTCCCGTGTTGCTGTCCCGGCCTTTTATCTGTGCGTGGTCTTGCATTAATGAGCTGCAGTCCCAACCTGATTTCCTCCTTTTGCTGTTTTCATTTTCTGACAGGTGGCCTGTGCATTTGAATTTGCTGATATACAAATGATCAAAAAAGAAAAAGGACAAAAATTACCTCGGTAAAACCTCCAACATCTTCTGCCACCATTGGTCTGTAGGCAACTGATGTCTTTGTATTTTTATTAGTGTTTCATCAGCTTCAATATACCTGTAGAAGTTGGGCTGGACATCAAAAAGATGATTTATTTCATGTTCAACATAGAACAGATTTTCCAATTTGTCATATAAACTCTGTCCAGTGGGAGGTCCTACGCCTTCTTAAGTGCTTGATGATGCAGTGATCTGGTTGGAAACATATGTATTCACCCTATGAGCATATTGTTCATGTGTTAATAGCCTCTGATTGCTAGTTAACAAACTCGGTAGACCCCTTTGCTACAAGGCTGTAAACTTTTCTGTAAAATCATTTATTTCTGCCTGCATTTCTTGACATTTTCTTTCCAGATTTTGAACAAAATTCCTCAGGGTTAGCACCTTTTTAACTATCAAAATGGTACCTATTCTATCTCTGATATCTAGAGCTGCTAGTTGTTCTTTGGTATGAGTATTCAAAAAGTGAATAAGTCTATTGGCCTACTCAGGCGTGTTTCCCAATGATGCCCTGGCCTTTTGAATCTCTACTCGGGCTATTTCTATCAATTCTATTTGTTCATGGATCATCTGAATTGATTGCCATTGGTCAGTGATAGACTGGCCAATTTTGGTCCACAAAATTGTTTTAATGTCTGCTAGAGGTTTATGAAGAGTGAGATCCTTTTCCAAGGATTTCACCTTATTCTCCAAGGCCTTTATCTCTCTGGTTTTCTCTACCACTGTTATCTTGGATTTGTCATGGCTTACCTCTAGCTTGGCCAACTTTTCTTTGGCCTCTTTTAGCTCTGACATTTGGACTTCTAGCTCTTTTACTGCTTTCATCATTTCTTCCATGCTCATGCTAGAGCCTGGTGCTGTTATTGCTGCTGCTACTGAAGCATCTGTGGTTGATGTGCCTGCTGTTGATGTTGGGACGATAGGAGGGATTGTTGCTGCAACTGTGGGAGGGGCAGTGGTGACTGTTGGAGCTGTTTCAGGTGGCTGGGAGGTCGACTCTCCCTGCTTGGCTTGCAATGATTTCTCCAATTCTTGCTCCATTTCAATTAGCCTTTGATTCATCTTCATCAGTAAATCCATCATGTCTTCACGAGCCTTTTCTTGTGCAAGTTCTGTAGTTTGTGGGTGCATGGTTACAGGCAGCCTTAATTGCTTTCTAAGTGCAGCAATATCTTCTTCCTTTTTCCTTATGAGGGCTTTGATGCCCTTGGCATCCTTAGGATCATGCCCTAGCTCCATAATAATTTCCTCCAAGGTCTTTATTCTATTGTCTTTACCCAAGGAAGATATTTTTTCGATATCCAATTGGGCAGATGTATTGCTTAATGACTCCTTCAATTGGTGGGCCAGCATTGCCTTGTCTGCCAATGTAGCATAGACCATTTCGCCTGTTTGCTTGTGCAGCTCAATTTGGTCCATTGGGTGTATGTCTTTGGCGAGGATCTCTAGATTTGTTCTTATGTAGTCCGCAGCTGTCTGTGGTTGCCGGATTTTAGGCTTGAAATGACTTAAGATCATTTTTTCCTCCTTAATGTCATATGTTGCCATTAGTCTTTGCTGTTTGGAGGGCGTTGTTTTGAGAAATTGATCATAAAGCTGTATCCTCAATAACTCATTTTGGGCTTTGATTTCCATGAATGTTCCTTTAATACCAGATTGTTGTTCACTTTGCCACCTTGAGGAAGAAACTTCCATATCATGTTGCCTCTCCATTTCTTGCCTATGAGAGCTGGTGGATGTCTGTTGGCTGGTTGCCCTCTCCCTCCTTGGACTCCCTGTGATTTCTTCACTAATTTCCTCAGGTTGAGGATATACTCTTTGCCTTTTGGCCTCTGGCTGCTCTGTTGACCCACTTGCAGGTGTGGTTTCTTCTCTGTCTCGTTTCTTGCTTCTTTCCTCATTGAGAGGAGTCTGTAATGCTGGTACCTATGGTGCCTCTGTCTGTAGTGAAGGGGCTTGCCCCTGACCCTGTTCCTTTGAGGTAGTTGGCTGGTCTGTCATTGTTTCTAGCTCTGTATCTACTACCTCCTTGCCCTTTGTTGTCCCTGCTGCTGGTGTAGTCCCTTCTTGGGCAGCTTGTGAAGCTGCAGCAGTTGATGTGCCTTCTCCAATTTGTTGTGGCTGTTTGAATGAAACCTGCCCGAAAGAATCTAAGTCAAGGGTTTTTTCCAGATTTTTCATAGTTTGCTCCATTTTCTCTTCCTCAGTGAACTGTTCAATTAGTGTGCCTTCTACCCATTCATCTTGGTTGGCAAATTGTTCTATTTCTGGGATTTTGCAATGTTCATAGGCTGATAGCCTATATTTTATTTTTCTTGCATTGATAAAGCCATTTGGGTCATAAGGTACCCACCAAAAGCTCCTTTTTAATCTGAGTTTTTCACCCAATCTCTGATCAGCATCTTGCCATCCTTCTTTTTTGTTCATGACATAGGGGCCTAGTTGGTCTCTCAATTTCGACTGAGCCTTCTTCTTGGTGCTATGGAAATGAGTCAAATCTGAATTGATAAATTGCCTGTAATATTCCAAGGCAAACAGTCTCATTGGCACATATCTTGGCAGCCTGTAGGGGCACAACTCACAGCCATATATCCTGATGACAGTGTGATTCTAGTAGAAGTACCAGTCACCTATTTTGTAGTTTTTGGAGAGCTGCAATATTTTCTGCATATCATAAGATAGTCTAGGAGGAGGAGTTCTCTTTAGGAGAGAAGAGACTGGATAGACAAACATGTCAATGAACTCACAGTAAGAGTAGGGAGAGTTGTGACTTCATGAAACACTGAGGTCCAAAAAATCACAGACCTCTTTTCTCCTTTAGAGTCCAATTTTTTGATGGGAAATTGGAAACAGTCTGACTGATAATATAGGAGTAGATGATAGATGTAGGATGAATACTTGAAGACTCCCTCCCTGTCTAGATTCAAGAGTTGGTCATGTATCTTGTTGGCAATGAATTTGGCATAATTGTATTTGACAACAGGGGGCTGCCCTGGGGTAAATGTCGACAGTAAGACCAATATAGTTTCATCAATATGTTCACTTGTCTTGAAACCCAGAACATAAGATATCATATCAACAAATAAGTTACCCACTTCATTGAAACATGCATACTAAAATAGAGGTGGCTCTGTAGGCTGGCGATCTGCTCTCATAAATACTTGGGCAATTCACGTTATCTCTGAGCTGGAGAGTTTGGGACCTTCATCAAGCAAGAACTTCATAGAAAGAGGAAATAGAAGCTGAGTTGGTTTGAAGTTTAGCATTTGATTTATGGAGTTAGAAGTTATATGAAAGAGGATGGTCCCAGATGGAGTTTTGACTGCCCTTTGGGTTGGTTCATAGTTTTCACAGCAGAGGTGAATTATCTCAGGGAAGACATTGACAGAGGGGAGGAAGTATATGGGTAGATTTGACTCCCATATCCCATATAAATCATTTTTATTTAGATAATTGTTCCTGAGTTCACAGAATGTCTGCAGATGGTTTCTGTCACCAACCAAGTCTTGGATTAGATAATCTCGATCAGCCAAAGGTAGTGATTCCAATTCCTTGTGGGGTGCATTGAGAGGAGTGACATTTAAGGCTACTGGAGCATCCATAGCTTAATTCTGTTTCTTTTGAAATTGGAATTTTTGAGTCTGTGTAAGTGAAATAGGCAAAATAATAGCTCTGTGGATTTTTTTCGGGAAACACGGACCGAATTCGATCTCAGAATTAATTCACTAGATACACATTGCAGGAAAACGTAGTTCACAGAGTTTTTCCAGTAGCAAAACAAACAAGCAGTTCAGGGCTTTTTCATTTAGCAAATGCAGATTTAATGTGACCTCGGGTCTGACTCAGTGGGCGAATTTTTGCAAAGGGAGATGGGGTTTGACGGATTTTTTGGTAAAAATTGGGCAAAACAGTGGTTACAGTGTGTATTTTTGAAGGCAACACGGCGTTTTTCTTCAAATTTGGGTTCTTCGGGCGATTTTTTAGAGAAAACCAAAGAAAAACAGGTTTGGGAGCAAAATTTATATAAATACCTGTTTTAATGGTGAAATGAGCGATTAGCAGGTGGCGAGTCGAGTTGATGGGTCGAGATATGGAGAAAATTTGCTGGGTGGCGGACCGTGCTGTTAAAATGCTACCTCGGACATAAAAGGGCATGTAGAGGATGCGTAGAGGAGACAAACACAAATGAGCGAAAACGACGCTTTTGTGCCTTTTTAACAAAAAATTTGACTTTGGTAGGCTTTGGCGCGTCTCTGTTGGATGACGTCAGCATGACGTAATTTTGTCGTGTAGCGGGGTACGGAGGATGACGTGTCTGATGACGTGGCAGCTGACATGGCGGGTGACACGGAGGTGAGGTGGTGATGTCAGCAGGTGACCTGGCGCTGATACGGAGTGGTGGCGGGCAACGTGGCTGCGACGTCAGCTGATGACATGGGCATGACATCAGCGGGGAGGCAGTGGGGCGGTAAGCGGTATTCCCCGCACCGCCATTGGGCCATGGTGGTTTTGGAGGGGGGGGCTCCAATCACGCCGGGAAGCCGACGCGTGTCTCGGGTACGACAGAGATACTGCCCATCCCCCGGACGCTAACGTTCGACACATGGGGGGTTCCGATATCGCCGAAAGCCGTTAGATCTGTGGCGCTGGATCCGACGGTCGACGAGTGATGTAGATGGCGGAGGTTTATAATACGGGACCCGCGCTAATATTTTAACATTTTATAATGTTTTTTTCGGGGTCTGTAATGTATTTAACTTTGGACTTTGGCGAAATGGTTATTCATTTAACCAAATGTTAAATGAAACCCGATTTTTCACATGCGTGCAAGACGTATTTATATGGTTTATGTGGGAGGCTTAGGTGCGGTTGTTTATTTAACCGAGTGTTAAATAAACCCCGATGATATTTGAACGCGGAGGGTTATTATAAGGTTTCTGGTAAACCTTTTAATTCCCGAAACTTTGCTATATGGCTATAGTTGACAGGGGTAGGGATATTATATATATATATTTTTTGGGTTTTTTTTTATATAGTTTTTATAAAATAGGGGTAGGAAAATGATAAAGGAGCTATACAATAAATTAACATGTTAATTATGATTTTATGGATAGACAACGCTAAGTATATAAGGTAATAACTTAGGTTTTTAGGGAAATGGAAGGAAAATGGAATGATTATTTTTACACAAGAAATGTGGCTTGTTTTGACTAAGTAAACACAGAGTTCCACTTAGTATTTCTCATAAAATGAAGTGAAGTAGGACCACTGGGCAGATCCCAATGTCCTTGAGGGGATGTTAGTAAATGATTTTTTGGGGGAATGAGAGGGGAAATTAGTCATGCTTCCACTATTCTGCAGTCACTTTGCCATGGTACCTATGACATCCATGAGCTAAGTCTTTCTTGACAAGACAAAAATGATCACAAGCTTGCTTCTGCAACCTCAAAAACTGCCTACCCAGCCTAACACACCTAACATTTTTTCTTCACTTTGGCATGGTGCATTTGAACTAGCAAACCCTTTCTCTCCTGTTTTTCTTTTGACTGCCCTCCTATCTAAGTCTATCCTTATTTCTTCCAAGTGCCCAGATTAAGCAGTTGGGCTCCTTTGTTTCTCTACCTATTTACTCATCTGCCAAGCTTGAACTATTTGGACAGACCTTTATTCTCTATTCTAAAGACAAGTAAATTCAAACATGATCTAGCTAGGATTAAACTGTCTGGCTATTCATCAACTGTGGCAAGAGTCAACCACCTGCACACAATGAGATTCTTCAAAAATGGAACAGTAGTGGCATTTGAACTAGCACACTTTCCTGGTCTTTTGGTTTGGGGTTCATTTTCTTTCTTTCTTGACCAATTGATTCTTCTTGTCCTTTGATTTTTCTTTTAGGGCATACCCTCTTTTCATTTTTTAATTTTCTTCATTTGTTTACAAAATATGGAATCTTTGCAGCATGGAAAGGATGAACATATTTGGCTTTTCTACAGTCAATCATGAAAAATGAAACCTATTGATATAGGAACCTAACAGTGGCTCCACTTGGGGATGGATTTTCCAGGTGAAAAGTCAAGAACAGCAGGTCAGAGGGCCTTATATTCAATTCTTGTTGTATTCTGAAATTTCTCCTTTGCTGTACACAAAATGGTGCCTCTGCAAAATTTAGGTGTTTCTCATGAATTCATTCACACAGTTGCAACTCTGTTTAGGATAGTCTGTCTGAATATTTGTCATCGTTTTCACATCTCCCAATTCCCTTTTTCAACTTCTTCTGATAAACTTAAAGTGCAATACCATTAGGTGGCACAATTCCTTGTTTTTCCCTCAAAATTTGCTGCATCTTATTCCCTATCATATTGCTGTAATAAACTACAGAAAGTAAAGACTATTATGTACAAACTAAAGTGCTGATTTCTTCAAACAACCGGATCAAAAAAATGTTTCAACATTCGACCATTTACTGGCCCATCATCTGCCTCTGTACCATCCAAGCTTTTCAAAAAATAGGTGTTGTTTCCTTATACAGCCTGAATAACAAAAGGTCCTTTCCATAGAAAATCAAATTTGCCATGTTTTCCTTTGTCTTCCCTTCTGGAATCCCACTTTAAAACTTTATCCCCAATGAAGAAATCGTTTGCTTTGGTTCTTTTATCAAATATCTTTTTAAGTTTTTCTTGTAAAACCTGAGATCTTTGATATACCTCCTCTCTTGTCTGTTGCAAATGAATAGTTTGGTTGATCCTTCTCTAAATATCATTAGGTTCTGCCTGTATTTCTTGCAGCAATTTTATCACTGGGATTCCCAAAGATGAAAGGAATCTTGCCTTCATGCCATAAACCAATTCATATGGGCTTGTTCCAATGGATCTTTTGGTGGTCAATCTGTCTGCCCATAGTGCATTTACAAGTTTTTTATGCCAATTCTTTTTATTCTTCTCCAAGACTTTCTTAATGATGTTGATCAGGCTTTTGTTGGAGGATTCAGCTAGACCATTACCTTTAGGGTAATAAGCTGTGGAGTGGCCCAAGGTAATGTGGTACTTATGACAAAAATTGATCATTCTCTTGGATTTAAAAGCAACAGCATTGTCTGTAATAATCTTCTCTGGGCAACCAACTCTAGACAAGATGTTGGTTTCTAAGAATTGCATGATTATTGAGTAATTGGCTTGCCTACAAGGGATGGCCTCTATCCACTTGGTAAAGTAGTCTGTTGCAGTCAAAATCCATTTATGCTGGCCAAAAGATGAAGGGTGGATTTCCCCAATGAAGTCTAAACTCCATTGTTGAAATGGTCTTTCAGTTGAAATGGGTTTGAGGGGCAGGGGCAACAACTTTTTCTTGCCTTCAAAGATTTGGCATTTGTGGCAAGAAGTTACATATTTCTTTGCATCAGCGAAGTGGGTGGGCAATAAAAACCGGCTCTTAGGATTTTATCAGCTGTTGATTTCCAATACAAATGTCCACCAAAGTCCCCTGCATGAAATTCCTTGAGTACTTTGTCAGTTTCATCCAGTGTTAGGCAATTAAGCAAAATACCTTCATGGTTTTTCCAAAACAACACATTATCTATAATACAAAACTTTGAAGCTTTCATTTTCAAGAATCTCCTAGATAACCCTAGAGGAGCTTGCAGGTTTAACAATAGAAAACATATATCAGCTTACCAAGGTGATTGTAAAAAGGCTTGATTGATCTGTGGAGTCGCCATCTCTTGTTCGTTATCCAGTTCATTGATGTCAAGGGCTTGAAAATTGGTTTCAGTCATCAGTTTGGCTAATCCTTGTCCTTTTATCAGTTTTGTTGGCTTAATTTCAATGTCATATTCTAAGATGTTAGCTATCCATTTGCCCCTCTTTCCCTCAATTCCTTCTTGAGTTAGAATGTCTTTGACCACGGTATTTGGGACATAAGGTATCACATGAGAATACAAGATATAAACTCTGAAATCCTTGATGGCTTTTACAAGGGCATAAGCTTGTTTTTCCATGATCTGATATTTTAAAGGTGCATCTATGAGTGCTTTGCTGAAAAAAGCAATGGGTTTCTCACATCCTTGGTCATCCTTTTGCAATAGGACAACAGTAATAGTATGCTCAGATGCAAAGGAAAAGATTATGAAGTGTCTATCAAACTTGGGGCTTGTGAGGACTGGTGTTTTTGTTAAAGCTATTTTGATATCCTCAAAGGCTTGTTTAGCTTCTATTGTCCATTTGACTTTGGAATCTTTCTTCAGCATGTTATTCAACAATCTTATTAGTTCGGCCAAGTTGGGTATGAATCTTCTTAGGAAATTGATCTTTCCTAAAAAAGCTTGTAGTTCTTTGATGTTCCTTGGGTGAGGCACTTGGAGAATAGCTTGTATTCTGTCCGGGTCAATTCTAATGCCATCTTTTGAGATTATGTGACCTAGGAGTTTGCCTTCTTCTAGGCCAAACAGTGATTTCTTCGGGTTCAATGATATGCCATATTTTCTGCAAATTAGGAACACTTATCTCAAATGCTCTAAATGTTCTTGGTTTGATTTTGAAAAAGCAGTGAGATCATCGAGATATATGACTAAGAAATCGTGGATCTCTTTTGCAAAGGCTATGTCCATTGCTCGTTGAAATGTAGCCCCTGCATTTTTAAGTCCGAAAGGCATTTTTACATATTTAAAGGTTCCCCAAGGTGTGGTAAAGGCAGTTTTATCTTGATCATCCGGGTGAACTAAGATCTGATTAAATCTTGAGAATCCATCTAACAGTGAAATCCTAGCAGCTCCCACTACCCTTTGTAGGATGTGATCCATTTTTGGTAAGGGGTAGTGGTCTTTGAGAGACACCTTATTTAGATTTCTTAAGTCAACACACAGTCTTATCTCTCTCGTTTTCTTCCTAGTGGGCACTAGATTTGAAATCCATTCTGAAAATGTAATTGGAGCGATTCTTCCAGCTTCGTACATTCTTTTAACTTCTTTTTCAATAAGGGGGAGGAGGACAGGAGTCACCCTTCTAAGATTTTGTTTAAAAGGTTTTTGATTTTCTTTCAAGGGTATTGTATGTTGGATGACAGAAGTATCATAGGACTTGAGGTCCTCATAACTCCAAGCAAAGACATCTTGAAATTCTTTAAACAACTCAATGTATTTCAGCTTTTGGTTAGGAGGCAATGTTTTGGACAGTTTTATCATTTTGGGATTTTCTGTGGTTCCAATATTGCAGTCCTCAATTTCTGCGTTCAATGGTTGCATTTTTGGCTTTCTTGGAATATCATTTGAGTCAAAAATATCCTCCAAAGGAGTTAGGCCTGTGGGCAGAAAATTATCCTTCAGTTCAATTACTTCAGATTCTCCCTCAGCCATTTGATCAAGGTCCATTTGCTTCAGCTCTTGTAAATTGTTGCTGGTAAAAATTGTTGGATGCAAAATGTGATTTGTTGTTTCAAGTGATATTTTTTCCTCAATTTTGTCTACTTGTTGTTCTTCATAAATGATGCTTGTATCTATGTTTGTGTTTGAAAATTCCTCCCTTAAAGTCAAGAAATTATTGATTTGTGTATCATTTTCAAACACCTGCCAATTTTTAACATTGTCTGGAACAGAGGGCCTGTGTTTAATTTTAGCAGTAAGGTGGTGATTAGGCTCAAATGGCAACTTGCAAGTGCTGGCAAAAGTTGCCAAACTGTGAGCATGTAAATTGTGGTTTCTAGGGATTTTAGTTAGCTGAGATTCTAAGAAGGTGTTGAGTATTTCAATTGCTGCCCCTCTATAAGATCTCAACCTAAGATCATTTGTAACAAAATTTCCCTTCATCTATTGGATAATCAAATTTGAGTCCCCTAGAATTGAAATCTTAGTTGCCCCTAGACTTTTAATTAGTTTGAGACCTAGTAAAAGGGATTCATATTTGGCCATATTGTTTGTGCATCTGAAATTTAGCCTATATGCATGTCCTTGGGCATGGTCATTTTGCATATTGTGTATCCAAATCCCTGCCCCTACTCCTAACTTATTTACTGACCCATCAAACTCTAGGTACCATAAGATTTCTTGATTGTAACTAGCCTTAGGAGTTGTGGAAAGTGTTTTAATATGCAGATTTTGATTTTGTGAGTCATATGGTATGTCTTGTTTGTTTGTGGCATCAATTATTTCAATAATTCTTTGATCTTGGGCAATATATTCTTCATTTATGTCTTTTTCTTTTGATAATTCTAGCAGTTTGTCATCAGTTTTGGGACACATTCCAGCATTGTATAAGATAAACGAATCCATATCAGAATGCAGGGAATAAATGGGGAAGTTTTGGGGTTTCTCTTGACTGCTGACCACATACTTCATCAATGTTTCCCGGTAGAATCTCTTTGGCTGGCCAAAGACTAAGATGGTGGCATAAGGCATGTCTAGCTACAAAGATCCCTGGAGTTTTGCACCCTAAGATCTGGACAAAAGCATTCCATACTTTGATGGGATATCAGCTACCACCACATCCATTAAAATTGTTTTGGTTGGATATTGTACTAGAGGCACGCACAAATCTTTGATTAGGCCTAGACACCTGACCTGGCTAGAATCGAATGAAAATAAGTCCCTGTAGGGCCTTGTGATGTCTAGATCTAGCTTTTCCATCACAGACTTAGGCATTAGATTGTGGGAAGCTCCTGAATCAAACATTGCGTTATGCAGCACTTTGTCATGAATGTTTAAGCTTACATAGAATGGAGGGACTCCTCCATCTATTGTTTTACCATTTACCTCAGGACCAAAAATTAGCTCTGGTTGGTCATCTAAAACATTGACTGCATCTCTATTCTCTGATATTTGAAGTGACCTATTGATTTGTTCCCTATAAACCTCATGTTTAGCCAATTCGGACAGTGGAATTGCTATTTTTAACTTGCCTATTTCTGTTTCTAGGTTGAAGGGTTTTTCCACTTGAATTTTTGTGTTGTGGACAGCAAGCTTTTCCTTTTCTGCTGTGTTTTTAGTGACCTTTTCTTCATCATGAGTGCTGCTCTGAACTAAATCTGTTTTGAAATTATTTTTAGGAGGACAGTTTAGATTTTCTTCTGAGCCAAAGGAGGTGGATGGCTGACTTTTTGAGGGCTTTAAATCTGATATGTCCTCAACAATGGTTTCCTTCAGGTCGAGGTTTGTTTTAGTTAGGAGTTCTGTCAGGGAGGTTTTGTCCTTTGCTTTCTTAGGTTGCTTGGTATATTTTAGCTTGCTAGGTTCAGGCACATCTATCGTTCTGCTCCTTAATTTGTATTGTTTATGAACCTCATAGACAGCTGCATCATACCCTTCCCTGAAATCAAATGATTCTTCGGATTTGGTTTGAAATTGGTTGAAATTATGAGCTTCTTGGTCATCTTGGGTTAGAAATATTTGTTGTTCACTGTTCAAACCCATTAGGTTGATTTGAGTATCCTCTGTTGGCTCACTAGAGGTTGAGGCTTCGGCATAGTTCTCTTGAAATGGAGGTCTGATATTCTGATCAGGGCCAGCTTTCCCGGTGTTAGGATTTTGATTTTTTCTAAAGTTTGGATTCTTAGTGGTGTTACTTGGTTGACCATTCCAAGAAGATTTCCTTTCAATGGTTTCCACTCTATCACCCAATCTGTCCATACCTTTGTTGATTGCATCTAGTTTTTGCTCAAATGCAGAAGGCTCTTCTTTGAAAGTTGTTCTCCTTTCAGTTCTAGCCTGATTTCTCTTAGATATCAAGTTGGCCTCTACACTAACTGCTATGCTTTGCGTGTCTTCTAGGCTAGGAGGAGCTCTTTTCCTTAGTTTATATGCCATGTCAGAATCAAATCCATCAGGGAATTTGATCAAGGCTAAGCCAGGTGGAAGTCTAAGGTTTTGAGGGATAGCATTGTACACATTGTTGAATCTAGCACAATAGTCTTGGACAGTTTCTTGTGGGCCCCTTTTTAAACTGTCATACTCTGATAGGATATGCAATGGGTCCTTCTTCTTTTCCCATATGTTCAAAAAGGTTTGGTACAGGGCATCCAGATCAGCAATTGTGTTTGCACCAAGTGCCCTAAACCAGGTCCTTACCTAACCGGTTAAGCTTTGAACAAAAATTTTCATTCTGACATCATTGTCATCAATTTCATAGTTCCCAAAGTAGTCCATCATTTTCTTAGTGTGTTGCTGGGCTGTATAGGAGCCAATACCATCAAAATATGTAATTTTGCTCTAATAATCCAGAGGCATAGCCCCTGGATTTGCAGGTAACTGCAGAAGAGCATAACGGTTTGCCATATTTACAGGGATAAATGGAACAGCAGGAAGAAATAAGACAGTTGGAACAACAGGGACATCAGTGGAAATATGTGCAGTGGATGGGGGTGTGGAGAGGATGCTTTGAGGTGTGGATGAAGAACTCGGAGAGGATGTAGTATTGACAGAAAGGACTACTGCTCTCACAGGAGTAAGCTCAGATCTTGTAAGGTTTTGCTGAAGTATATCAAGGTCTAAATCAACAGAATTTTCTAGACTTTCTTGTCTTCTGAGACTCTTAGAGATCAAGTTAGGATTTTCAAAAACAGCTGGAGGATCTGGATCAGGATTTGATCTAGTGTAACGGACTTTCTTCTTTGGAGCTAGCTTCTAAATCCGTTTTTGGTATTTTCTGGAAATGTTTAAAGATCACAGTTTTTGACAATATTCTGAAGGAAGCTCGTTTGAAATATAGGAGGCTTTGGGCTTTCCTTTGAATATGTTAAAACAAGGAAACTGATCAAATCTTAGGGATAGTTGTTTAAAGCCTAAAACTAGACTAGAGATTGACTGAAGCAGCGTTTATTTACTCCTGTAAATGCACAGCAAAAACAGTTTCAAAGGCTACCTGGCTAACTTCAGGCTCCATCTGTAGCTTTAGAAAATAGACAGCAATAACAAACAGTCATTCAGGTCCCCAATGGAGTCGCCAATGATGTTATCACTCAGGTTGTTCCCCAGGAAAGCTCTAAGGGGGGAATACGACCGAGGTAACCACTAACTAGTCTTTTAGCTGCAGATTCTAGCCAATCTGCAACCAGAGAGGGCTCTCTCTTTATAATTTAGCTTTGTTTTGAGGTATTTTAGGCTAGTTATGATGCACAGGGTTTTTTTTAAGTTTGTTGGATGGTGATCTTAAACAGAGCTGGGATGAAAGTCTAAAATAGTTTATTCCATTAGGCAAATGGAGTCTATGAGGATGAACTGCTGAATGTATTTTCTTTGATAAAGGGCAATACTATAGAGTGAGATAATCGATCTTGGAACAATTTTAAAATCTGGAAATTGATGGAATGTAAGCCAGTGGATGAAGGGCAGTTAAGAATCCTTCATCATGTTGGCAGAGGGAAAGTACATGAATATTATGAAGGAGCGGTAAAGAATTCCTTGGCAATATTCAAACTGAAAGAATCAGTGGAAACAGGAGCAGCTAAGAATTCCTGTTTATGGCTAATTCTGAAGAAAACATAATTAACAACAGAGATTGAACACAGAGTGTATTTAAACAAATTCTCGGCTATTCTTTTTCTCTGTTACTAAGATTATGAAACATATATGAAATTTACAAATACAGAAAACAAAAAACACGGTTTAGAACAACTTATTGATCCATAGAAAGACACATGAATTCTATAGCAGGTCCCAGAACATCAAATCTACATTCAGACGGTCCAGTAGGAGTGAACTTCAACAGCTTTTGTATTAAAAAGTCTCAGAGTTACAGCGCAGTCTAGAGAAGAAATCACCAACCCCGAATACATCTCATGGGGAGGTATTTATATAAAAAGGAGATACAAAATATCGTGTAGATAAGCTATTAAGCAATAACTTCCTCCACCTACTCTTCAGAAGAAGTAAATGAGAGAAATGAATGCAGCAGTAAATGTTGGTGTGCTGGCTGTTTAGTTTGTCAGATATATTTGACTTTTTGAACTGAGTGAGTCGGCTGATAGCTGTGTCTTTACTCTGCGTTCCCGTGTTGCTGTCCTGGCCTTTTATCTATGCGTGGTCTTGCATTAATGAGCTGCAGTCCCAACCTGATTTCCACCTTCTGCTATTTTCATTTTCTGACAGGTGGCCTGTGCATTTGAATTTGCTGATATGCAGATGATCAAAAAAGAAAAAGGACCAAAATTACCTCGGTAAAACCTCCAACATCTTCTACCACCATTGGTCTGTAGGCAACTGATGTCTTTGTATTTTTATTAGTGTTTCATCAGGTTCAGTATACCTGTAGAAGTTGGGCTGGACATGAAAAAGATGATTTATTTCATGTTCAATATAGAACAGATTTTCCAATTTTTCATATAAGCTCTGTCCAGTGGGAGGTCCTACGCCTTCTGAAGTGCTTGATGATGCAATGATCTGGTTGGAAACATATGTATTCACCCTGTGAGCATACTGTTCATGTGCCAATAGCCTCTGATTGCTGGTTAACAAACTCGGTAGACCCCTTTGCTGCAAGGCTATAAAATTTTCTGTAAAAGCATTTATTTCTGCCTGCATTTCTTGACATTTTCTTTCCAGATTTTGAACAAAATTCCTCAAGGTTAGCACCTTTTTAACTATCAAAATTGTACCTGTTCTATCTCTGATATCTAGAGCTACTAGTTGTTCTTTGGTATGAGTATTCAAAAAGTGAATAAATCTATTGGCCTGCTCAGGCATGTTTCCCAATGATGCCCTGGCCTTTCGAATCTCTACTCGGGCTATTTCTATGAATTCTATTTGTTCATGGATCGTCTGAATTGATTGCCATTGGTCAGTGATAGACTGGCCAATTTTGGTCCACAAAATTGTTTTAATGTCTGCTAGAGGTTTATGAAGAGTCAGATCCTTTTCCAAGGATTTCACCTTATTCTCCAAGGCCTTTATCTCTTTGGTTTTCTCTGCCACTGTTATCTTGGATTTGTCATGGCTTACCTCTAGCTTGGCCAACTTTTCTTTGGCCTCTTTCAGCTCTGACATTTGGACTTCTAGCTCTTTTACTGCTTTCATCATTTCTTCCATGCTCATGCTAGAGCCTGGTGCTGTTATTGCTGCTGCTGCTGAAGCATCTGTGGTTGATGTGTCTGTTGTTGATGCTGGGATGATAGGAGGGATTGCTGCTGCAACTGTGGGAGGGGCAGTGGTGACTGTTGGAGCTGTTTCAGGTGGCTGGGAGGTCGACTCTCCCTGCTTGGCTTGCAATGCTTTCTCCAATTCTTGCTCCATTTCAATTAGCCTTTGATTCATCTTCATCAGCAAATCCATCATGTCTTCACCTGCCTTTTCTTGTGCAAGTTCTGTAGTTTGTGGGTGCATGGTTACAGGCAGCCTTAATTGCTTTCTAAGTGCAGCAATATCTTCTTCCTTTTTCTTTATGAGGGCTTTGATGCCCTTGGCATCCTTAGGATCATGCCCTAGCTCCATAATAATTTCCTCCAAGGTCTTTATTCTGTTGTCTTTACCCAAGGAAGATATTTTTTCCAAATCCAATTGGGCAAATGTATTGCTTAATGATTCCTTCAATTGGTGGGCCAGCATTGCCTTGTCTGCCAATGTAGCATAGACCATTTCGCCTGTTTGCTTGTGCAGCTCAATTTGGTCCATTGGGTGTATGTCTTTGGCAGGGACCTCTAGATTTGTTCTTATGTAGTCCGCAGCTGTCTGTGGTTGCCGGATTTTAGGCTTGAAATGACTTAAGATCATTTTTTACTCCTTAATGTCATAAACTGCCATTAGTCTTTGCTGTTTGGAGGGTGTTGTTTTGAGAAATTGATCATAAAGCTGTATCCTCAATAACTCATTTTGGGCTTTGATTTCCATGAATGTTCCTTTAATACCAGATTGTTGTTCACTTTGCCGCCTTGAGGAAGAAACTTCCATATCATGTTGCCTCTCCATTTCTTGCCTATGAGAGCTGGTGGATGTCTGTTGGCTGGTTAACCTCTCCCTCCTTGGACTCCCTGTGATTTCTTCACTAATTTCCTCCTCAGGTTGAGGATATACTCTTTGCCTTTTGGCCTCTAGCTGCTCTGTTGACCCACTTGCAGGTGTGGTTTCTTCTCTGTCACGTTTCTTGCTTCTTTCCTCATTGAGAGGAGTTTGTAATGATGGTACCTGTGGTGCCTTTGTCTGTAGTGAAGGGGCTTGCTCCTGACCCTGTTCCTTTGAGGTAGTTGGCTGGTCTGTCATTGTTTCTTGCTCTGTATCTACTACCTCCTTGCCCTTTGTTGTCCCTGCTGCTGGTGTAGTCCCTTCTTGGGCAGCTTGTGAAGCTGCAGCAGTTGATGTGCCTTCTCCAATTTACTGTGGTTGTTTGAATGACACCTGCCCAAAAGAATCTAAGTCAAGGGTTTTTTCAATATTTTTCATAGTTTGCTCCATTTTCTCTTCCTCAGTGAACTGTTCAATTAGTGTGCCTTCTACCCATTCATCTTGGTTGGCAAATTGTTCTATTTCTGGGATTTTGCAATGATCATAGGCTGACAGCCTATATTTTATTTTTCTTGCATTGATAAAGCCATTTGGGTCATAGGGTACCCACCAAAAGCTCCTTTTTAATTTGAGTTTTTCACCCAATCTCTGATCAACATCTTGCCATCCTTCTTTTTTGTTCATGACATAGGGGCCTAGTTGGTCTCTCAATTTCAACTGAGCCTTCTTCTTGGTGCTATGAAAATGAGTCAAATCTGAATTGATAAATTGCCTGTAATATTCCAAGGCAAACAGTCTCATTGGCACATATCTTGGCAGCCTATAGGGGCACAGCTCACAGCCATATATCCTGATGACAGTGTGATTTGGTAGAAGTACCAGTCACCTATTTTGTAGTTTTTGGAGAGCTGCAATATTTTCTGCATATCATAAGACAGTCTAGGAGGAGGAGTTCTCTTTAGGAGAGAAGAGACTGGATAGACAAACATGTCAATGAACTCACAGTAAGAGTAGGGAGAGTTGTGGACTTCATGAAAGACTGAGGTCCAAAAAATCACAGACCTCTTTTCTCCTTTAAAGTCCAATTTTTTGATGGGAAATTGAAAACAGTTTGACTGATAATACAGGAGCAGATGATAAATGTAGGATGAATAGTTGAAGACTCCCTCCCTGTCTAGATTCAAGAGTTGGTCATGTATCTTGTTGGCAATGAATTTGGCATAATTGTATTTGACAGCAGGGGGCTGCCCTGGGGTAAATGTGGAGAGTAAGACCAATATAGTTTCATCAATATGTTCACTTGTCTCGAAACCCAGAACATAAGATATCATATCAACAAGGAATTTACCCACTTCATTGAAACATGCATACTGAGAAGGAGGTGGCTCTGTAGGCTGGCGATCTGCTCTCATAAATACTTGGGCAATTTGGGTTATCTCTGAGCTGGAGAGTTTGGGACCTTCATCAAGCAAGAACTTCATAGAAAGAGGAAAAAAAAGCTGAGTTGGTTTGAAGTTTAGCATTTGATTTATGGAGTTAGGAGTTATATGAAAGAGGATGGTCCCAGATGGAGTTTTGACTACCCTTTGGGTTGGTTCATAGTTTTCACAGCAGAGGTGAATTATCTCAGGGAAGACATTGACAGAGGGGAGGAAGTATATGGGTAGATTTGACTCCCATATCCCATAGAAATCATTTTTATTTAGATAACTGTTCTTGAGTTCACAGAATGTCTGCAGATGGTTTCTATCACCAACCAAGTCTTGGATTAGATAATCCCGATCAGCCAAAGGTAGTGATTCCAATTCCTTGTGGGGTGCATTGAGAGGAGTGACATTTAAGGCTACTGGAGCATCCATAGCTTAATTCTGTTGCTTTTGAAATTGGAATTTTTGGGTCTATGTAAGTGAAATAGGCAAAATAATAGCTCTGTGGATTTTTTTTCGGGAAACACAGACCGAATTCAATCTCAGAATTAATTCACTGGATACACATTGCAGAAAAACGTAGTTCACAGAGTTTTTCCAGTAGCAAAACAGACAAACAGTTCAGGGCTTTTTCATTTAGCAAATGCAGATTTAATGTGACCTTGAGTCTGACTCAGTGGGCGAATTTTTGCAAAGGGAGATGGGGTTTGACGGATTTTTTGGTAAAAATTGGGCAAAACAGTGGTTACAGTGTGTATTTTTGAAGACAGTGCGGCGTTTTTCTTCAAATTTGGGTTCTTCAGGCGATTTTTTAGAGAAAACTAAAGAAAAATAGGTTTGGGAGCAAAATTTATATAAATACATGTTTTAACGGTGAAATGAGCGATTAGTAGGTGGCGAGTTGCACTGATGGGTTGAGCTATGGAGCAAATTTTCTGGGTGGCGGACCATGTTGTTAATGTGCTACCTCGGACGTAAAAGGGCATGCAAAGGACGCATAGAGGAGACAAACACAAATGAGCGAAAACGACGCTTTTGTGCCTTTTTAACAAAAAATTTGACTTTGGTAGGCTTTGGCACGTCTCTGTTGGATGACGTCAGCATGACGTAATTTTGTCGTGTAGCGGGGTACGGAGGATGACGTGGCGGCTGACGTGGTGGGTGACACAGGGGTGAGGTGGTGATGTCAGCAGGTGACCTGGCACTGATACAGAGTGGTGGCGGGCAACGTGGCTGCGACGTCAGCTGATGACGTGGGCATGACGTCAGCGGGGAGGCAGTGGGGCAGTAAGCGGTATTCCCCGCGCCACCATTGGGCCATGGTGGTTTTGGAGGGGGGGGCTCTGATCACGCTGGGAAGCTGACGCATGTCTCGGCTATGGCAGAGATACCGCCCATCCCCCGGACGCTAACTTTCGGCACATGGGGGGTTCCGATATCGCCGACAGCCGTTAGATCTGTGGCGCTAGATCCGACGGTTGACGGGTGATGTAGATGGCGGAGGTTTATAATACCAGACCCGCGTTAATATTTTAACATTTTATAATGTTTTTTGCGGGGTCTGTAATGTATTTAACTTTGGACTTGGGCGGAATGGTTATTCATTTAACCAAATGTTAAATGAAAACCAATTTTCACATGCGCGCAAGGGGTATTTATATGGTTTATGTGGGAGGCTTAGGTGCGGTTGTTTATTTAACCGAGTGTTAAATAAACCCCGATGATATTTGAACGTGGAGGGTTATTATAAGGTTTTTGGTAAACCTTTTAATTCCCGAAACTTTGCTATATGGCTATAGTTGCCAGGGGTAGGGATATTATATATATTTTTTTTTGGGGTTTTTTTTTTTTTTATATAGTTTTTATAAAATAGGGGTAGGAAAATGATAAAGGAGCTATACAATAAGTTAACATGTTAATTATGATTTTATGGATAGATAACGCTAAGTTTATAAGGTAATAACTTAGGTTTTTAGGGAAATGGAAGGAAAATGGAATGATTATTTTTACACAAGAAATGTGGCTTGTTTTGACTAAGTAAACACAGAGTTCCACTTAGTATTTCTCATAAAATGAAGTGAAGTAGGACCACTGGGCAGATCCCAATGTCCTTGAGGGGATGTTAGTAAATGATTTTTTGGGGGAATGAGAGGGGGAATTAGTCATGCTTCCACTATTCTGCAGTCACTTTGCCATGGTACCTGTGACATCCATGAGATAAGTCTTTCTTGACAAGACAAAAATGATCACAAGCTTGTTTCTGCAACCTCAAAAACTGCCTACCCAGCCTAACACACCTAACATTTTTTCTTCACTTTGGCAGGGTGCATTTGAACTAGCAAACCCTTTCTCTCTTGTTTTTCTTTTGACTTCCCTCCTATCTAAGTCTATCCTTATTTCTTCCAAGGGCCCAGATTAAGCAGTTGGGCTCCTTTGTTTCTCTACCTATTTATTCATCTGCCAAGCTTGAACTGTTTGGATAGACCTTTATTCTCTATTCTAAAGACAAGTAAATTCAAACATGATCTAGCCAGCATTGAACTGTCTAGCTATTCATCAACTGTGGCAAGAGTCAACCACCTGCACATAATGAGATTCTTCAAAAATGGAACAGTAGTGGCATTTGAACTAGCACACTTTCCTGGTCTTTTGGTTTGGGGTTCATTTTCTTTCTTTCTTGATCAATTGATTCTTCTTGCCCTTTGATTTTTCTTTTAGGGCATACCCTCTTTTCATTTTTTAATTTTCTTCATTTGTTTACAGAATATGGAATATTTGCAGCATGGAAAGGATGAACATATTTGGCTTTTCTACAGTCAATCATGAAAAATGAAACCTATTGATATAGGAACCTAACATAGTCAATTACAAGCAATCTTCATTGCAATCAATCTGAAACTATTTCCTTCTATTGTTCCTATTGTCACACCTAATAATTTTTCCATTTTCTCATATCGATCATATGAAAAGAGTAGTTGGAATCATAGACCATTCAAATATTTAACTTGATCTACTATAGTAAACAACATACCTTGTCTCTGTTGCTCTCCAATATTAATAGTAGTTTTCTCCAAAGTCAATCATTGTGACTTATGGAGTGTTAAACCCCAAATAATTTTCAATGGTAGTTATTTTCTATTACTGCATTTGAATGCAAAGTAATTAACAATGTTGAATGATGGAAAATGGGAATAATAAGAATGTACCCAATTATAAATAGTTTATAGTTTCAAGAAGCAAACATTTGGGGTAAGAAAACATTTTATTTAGGATGAAAATTCAAGTATTTTATTTATGGTTGAATAATTTTTATGTGCTTACATTGAGAGAGAGTGTGTGTGTTTTGGGGTGAGAAGGAGAGATAAGGGGAGATAGAGATATAGATGTGGGGAGGTGGGGAGGGAGGGGGGAGAAGAGAGAGGCAAAGACAGGGAGGGAGGAAGAGATATATAAATGGAGAGAGAAATGTTAGAGAGAGAGAGAGAGAAGAGGAAGAGATAGAGAGGGAGTGAGAGAGAGAGAGATAGATATAGAGAGAGAGTGTGTATGTTTAGGGGTTGAGATAGAGAGATAGAGAAGGAGAGACAATGGGATATAGAGATATAGATGGTGTTAGTGCCTAGATTTACCTCAGGCTGAAAAGGTAGGATCCAGGGCCAACATCAAACGACGCTCAGCTTGGTAGCTAGCCCTACTAGGTCAGGAGAGGGCTCTCTCTGCGTCAATCTCAGCAAATTATGATCGATGAGGGCTTGAGATGACTGAAATATCTACTGATCTTAGGCTAGGTGTAAGTGCAAGAGAATTTGATTTGATAAAATGATGATTTTGTTGGCTCAAAGGGAAAGGTAGATTTTGGGTGCAGGGATTGAGGCTCAGTCCTGCAAAGATCTCAATGGGGCAAGGTAGGCAATTGTTTTTGGCACTTAAAATTCAATGAGATGGAATGAATAGACAAGTGAGGTGTTGAAGAGGGCAAGAGAAATCATGGATCCTCCCCAAACAGCTAAAAACATCAAGAAACTAAAGCAAACTTCAAGTAGAGCACTGCACTTTCAATGTATTCTACTTACACTCTTGTTTGTTTAGTTCAGAAAAAACTAGAAAGAGAATGACATACATAACATATAATAAAATTCACAATTACAAAGAGAAGCACTGTACCGAGACAAATTGCCACATGAATCCCAAAGAGTGCTGCAAATCCTGGTCTCAATTCCTTAGCCAAAATGAAAATATGAGTGTACAATGAAGCTCCTTACTTTCTCAAGAGTCCAACCATGCTAATGACTGAAAAACAACATAATATAGAAAAACATAGCTCATCCTTGCCTCTAGGGGTCGATCTCACATGTTTAGGAGCTGTTTCAACTAATTCCAAACTGAGAACTGGAAATTAGGCAACATAACAGCATGCCTCTAGAAACAAGGGAACTGATTCTTTCAATTTCAAACAACCTTTAAACTGATGAATCTACCTCTACAAGTGAAAATCTAACATATTTACATCATGATCCATCAATATACATCAAATTACCTCACAAATTTGCCACTAGGAAAGTAAAAAAGTCAAACTAGGCAAAGCTGGGTGAAAAACAGAGCAAAACTTGGTCAAACTGGAAATTTTTCCTCTATGTGTCGTGCCTGATTCTCTATGCATAGCGCCTGTTTGGACCCAATTTTGGAGGCCTTCCCAGTGTCCAAATGAGCTCCAGGTGTGCTTTCTGGAAAGGTCTGCCTGTCTAATTTCCAACCCAAGTGGAATTTTTCAATTTGGCCTCCATTTACGCCTCCAAAAGTCAGTTCTCCCAACACTGCTTCTTGTGTGTCAAAATAGGGGCAGTGAGGTCATTTTTTGAGTGTTTTTGACCTTTTTGAGGGCTCAAAACCTGCCCAAATTTCTTGTACTTAGGTAGACAGGTATAATTTTTCATGAAAAATCCAAAAATTCTGAGTTTTTGTGATTTTGAGGCTCCTAGCAAAAGTGAGCGCCGTGTGGCGTGGCGCATAGGGCAGAAAAACCTGTTTTTTGTGCCAAAATTTTGAAAAATGCAAAAAGTGCTCCAAATTTTTTGAAATTTGGGCTGAGTCTTCTCTATCAAGCATGATGTTGGGAAAAGGAAGCCTCAGCCAATATCTGAAGTCCTTCATCCTCTTTTTGCCTCCTTGATGCTCTCTTCAACTTTGCTTTCAAACTCCTGATTCTCGCTTGGCACACCAAGTTCCTTGACAAGTAATGATATGACAGGTATCTAAGCATATTCTTCTCATTGATGGCCTTCTCTATCTTCCTCTCCAAGTGGATATTGACTCTTTCAAGCCATGACTCCCTATCGGCATTAATCTCCTACTCAAGTGAAGTGAACTCCACCCTCCTCCTTTGGGCAGCTTGGCGATTCTCCCGAATGTTTTGCAACTCCATAATCACCTGTTGGTCCTCCAGTTGCTTATTCCTTTGTTCCAGGTACTGTATTTTCCATTGGGCTCTGTCCAAGTTAGTAGACAAGGCATCAATGTCCACTTGCTGCTCCTGAATGATTTCTCTAAGATTGGTGCTTTGCGGGCCCATATCAGCATCATCAACCTCAATGAGAATGAAATCAGTTTCCTGCTCACCTGATGGTCCTTCCTCCTGTAGTGGCCTCTTGCCACAGTCCTGAACTTGTTGTGCTGATGACGGAAGCGAGGCCCCTTCCATCCCGGATGGAGATAACACTAACTTGGCTGCTGCAAACAACCGTCTAGTGCCCTTCTGATAGGTGATGAACACCGGCATGCTAGTGGTATATGTCTCATGGCCCTCATGCTGATAAGAAGGTCCACCTATCTCATGCAAAGCCTCTGAAGGTCCCTGTTGAGCTTTGAAAAACTCACAAGAGATGAAGTCCTCCCAAGTGATGCCATGTAAGCCAAGCTGATGAACGACCACAATTTTGATGAGAGCAAAATGGTAAATACTGTTGAACTGCTGCTGAGGAGTCTTGTGTTGCACTAGGGTGGTCATCTTCTCTATGTTTCGGCACATGAAGTAAGGGATGTTCATCATCTGTACCCGGGTAAAATGCATCAGCAACTTGATATGATAAGCATACAAATGGGAGAACCGGCCCTCACAGCTGAAATACTTCATGATCAGTTTCATTAAAGGAGCATATTCATCTTTGAGGTACCAAAAATGAAACACTCTCTTGAGCTGTCTCAAAAAGCCGGGCTTGATGTACAGTTCATAATGCTGCCGATCAATTTTCTGCCTCTTGTTCCATTGCTCTCCAATGTTGGGATTACCGGTTGCTAGTGAAATGGATTCTGGTGTTAATGTGAAAGTGACACCAGCTAGAGTGGCTTGATCACCATGTAAATGCAGTATAAACAAACGAGCAAACTCATGATGAAACTGAATGCTAGCAACCTTCTCACAAAATTCATAACATGATTGATGATGGAAACAAGAGATGGCAAGAGGGCAAGCTTGTAATTCAGCAAGAGTGGTTGGTTCTTCTCTAATATGTTTGCCACCTCTATGAGGCCTCCTAGGTGCATGTCCCTCTGTAGGTGAGTCACTATGGGTTTTCTCTTCATAATCATATGAAGGATCAGATGCCACGTCTGCTGGTGGATAAACTGTCTTGGAGAAGTAGGTGCTAATGTGTTAAATTGTCTTGAATTATCTTTGATGATGTGTTTGACCTCTGCCATCAAGGGAAAATAGTAAAATGAGGGACTGTGGAGGGGTAATTTAGGGAAATAGGGAATTAGGGAATGATTTAGGAGGGGTTAGGATTAGTTAAGGGAACAGGGAATTAGATTGTAGTTTGGAAGTTTAAGTATGAGACTAGGGTTTGGAAGATTGTTTTTGGGATTTTGGGAAATGGAACTTGGGATAGGGGATTAGTGAATTAGGGGTATGTGAATTTGGGGAATAGGGAAAGCAAGGAAAATATGAAATAAGGGAGTGATGAGTTGAGGGGATACTTGGTAGCAAAGCAGCCAATACAAAACCCTAGCAGCAATCTCCTTTGAAAATTTTGAAGAGGTAGGGTTTGTTTTCCTTTAAACATTCACAATGTAACAAACACCATCAAACAACCATCAAGTTTGGACGAAGAGCAATGAAAAAGGGTCAAACTACTTGGACAAGTGACAATCCATGCGTTTTGGGTGATTGGAGCAAGTTTTGGCAGTTTTCGGGCTCTCTGGTTGTGTGTGTCGCGCATCCAACCTAATGCGTAGTGCCCAGCATATGCGCCACGCCCGTGTCCTTTTACACTGTGAAATGCGACCCAATGCGCCACGCCCGTGTCCTTTTACACTGTGAAATGCGGCCCAATGCGCCACACCCGTGTCCTTTTACACTGTGAAATGCGGCCCAATGCGTCGCACCTGATAAGTGTGCCGCGCCTCCTGCCCAGTGCGCTGTGCCCAGCGACTTGGAGCAACTTTTACCTGAATTTCTCACTTGCTCACCACAACGCTTTCTCTTTGCTCTTAGAGTGCAAATGAGCTTTAAACATTTGGAGACATGATTTATACATGGAGCCTTTAAACTTTAATTTTGCAAAACCCACTTTCATAATGTTCTGGAAATGGCTTTATTTTCAAACTCTGTTTTTTGGACTTTTGCACTTCATTTGAGCTTTGTGATGAATTAAATGACCTGAGCTTTGCTTGTTTCGCAGGTGTTGGAACTACTGGGGCTAAGGAAATAAATCAGTGTTGCAGATGGAGTGATATACAATGAAGAAAACAAAATTTCATAATTTTTGTACAATAAAGGCAAAATACTCTGTTTTTTCCTCAAAACAGAGTTTTGAGGAAAAACACATTTTCAAACACTTGGTGATGAAATTTATTGATGCTAGAACCTCCTCATGGCCTGCTGGTTGTTATTGGACACTTTGAAACATTTTTTGACAAAACCCTAATGAAACCCTAGACCTAATTGACAATGAAACCCTAAAAGACCTTTGCAATTTTTAAGATAAAAAGAAGACTGTATATGCTTTTTAATGAACAAACATGAGCCAACAGGTAAATGACATGAGGGAAACTATAGGAAAGCCACTACCGTCAGATGATCCATGCACCTAATGGAATGCAAATGACTGGGCGGGACACCTAGTATGAAATGCAACAAGAGGATTTGATCTCTAACAGAGGGATGAAGATACCGACACTAACAGATGAGGAGGTAGATATGTACTTACACTAAAATCAATGCACACTATTAATCTAATTACTTTGAAATTAATGTACGTCATACATCTTGTTGCATCAAATCAGAAATCAATATCTACACTAAGATCAATGCATCTAGTGTAAACAATCAAATACGATTAGAAATCAACATCTATACTGAAATCAATGCATCTAGTGCAACAAATCAAATAGGATTAGAAATGAATATCTACACTTAAATGAATGCATCTAATGCAAGCAATCAAATATGAGTAGAAAACAACATCTATGTTGAAATCAATGCATCTATTTTAAGGTATTAAATATGATTAGAAATCGACATCTACACTGAAATCAATGCATCTAGTGCAAGCGATTAAATAAGATTAGAAATCAATATCTACACTGAAACCAATGCATCCTGTGCAAGAAATCAAGTAGGAGTAGAAATCAATATCTACACTGAAACCAATCCATCTATTGCAAGCAATCAAATATGAGTAGAAACCAACATCTACGTTGAAATCAATGCATCTAGTGTAAGGTATTAAATATGATTAGAAATCGACATCTACACTAAAATCAATGTGTATAGTGCAAGTGATCAAATAGGATTAGAAATCAATATCTACACTAAAACCAATGCATCATGTGCAAGCAATCAAATAGGAGTAGATATCAACATCGACATTGAAATCAATGCATCTAGTGTAAGGTATTAAATAGACTTATAAATCAACATCTACATTGAAGTCAATGCATATAGTGCATGTGATCAAATAGGATTAGAAATCAACAACTACATTGAAATCAATACATCTATTTTAGTGAAAATCTAAAATAATCATGACTTTATAGATCTAACTTCTATGTCCGTATTTATCTCTATGGGACTCTTTCTTCTTCCCTCTCTCTTTACCTTCCATTTCGTGTCTATCTTCCTCCCCCTCTCCTTCTCTCTCTTCCCCTCCCTCTCTCCCCCGTCTCACTCTATTTGCCTCTCCCTAACTTTCTCTATTTTTCTCTTCTTTCCTCTCTCCCCCCAACATTTATATTTATACCTCCCTCCATCTCTCCTTATTTGTCTCTCTATCTCAACCCCCTAAACATATGTCACACACTCTCTCTCGCCCCCTATATCTATCTATCTATCCTTCTATCTCTCCCTCTTCATTTCCCTCTCTATCTCTTCCCCTTCTCTCTCTCTCTCTCTCTCTCTCTCTCTCTCTCTCTCTCTCTCTCTCTCTACCCCATCCATCTATATCTCTATCTCCCATTGTCTCTCCTTCTCACCCCTAAAACGTACTCTCTCTCTCTCTCTCTCTCTCTCTCACTAACTCTCCATCTCTTCCTTGCCACTCCCTCTCCACCTTTCTCTCTCTTTGTATTTCTTCCCCTTCTAACTCCATCTCTGTCTCCCCCTTTCTCTCTTCTCTCTCTCAAGTCCTCTCTCTTTTTCCTTCCTCTCTCTCCCCTTCTCTCCCACCTCCCTCCGTCTCTCCTCCCATCATACACACTCTCTCTCTCCACCCCCAAACTCTATCACAATCTCCCTCCCTCTCTTCCCCCTCCATATTTATGTTTCCCTATCTCTCTCCTCCCCTGATTTCCCTATCTTTATCCTCTCCTTTTCTCTCACTTCCCTCGTCTCCTCTCTCCCTCATTCCATCTTCATCTCTCCTCTCTCCTTCATTCCATCTTCATCTCTCCCTTGTCACTCCCTCTCTTTCCCCCTCCAAATCCATCTCTATCCCTCCTTATCTCCCAAGCCTCTCTCTCTTCCTTTCTCTCTCCCACCATGTCTCTCACCTCTATGTCTCTCTCCCACACTCTATTCCCCCTTCCATCTCACTCTCTTTCTTAAATATGATCTCATTGTATTGTAGTTAAGAAAGTATCTAAATTATAAAACAAAAAAAAAAAAAAAAAAAAAAAAAAAAAAACAAAAACAAAAACAAAAACAAAAACAAAAACATAATTGGTGGTAAAAAATTAAACCTATATTTTGGATCAATCATGTTAAAGAAAATACAATATCATTGTCAATCAATTTGCTTTCTCACTTCGCTTGGATCCTTGATTAACATGCATCTATCCTAGTTCATTATAATATTATTTATATTATATAATTTTCACATATGTATATATAAAAGTATTCTCATTTTTTAATTTATTAAAACCTCCATTTAATATTTATGAAAATATTGTTAGTAGTCGTGAGGATGGAGGGTTTAGATATCACTCAAAAGTAATTATAACATATTTTCTCTTAGATTTAATTAAAAAATGTTATAAAATTAAATTAAAATAAAATATGTGTAAAATATTTTTATTTTTAAATAAGTTATTGTTTTTTAGCATGTGATATTGATAAGGCATAATATTGACCCATGGTATTGTAACAATTAAAAGCCTAGATCATAAAAAATAAATAATATTATTAATAATAATATTTAATTTAAAATAAAATAATATAAAATAACAATATATTTTATAAATAACCCTATATTTTATTTGTAATTTATATAAATAAACTTTTATTATTATAATAGTTTAAAATGTTTAATATAATATTATGATATTTAAATATATATTATGATATGATAAGAAATGAATATATAGATATGAATAATAATATTTAAAAGGCGAAAGGGGTGAATAACGGGGAACCAATGAGAGAGTAGGGTGTTTAATATAAGATGATAATTTATTTTAATTTAGATAAATTTATTATATAATAGATAAATATTAAATGGCTAAAATATATAAATTTTTAGATACTGTTAAGATATTTTAATATATAATAATATATTTATGTGATAGATGGATTAATGTATTGTTGAATTTAGGCTTTTTTGATTTATATCAAGTTTTTTGAGAAGATTTTTCAGCATAAATCACATTATAATGCATTTGTCGATGCGCTTCGAACCAACGAGTGTGGTTCATTGTTAGGACAAGTTAGTATATATATATATATATATATATTGAAAGTTTTATTAAAAGAGGTTGAGGGAAATTATTTTTGAAAAAAAAGGGATAAGGGGATACAAGGAATACGAATAAAGGGTGAGGATAGAAATTACATGAGAGAAATTTTTGGCCGACGTGTTTCAAGCCAACATGTGTGGTTCATCATCAAGATGAAATGATGAACCACACTTGTTGGTTCGAAATGTTTCCACCAAAAATTTCTCTTATGTGATTTCTACCGAAAGACTTTGCTTAATTCATTATGGATTACAGAAGCAAATATTGTCAGTGTTTGAATATTTTGTATATTTAATTTTAATGTGAATAATATATTTTTTGAAACTAGAGTTAAGTTAGATATTTTTTTGTAAGTTTGGTGGGATTATATCTTTATCATGTCCAATATATCAGTAAGTTTGGTAGGACTACATCTTCATCATGTTCAATATATCACTCCAATCTGGGTGAGGAAGTGAACAAATAACTTTACATCAAGAAATGTCTTAACAAAACACCTTATCATAGTCTATCCAAAACCACTCAAATTAAATTTGATATCAATTTATAAAAAAATAAACATCCTCATATAATTATTTAAAAATATATATGCATTTATCTCTTTATAACTTTCTTAAAAAAAAAAAAAAAACACGTAATTCCCTTTCTTTTTAACATATATTTAAAATATTATTAAAAAGAGAGGTAGAGGTAATGTGAATATTATTCAAAAGAGAAGCCCTAGCTGATGTTGTATTGTGTATTTTTATGATGTCTACTCGCTGGGAGGGCAAATCTAAGAATTCAACATCCCATTAGGTTGAATTCATACGCATCTAAGAATCAACGAACTTGTGTTTAAAATATGAATTAATTATGTGGCGTGTTTGAAATTTATTAATTAATTGTTTTATTAATAAATTAGATAAATTTATAATTTATTTTATTAATAAATTAGATAGATTTATAATTTATTTTTTAATTAATTATTATTAAATCATAATTCAAAATTATTTATATTTATTAAATATTGTATTAGGATTATTTTTTTGAATTTTACTATTTTAATTTTATTATATAAATAAATTTAGTTTTTAATAAATAATATATAAATTTATAAATAAGTAATTGAATATTTACAAATTTATATTATTATCGTAATAATATTTTTCTTAATTTTATATGCAACTAATTGGATGTCATGAGAGAAAAATGGAGAGCGCTAGGGTTTCGAAGATCAATTGGGAGAAGAATAACGTCGTAGATCAGTTGGCTTCTGATGCTCATGATGTTTCAGGGCATGAGGAATCTGTTTTTCATTGTAAGTATGGTCGCAATCATGTTGTTTTCTATATCTTTCTAGCTAACTATCATCGATTTTCTCGATGCTCTATGCCAATGGCCACAGTGGATAGCAACCTCAACGACTTAGCGAGCTTTAGCACTCCATGGACCCTATCCTTAGCTTATGCCAAGTATCATTTTGTTAATGCATGTCCATTATGGAATTTTAATATAAATTTTATAGTTTTGATGAGGTTGTGGTGGAAGGGGTCGTCAGTCCATGGGTTTGTACCCCTTTTCCATGCATTTAAATTGTTTAATGAAGGCTATTTTTGGCATGTTTAGCTGCTTGCCGTAGCTAAGATGCACATGAACACAAACCCAAAGTGTCGGATCTATTTTGTCATATGGGCATTAGACCCATCTACGGGTCTAAACATTGTGCCCAAATGGAGATTTTCCCCACCGAAAGCATTGTTTTACCATATGGGGCCTCCCCAACATGTGTCAATGGATGCAATGGTGCAGAAATATGTGGGTGTGGATCCAATCGAAGGATCTTTGTGCCATCCTAGATCTACGATATGAACCTCTATTTCTCCATATCCGAGCGATGAACTCGAAGATTCAGATCAAGCTAGTGAGGAAGGGTTTCAATTTTTTTTTGAAAACCCTAAATGGAAACTCAATCCTTATTAGGGCTTGACCAATGGATCTAGTATCATATCTAAAAGGGAAGGTGCAAGAAAAATTAGGTTTGCTAGTCAATAACTAGAATTTGATCTTTGAGGGAAAATCACTACACACTGCCATCAAATTAAAAGATTGCAACATTGAACGTAATTCTATGATCATTACAACTTTGAGGTTATGGGTGGAGCTCCTATAATGAGCATACCATCAAGGTCAACTTCAGCTACCAAGATTCTTAATTCATTTAAGGATGCAATGAGGAGGAATGCTACCACACCAGACATAAACTCCCCAGATTTGACAAATTCCAGGTCCTTACTTAGTTGAGAAGATGGAGAAAGCTCTAGATATATCAATAAAATTTCCATAAGTGAGTTGTCTTTTCATTGGTCTACAATCTAGAGCCCTTATATGTCGATTTAATGGTTTCTAACCCAAGTTTGAAGATCACCATTAATGGATCTACATCAACTGGACAAAAAATTATGATATTTATCAATGCACGAAGATATTTTTTGTGGTACAATTCAAAAATCAGAAAGACTTGGAATATGCCATCAATAAAGGACCATTGTTTTTGGGAAGGGTGGGTCTCTTTGTAACGCCATGATTTCCCAATTTCAAAGCTAAAATAATGGTGGTCATGAAGATATCAGTATGGATAAGATTACATAATCTCCCTCTTCCTTACTGGCATCACCAAGTTGTAGAAGGCATTGGAAATTCATTTGGGATATTTCTAAAGACATATAAAGAAAGGATGGACAAAGGTGTCTTTACTTTTGCATGCATATGTGTGGAGATAGACTTAAGAAAATTCCTATTAGATCACGTCCATTTGACCCACCAAGGTTTCAAGTTGAGACAATGGTTATATTTTGAAAACACTCCTTTCAAGTGTCGGATAAGTCATTAGACAGGGCATTTGTAGAATTCATGCCCACAAGGAATGAAAACAACAAAGAAGAGATCACAAAAGAAAAAGGGGTGCAATTTCTAGATCCACCCTCTTCAGATGACGCAGATGAAGAAATGGATGAGAACCAACAAAAACCAGAGGCACAAAATCGACAACTTACTCAAATGGACAGAGAAGAGAAGCAAGAGGATCTTGCCAAGCATGCAATGAAACCCACTGATTTAGCGGTGATTCAAACACTTGGTAATTAGAATGAGGAAAAGAGCAATAACCAAGGAGCAGGTGGAACAAAATGAACACACATTTTTTAGAGTTCAAACTCAAACAAGGAAACACCAACAATATTAGAAGGAAATGAATTTTTTATTGTTATCACCACTTCAAACTCTAGGGCCTGACACAAAATTCAAAAGAAAAAAGGTAAAAAAGAGAAACCCAGTTTATCTAGGTAAATGTTTTTTTTGGTATCTTGGCTATGATGAGTGTTTACAAGCACATACAAATGGTCCTTAGGGACAGTATACGAATTCCCTTGAGAATGTACTGATGTAAATTTTTATTTTTAACAGAAAGTTGTGATTTTCTCCTCAGGAAAAAAAATAATTAAATATTTATGTATTTGAGTCCCACCAATACATGGTTGGACTTTCTTTGTTGTGTATCATGAATGATTACCGTGAGTTTTAAACCTTTACTATATAAAAAATGAAACCTTAGAAACCTAATTAAATTAATGTCTGTATAGTAATTTACTTATTAAAATTTATAAAGATATACATACTCATCCTTTAAATTTAAACTTCAAAAAAATAAATTTTAAATAATTTATTTATAAATAAATTTTAAAATATAATGATGATGATGATGATTAACTTCCATTAAAACCTATATCGTATACTGATCCTTAAGAAGGTAAGAAATTAATCAGAATTCTTCAACATTTTATTTCTATGCTTTACAAAAGTGAGAGAAGTGTTCCCTAATCAACATAGTTTTTTTGAATTCAAAGGTTGATTTGTGTGATAAATATTTTGAAAATTAGATCGAATATGAGAATAATATGGGCAATCTAAGAGAACGTGATTGTCATAATCAACACCATTAGGAATGCACAAGTGACAAACTCTTTCATACCATGGAATTTTGGGAATTGATCAAAGCCCTGTTTCACTATGAAGCTCATGAGAATTAGTTCTTATCTTATCAATGTTCATTTTTTTTAACACTAGTCAAGATAGAAAGATAACTTTGGATTTCGAAATTGGGGTTGATCACCTCCCTATAATATCTTAGTTTCACTTTTCCCTCTAGCTCTTTATTGCCCCACAATTCATCTTTAATTTGGAAGTAAAAATATTTTTAATATTATCTGGATTCTACAAGATTGTCTCCTTTTTTATTCTCTAATGGTCCATCCAAGATTGGGCATCCTTATTCCACCATTTCTTGAGCTAAAAGTGGGGGTTTTGGATAGAGTTAGAAGCAATTTTAGAAAATCTATTTATTGGGTGTGTAGCCTGATTATCTTCCTAATTGTTTAGAGGTTTTTGTTTCATTCGCGTTGGATCCCTATTGCTAATGGGGAGACAATGCTGCCTATTTAATTGTTGTCAAGGGAGTCCAAGGGGGGTGATGATGACTTATTTGAGTCCCCCCTCGAAGGGGGTTGGGGGTAGCTCCCCTAAAGCTAAAAATAGATAAAATTTGCCCTTGTAAAATATTGTAATCTCGTAGTTAATATGGGTTGTTCATTAGGCGGATGATCTGACGATAGAAGTTATAGGTTTTTTTTTTCCCTAGAAGGAAACCCTCGATTTATATGAGGGAATTTTATTTCAGCCGTGTATGATTATTCTGCGCGAGAGAGAGAAAGGAGCTGTCTGAGAGCGAAAAGTAAATTATAGCATATCTTCTGTAGGTTGTATCTATTCATTTTTCTGGATAATATAAAAGGAAGGACTGGTTGTTTCTTCGTGGACATAGCCCAAATTGGGTAAACCATGTATATCTATGTCTCTCTTGTTTTATGTGTTTCTGTATTTGTTTTACTGCAATATTATGTGTATTTCACTACTTCCTTAATTAATTTCTAACAACTGGTATCAAAGTCGAAGGTCTATTTGGATGATAAACTCACTGGATAGAAGGGTTCCTGGTTTGAGTGTGACCATTGATGGAAGATGGTAGGTTTAGGGTCAAGAAATTTAACGGAAAAAACTACCAGTTGTGGAAGATGCAAATGGACGATTATTTCTATGAGAAAGATTTGTACCTACCATTGAGTGTAAAAATAAAGAAGTCAACAAGTATGATGGATTTAGAATGGGAGATTCTCAAGAGAAAGGCACTAGGAACAATATGGATGTGTCTGGCATCGTCGGTGGAATTTAATAATCCAAAGGGAACCAAAACATAAGGTTTAATGACATAATTGGACAAACTATATGAAAAACCCTCGACCTCAAATAAGGTATTTCTTACAAAGCGTCTATTTAATATGAAAATGCCAAAAGGTGGATCTGTTTATGTTCATTTAAATGAATTTAACACGATTACTAGTCAGTTAAGTTTTGTAGGGGTAAATTTTGACGATGAAGTTAGGGCTTTGTTGTTTCTATGCTCATTGCGAGAAATTAGGAATGGATTAGTTATGGTTATCAGTAACTCTGTCTCTAGATATAGTACTTTAAAGTTTAATGATGTTGTTGGTGCCATCCTTAGCGAGGAAATGCAATGGAAAATCTCTAGTGAGACATCAAGTAATGCTTTGACTACAGAAACTAGGGGAAGAAAAATGGAAAGAGAAAGGAGCCCAAGAAATCGCAGTAAGACAAGAGAAAGCATATCCAAATCTAGATAAGGGATAATGTGCTAGAAATGTGGGAAGAAAGGACACCTGAATAAAGGCTGGAAATATCAAAAAGGAAAATAAGGAGATGGACAACAAGAGAACAATCATGACGCGAATGTGACAAGTGATTTGTTGCAAGATGCTTTGATTATTTCATTAGAGAATATTATTTATGCCTAGGTGGCAGATTTAGGGGCCTCATTCCATGCCACACCTGATAGGAAACATATTCATGACTACATTCAAGGAGATTTTTGGACATGTTCGTTTGGGTGATGATAAACCTTGTAAAATCATTGGAATGGGTAAGGTTTTTTATAAAGAAACAGAATGGAAACAAATTCATCCAGGTGGATATTGGTGGCCACTCGCCTATTCCACTTGGACCCCCACTGTTGTTTCATTTCAATTTCCTTAATTGTAGCACAACTTACTATTTTTGGTAGTTTTTCAGGTCCTAAACTTTCGCAGCCATTTTGAGGAACTAAAAGACGCTTTTACTGAAAATGGAGAGACCTGAAAAGTGTCAAACTAGTTTACTAGTTTGTTTTTGGCCTCCTCTTCGAGATATTCAAAACGAGGTATTATGATAGCCAAAAGGATATTGTATGTCACATTTACAACCCTGCGAAATTGACATTCCAACTTACCCCAACGGTGTAGAAATTCCCACTGTAGATCAACAGATTATGCAATATACTAAAGAAAAATACAAGATCTACTTCTACAACAAACTTTACGGAAGCTTAATCGAATATGAGCGAGCTTAATTAGAACACATATAACTAAGAATGAGAAATCAATCACACATGAACACAGAAGAATACTCTGGGGAAAGCCGCAGCCTAAAACCCCAATCTCTGTATTATCATACAAGGGGAAATATGTCCGGATTACAAAAAGAATCAACTCACAAGCTATCCTGCTCTCTCTGCAATCCAACTGCTGCTCATAGACAGTCAAAGGCTTCTCACAAACCTTCTCCTTTGCCCTCCAAGCCTCCTATTTCCTTGCGCAGTTTTCCTTGGGGTCCAGTTCTGCCACCTATGTGAATTGGCCTCTTCACACACTCACTAACCTTTGATCTAACTGCACAATCCTGAAGGAGATAATTCCTTTTGCATGGATGAGTTTCCTATATAGGAAAAATCCTCCAACTGATAGTACACTATCCCTTCCTCTAATCTCAACTGGGTCTCTGACTGAACTGACATGCATGAGTTATTTATGAGAGAATATTCAGTTATCTGAAGTGCAGCAGTTACATGCATGCATGCATTAACTAACTGAACTCACCATTAGTTCAACAAACTATTTGAACTAATCTAACTGGACTTAGTTAACTGAGCTAACTAATTACAACTCAAATTACAACTCACCCTTATCTCTTTAACTAAGGGATAAATTCCTCAATTAATGGGATAACTATTGCATGTCCCCACATAGACTTCATGTTTGATTTTCTACAACTAATTAACTCAAGATGAATTAATTAATTATTTTACAAACAACTGCTAAGATCAAATTCGAATTTTACTTCTCAATTTTAGTTCAGGGACTAACTAAAATTGGAATCCATCCCGAAATGCTATTTATAGAAATGCTATTTTTTAGCACTTCCATTTTTCATTCCTTGTTGCTATGTCCAACACTGGTACCTGAACTGCTATTTATAGTAGTGCCATTTTTAGTACTTCTATTTTTAGCATTTCTTGTTGCCATTTTCAACACTCCTTATCAACAAGAAAGGCATTCAACTCGAACCCAATCCTGAACCTTTGGAATGTTCTACATGCAACACTTCTCCCAAGTGTTAATGCCCCAGCAACTCTAGAAACAAAAAATCTCCTAACTGACCTCCCTATTGGGCTAGAAACACCCTCTGATGTTGAAGCTCCCTCTACCGCTGATAAGTGCTCCCTTTGTGACCTCTGAGCTGCTGCAACACTCCATGCATCTTGCATCATTGCACACCTCTCTGTGCCATCCTGCACTGGTGCAACACTCCTGTGCCTCTCGCATTGTTGCAGCCTGCTAGCTCTGCACTGTCTTGGGATTCCTGCACTATAGCTCTCTTTGCCGCTCCATCCGCATCTGTCTCTACCCACTCAGCCAGTCTTGCTACTCCTCGTTGGGGCTCCTGTAGCAAGGTCTAATCAAAGAGGTTGGGTACCTCAATGATCCTGCCCCTATTCCAGCCTTCTTGGGACTGTCACTCCACATCACCCCACCTCCGACCTGGAGGTATGGATGCATGTGATCTCTCTGCCCACTTAGCTCAAAATTTCCCCCTACTGGAGATCTCTACATGAGTGGATGCCTCCACTCTGTCTCCTCTTGGCTTCCCCAGTTGTGGCTGCTCCACAACCTCCTGAAGTTGTTCCATCAATCGTGGCTCCTCCACAATCGTCTTAGACTTCTCCTATGGCTGCATGTTGAGAGGTAATGTACTTTCCCTCTCAACCACCAAGTCTCCACCAGTTGCCTTGCTCCTCAAGGCTTTGCATGCATCTTGAACCTCAAGAGCATACAGGTTCTTGACTCCTGAACTGATTTGCTTCACCTGTCTCGTGGTGATGTGTCGAAGGAAAACCTTTCCCTTACTAAAGACTACATCATAGCCTTTGTCTTCCAACATTTCAATCGACACCAAATTTTTCCTTAGTCCTGGTACATATTTGACATCGGTCAAGGTAATGCGAGCTCCATTCTCCCTCTAAAAAAAAACCATGCCTACATCTGAGAAACTATACTTTTCATCATTACCCATTGCTATGAGTATCTGGAGATCTTTCTCCTCCAAGGTACTGAACAAACTCTTGTCACTGGTCATTTGGAAAGAAGCTCCACTGTCAAGAAACCAACCACATCCCACCATGGATGAAACCATGCATGCGAAGAGGGTGAAATCCAACTTGAACTGTAAGGCCAATGCCTCACCTTCAGATCTTTCCTTGGATCCCATCTTGGATTTCCTCAATGGACAATTTGTAGCAAAATGGCCCACCTCATGACAACAAAAGCATCGCACTTTCGATTTGTCAAACTTCTTCCCACCATAGGAAGAACTCGATTTGGGATGAGAATCCTTCTCCTTCCCTTTATTTTCCTTACTCACTAAGGCACAATTTTCTTCATCCTGGTGCTTCTCCTTATCTCCTCCTGCATCAGATCCGACTAAAGTCGTTCCCAATCTGGTAGTTTCTCTCTTCCATTTACCGAGTCTTGGTAGCTATTCCAGCTCTTAGGAATACCAAAGAGTGCAAGACTCACCATGTCATCATCGACTGTCATGATCCCTACACCTCCAAGCTCATCCCTACAGGTGGTGAGCTTGTTCAGATATGTAGAGATCATGTCGCCCTTTTCACACTTGATTTTCCGAAGCTTGTCTTTCAGCGCCAGCTTCCTTTGATCACTGCCATTTTGATATAGATCTTCCAATGTTTTCCACATCGAAAATGGTTTCTCCTTCCCATGGAGGCTCGAGACAATGTGGTCTCGAACCCCCTCCAGGAGGATTCTGCTTGCTCTAGCCACATATTTCTTCCATTCCACCAATTCTGTAGCATCAACTGCTGCCGGCTTGGGGACTTCTTGATCAATGAAGTCATTTAGACTGTTATCCCCTAATACTACTTCCATGCGATCCTTCTAGGCTATATAATTCAAGCTTCCATCAAGGGCATACTCGAGTCTTAAACCGTTGAACGCCATTGGTGAAATTGAGATGTGATAAGAACTTGATTTCTATATTCAGGAACCTCAAACTTTGAACTTCTCCCTTCTTGTATACCATTCTTCGCTTTGATCACCTTTGCTCTGATACCATGTAGAAATTCCCATTGTAGATCAATAGATTATGCAATATACTAAAGCAAAATACAAGATCTACTTCTACAACAAACTTTGCGGAAGCTTAATCGAATATGAGCAAGATGAATTAGAACACATATAACTGAGAATGAGAAATCAATCACACATGAACACAAAAGAATACTCTGGGGAAAGCCTCAGCCTAAAACCCCAATCTCTGTATTATCATACAAGTGGAAATATGTCCAGATTACAAAAAGAATCAACTCACAATCTATCCTACTCTCTCTGTTATCCAACTGCTGCTCATAGACAGTCAAAGGCTTCTCACAAACATTCTCTTCTACTCTCCAAGCCTCCTATTTCCTTGCACAATTTTCCTTGGGGTCCAGTGATGCCACCTATGTGAATTGGCCTCTTCACACACTCACTAACCTCTGATCTAACTGCGCAATCCTGAAGGAGATAATTCCTTCTACATGGATGAGTTTCCTATATAGGAAAAATCCTCCAACTGATAATACATTGTCCCTTCCTCTGATCTCAACTGGGTCTCTAACTAAACTGACATGCATGAGTTATTTATGAGAGAATATTCAGTTATCTGAAGTGCAACAGTTACATGCATGCATGCATTAACTAACTGAACTAACAATTAGTTCAACAAAATATTTGAACTAATTTAACTGGACTTAACTTAGTTAACTGAGCTAACTAATTACAACTCAAATTGCAACTCATCCTTATCTCTTTAACTAAGGGATAAATTCCTCAATTAATGGGATAACTGTTGCATGTCCCCACATAGACTTCATGTTTGATTTTCTACAACTAATTAACTCAAGATGAATTAATTAATTATTTTACAAACAACTGCTAAGATCAAATTCAAATTTTACTTCTCAATTTTAGTTCAGGGACTAACTAAAATTGGAATCCATCCCAAAAATGTTATTTATAGAAATGCTATTTTTTAGCACTTCCATTTTCCATTCCTTGTTGCTATGTCCAACACTAGAACTCGAACTGCTATTTATAGCAGTGCTATTTTTAGCACTTCTATTTTTAGCATTTCTTGTTGCCATTTTCAACAGGTTCCCACAAGGTTTTGGCTATTCATCTCCTAGGGTTAGGTTTTTGGATGTTTAGGGTTTCTCATTATTTATCAATGATAAAAGGGCAATTGAGAATCATTGTAACACAGTTCAGAGGCATGTATCCGCCATATCTCTTCTTAGAGATAAGATACCATCACCTAAGCTAGTTTATTTCCATTTTGTATGTAAGCATATTTTAGTTCTTTGATATTAATGAAATGAAGTTTTATTTTTGCTGCATCTTGGTGTTTATGTTTGTATCTCTATTCTGTTGCAATCTTGTATAAGTCTAGATTAGTGGTATCAGAGCGATATGCTCTTTATTTTTATTTCTTTGCATGTCCCCAATGACATCAAGGTATAAGGAGTTAGATCTCGAAGTGGTTGAACCTTTACAAGGCCAGCCTCGCAAAACCCGATGACCTCCCATGGCAGAATAAAAGAAAGACGAGGCAGTAGGATATCCTTTTGAAATATTGCTCAAGAAAGCCCTCAAGCAAGAGAGGAATGCGATGATGGATAATGTTGGTCAGATACTTCGTTGGTTACCAACAAGTGACATATCTTCATCCAACAGCCACTCTGGAGGCACCACTCCCTTTAAGGTACAAGTTAACTTTGACATTCCCATATTTTAAGGCCAGATAAATGCAGACATCGTAGATAGATGGTTAAATCTATTGAAAGGATATTTTCCGATTCATGACTTTTCTAATCAGAAAACAATTATTTTTGTACTCCTCAAAGTCGACCCCTATGTTAAGGACTAGTGGAAAACCTACTGTGAACAAAAGGATGAGAGGGAATCCTCATTACTTTTAGTTGCACCCACTTGGGATTATTTTTGAGATTCCATCAAGGAACAATATTACCATATCAAGAGCTATAAAGATAAATATATAAATTGGACCATGTTGTGGCAAGGAAGGGACCAAGATGTGTTAGAGTTCACAAATATTTTTCATACCCTTTGTACGAAGATAGGCATCAAGTTTTCTGAGTAGATTTGGTACTCAAGTACTACAATTGTCTACACAAGTACATCGAGGATGAGATGGAGTTCCTGGACATCTCCTCACTTGGCGTCGCTTATCAATATGCTATCAAGATCGAGTAGAAATTTAAATCAAGAATCGAGACTTTGGATCTGTAAATCCAAAGCAAGGGAAGGGCACCCCCATACCGCATAACAAAGGACAAAGCTAAGGCAAGGTGACCTAGGACAACCTAGCGAAGCTGCAAGCAAATAACAACACCACAATGATAAAGAAGGACAAATGAAAATGGTGTGAGATCCATAAGTGCCTCACTCACAACATAAGTGAGTGTCAAGCCAAGCAGTCATTGGTGGCCAAGATGAAAGCTTATGAATCAATTCCATTTTCTGACTCCGATTCAAAACTTGACAAGGTGAACGATAAATGGAATAAGGTTATTGAAGCGAAGCCCAATGCCATCGTTGCCACCACCAAGCTACAAAATATTGAGCCCGGAGATTTAGAGGAGGGGGAGCGACTCTTCCACTCATAGATGTGGGTGAAGGGTTCACCGCTGCAATTCATTGTCGACAGTAGAAGCCAAAAGAACCTCATTTCAGTAGAGGTCATGAAGAAACTGGGCCTACCGACCACACCAAACTAGCAGTCTTTCACCATTGGGTGGATTCACCAAGGGTCAGATCTTCACATCAACCAATAGTGTTGCCTTCCCTACATCATCAAGCCCTTCACAGATGAGGTATTGTATGATGTTTCTCTTATTGATAATGTTGGCATTGATGTCAAATGTTCATGATAAGGAAACTTGTTGTTATTAAGTTGATTGATTAATGTTGTTGTAATTGCAAAGGTTGAAAGTGATGTGAAGTGCAAAGGCTATGCTAATCAATGTGAAGGCTAAAATATTAAACATAAAATATTGAGACACAAGCTAAAAAATATATGTTTTCATTGAACAGAAAATGTATGATACAAGATAATCATTACTGGTTGAGTTGTTTTATTTCAGCTCTAGTTTATGTTACAAATTGTTTTCAGAATTGAAAATGAAGAGACAAGCTTGTGAATAGTTTTTTTGAAGACCAAGAGACAATGCAACATTTCGTATTCTTGTAAAGAATACAAACAATAAATAAGGCTTGCTTATAAAATATACAATGTGGAATGGAAAACAAACTTTTTTAGAGGTGAAGAAGAAGAGGAAGGTGGGGTAGACCTTGAGGGGGAGTTAATCAATGCCCTAGATGAAATAGAAAGGCTTAAACTAAAGAATAGAAAGTAGAAAGAGATCCTATTGAAATATGTAAAGGAAGAATCAAATTCAGAAGACATTATCAAGTTGAAACTTGAACTTGAAGAAGTGACGAAGGTGGAGCACATTTTCATGCAACAAATAAAAGAGAAAAGTGAGAAGTGTGAAATATTGGAAGAAGAGGTGGTAAATCTGAAGAATAACCTAGAGAAGGCTCAAACTGAACTAAACATGAATATTCAATAGATAAAAGGGTATAAAAAATTTGATGTGATATTAAATGCTTAGAGGTTTCCACTCATAAAGAATGGGTTAGCCTATGAAGAAGAAGGGCCAATAAATCGAAGGCAGAGGATAAAATGAAAATCAACTTTATAAATGCTACTAGGGGAGAGGATCACAAATCATATCAATATGAGAACAAAAATTTGAACAACACTTCAACATCAAATGAATAGATACAAAGAAACATTATGGGAAAAGTACAGAAGGAAAAAGAAATGAGCAATCAAACAACAAACTATCAGAGACCATACTTCTCCAGAAGACAAGGTTTTCAAATGTCTAGATGGTTATATCCCCAAATGACATCCACTACCAAGTGCACATATGTTTTCTATGGATATTGTTACTGATGTAAAAATTTTGGACATAAAGCCATAGATTGTAGAGCTTATGCCAGAAGAATATATCTGGGAAATTTGAAAATAAGTAAGACTAATAATGGATTCACATACATCAAAACAAACATGAATCTAGATATAAATGAATATGATCTTCTCCTTGATATCATTGAATGTTACTATTGTGACAACATTGGGCATAAGTCATATGATGCCCGCTTAAAGATAATAGATTAACATCTCAAAATATTTATAGAATAAATGGATGCATGCAATGGAGAAAGAAGGTACAAGAAAAGAAACCTGATAAGTGTGACCTAGTTATGTATGATCAAGATAAAAACAATAAATGGTACATGGATAGTGGTTGCTCTAGACATATGAAAGGAGATAAAATATAGTTTGTTTCCCTTGGTGAAAATAAAACTGGAAATGTCACATTCGACAATGATGAAGCAAGAATAATTAGATGAAAGGGTAGAGTCAGTATGAACAAAGGAAGAGGAAAGGCTCAATATGTATTGTTTGTAAATGGCCTAAAACATAATTTGTTGAGTGTAAGTCAGATGTGTGGCAAAGGTTGTGATGTTATCTTTAGAGCTCAAGACTGTGAAATTAGGTCAATATCTATAGGGGAGATTCTGGCTAAAGGAGTTCGAACTTAGAATAATGTATCTATCTTAAAGGAAGAGAGTGAAGAATGCTACATCATCAAATAAGATGAATTCTGGCTATGGCATAGGAGATTGGGGCATCTCAATTTTGACCACATCATCAAACTCAGTAAGAAGGGAGAAGTTAGAGATTTACCAACATTAAATAAGCCTCAAAACACTATATTCAAATCATGTCAAATGGGTAAACAAACACGAACATCATTCAAAGTCAAAGATAAACTATAAAGTAGCAAGTCTTTGCAGCTAGTTCATATGGATTTGTGCAGGCCTTCCAGAATAGTAGCACCAAGAGGAGAAAAATATTTCATGTTGGTAATCGATGACTATTCAATATTGACTTGGGTGGCATTTCTCATAAATAAGCCAGAAGCGTTTGGGAAGTTCAAAATATTCAAGGCATTGACAGAAAATCAAACAGGGTGCAAGATAAAGTGCATATTATCAGATAGAGGAGGTGAATTTGTCTCAGATGAGTTTGCAAACTCGTGTAATGAATTTGGGATAGATCGAAAATATATTATTGCAGACACACCTCAACAAAATGGAGTTGCAGAAAGAAAAAACATAGATGTTCAAAAAATTTCCAGAGCCATGATGCAAGAAAGAAACATTCCTCATACCTATTGGAAAGAAGTGGTGCATACAATAGTACATATTCTCAATAAGGCACATCTTAGACCAAACTGTGATAAGACACCATATTAACCGTGGCACGGGAAACCAACATCAATCAAGCATTTTAAAGTATTTGCGAGTAAATGCTATATCAAAAAAAATGATGAAAAGCTAGGAAAGTTTGATGATCAATTTGATGAAGGAATATTTTTTGGATATTCATAAAAAAAGTAAGAGATATAGGTGCTATAATAAGAGGTTGCATAAGATTTTGGAATGCATAGATGTAAGGTTTGGTGAAGAGTTATTTGATAAGAACAAAAGCATATGTTTTATTCATCCTCCAGATCATCACCATTATGACAATAAAGAGAATGTAGTATAATATGAAGCATTAGAAGATAAAAAGATTAATTCAAAAGGACCATCAATACACACTCAAAAGAATCATTCTAAAAATCAAATTATTGGAGATAAAAGCAAACACGTTCAAACAAGGAGGAAACTAGCAACACAAAATGAGCAAGTTCATATAGCTATGCCGTCACAGATAGAGCCAAAGAAATTTAATGAGGCAAGTAAAGATCAATGTTGGGTAGATGCTATGAATGAGGAGTTAGATCAAATTGAAAAGAATAAGACTTGGGAACTAACACCAAGACCAATCGGAAAAAATATCATTGGGACAAAATGGGTATTTAAGAACAAAATGAATGAATAGGGTCAGATTGTGAGAAACAAAGCCAAACTAGTATGCAAGGGGTACTCACAAATGGAAGGCCTTGATTATGAAGAAACCTTTGCACCAGTTGCAAGATTGGCGGCAATCTGGATGTTTTTGGCTTTTTCTTGTTACAAGGACTTAAAAGTATACCAAATGGATGTGAAGTCTACTTTTCTAAATAGGGAAATAGAGGAAGAGTTCTATATGGAACAACCTGAAGGGATTTTTATATCTGATAAACCTAACTATGTCTGAAGATTAAAGAAGGAATTGTATGGTCTTAAACAAGCACCACGAGAATGGTATTCTAGACTGGACAAGTACCTTCAAAAATAGAGTTTCAAGAGAGGAGGAGCTAATAGTAATCTGTACACAAAGGCTGATGGATATGAATTACTAATTGTGGTTGTGTATGTGGATGATATCATTTTTGGAAGTAATAAATATCATCTAGTAAAAGGGTTTGTTGAAGAGATAAAGTCTGAGTTTGAGATATCAATAATTGGAGAGCTTACCTTCTACTCAAGACTCCAAATCCTACAAAAGGTTGGAGGCATATTCATTTGTCCAGAGAAATACCTAAGAGATGTGTTGAAAAGGTTCCAAAGGGAAAAATTTAAACATGTCTCAACCCCAATGACTATTGGATGTAAGATATGTGTAGATGATGAGTCACCTGATGTGGATCAAAAACTTTATAGATCTATGATAGGAAGTTTGTTATACCTAACAACTTCTAGACCATATATAATTTTGGAAGCTGGATTAGTAGCAAGATGTCAACCAACAACCAAACAAATTCATATGTTATAAAAAAAGAGGATATTCAAATACTTGAAAGGGACTACAGGCTATGGTATATGGTATCCAAAAGGGTCAGACTTTATATTGATAACTTACACAGATGTGGATTAGGACAGCTGTGTGGATGAAAGAAAAAGTAAAAGTGGTGGTGTATTCTATATAGGAGAGCCTTTGGTGGAATGGTTAATAAAGAAACAAGCATCAATTTATCTATCCACAACAAAAGTTGAATACATAGCAGTTGTAGCTTATTGCACACAAGTGTTGTGGATGAAGTAGACACTCTAGGATATGAAGGTAAATTTCAATGAGCCTATATCTATCAAATGAAAAAATACAAGTGGAATAAGCATTTCGAAAAATCTTGTGCTTCATTCAAAGACTAAACATATCCCTATAAAGTACCACTTTCTCAGAGAAAAAGTGGTTGAGCAAACAATGAAGATGTAGTACATACCCTCAAAAGAACAAATAATAGACATATTTACAAAGCCTCTTGCTAGAGAAGCATTTGAGTATCTGAGAGATAAGTTAGGGATAATTCCTATAGATAATTCCCACTGATAATTACTATAGATACTTCTCACTGATATAAGTTCAAAAGAAGAATCTAAAACTTGAAATTGAATGCAGCATCTAAGGGGGAGATTGTAGGAGTAGGAAGAATTAAAGAAGAGGAAGATGAAGCATATGATTTTGTCAAGAATATGAGGAATATAAGATGCATCAAGAATAATGGCATCATCAAAATTATGAGATCAAGTCATCTTCTTCAAGAGCGCAAGCAACATCAACTAGGTGCACCATTTGAAAGTTCAGTCTTTAATGCAAGGTTTTTTATATAGAAAATCGTACACATGTATATATCCTGTATATAAGTGGGTAAATAAATGTTTTTAAAATGAACATTTACATATCTACATAAATGATGTTGGCATCATCAGAATTTTCTCAAAATCCTTCATCTTCTGATGAATCTAATTGAAATTAGCTCTTAAATAAAAAAATACATCTAGTAATTAAGGTACAATGGTACATTCAAAACTGATATATCTTCAAATATGTATGCTACCATCAAGCATATACACGATGACTTTATTCATATTTGTGACGAATTTTCAAGAATTCTCCATCACTTAGAATCATGAGATCGACATCTGATCCACATTATTTGCACCTTCCATATGAAGGAATCTAGCTCAACAGATGATCAAGAACAAATTGTTGCAAAGGATCATTTCATGCATAGATCCCCTTGTGATTGCAGAGGACTACTATTGAATTTTTTTATTTTTATGAAAATGCTTCTACAAACAGAAGGCCATCATGTGATTGAAACACTGTGTCACACTCAATTGCATCACTAGGATTTCCCCAAATCCTTCAACTTCATTATTATGGCCATACAGAATTGAGTGACATTAATGTTATATGATTAAAGTGCAAGAAGAGTTAAAATGAGATTATGAAGGAAATTCTTTAAAGCATCATCATCATAGTTGAAGAAAAACAAATTCCTACATCTAAAAATTTAAAAGAAGAGTTAATTCACCAGTAACTTTACAATAGAAGGAATGAAATCACATAAAGAGAGCTTTCTCCATATCTAGACAAGATGAAAAAAATAAAACTCATATATCTCCTAGCAAGTGAATGAACAAACATTCATTGAGATGAAATTTCTGGGCATTTAGTACTAATAACAACAAATTGTTGAACAAAAGGCTACCAATGCATGCCATTGAAAAGGGAATCACCAACATTGCTATTTGCACAAAAAAAAATATTCAAAAGAAAAAAAAAGGGGGGGAATGACATCCATCAAAGAAAACCAAGTGCTCAAAATGATTTCTATATGTAAGGACTAGTTCTATACTATATGTATATATATTTTTAAAAATAAATCATTATAAAATACAACTAGAAGAGAAAAAAAATTGGGAATTCAAATTTATTTGGCGACTGTCCAACACATTCCACTGAACATATGATAAAATTTGACATACATTTAACTAAGCCCATAAAGAAAACATACAAAATATTACTGCAACACACATGTACCGTTCACCAAAAGAGGAGACTCCACTTGATTTGTCGTTACTTGTTTTCCCTTGCTGTTGGTCGTCTCTGAGAGTGAATGACGACATACTTGATCTGAATGCAATGACCCACCGGTTAACCTCCCAGCCTACTCCTTGGGTACTCTTCTTCCTCACGGATCCCTGAGCTACAATGGGGTTGTACAATGGAGGAATGCAATAGATGGTAGAGGAGAGCACTCCTTGGCTCAAGTGTCCCCTCTCTAAAATACTCTACCTCACCAAACTCATTGTAGTTTCATAATCACTGCTCTAACATAGTCTCCTCCATCCAACCATAGGGTTCCCCAAAAAATTCCCTTCTCCCATGGCTTGCTCCTTCTTTTATAAGAGTCCTCATAGGTGAAACTTGGCATGTCATGCATAATTAATTATTTTTTTATAATTCTATATTTTGATTATTCACCCACCCATGTGTCACTCTCTCATCAAGGGTCTCCAAAATTATTTACTTAATTTTAATTTAAAAATAATATTTTCCTCACCTCAACAAGATTCCTATTTCTTCTCCTAGTTGTCTCTTGATCCCCCTTTTTACTTATTAATTTGTGTTCATTACTAAAGTCAATTAATGAGTCAAGATTTGATCCCCTATCTACTCCCTAATTTAACTCAAGTTATCTCTTAGATGGATATTCTTATGTTGGTTGTTGCCACATGGAGGTTCTCTACATTTCTCTAAAATTTAATTTATTAATCTTATTTTAATTTATCCTCCTCTTCTCTTAATTAGGTTTAACCATTTTGGGATTAATCTTTATCCTTACAATTATGTCCCTCTTTCCCCTTTTACCTAATTAAACTACATAATCTACCTACTATTTTCCAACATGGGAAGGGTAGAGTTTTTAAGGTAACTTATTTTATTTATTCTTATGATCCTCTTAACCCAAGTTTTATTTTTTCTTTAATTACCTAAGTTTCTAACATCATTTACCCTTGGTTTAAATTTACCTAGTTTTCATCTCTTGATTATATTTATTAATTAATTTATTTTTAATGATTCCAAGGGTGCCAAGTTTGGTCGTGCCCTTCAAGAACTTCCCTTGAAGTTCCAAGGGTGCCATGCCTAACAATTTATTTGTGATGCCAAGGGTGCCAAGTTTGGTCGTGCCCTTTAAGAACTTCCCTTGAAGTTCCAAGGGTGCCACGCCTGACAATTTATTTGTGATGTCAAGGGTGCCAAGTTTGGTCATGCCCTTCAAGAACTTCCCTTGAAGTTCCAAGGGTGCCACACCACTTGCTCTTCAAGCATTCAGTGACTACAAGGGGAAAGTATAGGTGCAATGTCATAGACCACTATCATCTTTTATGTTTCCTTCTATAGTGATACTAATGGTGTCGGGGATCAAGGAATTCGCCTTGAGGTGCGCCCCTCAGTAAAGTCCTCATGAGCGACCCAACTTTGGGACTTGCCCTCATGGCATCGTGATCTCTAAGGTGAAGGTGTTTCGACCTTCCAGCCAAAGTCACGGCGGGAGTGCTAGTGGGTGAGATCAGGGACACTGTCCCACCCCTCCCATGTAGTTCCATCCACTTGTACAACCCCATCACCCATATGTGAGTCATTCGTCCAAGAAACTAATTTGTGCCTACAACCACTAACATATTATCAGAATATAGATAAACATATCTAGCAGGTTTCAAAATTGACTTAGAATTTCAAAGATAAAATAATATAAATTTTCATCAAACCAGGTGTCGTCAACTCGTCATATGCGAGTGCCTCTGGTGGTTTCCTGCCATACTCAATAATCATCAGTAACAAGGTTTCTCAGTGTTAGCCATTGTCATAATAACATCATTGCCATCACCTAGTCATTCGCATCATTGTTCATTGTGAACCAGAACTGATGCAAGTAGGTAACATAGGGGACACATCCATCAAAGCTATCATCATCATGATATCAATAGAGAGCATACATATCCTTTAGTGCTATCATCATCATAAATTCAATAGAGAACAAACATGACCATTTATGCCACAATCATCATAATATCAACAGAGAACGTGCATAACCATTAATGTTACAATCATCATAATACCAATAGAGAACATACCTAACCATTAATACTATCATCATCATAATGTCAATGGAGAACATACATAAACATCACAACCACTAATATCACAATCACTAATAATAGAGTCATGTGTCTGGATCCTCAACCTGAGGTCCTCAAAGAATAAAGTATCTAAGATAATGTCATATTAGGGTCAGGAAACTAGAGTGGGCACTACATACATCCCCTCTTAACAATGGACTTCGTCCCGAAGTCCTTAGAACATAAAGGAAAAATAATGACACATATCCTAGGAACCCTTCCTGAAACTCTTGCTAACCTTCTGGTAACAGGTATCTCTGATTTTTAAATTAAGCAAATTTTCACTAATGAATTAAAATCAATCAACAAAATCATTTTCATCTTTTGGATTAAGTAATTTTCTCAACAAATTTATTTATTTATTTACTTATTATTATTATTATTATTTTTACCTAATTAGTTCTATTAGGCCCTCATGAAACATTGTCATAAAATCTAATGCTTCTCATTTTCATTCCTTTAACCTCTTGAATATTCAAGAATGTCTTTCTAGTATAGTTCCTTTGAACATGAGCTTGAGATGTAATGTCCAACAATTGTCCTTGTTATGATCATCCTTCATACTATGTTCATAATGCAAGTCTTTTTTTTTCATCAAAAGTTTGCTCCCCATTTTCTTCATTCTTGTTGGCCATTTCTCAAGGAAATTAATAGTAGGTACACAATCCCTCCAATCTAAGCTCACATTGGTCGACATCATAGTTGTCTACCATTTTAGTTTGACTTGGAATCTGAATATGGGTTATTCCAAGAAATAATGACTCTTTAGTAAGTGAATATCCAAATTGATTTACTTTCTAGTGGGCAGGTTAGAATTTCCCAAGGTATCTATACCATGGATTTCATTATAAACTAAAGGACTATATCTGGTGATCATTGCAACCCACAATTATTTATGTATTAAGAAACAACAAAACAAGAAGTAGGACAATCACAATCAATATTCATCTCATGGTACAATTAATATATGATGCATTCAACCAAGTAAAGTCATTCACACACTGTACTCCTGTAGCTTCCAATAATATTAGTTCATTTCAAACTACGTCTATATGACCCTATAAGTGACAATGTCGGGGACAATATGTAACAAAAAGTGATTTGTATGCTCATCATTGCATATGTTAAAGTTCACTGTCATAGATGTTGCAATAATATTGTCGTAGAAGAAAAGAGCATACAAATTATTTCAATGAGTCTTTGAGATTTGTTTTTTTTGTTTTTGTTTTTATTTTTGTTTTTATTTTTTAACAGTTACAAATGAACTTCCAATCCTATTTCTAGATTGAAAAGGAAAGTCTCTTTTCAAGCTAATATATGGTATTGATAATATATAGTGGTATTGCTTGAGTATCAAAACTCACTCGAGCAATGTACGAGACCCTTAAAATAAGCTCTTGCGTGGTTGTATATTTCACCAATTTTATGCTTTCACCTAAATTTTCCAATAGTGGAGAACTTATGGGACATAGGTATCAAGTTCAATTCTTACTGATGATAGAAGGTACTCTTGCAGCAGTCCAGTCATTAACTATGTGAAATAGTTTCTTAATTTAATTTATTTATTGGTGTAAGACTTATTGATCACTATCTACTGAATATTTGGCCAAATTATTTCTGAATACTTTAATAAAAGTAAGGGGAATTTGCAATCAGATATCTTTTCCCAGTAATAAAATAATTCTAGAGCATACCGAGGCCTGAATATGAACTGAGCAACAAAACTTAACAATCATAATCTGAAGCTCCTGTACAAAATTGTGCCGAGAGAATCCCTTCTTAGATGATTCACTCTTACAAATCCGATGTCTGAATATTTGACCAAATTTATCTGCCAAAATCATTCTCCACATTTTCGCATACACCTCATGTTATCAAAGTACACAACCCTTCAGCTGTGAACTTAAAAAATAAAAAATAAAAAATTTCACTACTAATATTGTTTCGGAAAACCATGAGAAAAATGCTTTATACAAATTACAAATCAGTGTCATTTTGTGGAAAATAAATGGGATATAATTTGGGCAACAGTGATGGCCATAGAAACCATTTGCTCATTCCTATGGTCAGTTCGCTGAGTTCTCCAACCAGACAAACACCCGTTTTTCAAAAAAACATTCAGTCTCACAATTATATTGCAGAGACCTGGTTAACCTTATATCCTATTTATTTAATTTTGATTATCCACTAAACATTAAAATCTACGTCAACTACATCGCGAGATGTAGGTTCAGTTTTCAGGGATACAACCACGTGTTGTCAGTTCAATGGAGGGATGGTTCTTTTGAGAAAGTCTAATCATTGGTCAGTCCTAAGATCAAACTCCTTCTTAGAAGGTAGTGTCTCCAAATATTTAGTGCATAAACAATTGTTGCCATTTCTAGATCATGGGTTGCGTAGTTTTCTTCGTGTTTCTAAGTTTCCTTGATGCATGAGCTATTACTCTTCCTTCTTGCATCAACAAACAACCCAGCCATTCCTCGGAGGCATCAGTACAAACCAAAAATTTCTTATTCCATATCCGCCACCTTCAAAGTTGGTGTTATTAATAATACCTTTAACCTTTGAAAAATTTCTTCACATTTTTCAGTCCAAATGAATTTTTCTTTCTTTCTTTGGAGCTCGGGAATATACTTCCAAAGGAACAATTTATGTATTTATAGGTTCTTGATTATATAATTCACCTATCAATTTCAAATATTCCTATAAGATTTAATCAAAAAAATACATTCAATCTACTCAGTATAGTATATTAGGTTTAGACTACATTATGTCATGTAGTAAAAAGAGAGAGAGTAAGTTTCTAATGTTAGGTTTAGACTACATTATGTCATGTAGTAAAAAGAGAGAGAGTAAGTTTCTAATGTTTTATGATTTTAATAAAAAACCCTAATATTAATACTAAGATTAGGTAAATATTGTGTTATATAACATACCACTAGAATAGGGTAATTATTATATTACATGGATGTATGATAGGGATACCAATTGAAGCAATAATTAATCTGGGCTTACATTAATGATATAATATATAAGTGCTTATATAGCTACAAGTGTATGATATGACACAATGTTATACTTTGGTATATAAGATATCTAAGAACAAGTATTAATACTGAAATCATATATAATATTAAATTCCATTATCTATATGGAAAAATAATTAAACAATGAAAATAATGTAATGGTTCTCACAATGTTAAACTAGCACAACCAAGAAATGACTAGAATAGTGCAAGAGCTATTTGAGTTATTATTACGTTCAGGTAAAGAAGCATATTTACCCATAGTTATTGCCCACCATTATTTATGCAAATTATTTTTTTGTTTTGTTTTGGTTTTTTTTTTAAGCATAATTTAACTTAAGAATGTCAATATGTGGATTTACCATGGTTAATGCCCACCAAAATTTATGCAAGTTGTTGAGTAATTTTAGGTAAGAATTCTATTGATGTTGTATTTAAAAGAATCCAACTATATGACCAAATTGTACATTAGTGTAAAATATTTTTATAACTTACGGACACTATTACCATATTATAATATCTCAAATCCAAACCATAATGAATGATTTAGTAAAAATAGATTCCTTGAAAACCTTAGGCTCAACATTATTTTGCAACAACTTTAACCACTAGTCACAAGAAAGGTAAAATATGTATATATGATCTACTTTAAACTCAAACAAAAATATGTCAAAAGAGCCTGAAAAATTAATACCATTTAATTATGTTTTAATACAATTTTAAAAATATAACACTGTCAAAAATACCGGAAAAGGAAAATATTAAACTTTTACTATATTTTCAAGTAATAATAGAAAAATGTAAAAAGTAAAATGTAGCAATTATACCAAACTTACTTTTTTTACAAGGCAGGCCTGAAATTATAAACCAAAAAGACATACAAATATTTTGTAAATTCCAAATTACCATAAAACATTTCAGAATTTAAATCGCAAATTAGGGTAAAGCATTTCAGAAACCATCAACTAAATCAATTTAAATTATTAAATAAGTTACAATGAACCTACACTATAATTAACGCCATTTCAAGTCCCTGGATTCACTATTCTAAAGCCCTTGGATTCTCAAGTTCCTCTAGATATTAAAAGAAAGCGTGTTCCATTTTTTCAGGTTTTCTTAATTGTAAAATATTCTATAAAATTTGATTATGTTTGACATGAGCTACCAGGTTGGCTGGTCGAGTAATGGGTTAAGACGCCAGTCTTGTACAAGTACAGGACACGCTTTCCTTCCGTTTCTATGCAAAAGAATTTCTCTCTAAATCCAGTCTTGTACAAGTACAGGACACGCTTTCCTTCCGTTTCTATGCAAAAGAATTTCTCTCTAAATCCGTAGAACTTCTCATCTCTTTCACTATAAATTATGAGTGATATTCTATTTAATACGGGTATTTGCTTCATTTCTTTCTCATGTAGATCTACTTAAAATGAAAAAAAAAGCCAAATAATAAAAAGTTGTCCACGAAGTTTGAATTGATCATAATTTATACTATGTAAATTGCAAAAATAAATCTCGGGCGTAAATTGACTGATAAGACAAAAACCGTAAATATATGTTTGGGACTTTGGTGAGTTGCGTTGTTTAAGAGATTTAATTTAGCGGAGTATGGCTGCCGAGAAGTGGAGTGCGGCCAACCAGAAGCGTTCTTCTGATCTCTGATGGCCTATACCCGTTTAACAGGTGCGTCCTCCTAATGATCTTTCCAAAACACGCTGCTTGCCATTGTCATGCCAAGTTTCTGAACAGGAGCGCTCTACTTGCATGCATTCTCGCTGACATCTGTTCCTAGAGAAAGGCTTTTGCTTGGGTTGTTTCCAATCCACTCTTAGCTGCTGTTTTAAAACAGCCTCGTTGCGAGGAGATAATCTTTTTTCTGCTCTCTCCCTTCCCCGCTGTGCGCTCCTGGCGCAGTGGTGGTTTTTTCATATCACATCGTCTCCTCCATGAGCTTTCCATCTTATCTATTTATTTTATCGTTTCCTGCTTTTTGGTGATGGGTGGGTCGATATTTTTTACGCTGCACTCTGCTCTCGGCATGCTCGCGACTCCAGGTCAGTTGAGCTCTCCTTATATTTTGAACTATATAAAATTGCTGTTGTAGAAAGGTTTTTATCTGGAACAATCATAAAATGGAGCTTTGAGCTATGTTCTTGGTTATTAGTTTGAAGCATTTCATCCAGGTTTCTCATATACATGCTTTGTTTAGACTGTTTTTTATCATATAAGAAGACCTATTTTGTTTCTGTTCCCTTCTATAATTTTGAACGCAAGCGATGGTTTTAAACTGGTTAAGGGTTACAGCTTTAAAGATTCAGAATTATATAGTTATATCTAAGCCTTGTACAGATGTTCGGTTCAAATTAGGTCCATGGTGGTGTATTTGTGTTTTGTTTTGTTGCTGCGTAGTTTGTCCCGAAGAAGCTACGTGAGGTTTCTTCTCCTGGTTATTGTCTGTCTTACTCATTAGTCTGGGACGCTTGTCTGCTTCCTCTCGACCCCTCCTGGGTTTCCTCGGGCCGGTCTTTGTGTGCCACCTCTCGACTATTCCTGGTTTTTTCGGGCCGGTTTTTCTTTTTCCGACCATCGTATGTTATCCATCGGTACCCTCCTGGTGATGTCACTCTGAAGTTTCTCCTGAATAATTATTATTCTTGAAATTCAGCCCATCCGGAGGTATTTACTTGGAGCCGTCAATTTTTGAAATCCTTTCCCCTTGATAGAGTCCTGCTCTGGCTGAGGTCATAGTTATTAAAGACTGGTGGACAGATGGCATTCTCATATCCTTTAGGCCTTACGGGGAAGAGAGTCAAATAGTTCTCGAGGTTTCCTTTGTCAGATCCTCAGTCAGAAGCCTGCTTTCCTTTTTTCTCTCTCCAGGCATCTTGTTCAGATGTGGATTGTACCTTTTTGTCCGGTCCATATCGAAATTGGATTCTTGGGGTACCTATGAGGTAAGCGTTGGTGGCTCATTCAATTATGGATTTTCCCTCCGACTCATCCGCTACGGAGGCAATGATTCAAGCTGCCACCAATGCAGAATCCGCCCATGTAAAAGCTCGGTTGTCATCCAACTGGCAATCCACTCTGGGGGATTTGCTGATTAGGCCATCGGTCCCATAGGCGGACGTGGGTGGTTATGTCGGGCATAAAGGAGAACCTTCGCGATCTTCCAGACGAAAAGGAAATGATAATTTTCGGAAGGATCCGGATGAAGGTTCATTCCAGAAATTCCAGAAACCGGTCAAGACTGTTCCTCCTCCCGCTGCCATAAGAATAGACAGCTCCCACCTTACAGAATGCATAAACAGTCTCCAAGAAAAAGCCTTGATCGGGCGTTGACACTTCCTGGAGATGAACGAATCTACGATGAGAAGCTGGCTCGCATCCCAGTGGAAACTGATTATAGGTTATGTCCCTATCATAGCTGGTATTCTAAAGGACTGGTATTGTTTCCATTTTTTAAAGTCAAGTGATTTGGAATCCATTCTAAAGCATCAGTGGGTATTCAACCGGAGTTTCCTGGTTCTGCACAGATGGTATATGGGTTTTAATCCGCTTAGGAATACCCCCTCAAACAACTTCATTTGGGTTAAGCTCCCCGGGTTGCCTTTGGAATTATGGTCAATAGAAACTTTGTTTGAGATTGGGAATGCCATTGGAAAGTGTGTATATGTGGATCCATGGTGTCTTGGAGAAAAAGATAAGAGAGTGGCGTGGGTATTGATTGATAAATCTTACAGGGGAGGCTTTCCGGAACATATTGACATTTCCTGGGGAGAGATGAATATCAGGCAGAGGTTGGACTTTTGGGGGATTCCTTTTAGATGTTCAGCATGTCACCACACAGGTCATTTAATAAAGAACTGTTCTCGGCGTTTTCATTATAGTCGGAAATTTCAGGGAGCTCATCATATCAAATCTCATTCTGGTAAGGCATCCTCTCCCTACCCGGACTCGGAGTTTTTTCTATCTTCAAAAAGTCGATCCTCCTATGGAACGGAAGAATTACAGGCATCTTCTCCTGCTGTTCCACATTGTCTTCCGTGATCTAAACCTCCCTCTCCTGTGGAGCCTATTTCCCCTTCGATGCCTCCTTTAGAAGATGCCCCTTTTTCGATCATATCCCAGCCCATTCATCCCATTGAACCGATCTCTGATCATGAGGTTCCCAATCCGCCTCCGATTCCTCCTCCCTATATTAACAGCTGCAAGGAAACACTCATCAGTCATTCTTCGCCACCTCCTTATGTGCCTTGCTCTCAGATAGGGAAAGGTAAGGAAACCATGATTTCTCCCACCCCGGTGAACTCTCCGACTTCTTCTCCCACTAATTCGATAGGCAGCGATTTGGATTTCTTGCTTTCAAAGAAGTCGTTGGAGCTTAAAGCACTCACTATCCATAAACCTGGCTCCAAGGAGTCTCCCTTCATTAGCCCAAACTCCGCCAGCAATATCACAATAAGGAGGAAAAATGGCAGAGGCAGTAGACATTTTAGAGGCAGGGGGGAGAATGCGGGCAGGGGGATTCGGAACTTGTCGCTTATTGATGTTCCTATTGTAGATATGACTGATGAGAGGCCTCTTAGAGCAAGCAGGGCCAAGAAGCTATCAAAATGAATTTTATGATATCAATGAACATTCGGGGGCTGGGGGCGGGGAATTTTTTTTGGAGTTAAGAGATCTTTTTATATCTGTTAATCCCAAGATTATCTTAATCCAGGAAACAATGCACGCTGCTTCTATTGCTATATCTTATTTTAGGAAAATGTTCCCTTCATGGTATATATCGGCTGTAGAAGCAAACGGTCTCTCAGGCGGATTAGCAGTCCTATGGGATCCGGTCTGGATCATGGCAAAAACTTACAGATGCCTGGCGGGAATTTTGATTTCGGCTCAAATTCGGGGTCAAAATTTTCCCATAAATATATTAAATGTTTATGCTCCTTACAGGAATAGAGCGTCGTTCTGGGAGAAACTTTTTGTTTCTGAAGTTCTTGACATTGAAAATTTACTGATTGCAGGGGACTTAAACTTCACTCTAAATATGGATGAAATTTGGGGCTTAAACCGGAGAAAGGATCCGTTGGCCGAAAAATTAAAAAATGAGTTGCTGTGTAGAAATTTTGTGGATATCCTTCTAGCTCAGATGCATCCGACGTGGGAAAATGGAAGATCAGATAAGGCTTATGTCGCAAAGAGGCTTGATCGTTTTATTCTACATGTTAGTTTAATTGACAAGATGGGCATGCCTTTTTCATCTATAGAAAAGGTGTTTATTTCCGATCATAGACCGATAGTGTTGGGATGGAAGGAAAAAGGTTTCAGGAAGGGATATTCCTTCAAATTCAATAGAACTTTTCTAGAAGACCCAAATTTTAATGATCTCATTAAAAATCTCTGGTGTGAGCGGTTGCCTTCTAATCCACACTTCATTTTTATGTCCTTCAGAGATAAAATGGACTTTTTAAGAAAAGAGGTTAAAGAGTGGCAATTTAAGAAAAGGCAATCAAACAGGTTGGACCTTCGAAAAATTCAAAAGGAGTTAGATTATGCTTCAGATACCATGGCATCGAATAGCATATCTTTTCAAAAGAGGTGCCACATAATGGAGTTACAAAGGGAGAAATCAAAAATATTAGAACAAGAGGAATTATCTTGGAGGCTGAAGAGTAGGGCTTTGTGGCTAAGAGAAGGAGACAAAAACACTAAGTTCTTCCATAAATTTGCAAGCGCAAGAAGGGAGAAAAATACAATCTGGAAAATAAGTGATGGAAGAGGGGGTTTTTTGTATTCCCAAGTGGAAATCTCAAAGGAGGCAATGAGATTTTTTGAAACACAGTATAAGAGATCGGAAAACAGGTCCTTTAAGGATATTCTGTGGGGTATTGATGTGTTTCCTCAGATGTTCAACGAGGACACTAATAATCAAATCTTTCAACCTATTACTGAGGAGGAACTGGTGAGAACTATAAAAGCCTTTAAAAAGGACAATTGTCCTGGCCCGGACGGGTGGTCTATAGAGTTCTTTTGTCACTTTTTTGACATCATCAAATCTGATCTGCTAAAAATGGTGGAGGGGTCTAGGATGTCGGGCAGCATCAATCAGAAAAAAACATCCACCTATATTGCGCTCATCCCAAAAAAATAAAATGCCATCTCTTTCACGGATTTTTGTCCAATTTATCTGTGTAATATATCTTACAAAATAATATCAAAAATTATCGCAGACAGGATCAAAGGAAATTTGTCTCAATTCTTAACAAAGAATCGACATGCCTTCTTACAGGGGAGGAACATCTTAGACGCAGTTGCTACAACTCAAGAAGGTCTTTTTGCCATCCGGGAAAAAAAATGCGATGCTGTCATTCTAAAAATTGATCTCTGTAAAGCCTATGATTGCATGGATTGGGCATTCATAAGATGTCTGCTAGCAAAGGTTGGATTAAGAGCAAACATGATCAACTGGATCATGGCTTGCGTTGAACAGGTAAATTATGCTGTCATTGTCAATGGGATGCCATCGGCTTTCTTCCTAGCATCTAGAGGCCTCCGCCAGGGCTGCCCTCTGTCTCCTCTTTTATTCATATTGGCCATGAATTCTCTCAGTCTTCATATAAACAAGGCTGTTGATGATAACAGGTGTTCCCCGATGAAATTATGCAGAAACATTTCTATCTCTCACAATCTTTTCATCGATGATGTTATTTTATTGGGCATTTTATGCAGGCTAACTTGGATGTGTTATTATGAAATTCTTCAAAATTTTCAAAAGGCTTCTAGCTTGTAGATAAATAGTTCGAAGTTTGTTATTTATCACAGTAATATTGTTGTGGAGGTAAATCCTCTCTGCGGACAGAGACGATCCCTGCTAGCCCAAACCGGGTCTAGCAACAATCACACAATGCTATCACACAAGTTCCTAATTGCAAATACAAAGTAGATGGTGAGAACCTACTTGGATTCCAACGCTAGTATTCGTCGAAGAGATGTCGCCCTCGTTCCTTTGCCTTGACCGGTCACGATCCTCACGATCCCCGTGATTGGACACCTGCACATGCAAAGAACAACACGAAAACAAGCATAAAATCTAGTAGATGCAATTATATATCGGTCAAAAAAGATATAACTCAACATCAAACATGAGACAATGAGAGTGGAACCATAATGATAGTCATCTATTATTAATAAATAACAAAGAAGAATACAACCATTGTTCTGACGTCAAATCCTCCTTTGGCTGGGTAGTCAGCTACACAAGTCTTGCAAAGCTTGTTGGGATGAGGAACAAGCCTCTCTCTCTTTGGGTGACAAGAATCCCCTTACTTAGATTTGGCCTTATGGGTGCATAGAAGGCTCTTGCAGCTTCAAACTCTTGAAAACCTGGAACTATTGACTATTGTGACTGTAACTAGCTTGCTCAAGGCATAGAGGCAAGCTTTTATAGATAGAGAGGGAAGAGATAGGATCAACCACATTATTCATGGGATTGGCTTTATCACTTGGAAACTTCCATGAAAGGTGGCAAACCACTTTCCCTTCTATGGAGATTCGAAGCCAAACCATCCTAGCTCAACATAGATTCAGTTGGTGAATGGGTTGAAGAGAACCTTCGGGAGTTTGGTGGTTGAAAACTTTACTCAATTCGGTTGGCGCGAGTGTGACTCTGAGACAGAGCACCAATGGCGTGCCCTTTTTAAAGGATTTCCCTCATTGGCGCGGGCAGTGAACTGTGGACCCGCGCTAATGCAAAAAGAGTTGTTTTCATGAGTATTTTGCAGGAGATGTCTTCAAGGCAAATGAAGTTCATACTTAGGGGAATATAATGCAAGTGGTTTTAGGTCATGTCACTTCTCATAGGTCCCGGAATGAGTCCTCCAGTGTACAGGTGAGGGGTAACAGGGACGGTGACAAATTGATGTGTAACAGATGCCCCCTAAAGCATGAGGCCCGAGAGAGAGAGGGGTGAAATGCTTTACAAGAACATGCGTGACTGAAAACACGGCCGCCGGAGAACCTGCGTAAAGAAGTACAACTGAAATCTCAAGTACATGATATAAGTGGTATGGGCACAGCCATCCATAACAGAGTACATAATAATCTAGATCCAAGGTATGGGCGCAGCCATCTGGAGAGGATTGATAAATAGACTCAGGCATGGTCGCAGCCATCCAATGAATGAGTCATGTAATGATCATAATAAGCCACAAATCGCAGCCTGGATTCCAATAGACAAAATCCAGGGTCTTGCGCTCCATCTCGACCCGAACAGAGTACAAGTTCAAGCATGCGAATACATGAGTTGAAGTTGAACATGCATGAACATCGTCTGATTACCAGTCAATAATGAAAACTGTTAACAGACGCGAGAGGTACCACCAATAATGACAATGGCCCTCAAGGTACTATAGGCACAATCTACGGCGTGTGAATCAATGAGGTAGTGTTGAACACCCGTAGAATCATTCGATCGGAGGTCAATGATGAAAACCTCTCGTCGAACACGAAGAACCTGCCATTGAGGCATGCAGGCTCCAAGGCACCGAAGGGAGTCTCTAGATCAGCTTCCTGGATAATGAGCTGAATTCAACAGGAAGTGATCTCGATCAAAGGTGGGCCATGATGTTTCCCACATCATTGACACGAGACAGAGGGAAAAATGTTGTGGTGATGCAAAATTATGTGAAGTATCAGAGGAGGTTGTATTGCTGCAGAGGCCAACTTCTCTTGAACATATCGGCGACACGACAGTGGATTTGGCAGTATTTGAAATCAAAGGAGCAGAGGTCATGGTGACAAGGCAATGAGCAGATGAGAGGCCAAATAGGATAACCCAAACCCATGGAGTCTAGTGTAAAACAAGACGAGATGTACCCACCCCAACACGAATGCAGACTAGTGCCATGTTCAAGAGCAACATACTGCCGACACGACAACAATTATGGATCCATTTTCCCCACCATTTCTGGCGAGTACCCCAGTTATTTTTAACAAGCTTGACGGGGATAGCATATGATTGTGAGCGTCATTATGACGGAATCCGATGTCATTAAGTTTTAACGAGTCTAACAAAGGAAAAACTCGGCATCTTTTCCTATTTAGAGAGTCTGAAAAGACAACAAAAAGAAAAACTCCAGGGGGGTCCTTTTTCGTAAAGTTGTGTCTTCCGAGCCCGAAAAAGTATAAAACAATGCTTGAAAGAACCGCCCGACCATTACGATCGAGGAGTACTTTTCATTTATAGTGACATCGATCTGAAAAAGTAGAAAAACGATCAACATCACGTCGTTTCGTAACCATTTACGAACCGGAAACGACAAAGGTCTGACGATCTTTTCGTTTTTACACGGTCGGAAAAGGGTTTAAAGACGACTGCCTCTTATTTACTTTTAACGAGTCAAGAGGGGTAACTCGGCAATCTTTTCACTTTTAACGAGTCAGAAAAGGGCTGAAAGATAACTCCATAGTGACTTTTTCGTGTATTTACCGAGTCCGAAAAAGTATAAAATACAACTCGTTTCACCATCGAAGTTGCAAAAAGGACCTGTCATAGTACCAGAAACAAGCGTAAAACCCATTTTCGACCAAAAGTATATTAAAATATTCAAAAATCAACTTTTTAAACCCTATTACAAGTCAAAAAGTCTATAAATGTGGTGAAAATGTAAAAAACAAAATTACTTTTACCTTTTACCTTTTGCATAGTGGTAGTGGTCCATTTGGGGTGCAAACTTCGAGCAGCGATTACCACCAATCCGGGCAACCATTCGCGATTCCGCCAGTTCCAGGTAAGAGGCGCTCCCTTCAGCTCCATTTCCATACTTGTTTTATGCATTTTGTTCCCTAATTGAGCCTCCGCAAGGGGGATTTTAAAATTTAGGGTTGCGCCCCATTGGCGCAGGTATCCGGCATGGGTCCGTGCCAATGGAGTGATTCACCCAAAGGTGTCGCGTCATTGGCGCAACTGTTTTAGAAACAGTCACACCAACCGCACGACCTAATTTTTAACTTAAAATTTCCCATCATTTCTGAAATTTGTCCGGTGTATATGCCTACCAGGGTTTCATTAATGATTTATTCTTCCTTGTGGGTGCAGGAAACAAGCAAAAATGGTGGTGGAATGGAAAGAACGAGAGCATGATGCCGTAGATGCCTTGGCCATTGCGGATGAGGGATGCATGAATGCTTTGAGAGACTATGGTCTCAAGAAATTCTTCCTCACCTCTTATCTGCGAGCTCAACCAGAGCTATTACAATTCATAGTGGATGCTTGGGATGTTGATGACCAAGTATTTCGATTACGGGATCAGAACTTAGAGCTGGATGTATCTGACGTGTACTTCATTACTGGGCTGTCACGGAGAGGGGCGGGCCCCATTTTGACCGGAAGCAGGCCTTCCGCAAAGAAAATAGGTGAAGTGAAGGCTCGTGTGTGCCCAGAGGCACAATTTGGGAAGAACAGCGCCAAGGTGGATATCGCCACCATCCATGATTTGGTTCTTAAGGTGATACTATTCACCATCACATATGCAGCTGGGGTACAGGCGCTCCATGAGGCAAGCAAGAATCATCTATTACTGGCGACAGAATGCCTCAGCCCCACCATTTTTGACTGGGCTACAATGGTGACTACTAATATCAAAAGGCAGCTTACAAAGTGTAAGCGCGAAGGAGGGAAACAGTTCAGGTATGGCTCGATTGTGGTATCGTTCTTCTTGGAACGATTACCCTTATTCCAGTACCAGGGAGCTGTAGTAGCGGATCCATTACCACGAGAGCCTAGGATGGCTTGCTGGGAAGCATTGATGCCCAGAGGAGGAGGGGGCCAGCAGATGTCTTCGCGGCCCGAGTTCTTCACATGGCTTCGTCGCCAGCTGATCGTGGTAGAGGACTGGCCATACGCGGGAACCAACTTCATGGGGGACCCAGACCTCCCACTGCCAGAGGGAGAAGAATGGGAAGAGGAGCTAGGTATGATCTTCTCTTTTTGATGTTTTTTATGTATTTTTTTTATTTTTTGTCAATACATGCATGTTCTAATGACAGTTGTATATATATGCAGATGTAGGCCTAGAGCGACCAGCTGGCTTGTCTCCTATAGCGAGGAGGGACCAACCTGCAGCTGACCCTCAGGCAAGGGGTGCCGTGGGGGAAGAGCTGGTGCAGAATCTCAAGGGACTTACCCAAGGGATTCCAGGCTATGCTAGATTGGCGGATGTGTCGTTCGCATACCAGAGGCACACGGTGGGGGTGCCGACCCGCATCCATCGTCTGTTGAGACGCTTGGTGCGCGCGGTGGCATGCTATCATGAGCACCACCATGAGTAGACTCCTAGGTTTCTTTCATGCATATTTTTTGAGGGACATGTTTTCTAAGGATGTATCACGATGAACATGTATTATTTTTGGGTTTTGTAACGCACACGGTGCAAACATTATGACACACATATATATACATATGCCTATGGTTTATTATTGTGCTTTTATATGCTTGCTTGTATGATGTTTTGATTATAAATTACGCAAATGTCTATCTAATACATGATTTGCCAATGCGTCAGATAATGTGTTTAATCGTCGTGGAATATGTTGATATGTGATAAAATCAAAATTCCTTTCTAACAATTTAACACATAAGTACAACCTTAAAATGTGACGGTCTCTGACGGAATATTGCCCATTGAGCTGATGCACGACAAGCTGAGAGTCTAGGTTAACAAGCAATGTAAGAATACCGAGATTAATTGCCTCGGCTAATAATTCAATCACAGCGCTATATTCAGCAACATTGTTTGTAGTATAGCCTAAACAGACACCTTGAAGGTCTATCAACTCACCGTGAGGATCGTAGATCACCCACGCCGCAAAGGACAAATTACGAGTACTGCGGCAGGCACCATCAGCGAAACCAATATAAGGTGCACCCGACATCTGCACAAGAAGCAAAAAGACACAATAAGGGGCAATCACGCTTTCACACCAAACCGAAAACATGAAAACTCACACACACACACACACATGTACAAATCGAAGCACATGAATTATGCATAGTACTTTTTCAAGTACAGCCCATTGCGGGGCTTATCAAGAGGATTACCTTCGTAGTCAATTAGCTCGTAGGCCCCTTTTTGCAACACTCTCTTTACAATGTAAGGGCCTAGCCACATAGGCTCGAGTTTTCCTGCCCCCAGCTTGTCATTGGCTTGGTCGTATAGCAGGACAAGGTCTCCCTCAACAAAGGAACGAGGACGAATGGTATGGTCAAAATGAGTTTTGACTCTCTTCTTTTGAGCTTCGATAGCTAGAGAGGCTAAACGACGGGTCTCGTCTAACCGTTCTAGATAAAGGAGCCGTTCCTCCACCGGAGTGGTGTTGGGAAGCAACTCGACGGCTATTTTCAACGAAGGAATTTCACATTCTATAGGAAGGGTAGCCTCCAGTCCATAAACTAGTTGAAAGGGAGCGAACCCGGTGGCATCCTTCACAGAGGTTCGGTAGGCCCACAAGGCGGGAAATAACATCAGATGCCAATTAGACTTATGCATGTCGACAGTACATTGAAGCATCGTAACCAAAATCTTGTTAACAGCTTCAACCTGACCGTTAGACTGATAATAGTACGGGGTTGAACTATTGTGCCGTAAGCCTAGTTGGGTCGTCAACTCGGTCATCATGTGATTACGGAAATGCTTTCCGTGATCTGTGACGATGGCCTGTGGAACTCCGAACCGTGTAATAACATGATTGAACAAAAACTGCGTCGCTGTATGACCGTCTTCATTTAATGTGGGCATCGCCTCGGCCCATTTTGTGAAGTAATCGACAGCAACGATAATAAACCCATGCCCCCCGGCCGAGCGAGGTCACTACAGGGTGCAGCGGGGCCGGTGGCGCACGCATCCCCCGCTGGTATATCTGGCACGCATGACATGAGCAGACAGTAATAATGCAATCCTTAAAAATGGAGGGCCAGAAATAACCGGCGCGAAGGATTTTTTGAGCGGTGGCATATCCGAACATGTGGCCACCACAGGCGCCAGAGTGGCAATCATTCAGGACTTTCTCAGCTTCCTCGAGGGTAAGACATTGGCGGAGAACGGAGTCAACGCCGAGGCAGTATAGGGTGTCCCCTATGATCCGATAGGGTTGATATTGTTGACAGATCTGCCTCCGAGCATCTTTGGATAGAGCGGGGCGGAACGAGGAGGTTTGTAAATAAACAATAATATCCCCGTACCAAGGATGGAGGGTGCTGATTAGAAAAAGAGTTTCATCCGGGATATGATCTTCTGAAAGAGAGGGTGCAGAAGGAGATGGCAAAGAACAAAGCAATTCAACAAAGACCAGAGACTTCTTAGACTTGGCAGCAGTAAATTCCAAGTCAAACTCTTGGAGGATTACGATCCATTTAGAGTATTTGCCCCCCCAGCAACTGACGCGACAAAATGTACGTCATTGGGTTGCAGTCAGAAATCACGGTCATGGTGCGCAACAGGATATAGTGCCGGAAACGTTGGACGGTGCACACAACGGCTAATGCCAATTTCTCAACGTAAGCGTAGTGAGTTTCCGTATCCAGGAGGTTGCAGCTGAGGTAATAGATAACATGATCATTGCCGTCATCATCATCCTGCACGAAAACCATGTCGATAGTGGTATCAGCGGCGGCCAGATAGAGAGTATAATCATGATGATAGTTCGGAGGTCTCAATAATGGAGCGGAAACAAGGAGACCCATGAGACGCTCGAAAGACTCCTGAGCGGTAGCATCCCAATGAAAGGGTGTGTCTCGCTTGAGTAATCGTGTAAAACCCTTAGCCACCTCGGCATAATTCGGAATGAATCGTCTGAGGAAATTTGCTTTGTCCTGCAAGCTCTGCAACAACTGCAAAGAAGCAGGGGGAGGAAGATTCAGGATGGCCTCGACTTTGAGGGGATCCAGACGGATGCCTTCTCGGGAGATGATAAACCCAAGTAGTCAGTCTGATTAAACATAGAAGACACATTTATGAGGATTGAGCCTAATACGGTAGTGTCGACAGCAGAGAAAAATTTCACGAAGATGGGAAGGATGGTCCTGACGCTTGACTAAATGAGCTGGAAGAACATCCAGGTATGGCTGTACAATGTGACGAATGTCATGAAAGGCATAGGCCATTGCACGTTGGAAGGTAGCGCCGACATTCTTTAAACCGAAAGGGAGCTTCTTATAGGCAAAAGTTCCCCAAGGACAGATAAAAGCCGTCTTATGCTGATCAGCGGGTGCAATGTTGATCTGGTTATATCCAGAAAAACCGTCCATGAACGAGTAAATTTCGCTTCTTGCACACTCATCAATAAGCTGATCGATGAAGAGTGTAGGGAAGTTATCCTTAGGACAAGCGCGATTGACATCACGGTAATCAACACAGACTTGAATAGTGCCCTGCCTTTTGTTCACAGGAACTATATTAGAAACCCAATCCGTCAGTGGAATGGGGTAAATGAAACCAGCCTTGAGAAGCTTTTCGACTTCTGCTTTGATGGCTGTGGCCTTTCGGGGGTGCACAGGGCGTAGGCGCTGACGAACAGGCTTGGCTCCTGGATACGTGGGTATCTCGTGCACCACTATACTAGGATCGATGCCGGGCATCTCTTCGTAGGACCAAGCAAAAACATCACGAAATTCGCGAAATAGGTTAGTATAGAGTTGAACTTCCTCGGGAGTGCAAGTGACTCCTATGTAAATGTGCTCGACAATCCCTGATTTCACAGAGATGTCGATGGGTTGGGTTTGCGTGATGTTTCCCATATTACCCTCAGAAGATACTTGGTAGATTTGAATAGGTGTTTGAAGGGGCGAGGATGGGATACACGAAGCAAACCGTTCGAGACATGCGATCATTTCTTGATGGGCAGGGAGAAACAAAGAGCGGTGGTGATGATCTGACCAAGGGGGCTCTTCAAGAGACATGGTCTCTATGATGGCTTCATCGGAAGGAAATATTTCCTTCAATGGATCCGAAGTAGCATCATCTCCAAGCTAGGGGAAATGAACATACGAATCAGGAACACCGCTCGGAAGAGCAGGTTTGGGGGGGGGGGAGCCGAGACAGCAACGATTTCGATGTAGTTGAGCTTGGCAGGACTCAACGGCATCATATCGCCCCAGGATTCTTCCTAATTAGCGGGAGGAAGGACCCACGGATCAGAACGCACGGAAATCATGTTAATAGGGGTGAGATTTGGAGGTGGAAGGGGAAAGACACCCATTAGAGTGGGATCCTTAAAGAGTCCGGCTCCCACACTCTCAAATGATTTAGAGGTATTCTCTACGAATGGCACATTACCTTCGGAAGAAGAGGCGAAGAAGGAGAGCTGGTCCACTATGACAATCTTCCCTTGATGAGGGAAACGAATGACAGGGAAAAGGGAGGAAGCCACGGCTTGCATGGCGTATGTCCAGCTACGTCCAAGGAGGAGGTTGTAGGTAAGATTAGCGTCGACAACTTCGACCTCCACTTCTACCGTCTTTCCTTCCAAGGATATGGGAAAGCGTTGGAGAATACCGTAAGGACGAGACTCTCTTCCATCAACGGATTCTAACGTCGTAGGAGACTGGCTCTTTCCAGCAAGCAACAGACATGATGCAAGTTGAGGCACCTTCATCAATGACTGTATGATGAATTGTTTTGCCATTGATGATGACCTGTATAAGGAAAGCGATTTGGTGGGGCAGTCTCGGCGTATAGCCCTCGAGATCAAAAGAAATCAGATCTGAGTCAGCCAGGTCTATGCCACCGATGGCCGATAGCAAGGACTTCCTCTGGGAGGGGCAGCTCTGGAGGACTTCTAGAGTGGACATAGCAGACGGAGCCTGAGCTAAGTCCTCAACAATGCTGTAGTGCTGGGCAGCACGAGCACTAGGGTTAGAAGAAGACTTCCGGAGTACACCTTTCGGAGGGGGTCGGGGAATCGTCTCAGTGCTGGGTCTTTCGATGTGGAGGGGACCAGAACTGGACGGAGGAGTGCTGGAGGGGACCTCTGGCTCTTTCCCGGTGGGAGACGGATATTCTTTTGCTCGAGTAGTGACGTGGATGGGAATGGTCCCAGCCATAAATACTTGAGAGCCAAATGAAGAAGAGGGTTGCGATGGGTCTGCCACCATTTGAGTTTGCTGAGAAGGGAAAGGTTCCTTAAGCACAGCGGGAGTCCCAGGAGCACCTTTCAATAATCGACTAACTTCGGACCGCCTGGGGCAGTCTTTAGTGTAGTGATCCTCATCATAGATAAGACAAGGATACTTAGGTTTTCACTTGGCTCCTTCCTCGGGTGGATTTTTAGGGGAGTCATGTTTGGGCTGTTCGGTCTTATTCTTGGCCTTCCCTTTCTTTTTCCCTTTCGAGGATTTATCCGCCGCGGTGGACTGAACAGCGTTAACCTCGGAGGTACTTCCAGAATTAGATTGACCCTGAGAAGTGTTTCCATTAGAAGCATTCTGTTTTTGCTTCCCAGGGTTCGCAGTTGATTTCTTTGATGACGTATTTACAGAGCCAATAACTCCGTCAACATATGGTTTTGGCGGAGCTTTGGATGTTCCGAGTCTCGGGGCGTCTGGCAAATAATCATACAAAGTACCTGACTGAGAGTATATAAATCGAGGTACTGAGCACGCGCGATAGCTTGCTCTTCAGTTACGCAAGCTCCCATGGCGATGTCTCGCGCGATTGTAGGGACAAAGGAAGTCGTGAACCAATCGGTCAGGAGCTGATCAGGAATCCAAAATTTGATCAAGCGACGACGCCGTCTCCATTCATGTATATGATCGGATATATGCGTGGCCGTGTCCTGTTTGAGAGACGTAAGGAGATGTGTCCCTGTCTCATACCGAATGGGTAACTGAAAATGAGTTAGGAATGCCATAGCCAGCGAGTTGAAATCTTGAAACGTTCCGCGATTCAATTCAATATACCACTTAGCGGCTGAGCCGGTGAGAGTCCTTTGGAAGAGGTGGAGCCGGATGGAGTCATCAAGTCACGAGTTGGATGAGCACCAAAGGTGATAGGTCATGACATGGGCTTGAGGATCTTCACCAGCTTTGCCATCGAATTTTCGGCAATCACCGGGTATTTTAGTTGGAACTGGTGGCCAATATGGATTATGAAGAATGGGATCATTTGTCAACTTGGACACATCTGGAAGTTCCAACGTCGCTAAGAAAGGCAACTGAGGATTAAAGGACATTTGTGGCTGTGGAAGAGAGGTAGTACCAGGGTTCCAACCAGGTGGTGGTTGCCCCCATGGACATTGTCCGGATGGGCCTGGCCCATAAGTGTTTTTCCCATAGGGATTTTGCCCATAGGGGTTCTGTCCATAAGGATTTCGTCCATAAGCAAACAGTTGACCCTGGGTCTGCCCCCCAGCACCCCATGGATTAGCAACTTGACCTGCAGGTGCAACGTACTGTTGTTGATAATTTTGATAAGGAGTAACCTGCATTTGTTGATAATTTTGGTAAGGGGTAAATTGAGTTTGCCCCTGGGGTTGCTGGTAGCCATACATTTGCTGAGCTCCATATTGAGCCTGATAAGAAGGCTGCGCTTGGTAGGAAGGTTGGGGCCGTGGCCCACCTTGCATTTGATAACCAAGTTGAGTCTGGGTCCCAGAAGAATGTCCTTGAACAAGTTGGGCTTGGACCATCTGGCCGGAAGGTTGGCCTGGTTGGGTTTGGGACGAGCCTGTTTGCCCAGAAGGATGTGTCTGCTGGGAAGCAGGTTGTCCTTGAGCAACCAAGGGCTGTCCTTGCGGAGCGGATGGTTGAGCCGGTTGGACGGCCGGTTGACCTTGAGGTTGGCCAGCCTGTCCAGAAGGATGACTAAGCTGGGCAGTGGGTTGGCCTTGTTGGACGTAAGGTTGTCCTGGTTGTCCGGAAGGATAACCTTGTTGGGTACCAGGTTGCCCCGGATAACCAGAAGGTTGAGTCAGATAGGTAAAAGATGGACCGCCAATGGCCAAAGGTTGTCCCTGATAGGGTTGTCCTTGTAGGCCCCCAGGTTGTCCTAGGTAAGACTGGCCATAATATTGCTGCCCCTGGGGGGTTTGCACATAAGATGGCTGGCCTTGGTTAGGTGGTCCCTGAAGTTGAGCGGGCATTGCTTGGCCCCCATGGAAAGAGGTGGTACCAGGGTTCCAAGCAATGGATAATGGTACCAAAACCTCAACAACAGGTTGAGTAGGCAAGAGTTGAGAGAGTTGAAGGTATTGACCGGTAGAATCATAATACAAGAATGGACCCTGCGCATTCGGATCCTGAACAGCTTGTCCAGAGGCGTCATACGGCCCCCCTCCTAGAATGGGACCAGAAGAGGGTGGAGCACTTTGTGCAGGGTGGACAACTCTAGGTGAGAGTGCCGGCTGGCCATTACTCACTTGACCGTGAGGGGGACCAGCACCAGTGTTCGAAGCTGAGGATGCTGTTACGGCACTAAAAACCGGAGTTGAATGTGCTACACAAACAGTTGGATTCGTCGGAACTGAAGTAACAGGTGTAGTGTGGGCTTGTGAAACAAAAGGTCCCGTGGTGGGAGTGATATGGGGATCCCACATGTTCGAAGCAGGGGTCCTGGCACTTACCCTATCCCTCAACGACCGATAGCGTGGGGAGAGTGGAGAAGTAGCTGGGATGGGAGTGTCGATATTCGACACCACAGGTGTCTCACTCACTCTAGGAGATGTCTCATCCATGTGAGAGGTAGACATTGGAGACGAAACACCAGGGGGGGTAACGGGAATATCGTCCTCGTCAGGCTCCCAAATGGGGTTCCAATCGACTTCGTAATCTTCGTCGCCCGGGGCACGGGAGTTGATCGGTTGGATACTCGGGATAACAGGAAGAGTATCACTTACAACCGGTACCTCAGGAGCAGCGGAAGACGGAGAGCCTTGATCACTTGGAACTGGAGTTGACGGTTCAGCCAGGATGGCAAACTTCAAACAAACCTAAGGGAATCTAACGATAAAGGACCCTACTCAAACTAACGCACACAAGATCTAACCAGGTAATTTTTATCGTGGCCAAATGAATTTTAAGACGCAAGGACACAACTTGACCTTTTCATGTTTTAAGAGTCGAGAAAAGGACAAAAAGGTGACTCTAGTCGCCTTCGAATGTTTTGTGAGCCCGAAGTGACAAACTGCTCAAGTGAGCCTTTTCTTTTAAGGAGTCTGAAAAGGATCAAAAGTGACTACTCTGGAGAGACTAGGCAAAGGGTTTACCAAACAAATCCGTAAAACTGCATATACACCTTGGTAGTCATATGAAAACCAAGGACTTCCCGTACGGTAGTCAATCTTCCCGAATGCTGTGTTCGGTGCGTTACGGCTTGTAAGGTGGCAGACACGGCTTCCTGTGGATAAAGGATGATAACCTAGTGGGGTCTCCCCTATATACGCGACGGTACGTGGGAGCTCAAATCCGTGCTAGACCATTATCGAGTCACAAAAGGAGGAATCACCCAACCGTAGTGTGAAACAACAGTGACTAGGTTTAACGACGCTGGAGCACATCTCTAGCCTAGACCTCTAATTAGTGAGCGTTATGTTCCAATGCATTTTTAAGTTCATTCAGTTCATTTTATGGTTGATCTTTAGTTAAGTTTCAGTTTCCAAGTCCTACCATATGTAATCTCTCACAATTTCCTAAATGCAAACTATATGCCAAAGAATATCATTTTGTTCGATGAATGCTAACTACGAGAGAGTTAAGGATTTTTCAAACAAAATGACCACAAACAAGCAAGAATCACTTTGATGCAACTAATGACATTAAACGAAACTTTTCTTTTGTTTCAAATCACTTAATCAATGAAAAGCTTCTAATTTCAATTAACTAATGCAACGCAAAAGAGATTATTCGTTTTTTTTTTCAATGGCAAAGCGCACTAAACAAATTTTGAGAGACAATAACACCGAGCAAAAGACCAATTTCACTCAATGAGAACACAATCAAAACCTCAAAACACCAAAACAGTCCTTCAAACCAAGAAGAAAGAACAAATACCTCTTATGAGCTATGTGATCCAAGCCCAAATGAAGCCAAGTGAAACTCAAGTGAAAAAGAAGCAAATCACTTGAATAACAAGAAAAAACTTTGACAACTACTGAGCGAATGCAAAAGGATAATCACAATGTTGATTGGATGATCAAAGAACACAAAACACCTCCGGGAGGCTCGATGCACAAAGCCACTAGATGCCCTAGGGCTAAAATGTGAAATCGATAGAAAAAGGCAAACACCTGAATGATGAAGGTCTAAAACCAGTCAAACCAGGTTCAAACACACTCCAGTAATTGAAAAAGACACAGCAAGACACAAATCCAAGCTCAGAGGGCTTAAAGACAAGCGAACTTGAAAAGTTGACAGGCCCGGCGTGACTGTCAGGCTGCAACTCGCGCTTTTATAGGATTGGCGCAGGTTGTCTTTGAGAAACTTGCGCCAATAGCGTGACTGTAAGGCTAAAAAGTGCGCTAATCAAGTTTACTAAATCAAAAACAAAAGCAAGCGACCCAGGGCTTGAGAACAGTATCTAAGCAAACCAGGAAGCAAGAAACAGCAAGAAGTTCGACCCAGAAAGCTATCTAAGCAATCAAAGCAAGAAAAACCAAAGAGACAAGACAAACTCCAAGTTGTTTAGTCCATAAACCAAACCGGAGATTGACTGAAGTGGCGTTGATCTACTTCGCTAATGCAAAGCAATAGCGTTTCGAAGGCTACCTGGCCGTACTTCAGGCTCCGTCTAAAGTTTACAAATCAAACAACAAGATCTCCCCAGCGGAGTCGCCAAATTGTTGTGGAGGTAAATCCTCTCTGCGGACAAAGACGATCCCTACTAGCCCAAACTGGGTCTAGCAACAATCACACAATGCTATCACGCAAGTTCCTAATTGCAAATACAAAGTAGATGGTGAGAACCTACTTGGATTCCAACGCTAGTATTCGTCGAAGAGATGTCACCCTCGTTCCTTTGCCTTGACCGGTCACAATCCTCACGATCCCCGTGATTGGACACCTGCACATGCAAAGAACAACATGAAAACAAGCATAAAATCTAGTAGATGCAATTATATATCGGTCAGAAAAGATATAACTCAACATCAAACATGAGACAATGAGAGTGGAACCATAATGATAGTCATCTATTATTAATAAATAACAAAGAAGAATACAACCATTGTTCTGACGTCAAATCCTCCTTTGGCTGGGTAGTCAGCTACACAAGTCTTGCAAAGCTTGTTGGGATGAGGAACAAGCCTCTCTCTCTTTGGGTGACAAGAATCTCCTTACTTAGATTTGGCCTTATGGGTGCAAAGAAGGCTCTTGCAGCTTCAAACTCTTGAACTCCTGGAACTATTGACTATTGTGATTGTAACTAGCTTGCTGAAGGCATAGAGGCAAGCATTTATAGATAGAGAGGGAAGAGAGAGGATCAACCACATTATTCATGGGATTGGCTTTATCACTTGGAAACTTCCATGAAAGGTGGCAAACCACTTTCCCTTCTATGGAGATTCGAAGCCAAACCATCCTAACTCAACATAGATTCAGTTGGTGAATGGGTTGAAGAGAACCTTCGGGAGTTTGGTGGTTGAAAACTTTACTCAATTCGGTTGGCGCGAGTGCGACTCTGAGACAGAGCGCCAATGGCGCGCCCTTTTTAAAGGATTTCGCTCATTGGCGCGGGCAGTGAACTGTGGACCCGCGCTAATGCAAAAAGAGTTGTTTTCATGAGTATTTTGCAGGAGATGTCTTCCGGGCAAATGAAGTTCATACTCAGGGGAATATAATGCAAGTGGTTTCAGGTCATGTCATTTCTCATAGGTCGCGGAATGAGTCCTCCAGTGTACAGGTGAGGGGTAATAGGGACGGTGACAAATGGTGACAAATTGCTGTGTAACAGATATTAACCAGGAAGAGCTGGCCTGGTTATCTGAACTGTTTGGATATGAAGTGTAATCCATCAGCATGGGAATCAAGTACCTGGGTTTTATGTTAAAAGCAAATTGTTACTCAAGAACAGACTGGCTGTGGATCCCTGAGAGATACTTCAAGAAGATATCAGCGTGGGAGTTCAGAAGCCTTTCTTTGGCAGGGAGAGTTGTATTGGCGCAATCGGTTCTAAATCAGTTGGCAGTTTACTGGGCACATCTGTATTTTCTCCCTGCGAGCATCATCCAATCAATGAACAGACTCACCGCTAATTTTATCTAGGGTGGACAGGTAGGGAAAAGAAAGTATCACCTCTCGAAGCTCTCATATATATCTGTTCCAAAAAGCATGGGTGGCTGGGGTCTGTTAGACCTGAGGTCTTTTGGGAAGGCCCTTCTTTGCAAGACTTTATGGAGAGGGATTTATGAGAAAGGTATTTGGAGCAGTATTATTCAGGAAAAATATCTGGGCAGAAAGAACTTATCATATTGGCTCAGAAAAGGAAGCATAGGTCCCTCTCACGGATCTACGATTTGGTTGAGCCTACGCAAAATAGAAAAAATGTTCCTGAAGAATTTAATATGGCGATTTCAATCGGGGAAAAGGATACTGATAGGTAAAGACATCTTTCTATGTGGCAAAGAGGAGATCTGCGTTCCTGAACCCTTATTAAAGTTTCTACACAGGAGAGGCGTCTTCTTTTGGGATGGCCTGATTGCTAGATGGCATGGCTCAATCCCAATCTGGTGTTAGGCTGAAATTTTGCAAATGCTGGACGATATCGCCATGTCGTGGGATCAAATTAGATAAAGTCTCAGGAATGGTGGCATTTTTCGCTCTTTAGAGCAGGACTGTCTCATATGGTGGAACTCAAATGGGATGGGATCCATCAGGGTAAAGGATATATATCGGAATTTGATTAGTGATAGACAGCATCAAAGTGACTCGTCCTTCCCGAGCATCTTCTGGAAATCTGGGTGTCAATTAAAAATGGTCTTCTTTTCATGGCTGACATTCCATAATAAAAATCTTACGTGGGAGAATTTAAAAAAGCATGGTTGGCTGGGACCAGGTTTATGTCCCATTTGCAGATCTATCGAGGAAGACAACTTTCATTTATTTCTTAACTGCAAGGGCTCTCGTCAAATATGGCTGCTCCTGGAGAATTTTTGTGGCATACAGCTTATGCCTCATTTGTCAATCATGGAAGCTTTTATATGGTGTAGTAACCAAAATGACTCATGGAGATCAATTTTTATCATTACTTTCTGGTGTATTTGGAGGTGGCGGAATAATTTCATTTTCAATGACAAAAGAATTCCGATGTTGGAAATTTTCTCCTCCATATATGCGCTCTATGAGGATATTCCGCTTTCCTCTCCCAAGCAGAAGGAGCTTCATGATATAAACATTCCACTGGTGTCAACATATCTACCTAGAGCTTTTTTTGATGGTGCTGAACAGAACGATGTTTGTGGCCGTGGTTTTTTTATAATAGCAGACGAAGACAATTTTTTCTCTATTCATTGGAATGGGGGAAGGGGTACAAATATGATGGCGGAGGCGATGGCTCTCGCAGGCCTCATGAGTTTCTGTCTTTTTTTAAATCTTCAAGATGTTTCTATTTATGGGGACTCAAAGGTTTTGGTGGATTATGTTGCTGGGAAAAATACCATCTCCAAGCCTCATCTTGTGGGGTGGCTAGATCGGATCAGGTTCTTTTGGACCTCCTTAAAAGGTGTTTCAGTAAATTTCATCCACAGGGAGCAAAATCAAATGGCTGACTCGTTATCAAAAAAAGGTCTTCAAGCTGCTCCGGGTTTGTGGCATCTTCAGGTTTCCTCTGATGGAAAATGCTTTTCCATGCAGGACTTTTTCCCTCCCAATTTCTAGTTTTTCGGTTCATAGTTCTCTCTATTTTTATTTCTGTGCTATATATGATGCTAGTTGCTATGAACTATATGCTATGTGTTTTGGTTGAACAGGCTTCATCTCCACCTCTCGGCTTGCTTCGGATTGCATACAGTTTCTCTTTGTCCATACAGGCGGAGGACCTTTATACCGATCCTGCTTTTGTATATGGTCTCATTTTGACGATACGTCTTTTTTTCTATTTTGCTCAATCGTCATGGTCTCTCAGGCCTGATCTAGTATTATTAGGATATGTGTTGTTGGGAAAAGTATCCAATACGGAATGACCCTATCCCACTCTAAGGGTGATAGTACCTCAGCAACAACTGAATGCAAAGCTATTCAAGATTACTTCTTTATGAGATGAGAGAGAGAAGAGAGGATGATCTACTAACCGTTATCTTGCGCTAATAGTCGATCCAATCCTCACTCCTTGCTGCTTGCTCCTAGCTCCTTGCTCTTTCACCGGCCCAGCTACACAAAGATCCTGTAAAAGCACAAAGAAAGGAAACTACAAGAAGCATACATCCATAACTGATTCAAGGATTAGAATAAATCAAATATACAAGCATCAATACGCCACAGAGACACATGCATATAGAAGAACCTCAAATGCTTTATTAATAGAAGAAGTAAAGTTCTGAGAGTGTTACAACCATAATAGGCCCAATCCAGCAACACCTCCCAGCAGAAAGAAATCTCCTCTTCACCTCCTTCAAAGCAATCACCCAATAGTTCTATACACAAACCAACAGCACTTCCTTACTTGCACAAAATTCCAGCCTCCCTAGACCTCATGAGAGAGCTCTATATATAGGAGATTTGGAGAAAGGATGAGTCAGCTTGAGACTGACATGAAGCTGACTAGTGTCCTCTCCCACTTTAGTTAAACTTCAGTTCTTGAGTCCACTTGGAGATTCTTGCTTCCACTTGGAGATCAAGACCCTCTTACTCATCACAAGGCGAATTCCTTGACCCAAGTGTCAGTTTGGAAGCTTCCTGGGCAATTGACACCTTGCAGAATGACTGTGCCACTTGGCCAATCTCGCCCAGCGCAGGTAGCCTTCATCAGATTTGACATTCAGCGCAGGTACAGAGTGGAGCAGTTGACATTCAGCGCAGATGCTCAGTGGAGCAGTTGACATGATCCAGAAACAGCTTGTTTTTGAGTGTTTTCAGGTGGAGAACTGATTTTCAGTGCTGTGGTTTGCTGACCTTGTTCCTCTAGGGGTGAGAAAAACATGTTTAGGGACTTTGGATCCCTCAGATTATTGACATTTCATGCTCCATGCTGTAAGGCACAAAAATGTCTATAACAGTTGCCCCCTAAAGTATGAGGTCGTTTATCGGGTGAAATGCTTTATCAGGAGGATCTGAAGTTCATTCAATCGCTGAGAGGTGCCCTGTAATAAAATACAATACAATACATTATTTTTCATTCTGCTTTCATGATCTAGCTGAGGCGGGCATTCCCATGCTCAACTTTATAAATTCATTTTGGTACATAGAACAGACGATCGTCTGATGGTAGACTGATAATTCTCTGCTGAAATTATCATCCTTTGAGTAGGATGATCATCTGTTGCAATGATGTACATAACAAATGTCTTTATATCCTGAATATATATATCGCAGCCCGGATGGATGAAACTAGATCCGGGGTCTTCAAACTCGTTCGATCTTCACTCTAAGTACAAGTCGATCCATGTGAGAATTACGCTGAAGTCGAACATGGAAAGACATCGCTTGATTACCGGTCAATAATGTAAACCGTTAACAAGCACGAGAGGAATCACCAATAATGACAATGACCCTCAAGGTACTGCAGTACAATTCACGTGGTGTGAATAAAGGACTTGGCGTCGAACACCACACAAAATCTTCTGGTCGAAGGTCATTGATGTATACCTGTCGCCGGAAGTGAGAAACTTGCCATTGAGGCATGCAAGCTTCAAAGTACTGGGGGGTTTGTTCCTAGATCAACTTCTTGGATAATGAGCTGAAGTCGACAAGAAGCGATCCGTCAAAGGAGGGCCTTAATGAATCCCACATCAGTGACACGGAATGGAGCTAATGATTTTAGTGGAGGTGAAAACAATCTGTGAAATATGATTCAGGGTGGCGATCATGGGTGGATGAAGGATGATGTATGGCAGTGGATGGGACACGGTTGACTCTTTCTGAACACATCTCTTGAACATATAACGACACTGATGTGATGGATCGGTAGCATTACCCCAAATGTGGATGGTTTGGCGAGGACCATGGTGATGAGACCAGTGAATGAAACAACCCAACCCGATGTGATACGGAGGACAAAGTGTCATGTTCAAGAGTGACTTGCTACCATTAAAGCTTTGAGGTTCTCCCAATTTTTCCCCAGTCATTTCTGACCAGTACCTCTTTATTTTTGTCAAGCTTGAGGAGGATAACATATGCTTGTTCTATAACCTTCCCTTCGGGCAAGCCCATCGCTATGTTTTAACGAGCCTAGCGATAGGGAAACTCGTTCTCGTCTAAAGACAAGTTTATCGCTATTTAATCATTTTAACGAGTCTAACGACAAGAAAACTCGGTCCTTTTCAATTTTAGAGAGTCTGAAAAGGTACAGAAAGTCAACTCCAAAATTCCTTTTTCGTCATCTAATCCCTTAAGTCCGAAAAAATATAAAACAATACAGAAGGGATGAGTTTTCGATTACTTTAACGAGCCGAATAAAACAAGCGCTCGACCTTTTTGTGTAATAATCCCTCAGGTCCAAAAAAGATTAAAATCTAGAGGAGGGATAGCTCTTCCGGTCACTTTAACGAGCTGGAAGGCCAAAACTCGGCAAACTTTTCATATTTTACGAGTCAAGAGAAAAGAGCTCAAAGAAGACTCGTCTTTTGAGGAACGAGTGATAAACGGGGATAGCAGCAGATTCCAGGTACAGGTTGGAATTTTCCAATCACGGCAGTGTCACAAGGATGGCTAAGTGAAATCACTCTTCGCAGCTGTTCCTCAAAATGGGTAAACAATCATACGGAGGTGAACGATTGGCCAAATGAAATGGAGGTGGCGGGTGCAAACACGACCAAGGCTTTTATGGCTAATAAATTTACGATCACAATGGTTATTTACCGGTACTGGGTTCATTTTTTAAAGAGCTTGAATGCGCCAAAACACTGCTCAAAAGCTTATGTTTATTTTTTAACGAGCATGAACTATGACGCTAAAACTGCTCAGATCTCGCTTTTCTATTTTTTAACGAGCATAAATTCCGTGGTAAAACTGCTCGAATATATGGTCAAATTTTGATTTTTACCATTACTAGCTTTTCTCTTTTTCAAATATAGTACTGCATTTTCAATTGCTGCAACAAACTTTGTTAGAAATGAGATTATAACCCTAATATTTCACTTTAAACTATGTAAAAAGCCATTAAAAGGTGTTTTTACCTCTCATTTACCATTTCATTTGCATTTGGTTTGTTGGAGCTCTGGAGGTGCCTCTTCCCCCTTGATTTTCACCAGCTGATTCCGGGAGATTCTGCGGACGATTTTCGGTGCCGTCTGGACTAGGTAGGAGCTAAACCCTAGCTCTTTCTTTTCACGGTTTCCTTTTCCTGTTTTTTGCTTGTTTTCCGGTCTTTCTGAGCCCCTGTGGTTTTGCCAGGGCGCCCTAGGATCAGCGCAGGTTTCCCTTTCGAAACCTGCGCTGAAGGTCAAGTTGCCTTAAGGCATCCTGACCCTCAGCGCAAGTGGGAGACTTCCTGCCTACGCTGGGCTCAAAAAGACTGAGTTTTAAGGTTATTTTTGATGATTTTTTCGCCAGTTTTTTCATCAAATCAGGAATTCACTCTTTCTCTTGTTTGCTTTGCAGGGAACTTTGAACAAAATGTCCCTTACATGGCGAGAACGAGAACATGAAGAGGAGGACATGATTGCCCTCCATGACCCGGTCACAGTGAACGCGCTGCGGAATTGTGGCCTGCTGAATTTCTTCCGTATCTCTAGCATGAGAGCACAGATTTCTTTACTGCAGTATATGCTTGATGCTTGGGATCCTGTTAACCAAGTGTTCCAGATTAGGGGGAAGACCATCCCCTTGTCCATAGAGGACATGTACTTCTTGACTGGACTGTCAAGACGAGATGCCCCCATTTCCTTATCAGGTACGGCCCGGGGGACTGATTCCACCAGAGATTATGTCCGCCAGTATTGCAGGGAAGGTTCTCAGCCGAGCAGAGACGGCAAGATTGTTATCCGTGAGATTACTGATCGGTCTCTCAGGTCCATTCTGTTCACTATTGGTAGGATGGCCGGCAGCGCAGCTTTACATGTTGCCAACAGGTCTTATATGCAGCACGCCTTGGAGTGTCTCCAACCGAAAGTATTCAACTGGTGTGATGCGGTACTTGTTCAGATGAAAAGTCAATTGACCAAGGTAAAGGACGGGAAGCTGAAGAACTTTGGATTTGGTTCTATTCTGACTGCCTTCGCCTTGGAGAAAATCCCATTGATGCAACCTCAGTACATCATACTTGACTTGCCTTCTCCGACCGAGCCACGCATGCAGAGGTGGGTTGACCACATGTCTAGGCATGCAGGTCAACCTCAGATTACTTTTACTGAAGCCTTCTTTAGGTGGTTCGAGTGCCAGGAGATGGCGTTTTCTGAGTATCCATATGTGGGTATGGATTTCCGAGGTGATCCGGATTTGGTGCTACCGGACGGCGAGCAGTGGGGTGCCATTGGTAAATTCTTCGACCATATTACTGTTTATTGTTCTTATTCATAATGTTGCTGTGTTTTTATCAAGACTTTTAATTGTACTCTTGGGTGCATGCAGATATTGGTCCTGTTCGTCCAGCAGTTCGTCCGAGATCGCCAGCTGCTGCCCCGACAGGGGAGCCTGCTAGGAGAGTTGTTATTCGCGATCTTGACGATACTGAGACCCTTACAACTATGCAGGAGCAGGTTGAGAGCCTTACTCGTGGCCTTTCGGATGTACAGATTGACGAGTTACCTTTACAGATGCAGCGGCATACTATTGGTGTGCCTAGACGATGGACTCGTCTCTTGCGCATGATTGCACAGGCCGTGACGTACTATCATGAGCACCACTAGGCTAGGGTGCCCCCTAGCATCTTTTTGAGTTCTTAGGTCATATGACCAATTTTGTCTTGGTTACAGAACATTATGTATGAACTTATATAAACAGCTTATATATTTTGATTTTCGGGTTTTATTCTGGTTGATTTACGTGATCCATATGTACAATTTTTGATGATGTGTCCTTTTTATAAATGTTGCAAATGTCTATCTAACACATAGTTTGCTAATGAGTCAGTTAATGTGTTTAAGTTTCTTGAAATATGTTGATATTGAATTAAATCAAATCGTCTTTCCAAGATCTTAACCCTTAGGAACATGCGATAAATAGCTGGATTGCGAACAAAATATATACCATTGAGTTGTAGTATTACGAGCTGTGAGTCTAGCCTGACAATTAGTCGGCGTATGCCACGTGTGATGGCATCAGAGAGTAGTTCTATCAACGCACTATACTCAGCGATGTTATTCGTTGATTGCCCAATACATACACCTCTGAAACTTACTAACTCGCCGCTTGGATCAAAAATGGCCCAGGCTGCGGAAGACAGGTTCCACGAACTACGACTCGCTCCGTCGGCATATCCAACACATGTCTCCAGAAGGTTCGACATCTGCAACGAAAAAGGTGGATCACTCGACCAGAACAAACACTTTAGCGAAAACAAAATACAACAAAAGCATGCAGGTTACTATTTAAGCATAGTAACGCTTGAGGTACAACCCGTTGCGGGGCTACGCCAGTGGAATTCCATCGTAATCCATTAACTCGTAGGCTCCTTTTGCTAACACCCTTTTAACAATATAGGGGCCCATCCATAAGGACTTGAATTTACCTGCTCCCAATTTATCGGATTCTTGGTCATAAAGCAAGACCAAATCACCTTCTGAGAAGACACGGGGTTTGACATTTTTGTCAAACTAAGCCTTGACTCGTTTCTTATGAGCTTCGTTAGCCAAAGCGGCGTCATGATGGGTTTCATCCAACTGGATTAATTCCAAGAAACGAGCCTCTTCTTCCGAGGTTCCGGGGAGAAGATCAATTGCGAGTTTAAGCGACGAAATTTCGCACTGGATCGGTAAGACTGCTTCCAGGCCATACACCAGTTGAAAAGGTGTGAACCCGGTTGCGTTCTTCACCGAGGTCCGGTAAGCCCACAAAGCTGAGTACAGGATTAGGTGCCATCTTCTTTTATGAACCTCGATCATCCTTTGCAACATACGCTTCAGAACCTTGTTGATTGCCTCAACTTGTCTGTTGGCTTGCGGATAAGATGGGGTAGAGCTGTCGTGAGATAGCCCTAGCTTGGCAGCTAATTCGACCATCATGTGATTGCGAAAATGCGATCCATGATCTGTAACTATAGCCTGCGGTACGCCGAACCTGGTGACTACATGATTGAAAAAGAAAAGGGCAGTTGTTTCACCAGTGTTATCCAATGTAGGCATCGCCTCGGCCCATTTGGTAAAATAGTCAACAGCGACTATAATATACCCATGCCCCCCGGTCGAGGTGGGGTTACATTGCATGAAATCGATGCCCCACTTGGCGAAGGGCCCAAAAGCAACTATCGGCTGTAAAGGTGCGGGTGGTCGTCTGGTTTTGCTATCAAAGATTTGACAAGCATGGCAACATCTGACTGCGGTTATGCAATCTTTGAACATGGTTGGCTAGAAGTATCCTGCTCGTAAGATTCTTTGTGCTGTTGCATATCCAGACTGATGCCCCCCACACGCGCCTGAATGACAATCATTCAGGGCTTTTTCGGCCTCCTCATGGGTAAGGCACCTCCTCAGAACTGTATCGACACCACGATGGTAAAGTGTATCACCGACGATCATGTAGTCTTTTGCTTGGTATCGTATACGTTTTTGTTCGGAGTGAGAGGTGTTAGGCCTGAAATTTTGGGTTTGGAGATAAACTATGATATCCCCATACCACTCATCGCTTACAGATATCAGAAACAAACTTTCGTCCACAATTGACTCTTCCGATGTTTCATCGTTGGACGATGATGGGAGATCGCACAATAATTCTGCGAAAACTAGGGCCTTCTTTGATTTGGATTTTACAAATTCCAGATCAAACTCTTGAAGGATCGCTATCCATTTTGAATATTTTCCCCCCAGCAACTGTCGCGACAGTATATAAGTCATGGGGTTGCAATCTGACAGAATGGTAGTTTTCCGAAAGAGGACATAATGTCGAAACCTTTGAATCGCTTGAACAGCTGCAAGCGCTAGTTTTTCAACATAAGAATATTTACTTTCTGTATCGTTTAAGTTTTTACTTAAATAATAGATAGGATGTTCTATTCCATCGACTTCTTGAACTAAAACCATCGCAATGGTCGTATCTGCTGCAGCTAGATACAGGTTAAAATCTCTTTGATAGTCCGGGGCGTACATTAATGATGCTTTTACTAGACAATCTTTCAGAGCATCAAAATAAGCTTGCGCCACCTGGTCCCAAACAAAAGGTACATCCTTTTTCAATAGACGAGTATAACCCTTAGCAAGTTCTGCGTAATTTGGAATGAACCTCCTCAGAAAGTTTGCTTTCCCTTGGAGTTTCTGAATCTGAAGCAAATTTGAAGGTGGAGGCAAATTAATGATTGCCTGAACCTTGCAGGGGTCGAGACGAATCCCATCCTTAGAGACTACAAAGCCAAGTAAACGACCAGAACCGACGCAAAACACACATTTGTGCAGATTGAGTCTTATCTTGTAGTGTCGGCAACGTAGAAATATCGCTCTTAAATGTTGCGGATGATCAGTCCGCTTTCGCGAATGAGCCGGAAGATCGTCGAGATAAGGTTGAACAATGTTCTTGATGTCATGGAAGGCATAATTCATCGCCCTCTGAAACGTCGCCCCTGTGTTCTTTAAACCAAAGGGTAATTTTCGATAAGCGAATGTGCCCCACGGACAAATAAATGCAGTCTTTGACTGGTCCTGTGGGCGGATATTTATTTGATTATACCCAGAAAATCCATCCATAAATGAAAAGATTTCACATCCGGCGCATTCATCAATTATCTGGTCGATGAAGGGTGTAGGGTAGTTGTCCTTCGGACAAGCTTGGTTTACATCCCTATAATCAACACACACTCTTATCGTCCCTTGTTTTTTCATAACAGGGACAATATTCGATACCCAATCGGTTAGAGGAACCGGGTAGATGAATCCAGCATGGAGGAGTTTTTCAACTTCCGCCTTAATGGCAGCGGCTTTCTTCGGGTGCACCTGCCGAAGTCGTTGCCTTACTGGTTTGACATCAGGATACATTTTAATTTCATGTTCAACGATACTCGAGTCAATGCCTGGCATTTCATCATATGACCACGCAAAGACATCTCTAAATTCGTGAAAAAGAGCGTTATATATTTCCAGTTCTGAAGGGGAACAACCTTTGCTGACATAAATATTTTCTACAACATCTGTTTTGGTTGAGATATTTATGGCTATAGTCTCTTCAATATTGGATAGGTTTCGCTCGGAATCCACCGTATTTACAGTATTCGTTAGGAACTCAAATACTGAAGGGTGATAAAGGTCACTTTGAGTATCTTCTTCATATTCCGGAAGAAGGGAACGATGGTGGTGATCATTCCATGGTGCCCCCTCAATCATCATTGATTGTAAGATTCCTTCGTCAGTCCCATGTACTTTCGACCAAGGATCTAATGGGGTCCCATATTCTCTAGATCTATCTACCCAAACGCTTGACGAGCGTTGATTTGGGCTCGCCTCCCATGCTTGAAACATTGATTGCTACAATATTTCTAAAGGGCTTGGGGGCAAAACCATTGAATGATCCATGTTGACCTTCGTGGAAGATATCATGTTGCAGGTTGCTACAAATGGTACATTTCCTATATAAATAGGAGGTGGTAGCGCGAAAGTTCCCATCAATGTGGGGTCTTTCAATAATCCTACTCCGATATCTTGAATTGAATGGTTACTCTCATGGATCATGGGAATGCTTCCTGTAACTTGTGAACCATTAGGGAGGAAATTCTGTTGGTCGATGATCGTAATCCCTCCTTCAAACGGGAATGCAATCTTCCTAAAATAAGTCGACACGACAGCTGCCATGGCATAAATCCATGGTCTACCCAGTAGGATGTTATAGTCAAGATTTCCATCAATGACTTCTACATCAATTTCTACTGTCTTTCCTCCTAGTTCAACTTTCAAGTTATTAAGGATACCGTAAGAGGTATAAGTCCTTCCGTCGAAGGCTTTTAAGGTCGTCGAAGATCGTGACAAGGTTGGAGATCCTAAAGTTTTCCAGCAACTCATTGACATAATACATGTCGAGGCTCCCTCATCAATTATCGTTTTGTGAATAGTTTTGTTGAGTGCTTTCACTTGAATAAGGAAAGCTAGCTGAGCTGGTAACTGAGGATCATATCCCTTGTGATCAAAGGATACAAGATTGGAATCCTTGGGATCAACCCCACCAATTGCCGATAACAATGCCTGCCTTTGGGTTGGACAATTTTGTAGCACTTCAAGAGTCGACATAGCGGATGGCGATTGGGCCAAATCTTCCACTATATTATAATGCTGCGCCGCTCTGGCATGAGGATTAAATGTCGACTTGTGTACTACACCCTTCGGTGGTTTTATTGTTAATTCAGGGATGGTGGGCGTTACAACTTCTGTCGAAGTTGTTGTCGAACCACTTGGTTGATCTTTACCTTTTTCGTTCGACACCTGAGGATTCCCATAATCTTTGTTCCTTGTCGAAATCAAAGCATCATTCTGCTGTTTCGAAACCAACAACATAAGGACTTGTGACGGGGAAGCATTTCCACTATCAACCAGATTTTGACCTGGGTTGGGAAATGGATCAGTTAACACAGCTGATGTTTGGGAACTTTTAAAGAACCTCTTTAACTCAGCTTTGAATGGGCAATTCTTTGTGGTATGATCCTTATCATCACATATTAGACATGGATAATTTTGTTTCCCTTTGCCAGGAGGGTTTGAAGAATCTTTTCCAGGGGATGACTCACCCTGTTTCTTCTTCTTCCCTTTGTTTTGTTTCTTCTTGCTTCCTGGTTGATTGGTTTCTTTGCCCTTATATTCTGATACGGCATTTACTTCCGAAGCAAGAATTTCTTCTTTTGCATTTTGATCCGAATTATTACGGGCTTTCTTTGACGAAGCCTTTATCGATTTTGCGTTTGTTGTGCCAATCACGCCATCACCGGCATGAGAGTCACTATTTGATTTAGGAGGGGGAGGAATTGAAAACTCTGGTCTAGGGGCATCAGGTATTTTGTCATAGAGTGTGCCGGACTGAGTATAAACTAAGTCCAAATATTGTGCACGAGCAATCACTTGCTCCTCTGTTACGACCCCCCCCTTGGCCACATCTTCCGTAATAGCCGGAAGTAACGACTTTATAAACCATTCAGCTAATAGCTGATCGGGAACATATGTTTTCACCATCCTACGACGATGACGCCACTCATGTATATGATCAGATATATGGGTAGCAGTTGTCTGTTTGAAGTTGGTTAATATTTCTGTTCCCGTTTCATACCTTATCGGTAATTGAAAGTGGGTTAAGAAAGTCGTGGCTAGGAAACTAAAATTGTCGAAAGAGGCTCTTGGCAATTCAATATACCATTTAGCCGCTGGACCTGTCAATGTCCTCTGAAAAAGGCGAAGTCTTATCAAATCGTCGTTAAGGGTGTTCGACGAACACCACAGATGAAAAGTCATCACGTGATTCGACGGGTCTTCACCTGGATTTCCATTGAATTTAGGAATGTCATATGGAAGTTTATGAGGAATCGCTGGCCACCAAGGGGCATAAGCAATCGGATCGTTGGTTAAACGGTGTAAATCGGGTAACTCTAAAGTTGCCACGAATGGTAACTGTTGATTCAGGTTAGGCGAAGCGTAACCAGGGTACGATGGAATCGTTTGAGCAGTGGGTCTTTGCATACCAGCATAATGTAATTGATGTTGGTATGATTGATACGGTTGGTGGACTTGACCACTGTAAAGTGGTTGGTTTTGACCGTTTTGGATATACGGTTGTCCACTATTCGCAAAGATCTGCTGCTCAGAACCTTGGTACATTTGCTGGAACTGCGGTTGTTGGTATTGTACAAGCCATGGTTGTGACGCCATGTTCTGTTGCGCCATGCTAACCATTGGACCAAGGTGTGGGGTAATTGTACCCGTTTGTACTTGTGTCGTCCCACCAGTTGGCGATTGTGGTTGTGACCCATGGTCAAGCGACTGTTGCATTACAACCTGAGAAATCTAAGGTTGACATGTAACAGGTATTGCTTGAACTTGCGACACGGTTACAATAGCCGGTGTGGTTGGGATGTTCGTCACAGGTACACACTGTTGCATAGAATATACAATCCTTGGTTGTTGAGGTAGCATAGGTACCCAACTACTTGATGCAATTCCAGTATAACCTGAATACTGTTGAGAACTACCATATGGATATCCTCCCGGAGGAGGTAATGAAAGAGCATACTGCCCCCCATATGGTAGCAATCCAGAACTCAGAGGGATCGTTAATCCTTGAGGACTAGATGGCCCAAATTGACCTCCATGAGGATCAATCTGTCGAGTTTCAACATAAGAATTACCGAGTATTACTCCGGATGAACAAACTGGAACATACCATACTGTCGAAATAGTCCCTTGGTGGACTCCTTCTAGTTGTTGAGAGCTAGTTGGGACAGCTGGTATGCCGGCAAACATCGTTGGAGTGATGGCAGGGGCTTCTGCTGTCGCTGTGTCATTTGACACAGTCCTAGATGATGACGGTTGTTCAGACATTTTAAGTCTATCCAATAGATTGCCTAGCGATTCTACAGGAACTTCCACTTGTGGTGGATTAACCTCTGATGAAGGAAAGAGAGTGACCCCTACTCCAAAATGAGTTGGAGTACTTGCTTGCGGATCCTCTACAATTTCTTCTATCGCAATCAAACCCGGTGGAAGAGGAAGACCGTCAGGTCCGTAAAATATTTCTGGTGCCGAAGAAGTGGTTGTTTCGACAGCGACAGTTGTTTGGGGAACAAAACTTTCTGGACCGGTTACAGATGGAACTGGTTCAGTTACACAAGTATTTGTCCCCAGACTAGGATCAGTATTACTGTCCCTCTGTGGCTGTTGAACTTCTTCTATAGAGGTAGGGTTTCCAGAAATGTTAGGAGTAACCGGAACCTCAGTTGCAGTTGGAACACTTGTTCTAACTTTCAAAGGAGATTTTGAACCGGTTAAACGAGTTCGCTTTGCCCGTACTATTCTCGATTCCGGGGACAAAGATGGTTGACTCGTAAGCCTCCGCGAACGACGGGTTTTCAATTGAATTTCTTCCACGATTGCGGATTACTCGATCAACTAAAATATTAAAAAGGGAAATTTGTGTTTTCGAATTGAATGAATTTTATTAGACGCTTTTAGACACAACTTGCTTTTTCACTTTTTAAGAGTCGAGAAAAAGCTAAAGATGACTCTAGTCTCCTTCGATGTATTAACGAGCCCGAAGTGACAAATGCTCGGTTGGACTTTTTCAGTTATAGAGTTTGAAAAAGGCCAAAAGAAACTGCTCTGGAGATCTAGGCAGAGGGTGTGCCAAACCTTTCGCAAAACCACAGAATACGTTTTACGGTACGAGTGGTCGATCTTCGTGAATGCTGTGTTCACTGCATTGCGATCAGTAGGGCGGCTGACACGGTTTCCTATTGGATAAAGGCTTTATTCCTATAGGGGTCTCCCAATATATACGCGACGGTACGTGGGAGCACAAGTCCGTATTAGTGCCACCGACTCTCAGGAGGAATCACCCACCTTCGTCGAGATCGACAGTCACTACGTTTAACGATGCCGGAACACGTCTCTAGCTTAGACCTCTAGATGTTTGCGTTATGTTTCAAAGCGTTGTTAGGTTCATTCAATATATTTTAAGTTGATCTTCTTAAAGTTTGCATTTCAAGGTTCACCACGAGATGTATTGATACAAATTCCTAAATGCAGTCTAAGATGAGAAGCAAGCTTTTTCAATCTTTTTGACTTATGAAAATCTTAACTACTGAGGGAAAAGAGAGACAAAATCTTTTCACACAGATCAAAGAGCACTTGCTAATGCACTTTTTCCCTAAATCAACATACAAACTTATATGCAAAATGCAAAGATGCAGGTATTTCTTTTCTCTTTCTTAATGTTGGTGTAATGCAAAAAGAAAGCTGTTGTATAATTTTGAATTCAATTTCAAGTGAAAGCAAACAAGCTTGTCCAAAATCAAAAGACACCTTAAGATTTACTTGTTTCGACACTAGAAATATATAAATTCAAACCATATGATGAAAGTAAAAGCTCAATCAGCTATGAACAGCAAACAAACTAACTCTTAAGATCAAAACGACACTTTATCACAGGTCTAGATCTAAGAGGCCACAGCAAGACTAGTTCACTTTCGTTATGGGAAACTGTAAATGTACAAGAAACACACAAAGAACAAACACAGTTTCTTTATACAACTGAGGCGGAATAGTGACAAGGAAAGTTGGTTTCAGATAGGCACACTGACTGGTAACAAACAGCAAAAACAAGAGTGAAAACAGGGCAAGAAACAGCAGGAAACCCCAGCAGCACAAGGCAGGACTGGTCCAGCGCAGGTGGAACACTGCCTGTTTGACCTTCAGCGTAGGTAACCCCTTCGGGAACTGCGCTGAAATGCAAACAGCCTTTGTACAGCCTGCACTGAAGAATGAAACTTTCGTTTCTGGTGGTTTTCGGGTGACAGATTGCTAAAAAATTCACAGTTTTTGCTCAAATCAGAAGCTATCAGTCAAGGACACACTAAGGGATGACAAGGAGGATGAAAAGCTATCACTAAGAGCTTATTAGAGTCCTTGTGGATCAGCTCTTCAAATCATAAACTTGCCCAGAAACTGAGCTAGAGTAGCTGCCCTCTACTTTGTATTTGAAGAATTCAAACACAGTTCTATTCGGTACTCCCTTTGTTTATGAAATGAATAGCAAAAAATACAAACAACGAACAAGATACGATCCCTAGCGGAGTCGCCAATTTGTTGTTGGGAAAAGTATCCAATACGGAATGACCCTATCCCACTCTAAGGGTGATAGTACCTCAGCAACAACTGAATGCAAAGCTATTCAAGATTACTTCTTTATGAGTTGAGAGAGAGAAGAGAGGATGATCTACTAACCGTTATCTTGCACTAATAGTCGATCCAATCCTCACTCCTTGCTGCTTGCTCCTAGCTCCTTTCTCTTTCACCGGCCCAACTACACAAAGATCCTGTAAAAGAACAAAGAAAGGAAACTACAAGAAGCATACATCCATAACTGATTCAAGGATTAGAATAAATCAAATATACAAGCATCAATACGCCACAGAGACACATGCATATAGAAGAACCTCAAATGCTTTATTAATAGAAGAAGTCAAGTTCTGAGAGTGTTACAACCATAATAGGCCCAATCCAGCAACACCTCCCAGCAGAAAGAAATCTCCTCTTCACCTCCTTCAAAGCAATCACCCAATAGTTCTATACACAAACCAACAACACTTCCTTACTTGCACAAAATTCCAGCCTCCCTAGACCTCATGAGAGAGCTCTATATATAGGAGATTTGGAGAAAGGATGAGTCAGCTTGAGACTGACATGAAGCTGACTAGTGTCCTCTCCCACTTTAGTTAAACTTCAGTTCTTGAGTCCACTTGGAGATTCTTGCTTCCACTTGGAGATCAAGACCCTCTTACTCATCACAAGGCGAATTCCTTGACCCAAGTGTCAGTTTGGAAGCTTCCTGGGCAATTGACACCTTGCAGAATGACTGTGCCACTTGGCCAATCTCGCCCAGCGCAGGTAGCCTTCATCAGATTTGACATTCAGCGCAGGTACAGAGTGGAGCAGTTGACATTCAGCGTAGATGCTCAGTGGAGCAGTTGACATGATCCAGAAACAGCTTGTTTTTGAGTGTTTTCAGGTGGAGAACTAATTTTCAGTGCTGTGGTTCACTGACCTTGTTCCTCTAGGGGTAAGAACAACATGTTTAGGGACTTTGGATCCCTCAAATTATTGACATTTCATGCTCCATGCTGTAAGGCACAAAAATGTCTATAACAATATGGCTTCATTGATGTTTCAGTTTCATTATCTTTGGAACATATGCTTTCTCCTGGCTGAATGTACATTTCAGACTCTTTTATATTTCTCATATAAATAATATTATGCTTTTTCTGCCCTGAAAAAAATGTTCGGGACTTTGGTCACCCCAACATCAAAATTTGGAATCATGCTGCCAAAATGTGTCTATGTGGCCAAGAGGACATTCAACATAGAAAATACCATAGTTTTTCTAAATAAACTAAATGCAAGCCAATAGATGAATGGTTCAGTCGCTATGTTAGAATACTATTTCCACCGTATTTGTGTGCTAAACATGTGACTAAAATATATGAGGTGAAAAATGTCGAATGTGTTTCAACTTTCTTGCATTTGGCATAGCCAATGATGTTTTCTAAATTCTGCACTGAACTTTATCATTAACCTCAATGCCACACCGCAATTCCTAAGTGCCAAATGGCTACTATAAAAATTCCACCAGAAGAGCCAGGAATCCTTCCATTAACATTCTTATAAGCCATTGAGAGCAGTGACTACTAAAATTGTGTTGACAAAGTTGATCACAAAGTTTCCACCAAAGAAGGACAAGAAGAGGTAAAGCGCTATTACTGCTGCCTATTATAGAATTTTATATTTCTGCTGATTTAATTAAGGACAAAGAGTTTGGTTGGATTTAAACTTAATTACGTTTTTGAGACGAGGATCAAATGTTTCATCCATAAATTTTAATGCATCAGCGGTATCACGGTAATTTAAAATTACTATAGTTAACTTTATACCTCATATGGATATGTAAGACAATATCGTTTGTTGTATTTATTGAGTTTTTATTGTCTTCAGGTAACGGGTCTTAGAGGTTTAGCTCGGTGAAGCATATTATCAAGACATTTGTTTTCTGTGAAACCCAAATGTGTTGAAACTTCATATTTTTCCCACAAAAACCAACACCCATGGAGATTCAAGTTTGGCATTCATGCAGGAGGGCCCATTGGACTGTCTTCCTTGTGGCATGTCGATACTGTAGTAGGGAGAGTTCTCCCACGTGGGCGCAAGTGGAGAGTGTCGATACTGCAGCAGGGAGAGTCATTGATTGAGCTGGATTGATTGGCTTGATAACATATGTCGAGAGAATGAAAATTAGAACTTACCGCCAAAGGAGGGGGGGCCTTTTTTTTTTCTTTTTATTTTTTAGAACCAGATTGCCTCGGCTTAGGGGAATTTCACCGTAGGTACATTCATTCGTTTTCTCTTAGCTCGTTGTATTTCGAGCCAACTTCTCTTCAACCCTCGAGGCTAGTAGATAAGCCTCATCTAACAATAAACTCATCTTAAATGGCAGAACACAGTCCATTCACATACGGGCAATAAATTCAAGGCTCTTTTCATTCTGGATGGTGAGTAAAACTCTTTTGTGTAGTCCTTTACCAACATCTCCATCTTCTTCAAATCTTGCAACCTCGCTAGTAAATTTAGCAAATAATCGACACAAGCATCCAGTTTCTCACACATCACATGGTTGAAAACAAACTAATCTCGTTGCTCAGATTTTAAGAGAACAATGTCCAATCCATCGCACAACTCACAAGGAGCACATAACTCAAATTAAACCATTAATTAATCAAGAACGAAGCTCAAATGTAGCAGAAGAACTAGTTTTTTTTTTTTTTTTTAACAACCCGCACAAAACTTAAAAAAAACCGTCGATTTGAGCTAAAATGAAGGTATTTGAAAAATAAAAAAAATACATATCCAAGATGAAGCTTTAATATGGCTGAACAAAGAAGTGATCACAACTAGACCCGCACATACCTCAGAGGCTGTCATAAAACATTGCATTCTTCTTAAAAATGTGAACAAAGCTAAAATGGTTTAGAACGTCAAATCGTGGACTGCAAGACTCTATTTCAACATGCAAGGCATTTAAACCAAAATCAAACAACGCTGAACAATGATCGTGGGTGCGGAGACCTTAAATTTGGCTCCACGCCATCCAAATAGCTAAATATGCCAGAAAATTACACGAAGTGAAAAAATTTAATCTCATTTTATAAGCAAAACCCAAATTTGATGGATGAAATGGCTCAAAAAGCTACCTTAACAGCATTTAGCACATGCATGCAAAGATGGGTTAAAAGACGGCAAATCGGGGATCATCTGGTACGGTTTGAAAGAGTAGGATGAGGAGAAGAAGCATTTCTCACCCGCAATGCGATCTGTGCCCTGAATGCCATCCGATTTCCGCTCCAACGCTCATTTTGCAAGAACCAGATTCAAAATGGAGGAATCTTAGCCCGACATGAGATTGTTATGATGATATGCAAGCCAGAAGAGGCTCAGTAACGAAAAAAGTTAAGCTTTGCCGTACCGGCTGTTCAGCCCCGTCAATGATGGGTTACCATCTTCTTCAGCAAATTGATGATCTCTTTAGCAGAATGGTCCACCTATACGGGAATACAGTTCCCTTTGATTTAACTCAGTAAATTCGCTTCCACAGGCCCAACCGTCTCTTTCCTGGAATGTGATTTCAGTTGGTTTAAACCTATCAAAACTCTGTTTGGTCAAAATGTCCAAGCTTCACAGTAATTCTATCCATACGTTGTCTTTGTTTTTGTCAGGTCGGTGCGATGAGGCGTCAGCGGTGGTTCAATTCTCGACTTCCATATTTGTTCTAGGGTTGATTAATGAAGCACTTGTATTCTTTAACAGCGCAAGATCCAGAGTCTGTCTCTCGATATCCCAAGTCGTGTTTTGAGAATGAAAGTAGTCGAAGTTTTGTTTTGAGAATGAAAGAACTCATTTTTTATTTTTATTTTTTTTTACCATTACCATGTTACGCCAAAACTCATTGTTTTAGGTATGGTTCGACAATTATAGAATTTCTGGAGTACACCTATCATGGATATTCCGTGAGATAAATTAGCTAGATAATTTCATCATATTATTTAACAGGACTTGCCATGCATGCATGGGCCCATAGGTCTCAGGGGTTCAACATAGCTCTGATACCAAGTGTAAGGACCAGTTCTATACCATATGTATATATATTTTTAAAGCTAAATCATTATAAAATACAATTAGAAGAGAAAAACATTGGGAATTCAAATTTATTCGGAAACTGTCTAACACATTCCTAAATTTCATTTGACTAAACATACCATAAAATTTGGCATACATTTAACTAAGCCCATAAAGAAAACATACAAAATAATACTGCAACACACATGTACCATTCACCAGAAGATGAGACTCCACTTGATTTTTGGTTACTTATTTCTCTTGTTGCTGGTCGCCTCTGAGAGTGAATGATGATGTACTTGATCCGAATGCAATGACCCACCGGTTAACCTCCCAGCCTACTCCTTGGGTACTCTTCTTCCCCGCAGACCCCTGAGCTGCAATGGGGTTGTATAATGGAGGAATGCAATAGCTGGTATAGGAGAACACTCCTTGGCTCAAGAGTCCCCTCTCTAGAATCCTCTACCTCACCAAACTCACTATAGTTTCATAATCACTGCTCTGACATAGTCTCCTCCATCCAACCATAGGGTTCCCCAAAAAAGTCCCTTCTCCCATGGCTTGCCCCTTCTTTTATAGGAGTCCTCATAGGTGACACTTGGCATGTCATGCATAATTAATTATTTTTTTTATAATTCTATATTTTTATTATTCACCCGCCCATGTGTCACTCTCTCATCAAGGGTCTCCAAAATTATTTACTTAATTTTAATTTAAAACTAATATTTTCCTCACCTCAACAAGATTCCTATTTCTTCTCCTAGTTGTCTCTTGATCCCCCTTTTTACTCCTTAATTTGTGTTCATTACTAAAGTCAATTAATAAGTCAAGATTTGATCCCCTATCTGCTCCCTAATTTAACTCAATTTATCTCTTAGATGGATATTCTTATGTTGGTTGTTGCCACATGGAGATTCTCTACATTTCTCTAAAATTTAATTTATTAATCTTATTTTAATTTACCCTCCTCTTCTCTTAATTAGGTTTAACCATTTTGGGATTAATATTTATCCTTACAATTATGTCCCTCTTTCCCCTTTTACCTAATTAAACGACATAATCTACCTACTATTTTCCAACATGGGAAGGGTAGAGTTTTTAAGGTAACCTATTTTATTTCTTCTTATGATCCCCTTAACCCAAGTTTTAGTTTTGCTTTAATTACCTTAGTTTCTAACATCATTTACCCTTGATTTAAATTTACCTAGTTTTCATCTCTTGATTATATTTATTAATTTATTTATTTTTAATGATTCCAAGGGTGCCAAGTTTGGTCGTGCCCTTCAAGAACTTCCCTTGAAGTTCCAAGGGTGCCACGCCTAACAATTTATTTGTGATGCCAAGGGTGCCAAGTTTGGTTGTGCCCTTCAAGAACTTCCCCTGAAGTTCCAAGGGTTCCATGCCTAACAATTTATTTGTGATGCCGAGAGTGCCAAGTTTGGTCATGCCCTTCAAGAACTTCCCTTGAAGTTCCAAGGGTGCCACACCACTTACCCTTCAAGCATTCAGTGACTACGAGGGGAAAGTATAAGTGCAACATCATAGACCACTATCATCTCTTATGTTGCCTACTATAGTGAAACTAATGGTGTCTAGGATCAAGGAATCCGCCTTGATGCGCGCTCCTTGGTAATGTCCTCATGAGCGACCCAACTTTGGGACCTGTCCTCATGGCATCATGATCTCCAAGGCGAAGGTGTTTCAACCTTTCCAGTCCAAGTCACGACGGGAGTGCTAGTGGGTGAGATCAGGGACATTGTCGCACCCCTCCCATGTAGTTCCATCCACTTGTACAACCCCATCACCCATATGTAATTTGTGCCTGCAACCACTAACATATTATCAGAATATAGATAAACATATCTAGTAGGTTTCAAAATTGACTTAGAATTTCAAAGATGAAATAATATAATTTTCACCAAACCAGGTGTCGTCAACTTGTCATATGCGAGTGCCTCTGGTGGATTCTTGCCATACTCAATAATCATTAGTAACAAGGTTTCTCAGTGTTAGCCATCGTCATAATAACATTATTGCCATCACCTAGTCATTCGCATCATTGTTCATTGTGAACCAGAACTAATGCAAGTAGGTAACATAAGGGACACATCCATCAAAGCTACCATCATCATGATATCAACAGAGAGCATGCATATCCTTTAGTGCTATCATCATCATAAATTCAATAGAGAACAAACATGACCATTTATGCCACAATCATCATAATATCAACAGAGAATGTGCATAATCATTAATGTTACAATCATCATAATACCAGTAGAGAACATACCTAACCATTAATATTATCATCATCATAATGTCAATGGAGAACATACATAAACATCACAACCACTAATATCACAATCACTAATAATAGAGTCGTGTGTCTGAATCCTCAATTTGAGGTCCTCAAAGAATAAAGTATCTAAGATAATGTCATATTAGGGTCAGAAAACTAGAGTGGGCACTACACTATATATCATGAAAATGTACGAATAGTGGCAAGGAAGGTAACGCAAGGGAAAGGAATAGTAACGCTTATGTGCAATTATGAATGTCAAATTTTGACCCTAGTAGAAATCTCAGGGACTGAAAGATAGACCCATACATAGTATTGATAACTAGTGGGATTGGAGCAGCGTTAAAATTCCCCGAGACAACATAAAATCTCCTAAAGCAGTGTAATAATGATATGAAGTGGAATAATAATTATTCAATATGCGTTAAGTGTATATGATGTGTTACAACTCTAGCCCAAAATTCGCCTTGCTGAAGTATAGACTCACATTCGAAGGTGTGGTGATTTCCAGCTTTGGTGAACAATTCAACATTGAGATATATGCAGATGATTATTATTTGGCATTATTATTGTTGCATGATATATTATTCAACACTATAGTATGGTTTCATTATACATGATTCGGTGTTATATTATGGAGTTATATGACATCGTTCAATGGCTTGGCAACATTCAATGGCACACCTTGACGACGTTCAATTGGAAGCATTCAATTCATAGGATGACAGTGCAAACTTGTTACAATTTCACAACATTACATTTGAAGAGTGTTAGTTCATATATTTCATTGCATTATTGGCAACCTGGTTATATATGGTGAATTAGGGTTTTATTCCCTAATTAATGGGTTGACAACAAGATTTATTCAAACAATGTTTTCAATACAAGAATGCGATGTTGGAGCCTTAGTTTATATACAACATAGAGGTCACTTATTCATAAGCAGCGTATTATTTTGGGCAACTATGGGATTGAGAAGAAGCGCTAAAGCTATTGCAGATGGGCGTGCTTTGATAACTAGGGTTTTAAACCCTAACAATGTCTTATATTATATGTTATTATATCCACTATATTTTCATTGGCAACTGAATACAGGCCTTGAGCCATTGGAGGTATTTTTGTGATGCCAATTAGATGTGCAAAGTGAACAAAGATTCAAAGTGATATATAATAAAGAGATCATATATATAGTCCAATTACTCCTGCTTGTTCACTATCGATAGAAATCTATAGTTGGGTTTAAAAAAAAAATTATGAGTTGTGAGTAGTAACACACATGAGTGTTTGAACTGTAAAATATGATGAAGGCCATCGATAAAATACAACAATTATGTTGTCAAATAAGAGGGACAACACCACTAGAGATGCAATATTTAATACCAGACAATTACGTAGTCCCGATGTTATGTGGAATCAATAATCCAAACAGAGCAAAAATAATGGCAAGAGGTATGACGATGTCAAGTTAGGAGCTCATTTATGCAGAGGGAATGTAAGTCTGTACAGAGAGGGAAGCAAGTGTTATTTATCTTATATGCAATGTTCTTTCTCTTCAATATGGTGGCACACATATATTCTTAATATATCGCAGTGGAGAGAAGTTAGGTGGAATGGTTTTTAATAATGGCATGCTCTAGTGAAAACAATGAAAGCGATGTCACTGAGATTTAATGAATTATCAAAGGTTATTCCATCATGGTATTCGTGTTATATTATTTATCAATCAATGTACATGTGATATGGATCATTGGTATTATTATGGGTCAATATTGTATTATTATAATGGCAGTGTTCTGGCATCACTATCAAGCGTTATTTCTCTTATATGCAACATTATTCCTCTTATATGCTCTTATATTCTATACATGACAATGTTATTTCTCTTATATTTTATATGTGGCAGCGTTGTTTCTCTTATATGCAATGTTATTATATATGCAGCTTTACTGACCTTCATGGCAGTGTTATGGCATTGTTGTCACCTTTATTCACCTTCATTGCAACGTTCATTAGCTATTAATTCTCCATCGTTCAGATTAATGTATCAAAGATATCTCTCTAGTTTATTCATATTCAAATGATGTTCCAACAAAAAACCATACAAATACATTTCTTTAGAGCAGCTAACCTAAAATTAAAAGAGAAACTTTAATATAAAAAAATTCAAAGCCTTTGTGGAGTGAACTCACTTTTTAATGCTTATGGCATATATGAATGCATAAACACAACAGGACATGGTGTGCATTGGTCATGATTTCCCATTTTGATAAAGCATGTGCTATGAAAGTTGTTGTGAAAGTTGGACTACTGCAAAATTTGGATTGTTGCGAAAGTTGGACAACTGCAAAAGTTGGATTGTTGCGAAAGATGGACTGCTCTAAAAGATGGACTGTTGTGAAAGTTGTTTCAAAAGTTGCATGTTGGAAAATTAGAAAGGCAATAAATATATTATCTATATTGATAATTACTTGTGATGTTTCTTATTATTATTATTATTATTCTTTATATCTTCTTTCTTTAGTTCATCAAGCACTTACTAAAAGAAGGAGTACATAAAACAATGGACACAAGATATAGGCACAATCCAGGGAAAAACCCACTCGAGGAGCAAACCCAATCAAAGAAATTCTTCTTTTTAATAGTATTCTTTGAGACTCTTCACCCTACACCAAGGCTAGACCTTCCCTCCACACCAAGTTAGTCTCCATAAGATTGACCATTTTCACAACAACTTCGACTATGCAGTAACTTGCAGCAACAGACAACTTTCAGCAACAATTCAACTTGGAAGACTTCAATCTCCCAATCCATAGCACAAAACAGAGAGAGAACACTACCAAAATTTCGATTTTCCTTCACTCCTTAGACTTCCCCAATTCACATTCAATTTGGCTTCCTGACAATAGACTTTCCTAGCTTCCTACTTCGCACTTTTGCCCAGTAGAGAGAGAATGAGAAGTGATGCTCCGAATGAATTCGATGTCATTCCTTTTATAGGCTTCTTGTGGGGTCGAATAGGGTCTTAGGCCAACTTGATATTCCTTTAGGTTCACATGGTTTGGAGGTTACATAATTCGTATTTGACTCAATACTTAACCTTTTTACATGATTCAAAATCCCAAGAAGGGTCTCTTTAAATGTACAATAATTCTATAGACCCAGAATAAATCCTAGAAGTCCTCAATGGGGACTTTGACCTAAAACATGGTGACCCAAGAATGAAACCCATGCTTTAATAAGTCACAACTATTAAAATAAAAATTCTTTTCTTTATTCTTTTGACAAGTACATTACATGATGAATCAAATACATTGTTGAAGACCGAACATAGTTACTTTTTCCAATACTCCCTCTTAAGTAGGGAGATATTCATAATGTACATATAAAATGGAAGATATCAAATTATATAAACCATGAATAACGTTTAGGAAATGAAATTGTAGGAATTTACAAGGTAAGCTCCTCAAATAGAACACCAAAGGACACTGCTCACAAACAGATCACAGATCAATACACCAATATTCTTGACGTGGTTAAAACCCTCAAAGAGGGAAACAGTCCACGACCTGAGCCAATGTGGCCACTTCAGGCAATTATTAATAAAAGAAATAAAATTTACATAAGTTTCTCTCATGAATGGTTACCCTACAAATGACCCTCCATGCTCTTTAAATATAGATCATGGACCAATCGGGTGTTAAGCCATGGATCAAGTGTCGGTAATACCAAGGAGAGAATGAATTGTCAGATCACTTCATGTCTAGAACATATCATGACCATCAGATTGTAAGTTACAAAAGTACATAGTAAAGAAGCAGTATCCTAAGAGGAATGGTCCTAAACCAAACAAGGGTCCTAAGCAATTTCAGCCTCAAGATGAAAAATCATTTCAACAAAATGATAAGGCAAATAAAAACAAAGGGAAGAAGACTGATAGACATTACCACTTTTGTAATCGAGATGGCCACTTAGAATCCAAATGATTTAAGAATATGGAAGCCTTGGAAGCAGTAATGAAGAAGCATAACATCCATTTGGAGCACTCTTCAACTTCAACTTCATCTTCAGGAATAACACTTTCTGCTTGTGGTTGTCAAGCATCTCGGTCTGGTTATGCACTAAATTTATCTTCTTCTTCTTCTTCTCATTCTCATGAGTGGCTCATTGATTCTAGAGCTTCTTATCACATGGCAAAAAACAAAGCCATATTTTCTTCTTTAAATGATTGTAGCACCAAAAATATATATGTTGGTGATGATAGATCTCTTAGTGTTGTAGGGACTGGAACTATTCATCTAGACAATGGTCAATTTAATGATGTAATATGTGTCCCAACCTTATCCTACAACCTTCTATCTATATATCAGATAACTCATTCAGGTGAAGGTAAAATCATTTAATTTTCACCTCATGATGTTGTAATTAAGGACCTAAGAGATCCTAGATAGATTTTAGCTACTGGCATTGCTAATGATTCTACAAGGTTGTATAAGTTTAATAAATCTGGGTCATCAAATCTTCCCTCGGTATTTGTTGATCATAATGATGAAGTGAGCAAACTTTGGCATGAGCGATTTGGTCACTTAAACTACCGTTCCCTTCAGAATCTATGTAAAGAAAATATGGTGACAGGTCTTCTAATGGTATCTTGCAGAGATGGTGTTTGTTCTGGATGTGTACTCGGAAAACATCATAGGGATAGTTTTGGAAAAAGTTCCTCTTGGCACGCCTCAGCCCCTTTACAGCTTGTGCATAGTGATTTATGTGGTCCACTTCTAGTTGTTTCATTCTTTGGCTACAAGTATTTCTTAACTTTCTTTGATGATTTCTCTAGACGCACTTGGGTATACTTCTTAAAACTCAAGAGTGAAGTATTTAACATGTTCTTGGCCTTTAAGGCCATTGTTGAAAAACAAATTGGACATCAAATTCTTAAGCTAAGATCTGATAATGGCGAAGAATATGTTAACAACAAATTCATCAACTTTTGCACTAAGAATGGAATTCAAATGAAACATACTCTTCCATATACTCCACAATAAAATGGTGTAGCTGAAAGGAATAATCACACCTTAAAGGAAATGGCTAATTGTATGCTTCAATCTAAAGGACATAGTCTTAATTTTTGGGTAGAAGCAATTAACTGTGAAAATTACATAGTAAATCACACTCCTACTAAGGTTTTAAAGAATATCACTCTAGAAGAAGCATGGAGTTCAATTAATCCAGATGTAAGTCACTTTTGCGTTTTTAGGAGTGAAGCATGGGCCCATATTCCAGATGAGAAACATAAAGCTTTAGAACTTAAGAGTGAAAAATGTATTTTTGTTGGATATTCTGAAGATGTCAAAGGATATATACTTATTCCACTTAATTCCAAAAATGTTATCATTAGAAAAGATGTAAATTTTGTTGAAAATATATCGACCTACGAGCCTAGTTCGGCAGATGTGCCACCTCTCTCTATCCCTTCTACTTATGAAAATATTTCTTCTTTGGATGTTGACAGCGAGGATGAAAATCCTCCCCCACCTTGTCAGGATCCTCCTTTAGCTCCTCAAATTCCAAAATGGGTCCTTGCTACTCAGGATGCAGAAGGTTCTCTTGCCAGTGATCCTACAGATCAGCGACATACGTGTTCTCAGTTTGATAGAGCCTCTTCTTTACTGGCTCAAGCTTTAGCGAATTATGATCCTGACACCTTTGCAGAAGCTTCAGGCCATTTAGATTGGGATGTAGCTATGAATGAAGAATACCGTTCATTATTGGAAAATGATACATGGGATCTTGTTCCTCTTCCAAAGGGACAAAAGCTTGTTAGATGCAAATGGGTTTACATAACCAAGTATGGACCAGATGGAAAAGTTGATAAACATAAAGCTCATCTTGTTACTAAGGTTTTTTCACAAGTTGAAGGCATTGACTATACTTAAACCTTCTCCCATGTTGCCAAAATTAACTCTATCCACCTTGTTCTTTCCTTTCTGCCTCTTTCAAATGGGAAGTCCATTAGATGTATGTTAAATCTGCCTTCTTGCATGGGGACTTGCATGGATAAATCTATATGGAAAAACCTATTGGCTTTATATAAACAGACTCCATCCTTGTATGTCAGCTTAATAAATCCCTTTATGGTCTCAAGCAAGCCCCTCAAGCTTGGTATGCCAAAATGGATAGCTTTATTTTAGATACTAGATTTTCTAGGTGTCATTCTGATAATATTGTCTACACTAAGAATGTGGGAAAGTCTCTTATCATTCTTGTTCTTTATGTTGATGATATTATCCTTATTGGTAGTGATCCCAACCTTATAAACCATGTGAAGTTCAACCTTAAAAAGAAGTTTGAAATGACAGACTTAGGACACTTGCATTATTTTCTTGGTTTTCAAGTCTTGCAATCCAAGGAAGGTATTTCCCTTTCCTAGTCCAAGTATGCCTATGATATTATATGCCATTTTCACATGGAAGACTATAAGCCAACCCCTTCTCCCTTTCATTCTAGAGCCAAAATTTCAGTCACTTGTACTTTCCCTGAAGTTGATGCTACCTTATACCATCAACTTGTAGGAAAACTTTTGTATCTGACCCATACTCGTCCTCACCTTTCCTTTGTTGTTGGACTTATTGCTCGGTTTATGCAAAACCCACATGAAAGTCATTGGAAAGTAGCTAAAAGAATACTTCGATATGTTTGAGGTACAGTTCAACTTGTGATTCATTAAAGTGCAGAAGCATCTCCTCTATTGGTTGGTTTCACTGATTCCAATTGGGCTGGTGACCCTGATGATCGGAAGTCTAGTGCTGGTTATGTCTTCACTCTTGGTTCTGGACCTATTACATGGGATTGAAAGAAACAAAATACCATCTCTCTTTCTTCAGCAGAAGAAGAGTATCGTGGCATCGTAGAAGCTAGTAAGGAAGCCCTGTGGCTTCGTTAGATCCTGTCAGAGTTTGGTTTTCAACAGCAACATCCAACTACACTTTGGTGTGATAATCAAAGTGCCATTCAACTATGCAAAGATCCAATCCAACATCAGCACAACAAACACATTGAACTACACATGCACTTCATCAGAAAGCTCATTCATGACCATGTTCTTGAAGTGCAATATTGTTCAACAGATGATCAAGTTGCAGACATCTTTACAAAGGCTCTCACAGAGGCGAAGTTTACTAAACTTCGATTTATGGTTGGAGTTCAGGAAGTTGTCACTAAGGGGGGATAGGCTCTAATGCCTCCTTCCTTCTCCTATTGTGTCATATTTGTACACCCTTCAATCCTATCCCAGGTTGTTCTTAAGGGGGGATGTTAGGATATTTCGACACATAGCAAATAGTTAACTATAACTTGCTTTAGTGTAGATTTAGGTAAAGTGTATTTCTTTACTATGTACTTTTGTAACTTACAATCTGATGGTCACGATACGTTCTAGACATGAAGTGATCTGACGGTTCATTCTCTCGTCAGTATTACCGACACTTGATCCATGGCTTAACACCCGATTGGTCCATGTTCTCTATTTAAAGAGCATGGAGGGTCATTTGTAGGGTAACCATTCATGAGAGAAACTTATGTAAATTTTATTTATTTTATTAATAAATTGCCTGAAGTGGCCACGTTGGCTCAGGCCATGGACTATTTCCCTCTTTGAGGGTTTTAACCACGTTAAGAATACTAGTGTATTGATCTGTGATCTGTTTGTGAGTGGTGTCCTTTGGTGTTCTATCTGAGAAACTTAGCCTGTAAATTCCTACAGAAATGTCATGGATTAGATTCTTGACCACGGCAATCTATCCAACCAGCCAGTTAATTTAGGCACCGTAACGCATTGGACTAGATTCCTGACCAAGGAAATCTATCCAACCAGTCACTCAACAATTTAGGCACTGATGGGCCTCTAAATTAGACATAAATTAAGGCCCATGCCTCTAAATTAAACATAAATTAAGGCCTATGACCATCCTTCAGCACATTAAACCTATCTTTCTGCATTAGATAATTTATTTTTAACTTTAATATATTCATTAGGAAGGTTTATGAATAATTGGATATTTGCGCCTAATATTATTTATTTTTGTGGAATATATGAGAATATTGGGCAGATTATGAAGATTTGGAGGAGGATATAATTTAGGGACTTGTTCCCTACTTCAGGAGGAATAATAATAAATAATAAGTCAACAAGATATTATGGAATTATGGCCCAGATTGTGGAACTCCAATGATTGAGAAAATTTAGGAATGTGTTCCACTAATCAAGGAACTAGATCCAATAATCAAAGCATTTTGGTGGGGAAAGCTTCCTCCATTCATGGGGAATGATTCCTAATCATTTTTTACAAGTACCAAGTCAAATTTTCCTCTAGGAATAGATTTTCATTAGTATTATTGTGGAGAGATCTTGTATTTTTGTAGCTCCATTGTATTTTCTTGCATGGATGTAATTCTATTGATGAAAATAATGAAGATTGGTGTCATGTTCAAATTCTAAATCTTGTTCTCCACCATAGTTCTATGATTTTCCTTGGGCTTGGCCATCTCAGGAGCCTCAGAGCCATTTTGTATTATTTTCTTTCATTTTTTTTTCAATTTTTATTCACATGCATCTCTTGTTTTTATTTTTTTCTATTTCTGCATTTAGTATTAATGATTTCTTGTTGTAGGATTGAGTTAAATGGTTGATGTAAGTTCTTTTGCAGGATCACAAGCATTATTTCATCTTTGGAAAATATTTGGAAGTTCATAGTAATCATTGAGCTGCTCGGATTAGTCTTCTTATTCCCAAATCTAGATTGTTGGACCTCCTTTTAGGCAAAGAACAATAAATTTATGCTATTTTCTAGATCATGCTAACAAGCTTCAATAGAGTTGGTTCCACTTTCATTAGATCAAAAACAAATTCTAGTCCATAACAAGAATTACCCCATTGAATTTTCAATTGATTTGGTTAGGCATTTTTTAGATTTACTAACTCAATAGTTCTCGAATTTCTATATTTTCGACTAGTAATGTTTTTTATCTTTTTTTTCATGGGTTAACAGAGGTATTTTTGAGTGATTCCACTTGGAATAGGGACCTAAGGAATCATAGTTAATAACAAAATTTGTCCCATCCAATTTGGATTTGATTAGTTTGGTCATTAAACCCTCACTAATTTCATCATTTCCCAAGGAATCTTCTCCAAGCTTTTTGAGCATATCCATCAATTTCCCAACTTTGGTTTTGAGTTTTGAAGTGGTCCTAGGCACTTCCTTGCCTCATTCCATCCACCACAAAACTTTCGTAAGCTTTCCATCACCTTCAACATCCATCCTTTTTCTCTTGGTTGTACCTTGTAGGTTTTCAGGGGATCTTGTAGGTTTTTAGTGCATCCTATAGGCTTTCCAGTGTCTTGTTTTGAGGCTGAATTGAGGGAAAACCTCCAGGAAGCCACACAAGGTCACTTAAGGGTCTCCCAAGCCTTCCAACCATACACCATCATCTCCAAGCCACCTGCCACGTCACCAAAAGAGATTAGCTTTCACACTCACATTAAAAGAGACAAAAATAAAAACAGATTTATTTTATTCATTTACATGCACAACAGTAGAAGGTTTGATGGTTTGAATCTGCATGCTTAGGACAGTAGGATTGCATACCTGTTAACTTAGCATTCTTTTGAAGTAAAGCCTCTTAGAAGTTAGTTAGAAAATGGTGTGTTTTAGCATTTGATTTCAGTCTCTTTCCTTGTACTTTCTTTCTTTCAATAGGTTAAGGTTCCATTCGAACATTTCATTTTCTGCAATTAGTTTAGGATTTGACTTCAATACATGCACTTCATTACATCGTGATAGCAAAGGAAGGACACATTTTATATTGCACATATAGTGATGATACCTCTTAAGTTTGTAGGAACCTCGGGTTGATAATTAAAGTCATTAGCCTTGGGAGTTGCAACATTCTTGTTGCAATACCGAGGCTCATCACTTTTTGGCACTGTTGCTGGGTATATTTCAAAGTATGCATTGTTTTCTTCCCTAGCTGATTCATTTCTTTTTACTTTAAAAAAAAAACAAAAAAAATAATTTCATCAAGCATATTTCATTTCAAAAATAGGAAAAGTGAATTGCATTAGTGTTTTCATTCAATCATAAAAACAAAAAATCCTCCAACACCAACCCACCCCCCCATTTGATCACATGGTGCAGTAAGAGCCATATCACCATCCACTTTTACAGGTAGAAGAAGAAGGGGATGGAAAAGAATGTAGAAAAAATGGATGGAGATGATGACAATGAGGAAGATCTTCTTAGATTCCCCATTCAAGATACTGATATCAATGTGCACATGAAGAACATCCCTCCATCTTTTCTTCCAAAATTTCATGGTCTAAGGTCAGAGGATCCGGAAACCTTTCTCTTTGAATTTGAAATTGTTTGTAGATCTTATGGTTACTTATCAAAAACTCAAAAGCTAAGATTGTTTTCGGCAACTTTGAAGGATAGAGCTCTTAAATGGTTCATGAGTTTAGAGACTAATTCAATAAGATCATGGAGTGAGATGCAAATGATATTTCTAGAAAAATATAAAGATCACGATCTTAATGAAGAAATCATTCTAAGAGAAGATGAGAGCCTTGAGGATCTAATAGAGACGTTCATGTATAATGTTAAGAGGGCAAAGCTACACCATTTAGGATCTGGCGCACTAAAAACCATCTTACTTAGAACAATTACAGATGAATGGATTGATCTCATTAATATCATGAGTAGAGGTGATGTATACCAATTATCGTTTGATGAAATTTGTGAAACATGCAAACACATATCAAGAGGAAAAGCGAGAGTAGGTAAATCAACATCAAGATCGGTAAGTCAAGCTAAACCTGGAAATTTTTTTGATGATTTTAAAATATAAATTCTTAGCAATCTAACAAAACAAGTAGAAATGTCAAGGATGCTAGATGAAGGAAACGAAAATGCTGATATTTGGGTTGCAGAATCACAAGATGTTAAACATTTTCCATCATTACCAAGGTTGAAGGAAGTTCACCAAGATAACAATGGAGCAAGTCAATTATTAATCCAACATTGTTATGTAGCTCCAAGAGGACCATGGAAGCCTATTTAGCCTGATATGATGCAAAATCCTAATTCCCAATTTCAAGGTTATGCATATCCAACTCAAAGTAATTGGAACACACATTTTCCTTGGCAACATTGGCCATCTCAACCCCAAAACCAATCTTGGAAACAAGGTTGGCAAGGAACTTATGGGAGACATCAACAATATCCTCAATATCCTCCATACCCAACTCCATGTTATCCCTACCATTCACCTCCACCACAACCACAACCCCATCCACATCCATCTCAAATATACACTCCCACTCAACTACCTGTACCACCATTTCCAAATCCACACGTTGAAGTAGCTCTGCCCACTTACAATGTTAAGGTACAACACTTCCAAACATCTCCTCTTGAGCTCAATGGTATTCACCATAACTCAGGAAGATTATTACAAAAAAGTGATTCTCTTGATGCCATTGAGGGACAACATGCAGAGAAAGAAGATTTGAAAGAGAAGATCAAAGAATCATGGGTTGCACTTAATGAAGAGTGTACAGTAAAATTAGAGATTGAGAAATCTCCCTCATGGTTATCATCAAGTCCTCCAAGTGTTCAAGAGAACAATCAACAGAAAGAGGAAGATTTGAAGGTCATGGGAGAAGAAGACATCCAAGATGATCAAAATTAGCAAGTGGACCAGGGGCATCACAACTATATTGAAATATGGTTCCAGACAGTCATTAAGTTGCAACAATACCCTCTTCTTCAAATGTACTTGATATCATCAAAGTCAAATCATTTGATCTTTCAAATCCAGGTACATGTCAAATCATACATTTCAAGCCTCCACATCATTTTATTTGTCATCTTGATGTGCACATGGTTCCATTATAAGTATTCTTATACTTAAAAGTGATTTTGTTTTTCAAGAAGAGTAGGGAGAAAAAAAAAAAAAATAGAAAAAAAAAAAAAAAAAAAAAAATCTCTCAGGTGAAAACTTCATTTGAGGCACCTCAGATTGGCTCATTGATTGAAAACCTCCATGAGGCAGTCAATGTGTTGAAAAAAGAAAGGAAAAAAGAAAATATCCTAGGTGAAAACCTCTGAGGCGCCTAGGCAGACCTACTAGTTGAAAACCTCCTTGAGGCAGCTAGTAGGCCTAGAAGAAAAAAAGAGAAAAAATAAAAAAATCCTTGCTCCATGCATCTTTTTGATGAATGCATGTACTCTCCAACATCTGCAAGCAACAAGAACAAGTTAGTACCAAAGGGAAAATTGGTCAATCTTAGTAAAAATAAGTCAAATTTTTACTTTCTCCTCCTTTTCTAAAATGCTCCAACAAGGCCAAGGCCATGCCAATCCATCACCCTCATCTATTTCCACCATCCACCCATCATTCTCAAGCTTCTACCATTCAATTTTCTTGTTGTCCTAAAAAACTACAGGATGCTTTGTTTTACTACACGATACAAAAATACATAGAGCAGAAATTTGTTTTTGTCATAACTTGAAAACCATGCATCCATTTGCCAACCTGTTTCAGGGGAGATGCATATGGATGATGGTAACTTGCTCAAGCAATTTCAGCAAATTCTAGTGCACATTTTTTGAGAAATCAGCCTCCATCACCTAAGCCATTTTTGTACTTTTTTGATATCCGTGCATCCATTTAAAAAATTGTTTCATGGCGAGATGCATATGGATGATGGTAAAATGCCCAAGCAATTTCAGAAAATTCCAGTCCACGGTTTCCAACAAATCGGCCTCCATCACTTTCAGCCATTTTTAGTTTTTCTCGAGATCCGTATATCCATTGACCAAATTTTGTTTATGGGGAGGTGCATAATGATGATGACAAGATGCTCAGAATGTTTCATGTCAATCCATTTTAATGTTTGGGGGATATGGACAAAACAAGTCATTGTCCTAAAAACCTACAGGATTCCCTGAGATCCTATTGCATAAAGAAAAACACCTACGGGATTGGCAATGAGCAGTTTTAAAGGGAAAAATCAGAGGTTGGATTCATCAAACAGTGATAAGGAGACATATAAATCCCTCCACATCCATCAGAGAAACATGAGGGGTTTAAGAGGGAACCTACCAACATAGTCAGGATCATCAACATCACCATCCAACACCTGAACATCAACATCAACTCAGCAACAACATGCATGTTTCTCCAACAACCATCAGGTAGGTATAGGTATGAAATATTCTTGATCTCTTCTCTTAAGCATATTATAGTTAGAAATTTGTTTTCAATTCATAAGAGATGAGGTTTTATAAGCTAAGGATGGGTCAGCAGTCTCAATTGCTTTCACCACAACACTCCAAACCCTCCATCCACTTCATATTTCCTATGTATTCATCATTCATGCATCCCATTTCATTCTCGAAGAAAAAACAAATAGAGAATCATCTCCATTTTAACAAACCTACACTACTCTCTTTGAGTCCTAGCATCATCATCCAATCCCTCTTCATCATTTCTCATCACTCCCATACAGTTGGAAGACCCTGAAAGAGGAGGAATGACTACTACAGGAAGGAAGAATGTTGCTACAAGAAGGAAGAAATGAACAAATTATGCTAAACCCCAAGATGGCAGAGCTTAAGAGAGACCTAATCAAAACAGAGAAATCCAAGGCCAGTAGGCAATCATCTAGGCCACAAGAAAGAAGAAGAAGGCAACAAAAGGAAATGAAACATTCACTATGAAAAACAAAACTCAAACTACAATGATAAAAAGAGAGTTTCCAAGAGGTCTCTAATCTATTTCTAGCTTTTGTCCAAGGCATAAAAGATGTTATAAAAATGTGATAAAAACATGGAAGTCAAGTAAGGGTCTGCCCTGACCTCAGACTATCATTTATGATCAAAATGGGTTTCCTGTAGTTTTAATAGGGTTTCCTATAGTTTTGACAGGAATTACTACAGGATGTCCCAGTTCTCATCTAAAGGCAGTTTAAAGGTTTTAGAGGTGTCCAAATGGTGGAACAAGGTAGCAGAAGGTTGAAGACCTTTCCAAACTGAAAAATATTCAAAAACTCATCTTGAATAAGGGGAAGGAAGCAAGCTAATGGTCTCAAGAAAAAATGATTTTTCTTTGCACAAATATGTTTTTTAGCTTGTCCTTGTAGAACTTATAGTGAATATTCTTAATGCAGAGAAGAGAGGCCAATAAGGCCATGGATGAGGCACAATGAGATCACTAAGTTGCTCAGAGGATGAGCAACACTTTTAGCAGAGGTGGTATGATGAGCCTCTAAATTAGACATAAGTTAAGGCCCATGTCTCTAAATTAAACATAAATTAAGGCATACGACCATCCTTCAGCACATTAAACCTATCTTTCTGCATTAGATAATTTATTTTTAAATTTAATATATTCATTAGGAAGTTTTATGAATAATTGGATATTTGTGCCTAATATTATTTATCTTTGTGGAATATTATGAGAATATTGGGCAAATTATGAAGATTTGGAGGAGGAGATAATTTAGGGACTTGTTCCCTACTTGAGGAGGATGAATAATAAATAATAAATCAACAAGATATTATGGAATTATGGCACAGATTGTGGAACTCCAATGATTGAGAAAATCTAGGAATGTGTTCCACTAATCAAGGGAGAAGTTCCACTAATCAAGGAATTTTGGTGGGGAAATCTTCCTCCATTCATGGGGAATGATTCCTAATCATTTTGTGTAAGTACCAAGTTGAATTTTTCTATAGGGATAGATTTTCATTAGTGTTATTGTGGAGAGAGCATGTATTTTGCAGCTCCATTGTATTTTCTTGCAGGGATGTAATTCTATTGAAGAAAATAATGAAGATTGGTGTCATGTTCAGCTTCTATATCTTGTTCTCCTCCATATGTCTCTGAATTTACTTGGGCTTGGCCATCCCAGGAGCCTCAAAGCCATTTTGTATCATTTTCTTTCCTTTTTTCCCCTTCTTATTCACATGCATCTCTTGTTTTTATTTCTTTACACTTTTGCATTTAGTATTAATGATTTCTTGTTGTAGGATTGAGTTAAATGGTTGATGTAAGTTCTTTTTCAGGATCACAAGCATTATTTCATCCTTGGAAAAGCATTGGAAGTTCATAGTAATCATTGAGCTGCTTGGATTAGTCTTCTTATTCCCAAATCTAGATTGTTGGACCTCCTTTTTAGCAAAGAACAATACATTTCTGCTATTTTTTAGAGCATGCTAACAAGATTCAATGTAGTTGGTTCCACTTGCATAAGGTCACAAAAACATTTTAGTTCATAAAAAAAATTACCCCATTGCATTTCCACTTGATTTGGTTAGGCATTTTTTAGATTTACTAGCTCACTAGTTCTCGAATTTCTAGATTTTTGATTAGTAATGTTTTTTATTTTTTTTGCATGGGTTAACAGAGGTCTTTTTGAGTGATTACACTTGGAATAGGGACCTACGACATCATAGTTGATAAAAAAAAATTTCCCATCCAATTTGTATTTGATTTGTTTGGCCATTAAACCCTCACCAATTTCATCATTTCACAAGGAAACTTTTCCAAGATTTTTGAGCAAATCCATCCATCTCCCAACTTTGGTTTTGAGTTTTGAAGTGGTCCTAGGCACTCTCTTGCCTCACTCCATCTACCACCAACCTTCCCTAAGCTTTCCATCACCTTCAACATCCATCATTTTTCTCTTGGCTGTATCCTGTAGGCTTTCGGGGATCTTATAGGTTTTTAGTGCATCCTGTAGGTTTTCTTGTAGTGGCCTGTTTTGAGGCCGAATTGAGGGAAAACCTCCAGGAAGCCACGCAAGGTCACCTAAGGCTCACCCAAGCCTTCCAACCATCCACCATCATCTCCAAGCCACCTGCGACATCACCAAAAGATATTAGATTTCACACTCTTACATGAAAAAAGACAAAAGTAAAAACAGATTTATTTTATTCATTTACATGCACAGCAGTAGAAGGTTTGATGGTTTGAATCTAGATTCTTAGGAAAACAGGATTGCATACATGTTAACTTAGCATTCTTTTGAATCAAAGCCTCTTAACAGTTAGTTAGAAAATGGTGTGTTTTAGCATTTGATTTCAATCTCTTTCCTTGTACTTTTATTCTTTCAATAGGTTAAGGTTCCATTTCGAATATTTTTTTTTTTTCTGAAATTAGTAGAGGATTTGACTTCAGCACATGCACTCCATTACATCATGACAACAAATGAATGACACATTTTATGCTGCACATATAGTGTTGATACCTATTAATTTTGTAGGAACCCCGGGTTGATAATTAAAGGCGGTAGCCTTAGGAGTTGCAGCATTTGTGTTGCAATACTGAGGCTCATCACTTTTTGGTTCCATTGCCGGGGAGGTGTCAAAGTATGCATTGATTTCTTCCCTAGTTGATTCATTTCTTTTTAATTTTTGAAAAAAATAAAAATTCATTAGGTATATTTCATTTCAAAAATAGCAAAAGTGCATTGCATTATTGTTTTCACTCAATCATAAAAACAAAAAATCCTCCAACACCAACCCACCCCACCATTTGATCACATGGTGCAGTAAGAGCCATATCACCATCCACTTTTGTAGGTAGAAGAAGAAAGAGATGGAAAAGAATGTAGAATAAATGGATGGAGATGATGACAATGAGGAATATCTGCTTGGATTCCCCATTCAAGATACTGATATCAATGTGCACATGAAGAACATCCCTCCATCTTTTCTTCCAAAATTTCATGGTCTAAGGTGAGAGGATCCGGAAACCTTTCTCTTTGAATTTGAATTTTTTTGTAGATCTTATGGTTACTTATCAAAAACTCAAAAACTGAGATTGTTTCCAGCAACTTTGAAGGATAGAGCTCTTAAATTGTTCATGAGTTTAGAGACTAATTCAACAAGATCATGGAGTGAGACGCAAAAGATATTTCTAGAAAAATATAAATATCATGATCTTAAGGAAGAAATCTTTATAATGAATCAAAGAGAAGATGAGAGCCTTGAGGATATAATAGAGAGGTTCATGTATAATGTTAAGAGGGCAAAGCTACACCATTTAGGATCTAACACACTAAAAACCCTCCTACTTAGAACAATTAGGGATGAATGGATTGATCTCATTAATATCATGAGTAGAGGTGATGTATACCAATTATCATTTGATCAAATTTGTGAAACATGCAAACACATATCAAGAGGAAAAGCAAGAGTAGGTAAATCAACATCAAGATTGGTAAGTCAATCTAAACTTGGAAATTTGTTTGATGTTTTTAAAATATAAATTCTTAGCAATCTAACAAAACAAGTAGAAATGTTAAGGATGAAAGATGAAGTAAACGAAAATGCTGATATTTGTGTTGCATAATTACAAGAAGTTAAACATTGTCCATCATTACCAAGGTTGAAGGAAGTTCACCACGAGAACAATGGAGCAATTCAATTGGTAATGCAACAATGTTATGTAGCTCCAAGAGGACCATGGCAACCTATTCAGCTTGATATGATGCAAGATCCAAATTCCCAATTTCAAGGTTGTGCATATCCACCTCAAAGTAATTGGAACACACCTTTTCCTTGGCAACATTGATCATCTCAACCCCAAAACCAATCTTTGCAACAAGGTTGGCAAGGAACTTATGGGATCCATCCACAATATCCTCAATATTTTCCTCAATATCCTCCATACCCAACTCCATGTTATCCCTACCATTCACCTCCACCACAACCACAACCCCATCCACATCCATCTCAAATATACACTCTCACTCAACTACCTGTACCACCATTTCCAAACCCACACATTCAAGTAGATCAACCCACATACAATGCTGAGGTACAACACTTCCAAACATCTTCTCTTGAGCTCAATGGTATTCAGCATAGCTCACGAAGATTCACAGAAAAATGATTCTCTTGATGCCATTGAGGGACAACATGCAGAGAAAGAAGATTTGAAAGAGAAGATCAAAGAATCATGGGCTGCACTTGATGAAGAGTAGACAATAAAATAAGAGATTGCGAAAGCTCCCTCAAGGTTATCATCAAGTCCTCAATGTGTTCAAGAGAACAATCAACAAAAAGAGGAAGATTTGAAGGTCATGGAAGAAGAAGACATCCATGATGATCAAAATCAGCAAGTGGATCAGGGGCATCCCAACTATATTTAAATATGGTTCTAGACATTCATTAAGTTGCAACAATACCCTCTTCTTCAAATGTGTTTGATATCATCAAATTCAAATAATTTGATCTTTCAAATCCAGGTACATTTCAAGCCTCTGCATCATTTTATCTGTCATCTTCATGTGCACATGGCTCCATTGGATGTATTCTTATACTTGAATGTGATTTTGTTTTTCAAGTAGAGTGGGGGAGAAAAATAAATAAAATTGAAAAATAAGAGAAAAAAATAAAAATATCAGGTGAAAACTCCCTTTGAGGCACCTCATATTGGCTCATTGTTTGAAAGCTTCCATGAGGCAGTCAATGGGTTGAAAAAAAAAAGAGGAAAAAAGAAAAGATCGTAGGTGAAAACCTCCTTTGAGGCGCCTAGGTAGACCTACTAATTCAAAACCTCCTTGAGGCGGCCATTAAGCCTAGAAGAAAAAATGAGAAAAAATAAAAGAAATCCTTGCTCAATTCATCTCTTTGATGAATGCATGTACTCTCCAACATCTGCAAGCAACAAGAACAAGTTGGTACCAAAGGGAAAATTGGTCAATCCTATTCAAAATAAGTCAAATTTTGACTTTCTCCTCCTTTTCTAAAATGCTCCAACAAGGCCAAGGCCATGCCAATCCATCACCCTCATCTATTTCCACCATCCACCCATCATTCTCAAGCTTCTACCATTCAATTTGCTTGTTGTCCTAAAAAACTACAGGATGATCTCTTTTACTACATGATACAAAAATGTATATAGCAGAAATTTGTTTTTGTCATAACTTGACAACCATGCATCCATTTTTGAAGATGTTTCAGGGGGAGATGCATATGGATGACGGTAACATGCTTAAGCAGTTTCAGCAAATTCCAGTGCACTATTTTGGAGAAATCGGCCTCCATCACCTACGCCATTTTTGCATTTTCTCAATATCCGTGCATCCATTTAAAAACTTGTTTCATGGGGAGATGCATATGGATGATGGTAACATGTGCAAGCAATTTAAGAAAATTCCAGTGCATAGTTTCCAAGAAACCGGCCTCCATAACCTTCAACTAGTTTTAGGTTTTCTCGAGATCCGTACATCCATTGAACAAATTATTTTTATTGGGAGGTGCATAATGATGATGACAAGATGCTCAAAAAGTTTTAGGTTAATCCATTCAACTGCTTGGGAGATATGGACAAAACAAGTCGATGTCCTAAAAACCTATAGGATTCCCTAAGATCCTACAGGATACTTTACAACACCTACAAGATTGGCAGTGAGCAGTTTTAAGGGGAAAAATCAGATGTTGGCTTCATCAAACAGTGATAAGGAGACATATAAATCCTTCCATATCCATCAGAGAAACATGACAAGGGGATTTAACAAGAGGAACCCACCAGCACAGTCAAAATCATCAGCATCACCATCTAACACTTGCACATCAACATCAACTCAACAGCAACATGCATATTTCTCCAACAACCATTAGGTAGGTACATGTATACAATATTCTTGACCTCTTCTCTTGAGCATATTATAGTTAGAAATTTGTTGTCAATGCATAAGAGATGAGGTTTTATAAGCTAAGGATGAGTCAACAATCTTAGCCGCCTTCACCACAACACTCCAAGCCCTCCATCCATTTCATATTTCCTATCTATTCATCATTCATCCATCCCATTTCATTCTTTATTAAAAAAAAAAAAAAAGAGCATCCTCTCCATTTTCACAAACCTACACTACTCCCTTTGAGCCCTAGAATCATCATCCAATCCCTCTTCATCATTTCTCATCACTTCCATATAGTTGGAAGACCCTGAAAGAGGAGGAATGACTACTTTAGGAAGGCAGAATGTTGCTACAAGGAGGAAGAAATGAAAAAGTTATGTTGAACCCTAAGATGGCAGAGCTTAAGAGAGACCTAATCAAAGCATAGAACTCCAAGTTCATTAGGAAATAATCTAGGCCACAAGAGAGAGGAAGAATGAAACAAAAGGAAATGAGGCATTCACCGTGAAAAAAAGAACTCAAACTGCAGTGATGAAAAGAGGGTCTCCAAGAGGTCTCTAATCTCTTTCTAGCATTTTTCCAAGGCATAAAAGATGTTATAAAAATGGGATAAAGACATGGAAGTCAAGTAAGAGTCTACCCTAACCTCAGACTATCATTTATGATCAAAATGGGTTTCCTATAGTTTTATCAGGGTTTCTTGTATGTTTCCTATAGTTTTGACAAGAATTACTACAAGATGTCCTAATTCTCATCTAAAGGAAGTTTGAAGGTTTTAGAGGTGTCCAAATGGTGGAACAAGGTATTAGAAGGTTGAAGACCTTGCCAAACTAAAAAATATTCAAAAACCCATCATGAATAAGGGGAAGGAAGCAAGTAATGGTCTCAAGAAACAATGATTTTTCTTTGCACAAATGATGGGCCTTTATTTCTTTCTATTTCTGCATTTAGTATCAATGATTTATTGTTGTAGGATTGAGTTAAATGGTTGATGTAAGTTCTTTTTCAGGATCACAAAAATTATTTCATCCTTGGAAAAGCATTGGAAGTTCATAGTAATCATTGAGTTGCTTGGATTAGTCTTCTTATTCCCAAATCTAGATTCTTGGACCTCTTTTTTAGCGAAGAACAATAAATTTCTGCTATTTTTTAGAGCATGCTAACAAGCTTCAATGTAGTTGGTTCCATTTGAATTAGAACACAAAAAAATTATAGTTCATAACAAAAATTTCCCCATTGCAATTCCACTTGATTTGGTTAGGAATTTTTTAGATTTACTAGCTCACTAGTTCTTGAATTTCTATATTTTTGACTAGTAATGTTTTTTATTTTTTTGCATGGGTTAACAGAGGTCATTTTGAGTGATTCCACATGGAATAGGGACCTAAGACATCCTATTTAATTAAAAAATTCATCCCATCCAATTTTGATTTTATTTGTGTGGTCATTAAGCCCTCACCAACTTCATCATTTCACAAGGAAACTTCTCCAAGATTTTTGAGCAAATCCATCCATCTCCCAAGTTTGGTTTTGAGTTCTTAGGTGGTCCTAGGCACTCCCTTGCCTCATTCCATCCACCAACAACATTCCCTAAGATTTCCATCACCTTCAACATCCATCCTTTTGATCTTGGCTGTTCCTTGTAGGTTTTCAGGGGATCCTGTAGGTTTTTAGATCATCATGTAGATTTTCCTATAGTAGCCTATTTTGAGGCCGAATTGAGGGAAAACCTCCAGGAAGCCACACAAGGTCACCTAAGGGTATCTGAAGCCTTCCAACCATCCACCATCATCTCCAAGCCACCTTCGACATCACCAAAAGAGATTAGCTTTCACACTCTCACATGAAAAATGACAAAAATAAAAACAGATTTAATTTATTCATTTACATGCACAGCAGTAGAAGGTTTGATGGTTTAAATTTGCATGTTTAGGATAGTACGATTGCATACATGTTAACTTAGCATTCTTTTGAAGCAAATCCTCTCAGCATTTAGTTAAAAAATGGTGTGTTTTAGCATTTGATTTCAGTCTCTTTCCTTGTACTTTATTTCTTTCAATAGGTTAAGGTTCTATTTCGAACATTTCATTTTCTGTAATTAGTTTGAGATTTGACTTCAGTACATGCACTCTATTACATAATGACAACAAAGTAAAGACACATTTTATGCCACACACATAGTGTTGATACCTCTTAAGTTTGTATGAACCCCGGGTTGATAATTAAAGTCGGTAGTCTTGGGAGTTGTAGCATTCCTGTTGCAATACCAAAGCTCATCACTTTTTGGCACTGTTGCCGGGGAGGTGTCAAAGTATGCATTGTTTTCTGCCCTAGTTGATTCATTTCTTTTTACTTTTTGAAAAACCAAATTTTGTTTGCATTAGGCATATTTCATTTCAAAAATAGGAAAAGTGCATTGCATTAGTGTTTTCATTCAATCATAAAAACAAAAAATTCTCCAACAACAACGCGCCCCCCGCCCCTCCCCCCCTCCTCCCAACATTTGATCACATGGTGCAGTAAAATCCATATCACCATCCACTATTGCATGTAGAAGAAGAAGGAGATGGCAAAGAATGTAGAATAAATGGATGGAGATGATGACAATGAGGAAGATCTTCTTAGATTCCCCATTCAAGATACTGATATCAATGTGCACATGAAGAACATCCCTCCATCTTTTCTTCCAAAATTTCACGGTCTAAGGTCAGAGGATACGGAAACCTTTCTCTTTGAATTTGAAATTGTTTATAGATCTTATGGTTACTTATCAAAAACTCAAAAACTAAGATTGTTTCCGACAACTTTGAAGGATAGATCTCTTAAATGGTTCATGAGTTTAGAGACTAATTCAATAAGATCATGGAGTGAGATGCAAAAGATATTTCTAGAAAAATATAAAGATCATGATATTAAGGAAGAAATATTTAAAATGAATCAAAGAGAAGATGAGAGCCTTGAGGATCTAATAGGGAGGTTCATGTATAATGTTAAGAGGGAAAACCTGCACCATTTATGATCCGACACACTAAAAACCTTCTTAGAACAATTGGGGATGAATGGATTGATCTCAATAATATCATGAGTAGAGGTGATGTATAACAATTATCAATTGATGAAATTTCTGAAACATGCGAAAACATATCAAGAGGAAAATCAAGAGTAGGTAAATCAACATCAAGATCGATAATTCAAGCTAAGCTTAGAAATTTTTTTGATGATTTTAAAATAGAAATTCTTAGCAAGATAACAAAACAAGTAGAAATGTTAAGGATGCAAGATGAAGGAAACGAAAATTGTGTTGTAGAATCATATGATGTTAAACATTGTCCATCATTACCGAGGTTGAAGGAAGTTCACCAAGAGAACAATGGAACAGGTCAATTACTAATGCAACAATGTCATGTTGCTCCAAGAGGACCATGGAAGCCTATTCAGCCTAATATGATTCAAGAGACTAATTCCCAATTTCAAGGTTATGCATATCCACCTCAAAGTAATTGGAACACACCTTTTCCTTGCAAACATTGGCCATCTCAACCCCAAAACCAATCTTGGCAACAAGGTTGGAAAGGAACTTATGGGAGCCATCCACAATATCCTCAATATTTTCCTCAATATCCTCCATACCCAAATCCATGTTATCCCTACCATTCACCTCCACTACAACCATAACCCCATCCACATCCATCTCAAATATACAATCCCACTCAACTACCTGTACCACCATTTCCAAACCCACACATTGAAGTAGCTCAACCCACTTACAATGCTGAGGTACAACACTTCCAAACATCTCCTCTTGAGCTCAATGGTATTCACCATAGCTCAGGAATATTATTACAAAAGAGTGATTCTCTTGATGCCATTGAGGGACAACATGCAGAAAAAGAAGATTTGAAAGAGAAGATCAAATAATCATGGGATGCACTTGATGAAGAGCAAACAATAAAATCAGAGATTAAGAAAGCTCCCTCATGGTTATCATCAAGTCCTCCATGTGTTTAAGAGAACAATCAGAAAAAATATGAAGATTTGAAGGTCATGGAAGAACAAGACATCCAAGATGATCCAAATCAGCAAGTGGATGAGGGGCATCACAACTATATTGATACATAACAACACCTACAGGATTGGAAGTGAGCAGTTTTAAAGGGAAAAATCATAGTTTGGCATCATCAAACAGTGATAAGGAGACATATAAAGGCCTCCACATCCATCAGAGAAGCATGACAAGGGGATTTAACAAGTGGGAACCCACCAGCAAAGTCAGGATCATCAGCATCACCATCCAACACCTGCACGTCGACATCAACTCAACAACAGCATGCATGTTTCTCCAACAACCATCAGGTAGGTACATGTATGAACTATTCTTGACCTCTTCTCTTGAGAATATTATAGTTAAAAACTTGTTGTCAATGCATAAGAGATGAGGTTTTATAAGCTAAGTATGGGACAACAGTCTCATCCACCTTCACCGTAACACTCCAAGCCCTCCATCCACATCATATTTCCTATCTATTCATCATTCATCCATCCCATTTGATTCTTGAAAAAAATAAACAAACAAAGCATCCTCTCCATTTTCACAAACCTACACTACTCCCTTTGAGCCCTAGCATCATTATCTAATCCCTCTTCATCATTTTGCATCACACCCATATAGTTGGAAGACCCTAAAAGAGGAGGAATGACTACTACAAAAAGGCGGAATGTTGCTAAAAGAAGGAGGAAATGAACAAATTATGCTAAACCCCAAGATGGTAGAGCTTAAGAGAGACCTAATCAAAATAGAGAAATCCAAGGCCATTAGGTAATCATCTAGGCCACAAGAAAGAAGAAGAAGGCAACAAAAGGAAATGAGGCATTCAACATGAAAAACAGAACTCAAACTGTAGTGATAAAAATAGGGTCTCCAAGAGGTCTCTAATCTCTTTCTAGCTTTTTTCCAAGGCATAAAATATGTTATAAAAATGGGAGAAAGGCCTGGAAGTTAAGTAAGGGTCTGCCCTAACCTCGGACTATCATTTATGATCAAAATGGGTTTCCTGTAGTTTTGACATGAATTGCTACAAGATGTCCTAGTTCTCATCTAAAGGCAGTTTGAAGGTTTTAAAGGTGTCCAAATGGTGGAACAAGGTAGCAGAGGGTTGAAGACCCTGCCAAACTGAAGAATATTCAAAAACCCATCTTGAATAAGGGGAAGGAAGCAAGCTAATGGTCTCAAGAAAAAATAATTTTTCTTTGCACAAATATGTTTTTAAGCTTGTCCTTGTAGAACTTACATCCAATATTCTTAATGCACAAGAGAGAGGCCAGAAGGGCCATGGATGAGGCACAATGAGGTCACTAAGTTGCTCAGAGGATGAGCAACACTTTCAGTAGAGGTAGTATGGTGGGCCTCTAAATTAGACATAAGTTAAGGCCCATCCCTCTAAATTAAACATAAATTAAGGAATATGACCATCCTTCAGCACATTAAACCTATCTTTCTGCATTAGATAATTTATTTTTAAATTTAATATATTCATTAGGAAGTTTTATGAATAATTGGATATTTGTGCCTAATATTATTTATTTTTGTGGAATATTATGAGAATATTGGGAAAATTATGAAGATTTGGAGGAGGAGATAATTTAGGGACTTGTTCCCTACATGAGGAGGATGAATAATAAATAATAAATCAACAAGATATTATGGAATTATGGCACATATTGTGGAACTCCAATGATTGAGAAAATCTAGAAATGTGTTCCACTAATCAAGGGAGTAGATCCACTAATCAAGGAATTTTGGTGGGGAAAGCTTCCTCCATTCATGGGGAATGATTCCTGATCATTTTGTGTAAGTACCAAGTTGAATTTGCCTCTAGGGATAGATTTCATTAGTGTTATTGTGGAGAGAGCGTGTATTTTTGCAGCTCCATTGTATTTTCTTGTAGGGATGTAATTCTATTGATGAAAATAATGAAGATTGGTGTCATGTTCAACTTCTAAATCTTGTTCTCCTCCGTATGTCTATGAATTTCCTTGGGCTTGGCCATCCCAGGAGCCTCAAAGCCATTTTGTATCTTTTCTTTCCTTTCCCCCCCTTCTTATTCCCATGCATCTCACCAATTTCATCATTTCACAAGGAAACTTCTCATAGTGTTGCCATGGCATCCCCACAATAGATATAAATGAGAATGAGAAGTAATCAACCATAACATAGAATCTTCTTCTTCTGGATGTGGCCCTTCAATGATATCAATGTAATCTCTTTTTTGCAATACTCTTCCTGAGCTATGGTGAATACCATTGAGCTCACCATTGTAAATGGGTTGAGCTACTTCAGTGTGTGGGTTTGGAGATGGTGGTACAGGTAGTCGAGTGGGAGTGTATATTTGAGATGGATGTGGATGGGGTTGTGGTTGAGTAGGTGGTGAAGGCAGAAGAGCAGGAAGATGGATGTATTGGGGCCTCCACCCCTGATGAGATGCATTCCACTTAGGTTACAGCTGAGCATAGGGTTGAAATGAATGGGCGGCTGGTTGGGCATGATATGGAGATGTGAAGGACCAAGCAGGAGGTGTGAACCAAAAAGGATGAGCAAGGGGGCCCTAAGAAGGTATGGATGTGACTTGGTTGGGGTTGTAGTATGCCTGAGATGTCCCTTGCATCTCCTGCTAATATGGTCTAGGTCCATGCAGCCTCCTTTGGTTTATGTAATAGATATGTTCAATGGCTCTTTCCACCCCTTGGTATACAACTTTAAGTCTGGGCAAGGAAGGGCACTTATCTGTAGAATTATTTTCTTCACAGATTGAACAAACTTCTATAGAGTTCAGTGGGCATTCATTCCTAGGATGCCTCCTGGTGCATCTAGGGAAAAAAATGGCCAAAGCCCTCTCTGCTTCCTCTTGTTTTCTTTTAATATGTAAGGTATCCATTTGCATGGCAAGAATATGCAGCATCTCACTTTTGAAGTCTTTCAACATGTTTCCAATTTCACCTTTAATGGATGAATTGGAAGAAGAGGTACTGCCCCCAGCATTTTTGTTTTAAGCCATTGGCTCCAGAGGAATGTTTTCTTCTTCTTCTTCCCCTATAGGTTCTTCAAATATGTCTTGCTGTTCATCTAAGGGTTCTTCTTGATCGTAGCCACCGAAGAAGAGAGAAAGTGGGCTATGTGAAGCAGTGGGGGTGTTGGGCAAAATTTTTCCTGAATTATCTCTATTCCTACGAGGCATGAAAGGAAATCTTTTTGGTTGGTTTTTATTTATTTTTCCCACACTAATAGTACCTACAATACTGAAATTGATTGAACAAAACAAATTGCAACTAACTGAAATGAACTTGCTGAAATGAAATTTGCAGAATTGAAAAGGAAAGCAAGGAAATGCAGAACTTGAAAGGAAAGGAAATGACTATTCTACTTTTGCTGAAATAAACTATTAGTAGAATGTTGCAAGAAGAAAATAGAAGAAAGAAGTAATCACAGAATACTCTGACGCTTCCCCAGAAACAACACCAAAAATAATGGTGAGAACCAATATTGCATTAATAATGCTGCAACTCCTGGGTTGCCTTCTTTACTCTTATCAACCCAATAGTTCGTAACAAACTTGGAAGCGATGGTGCTATATGCACAAGTACTAGTTCTTACTGCAGGTTGTCACTTGGTCAACTAGTGCAAGATCACTAGGAGCTCAAGCCAACTTCTATGGATTCTAGAAGAAGCTCTAGATGTGATGAAAGGAAAGAAAGATAGATGTTATTCTAATTGCAGAAAGGAGAAAGACTAAAATGTAAAGCAAACCAAGTAAATGCTACTTTTGCATAAATCACTATGAAAACCATGAAAAGAATGCCATATATCTATTCAAAGAAGCAAACAACATCTAAATAAGTTATTTCTGGAGGCCCCAATACATCCCTCTTCCCACTCTTCTGCCTTCACCACCTGCCCAACCACAACCCCATCCACATCCATCTCAAATATACATCTGCTGATTCATTTTGTATGTTGTTGAGGATTTCCACTTGATTGATAATACAGAGATGAGGTTTTAGGCTGGTGCTTTCCCTAGGTTATATCTTCTATGTTATGGTTGATTACTTCTCATTCTCAATTATATCTATTCATGCTTGATGTTGCTCATGTTCAATTAAGCTTCCGCTAAGTTTATGGTAGATGTAGATCTAGTATTATGCTTTAGTACATTGCATATATCAGTTGGATCTGCAGGTGAAATTTCTACATGATATCAATGAGATAGCTGATTTGTAGAGAAAATTCTACATGGTATCATAGGACAGGTGATCAAGGAAGAATAGTATAGAAGAAGGGAGAAGTTGAAGTTTGTGGTTTCTGAATATTGAATTGAGTTCTTATCACATTTATTTCACCGATAGCATTCTATGGTTTGAGACTCGAATATGCCCTTGATGTCAGTTCGAATTATATAGCTTGGAAGGATCGCATGGAGGTAGTATTAGAAGATAATGGCCTTAAGGACTTCATTGATCAAGAAGTCCAAAAGCCGATTGATGCTACTCAACTGGCGGAATGGAAGGAGTGTGTGGCTAGAGCTAGGAGAATCCTCTTGGAGGGAGTTCAAGATCACATTGTCTTGAGCCTCCATGGGAAGGAGACTCCGTTTTTGATGTGAAAAACATTGAAAGATATTTATCAGAATAGCAGTGATCAGAGGAAGTTGACACTGAAGGACAAACATCGAAAGATCAAGTGTGAAAAGGGTGACACGATCTCTATGTATTTGAACAAGCTCACCTCATGCAGGGATGAGCTTGCAAGTGTAGGGGTCGTGACATTTGATGATGACATGGTGAGTATAGCACTCATGGCCTTCCTAAGAGTGGCCCAGTTACCAGGACTCGGTTAATGGAAGGGAAAAAATGCCAGATTGGGAATGACTATGGTCAAATTTGATGCAGGAGGAGATCGGACGGAGCACCAGAGACGGTTCTTCATCCATGGAGGATGAAGAGAAATGTGCCTGAGCGAGTAAGGCAAAGAAGGGGAAGGAGAAGGTTTCTCTTTCTGAATCCAGTTCTTCCCATGGTGGGAAGAAGGTTGACAAATCGAAAGTGCAATGCTTTCGTTGTCATGAGGTGGGCCATTTTGTTACAAATTGTCCAAAGAGGAAATCCAAGAAGGGACCTAGGGAAGGATCTGAATGTGAGGCACTTGCTTCACAGTTCAAGTTGGATTTCACACTCTTCACATGCATGGTTTCATCCATGGTGGGAAGTGGTTGGTTTCTTGACAGTGGACCTTCTTTCCACATTACCGGTGACAAGAGTTTGTTCAGTACTTTGGAGGAGAAAGATCTCCAGATACTCATAGCGATGGGTAATGATGAAAAGTATAGTGTCTCAGGTGTACGCACAGTTATTTTTCAGAGGGAGCATGGAGCTCACCTTACCTTGACCGATGTCAAGTATGTACCAGGACTGAAGAGAAACTTGGTGTCGATCACGATGCTGGAGGATAGAGGATATGATGTAGTCTTCAGTAAGGGAAAGGTTTTCCTTAGACACATCATCACTGAACAGGTGAAGCAAATTGGTTCATGTGTCAAGAACCTGTATGCTCTTGAGGTTCAAGATGCATGCAAAGCCTTGAACAGCAAGGAAATTAATTGAGATTTGGTGGTTGAGAGGGAGAGTCTATTACCTCTCAAAATGCAGTGCTATAAGAAGTCTCAGACAATTGTGGAGGAGCCACGATTGGTGCAGCAGCTTTAGGAGGTTGTGGAGCAGCAACATCAAGGGAAGCTGAGAGGGGATCGAGTAGAGACATATACTCATGCAGAGACCTCTAGTAGGGGGAAACTTTGAGCCAGGTGGGTAGAGGGATCACATGCAGCCATACCTCTAGGTAGGAGGTGGGGCGATGTGGAGTGATCGTCCTAAGGAGAAGGGGTAGGATCCTTGAGGTACCCAACCTCTTAGATGAGACCTTGCTACTGGGGCCCCAATGTGGACTACTAGGAATTGACTGATTGGGTAGAGACAGATGTGGATGGAGCGACAGAGAGAGCTATAGTGCAAGGAATCCCAGGACATCATTGAGCATGTAGGCTACAACAATGCGAGAGGCAGAAGTGTGTTGCACAGTGGAAGGTAGCACAGAGAAGGGTGTAATGGTGCGAGATACATGGAGATGTTGCATTAGCGCAGAGATCAGAGAGGGAGCACTTGTCAGCAGCAGGTAGAGCTTCAACATCAGAGTATGTTTCTAGCCCAATAAAGAGGTCAGTTGGGAGTTTTTTTGTTGCGAGAGTTGCTGGAGCAACCACACTTGGTAGCTGTGTCGCATGCAGAACATTCCAGAGGTACAGGATCGGGTTCGAGAGGAATCCTTTCTTGTTGAGAGGGAGTGTTGAAAATTGGCAACAAGAAATTGCTAAAAATAGAAGTGCTAAAAATAGAAGTTCTATTTTTAGTAGTTCAAGTTGGATTCCCATTTTTACACAGTCCCTGGTCTAAAATAGGAAGTAAAATTCAAATTTGGTCTTACCAGTAGTTTGAATATTAATTAATTAATTAATTCTCCATGAGTTAATTAGTTAAGGAAAATCAAACTTGAAGTCTTTGTGAGAACATGCAATAATTTCTCCATTGATTGGGGAATGTGTCCTTGATTTTCTCCACTGATTGAGGAATTAAGGATGAGTTCTTTATTGAGAGGATCAGTTGACTTAGTTTAACTTAGTCAATTTCAATGAGATTAATTTAACAAGTTGTTAAATTAATGAGATATAGTTTGTTGATGCTTGCATGCATGTGACAACTATTATTTTAAGATAACTAAGTATTCTCTCATGGATAACTGATGCATGGCAGTTCAGATAGAGACCCAGTTGAGATCAGATGAGGGACAGTGTACTATCAGATGCTAGGATATTCCTTGTGAATATTCCTTGCATGCAGGAGGAACTTGAGTCCTCAAGGATTGCGTAGTTGGACCTGAGGTTGACAGCAGGTATGATTGGGGCCAATTCCGACCTGTTATGTAATTGGAATCCAATCAAAATTGCGGAAGGAAATAGAGGATTGGAGGACTTGTGGCCTATATATTGAGGCCTGAGTAGTCTATGATCTACATCGTTAGAGTACAGAGAGAGAAGAATAGCTTTTGAGTTGATTCTTTTTGTATGTTGTTGATGATTTCCACTTGATTGATAATACAAAGATGGGGTTTTAGGTTGGTGCTTTCCCCAGGTTATATCTTCTATGTTATGGTTGATTACTTCTCATTCTTAGTTATATCTATTCATGCTTGATGTTGCACATGTTCAATTAAGCTTCCGCTAAGTTTATGGTAGATGTAGATATAGTATTATGCTTTAGTACATTGCATATATCAATTGGATCTGCAGGTGAAATTCCTACATCATATCAGTGAGCTAGCTGATTTGTAGAGAAAATTCTACAGATTCAATATAGATAGTCATGACAGAGTTAGTAATTTATAATAATCCAATCAATGTATTTAAAACATACCTCTCTTTCTTGACTAACCTTGTCTTGAGAGATCCTCCTCTTGAAAATGTTTTTCCTAATCAAGACAATAGAGGGAGAAAGGTGATTAGTATCTAATATAATAAAAACTAAATAATTACATGAACCCAAAACAAAAAGAAATGAGATACTTATATTTGAGAGTTGTTGAGAGCTCCCTCCAAATCTTGAGGGATACCTACAAACATAAAAAAAATACAAAACTGTCTTTTCCAAAGATATGTTAAAAACCTATAAATTTTAAACCATATAAAACAAGTTATGTAAATAAAATGACTTAATAGTGTAAGTCGCTAATGTCAGATTCTTTGGTATTGAATTTATTTGAGTCTCGTTCTACAACAAGGTTGGCTTGATCTCTTCCTCTCTTCTTATTATTTGGATTCTTGGCATAGTCACTCTTGTAGTGACCTTTCTTATGAAATTGATAGCACTCTATTTTAGACTTGTCAACTTTCTTCCTTTGTCCCTTCGATCTCTTTCCTTTATGATGACCAACATAAGAGTTTGATAATTCTTCAGGATTGGAAACCATTGAGATTGTTAATTCTTCTTGACTACATGCGATCCATAATTATTCAAAGGTGGGAGTTACCTTCCAACTATTGAGACCTGAAGTAAATGCACTCCAATTGGGTGAAAATCCTATTATAGCAGTGATCACCAATTCTTTGTTCGGAATAATCTCATCGATGGATAAAAGATCATCCCTGAGTCTAGTTGTCCCCACAAAGAAGTTTGCAACAATATCTTCTTTACTCATCTTTGTATTCTTCACCTCATTCTTCAAACTTGCTACTTGACCAATGTTCTTAATAGTGAACAACTTCAACACGGTTTCATATGTCTCCTGAGCATGATCAATGTTAGTTATGAAGGGGACAAGATGTCTTTTATCTCTTCTAACATTAGAGTCATAGCCACCAATTCTAAATCCTTGAATTTCGCTTTGTCATCATCACTGGATTCTTCGGTAGGCTTCCTTACATTTCCTTTTACCAAATCTAGCACCTTGTTCTTCTCAAGGATTAGGTCAGTCCTCTTCTTCGAGAATCTGAATTTAGATGCTCCTTCAAGATTTTTCTCACCCTTGATATAGTTAGACATCTTCCTTGAATAAGATAGATTCCTTACCTGAGATAGTGCCTTATGAATAGATCTACATTTTTCTTCCTTCTTCACCAAAGCTCTGATACCACGTTGGAAAATCAGAAAGGCAGTAAATATTTTCTCTATCTTGATAATTACTTGTGATGTTTCTTATTATTATTATTCTTTATATCTTCTTTCTTTAGTTCATCAAGCAATTAGCAAAAGGAGCAATACATAAAAAAATGGACACAAGATGTAGGCACATGCCAAGGAAAAACCCCCCTTGAGGGGAAAACCTAGTCAAATTAATTCTTCCTTTCAATAGTATTCTTTGAGACTCTTCACCCTAGACCAAGACTAGACCTTTCCTACACAACAAGTCAACCTCTAAAAGATTGACCACTTTCACAGCAACTTCGACTATGCAACAACGTGCAGCAACTAACAACTTTTGGCAGCAGTTTAACATGGAAGCCTTCGATCTCCCAATCCAGAACACTAAACAGAGAGATACCACCACCAAAATTTAGATTTTCCTTGACTCCATAGACTTCCCCAAACTTGCATTTACTTTGGCTTCCCGATAACAAACATTCCCAACTACCTACTTCGCACTTCTGCCCAGAAAATATATTTTCACACTTCTATCCAATAGAGAGAGAATGAGAATGATGGTCCAAAAGAATTTGATGTCCTTCCTTTTATAGGCTTCTTGTGGGGTCGAATAGGGTCTTAGGCTGACTTGATCTTCCCTTAGGTTGACATGGAGTGGAGGTTACATAATTCATATTTGACTTAATACTTAACCTTTTTACATGATTCAAAAGCCCAAGAGGGGTCTCTTTAAATGTACAATAATTCAACAGACTCAAAATAAATCCTAGAAGTCCTCAATGGGGTATTTTACCTAAAACATGGTGATCCAAGCATGAAACCCATGCTTTAATAATTCACAACAAAAATAATAAAATTATTTTCTTTATTATTTTTACAAGTACATTAGATGACGACTCAAGTACATTATTGAAGACCAAACATAGTTACTTTTTCCAACACTACAAACATTGGACTACTGTGAAAGTTCTTGCGAAACTAAATATTACGTAATAAGAAACCTCCTTAACACCTTGAAAGGTTTGCAACATTGCATTGGCCATTTTATTTTGAGCGAAATTATCATAAATATTTTTCACTATTGATTATTTTCTACAAAACAAATAATAATTAGATGACTTGGTCACTATCACCTCTAGCAGTTGATGTCAAAGGGGGAGGAATAATTGTATTGCCATCAACGCCAAAGCAGGAGAATGTTCATAATGTTCACATTGATATCAAATTTTCATGATAACGAAACTTGTGGTCATTAAGATGATTGATTAATGTTGATGTAATTGCAAAGACTGAAAGTGAAGTGAAGTGCAAAGGCTATGCTAATCAATGTGAAGGCTAAAATATTAAACATAAAATATTGAGACACAAGATGAAATATATGCTTTCATGGAATAGAAAATGTATGATACAAGATAATAATTACTGGTTGAGATGCTTTATTTCATCTCTAGTTTATGTTACAAATTGTTTTCAGAACTCAAAATGAAGAGACAAGCTTGTGGATGATTTTTTTGAAGACCAAGAGACAATGCCTCATTTCATATTCTTGCAAGGAATACAAACAACCAATAAGGATTGATTATAAAATATACAATGTGGAATGCAAAAATGACTTTTTTAGAGGTGAAAACAATCTGCATAAAAAAGTTGATGAGAAGTAGCAGAAGAGACACAAAGTGGAAAATGAGAATCAGTGTAGCAGTAGACTTGACAGTAGAACTTTAAATGAGGTAACTGTTTGCTCAATTTAATGTTATTAAATTGAAAGCATAAATTATCAACCAAAGTTGCTAAACTTATGAAGTGCAAGTGCACTATATATGCTAGAAGCCTTTCTTTCAGTTTGTAAGATGATGATTATATTTGTTTTGGGGCTTTTTGTTGTTATCTAGATTCCTATTAGATTAGAGTTAGATTTCTACAAATTAATGAATGGAAGTTAAGCTGTTGTTAGACTAATATACCAATTCATATCTATATTGAGTATCGTTCTAAAATATCTTATGTTAATCATTCTAAAATTATGAACCTATCCTAAACACATTGCTTCTATAAAACAGAGTATTCAAATTCAAATGATTCTAAGAGCAAGAGAATGATCCTTCAAAAGATGTCTGCAAAGTATATACAAATTATGATTCTAAAAATCATGAAAGTAATCTTCTAACATTGACTATAAAGTATATACAAGTTATGGTTCTAAAAGCATAATAATATCTTTTAACACTAACTGTATTTAAGAGAGAAACATTGGAAAAATTAAACGATTAAATGACTATGAAGAAATTCAAGTGCAAACGAAATAACGAGATTTAACTAAGTTATAATGAAATGATGAAATAGCGAAGGAAACTAAACTAGAATGAAATAACAATGCGATAACATAAAGCGATAAAATGAAATAAACTAAACCTCGAATGTCTGCAGGGGACCTCTGCATACAGTAGGTGTAAATCACGCTCACATATGCATTGAATAATAGAAAGGTAACTTTAATTCAGTATACGAACAAAGGTCTGGTTCACACAATTTCTTCAGAGATTAACATTTACTTCCTCCCTATCCTTTACAGAGGATGCATTTTTATATATAAACTACGTGCTCAATAGTTTGAGACTCCTACACCTATAGGTCATTTAATAAATCCTTATTCAAATTCGAAACTTAACAGTAAAAGCATTATCTCGACGATTTGTTATTTGGAAAGAAAAATGAAAAACTGTGATGCATTCACACTTCTGGAGCTATGTGTTTGACTCGTGTCTTTGACTGCACCACTGTGTGATTCCTTCAATGAATTGGATCGAGTGAATAGGAGGAGATCCATGGGGGGATCGATCCTCAACCACCCATATTCTTCTTTTCTTTGTTGCCACACCAGAACCCCGCAAACCATGGAGATAGCTACATATTTGTAAAATAGCTACAGAATCGTGTTAATTATGTAGATAATGCAATATTTAACATAATAATAAGGCACATTAACAAATATGAAAATAAGAGAAATATGAGAGCTTTTACTTTATCAAAATCTATGGGTTATTGCTTTTATTGAGTTGATAACGATGATGAAAAAGAGGAAAATGGAGCAAAAAGGGTGTCAAAACAAAACAATTATGGAACTCTACATTCCCCCACACTAAAGATTTTGCATGTCCTCACAAAAAACAAAAAAATTATATCTTTGTTGAACTACTGCATTTTCTTGGACACTTCTACCAGTACATCTAACTTCATCCTTTTCACTTTCTTACCAGTCATTTCCATCCTTGTTTTTCTCATGAGGATCTTGTATTTTAAGTTTTTAACATGTTTGTAACGTGTTGTTTTTCTTCTTCAGTTTCTTGTTCTTCTTAAACCACAAACTTAGATGTAAAAGGGGGTTGTCACTCTTAGCTATTTGGATTTCATTCTATGATTTGAAGGCTTGATTTTCATTTTTAATGTACCTGTTTAATGTCTCCAATTCGAATATTTCATGTTTTATTACATTGATTACTGGAGGTTCTTGTGGTTCATTAAACTGTACTTCTTCTTTCTCTTGAATTGGAATTGATGTTATAGATGCATCCCTTTTCTCCGGGGATTCAATATAATCATAAATATCTTGTTGCAAAGGATCAATTTCCGGCGTTCTTCGTCTTGGAATCTGAGGAGGCGAGGTGAAATTTGGTGATGAAACTCTTGGAGATTTTCTCAGATAAATTCATGAATCTTATTCTACCTCTGAGTCCTCTTCTGTTTCTTCATTGATATGCTCTATGCTCTTTGAGGTTAATTCTTTTTCTGAGTTGAGTCTAGTACTACTTCTTAAACCTATGACAGGGGTCTTTTTAGTTTTCTTCCTTTCTATTTTAGGCTTCTCTGTTTGAGGTGAAATCTTTGTGTCTTTACTAGCTTTCTTTCTTCTAACATTTCTTTTGTTTATTTTCTCTAAAACTTCCGCAAGAGGGATGTCATCCTCTGACAGTTCCTGCTTCTGTTATGGTTCTTGTTCCAGTGACCTATCAACTTTTCTTTTCCTCCCCCTCTTAGGTTTGCTGCTATTTGGCTGCCCATGAGTATCTTCCTGAAAGTGATTCCTTACTAAAAATATTTCCCAATTATCACCTATGTTTTGGAGATGAAATTCAAAACGTATTTTGACTAGAACACGGTGATACATCGTATTATCTATAAACTAAATTCTCCTTTGAACATTCCCTGACATTTTTCTTAAACTATTCAGTAAGAAATATGGAAGATTTATCTCATTTTCTTCAAGAAAATCCATTGGTAGCCGAATATGATAGCAAAACATACATCCAAACCTTCCTTCACAGGTAACATATTTTTGGATTATTAGAAGCAAATTCCTCCACTAACTTTTTAATGTCATGCTTGGGATTCCCTTCTTGAAAATGGTGGTTTCCATGCTTGGTTTCTTCAGGAAAATCTTCCAGTCTTCTCTTTCAATACCTCTATTTTTTAACCCTTTTTCTACAATTTGTGGCAGTCCAATAGCTTCAGCTATAAAAGACTTTGTCACTATGAATTTGATGTCTCCTATATCCACTTCAACTCCATCAAAAGCCCTGGCGAAGGATTTGGTCACTTCTTTATGGAAGCCGTCGAATTTCTCTATAAATTCTAGCCACTGCGCCTTCTACAACAATTATTTGTTTGTGGATACCCCTCCAAAAATATATTTCCTATTAGCTCTGTTCTAATTGTCACTCCCATGGCTGAGAAGCTTTGTTTCAAAAACTATTTTGTTTGACAAGATTAGACGGCTTGATAGGCTTTTTAGAGAGGAAAGGCCGAGAGCGTGAGTGATGAAATAATGAGAGCATGGGTAGTGAGAGTGATGATCCTCATAAATGGGTAATTATATGGGCTCATTTTACCTCCAAACCTAGTCAAATCAACCATTATCTTAGCTTATTATATGATTTTCTAATTATATTTATGCTTATAGAGTGAGTTGAGTTAGTTATGATGCCATGTGGTCTAATATGTGTTAAATGCAGATTATTGATGAATTTTGTGGTCAAAGTCAAGGATCCAGTGGACAAATGGCAGCAATAACTTGAAGTGGAAAAGGAGAGGACTTATGGGAGGGATTTCCCCTCATTTATTACTCCTCACTTCGAATTCCCCTTCATTCAACTCAGAGTACAAGCAACCAAGTCATGCATTACCAGGCAGTCGAGCAAGTGGAGGATGACTGATGACCATCTAGAGTTTTGGGAGCCAAACCTCCCTGATTTTAAGGAAGTTGTTGGTAGCTTCATTTGTATAAATAGAGAGTTCTAGGGCCTCACTAAGGTCATATTTTTGTTATACTTTTGCTTATGTAAACTCTGCTCAACTTCGAGCTTATTATTTTGATAGTTTCATGTAATCTTGTTATTGTTTTGGAAATAAAGATGGAATCCCTTTTGAGTTAGCACTGAGTTACCTCAAAAGGCTGAAGCTCTTGGGTTAGGGCCCAATCCAAGCAGCCAAGCTCCTCTTTACTTGTATTTGTATGTTTTATTTCAGATGTAGTTTAGATTGCTGTTAGATGTATTTCTTTCATGGTTAAGAATAGGTTTCTTTTGATGATTCAGTAGTTTGTTTCCATTTGTGATTTCTATAGCAGGTTAAGAAATGTAAGGAAAAGATTCAAAAGGCTAGCAACAGTGACTTAGCCTCTCTTCCTTCCTTTGGGACCATGATTTGAGGCAAAGACCCTCTTGCTGCCCCAAAAACACAGATTTTCCTCATTCATAGGACTTCTAGTGTTTACAGCTTTTCAGTTGGTTAATAGTATAGTTTGATTTTCTTCATAACTTCTCCATCATGCTCACTTTTGTATTTACCATAGTCTTCTTCCATGCTTTCCTTTCTTGCAAAAGTTATCAGCATTTCCTTTCATAGATCACAATTTAGATTAGTTTAATGCAAAACTCTATTTTTCTAGATGCACTTATTTCATCGCTTGCTTCATCTCATTGGTTGACTGTCAGTGTCTATGTAGCAGATATCTTCTCACAGCAGATCAACTTGTCAGCCATCCCATCCTCCATCTGATCCATGCCCTACGGGTCGCCCAAGTCTCCCCTCAATTCTGCCTTAGTTTCCTACATTTTCCATAAAATTCCTTCCTCTCTCCTTGAGCAAATCCAATCATCTTTCTCTCTCCTAATGATTCTTGGTAGACCCTAGGTGCCCTAAAACCTCATTCCAAAATTCATCCACCTTTTCCACCCACTCTCACACCCTCAAAACAGCGAAAACTGCTCTCAGCCTCCTCTTGTAGGCCTCCTATAGAACACTGTTTTTCCTCCTGTATATTTCCTGTGTCCTCCTATAGATTTTCCTGTAGGCTTTCTTTTGAAGGCCAAGTGTGGGAAAAGCCTCCACAGGGTCACCTAAGACCTCCTAGGACCCAACCACACCATCCTACATCCTCTCAAGCCCCAAAACCGCCTTTCAACACCACCTATTTGCTGCCACATTCACAAACAATAAATCACATAATGTTAAATTCACATAAAAATCCAAAAAGATGTTTTTTCTCATTTACTTACAGAAATAACTTAGTTAGATGTTGTTTACTTCTTTGAATAGATAGATGGAATTATTTTCATGGTTTTCATAGTGATTTTTGCAAAAGTAGGATTTATTTGGTTTGCTTTACATTTCAGTCTTTCTCCTTTCTACAATTAGAATAACATCTATCTTTCTTTCCTTTCATCACATCTAGAGCTTCTTTTGGAATCCATAGAAGTTGGCTTGAGCTCCTAGTGATCGTGCGCTAACAGACCAAGTGACAACCTGCAGTAAGAACTAGTACTTGTGCATACAACACCATCGCTTCCAAGTTTGTTACGAACTACCGAGTTTATAAGAGTAAAGAAGGTAGCCCAGGAGTTGCAGCATTATTGCTACAATACTGGTGCTCAACATTCTTTTTGGCACCGTTGCTGGGGAAGCGTCAGAGTATTTTGTGATTAATTCTTTCTTCTATTTTCTTCTTGCCATATTCTGCTAATAGTTTTTTTCAGCAAAAGTAGAATAGTCATTTCCTTTCCTTTCAAGTCTGCATTTCCTTGCTTTCCTTTTCAATTTTGCAAATTTAATTTCAGCAAGTTCATTTCAGTTAGTTTCAATTTATTTTGTTCAATCAATTTCAGTTTTGTAGGTACTATTAATGTGGGAAAAAGAAACAAAAACCAACCAAAAATATTTCCTTTCATGCCTCGTAGGAATAGAGATAATTCAGGAAAATTTTTGCCCAACACCCCCACTGCTTCACATAGCCTACCTTCTCTCTTCTTCAGTGGCTGTGATCAAGAAGAACCCTTAGGTGAACATCAAGACATATTTGAAGAACCTATAGGGGAAGAAGAAGAAGAAAACATTCCTTTGGAGCCAATGGCTTAAAACAGAAATGCTAGGGGTAGTACCTCTTCTTCCAATTCATCCATTAAAGGTGAAATTGGAAACATGTTGGAAGACTTCAAGAGTGAGATGCCACAGATTCTTGCCATGCAAATGGATACCTTACATATCAAAAGAAAACAAGAGGAAGTAGAGAGGGCTTTGGCCCTTTTTTTCCCTAGATGCACCAGGAGGCATCCTAGGAATCAATGCCCATTGAACTCTATAGAGGTTTGTTCAATCTTTGAAGAAAATCATTCTACAGATAAGTACCCTTCCTTGCCGGTACTTAAAGTGGTATACCAAGGAGCCGAATGAGCCACTGAACATATCTATTACATAAACCAAAGGAGGCCACATGGACCTAGACCATATCAGCAGGAGATGCAAGGGACATCTCAGGCATACTACAACCCCAACCAAGTCACATACATACCTTCTTGGGGCCCCCTTGCTCATCCTTTGTGGTCCACACCTCCTCCTTGGTCCTTCACATCTCCATATCATGCCCAACCAGCCACCCATTCACTTCAACCCTATGCTCAGCCACAACCTCAGTGGAATGCATCTCATCAGGGGTGGAGGCCCCAATACATCCCTCTTCCCACTCTTCTGCCTCCACCACCTGGCCAACCACAACCCCATCCACATCCATCTCAAATATACACTCCCACTCGACTACCTATACCACCATTTCCAAACCTGCACATTGAAGTAGCTCAACCCATTTACAATGGTGAGCTCAATGGTATTCACCATAGCTCAGGAAGAGTATTGTAAAAAAGAGATTATATTGATATCATTGAAGGACCACATCTAGAAGAAGACAATTCAAAAGAGAAGATCAAAGAACCATGGGTTGTACTTGATGAAGAGAAGACATCAAAATCAGAGATCGAGAGAGCTTCCTCATGGTTACCATCAAATCCTCCATGTATTTAAGAGAAAAATCAGCAAAAAGAGGAAGATATGAAGGTCATGGTAGAAGAAAACATGAAGAATGATCCAGATCAGCAAAAGGACCAAGGACATCAAAACTATATTGAAATATGGTTCCAAACAGTCACTCTCTTCCTCAACTATGCTTGATTCTTTCAAAGTCAAATCATTTGGTCTTTGAAATCTAGGTACATGTCAAAGCATACATTTCAAGCCTCCACATCATTTTGTCTATCATCTTGATGTGCACATGGCTCCATTGGAAGTATTCTTATACTTGAAAGTGATTTTGTTTTTCAAGTAGGGTAGGGTAGGAGAAAAAAGAATGAAAAATAAGAGAAAAAATAATAAGGACTCAAGTGAAAACCTCCATGAGGCACTTGAATCCCATCATTGGGTTGAAAACCTCTTCTGAGGTGACCCAATGATGAAAAAAAAAGGATAAAAATAAGATCCCTGGGTGGAAACCTCCCTTGGAGGCGCCCAGGGGAGACAATTAGGGTGAAAACCTCTCTGAAGTGCCCTAGTTGTTTTCAAAACAAAAAAGAAAAAAGAAAAAAAAAAGAGAAAAAAGGAGAATTTTTTGTTGCATTGCAGAAGAAGGTGCCAAGGGGACCTTGACATTCATACCAGCACCCATCTCATTTTCTCCACACTTTTCTCCATCATTTTTGGCATTTCTTTCACCCCACTGTGCTTCTTTTTCAAAAACTGTGTTTTCTACAAGAGACTCTATGTTTTCTATAGGAGGCTCCTATAGGAATTACAAAGAGCCATAAATGGATACAAAAGGTAGTTTGAGGGACAGGGAAGCTTCATGAAGAACCTATAAACCCTCCTACAATCTTCAAACCTCCTTTCCATCATTTCCAAACTTGCATCACACCCCAAGCATCATTTTTCTTCTTGTCCAAGAAAAACACAGAAAAAACAGTTTTTCAGTAAAAGAAAAGAAAAACCAAAAAAATAAGAGAGGAAGAAACACCATCCACCCATCATTCTCAAGCTTCTACCACTCATTTTCCTTGTTGTCCTAAAAAACTACTGGTTACTCTGTTTTACTATAGGATACAAAAATACATTGAGCATAAATTTGTTTTCTCCATAACTTGAAAATCGTGCATCCATTTAAAAAACCGTTTCAGTGGGAGATGCATATGGATGATGGTAACATGCTCAAGAAATTTCAGCAAATTCCAGTGCATGGTTACTAAGAAATTAGCCTCCATCACCTTCAACCATTTTTTCATTTTCTCAATATCCATGCATCCATTTAAGAAAATTGTTTCATGGGGAGATGCACATGGATGATGGTAACATGCTCAAGCAATTTCAGCAAATTCCAGTGCACGATTTCCATGAAATTGACCTCCATCACCTTTAGCGATTTTTGGTATTTCCTGAGATCCGTGCATCCATTGACCAAAATTTTTCTATGGGGAGGTGCATTATGATGATGGAAACATGCTCAGAAATTTTCAGGTAAATCCAGTCTATCGTTTGGAAGATATGGACAAAACAAGTCACTATCCTGCAAACCCACAACAATTGATTCCATAGAAGTCTAGCACCAGCAACAAGGGACAGCACATGCAGCTTAGCTCCAACAAAAGAAGAACCTGCAACAACACACAACAACACATCAACAAGCAGACAACATGCATCAAAAGAAATAAAGGCATGCAACAGAGAAAGAGCCACAACCTTCACAACAAATACATTCGGATCTCAGGTAAGTAACTAACCCGCTCCTCTGTTTGCATTAGTGTAATTAGAAGGCATGAAACAACAACAATATGGTTGAGGTTGAATGAGGGAAAGGTGGCCAGTTAACTTGGCCACCTTCAGCTACTTGACTCCACTCATCTGAAGGTGTCACCCACATGTGCACACAGTCAACTCAAGAAAGATGTCAAGGACAAGTAGTGGAGGAAGTGTGTACTCCGATGCAATCATGAGGGATGATTACGAGGAAAGGGCCATGATGACAAGGCAGGTTGGGACCAACAGTCTGAATATGGCCGACGTACACTTGGCCAACTCACCCTCCATCACCGGAAATATCCATTAAAAGCAATAAGTATTCCTCCCCGAGCACTCTCACCACCTTTTCCTTCATTCTCTCCTCAAAAATCCGCCCTTGCAATCTCCTCGTGCCCCCACAGCCTCATAACCATCATTCTCCATTGATCTCTCCCATATTCTTGCTCTCAGTGTTGTCTATAGGAGCAGTTACAGGTTCTATAGGAGAACCTACAAGAATTATACAGGAGGGACAATAGTCTTCTATAGGAGGGTCCGTGAGTTGTTTTGGAGGGACAAAACATGGGTTTAAGCATAATTCTCAGGCTTAGGAGGTAGGTTCTATGCATAACCCCATTGAATATCAAAATATGCAAGCAATGGTTAAATTTTGAGGAGGAAATAAAGCTTTTAGGTGGAGGAAATACATAAAAGAATTTCTGCTTATTTCTTGAAAAAATAAAGTCTCTCTGTTTCTCTATTTTTCTTCAAAGATTGTTGTCTCCTTCTCCTCATTTGGTTTCCCAAAGAAGCATAGACAAAATGACAGGAGGTTTTATGAGGAAGGAGCTCACCAACTCCTCCAAGCTCCATGCACATCCCCAAGTAGTGGACATATTCACAAGAACAAATTGGATGAACTTTTTTGAGAAATTTTGAGGGTTGGATGAGGAAATTGCTCAAGAATTTTCCCACTCTTTTGTCCCTCACACCAGAACACATTCCACTGTCACCTTTAGAGGGCTTTCCATGGAGATAACCCCTCAATTTATCAATAGGGTCACTACCCTTCCTCTTGGATTGCCTTGGAGTGAGGATGAGAGACCAATTGGCCAAGCTGCTAAGAAAAACTTCTTCGAAAACAATGAAAATCCTGTAGAAAATAAAAATGACATAAGAAGGGCTAGCATACCATATCCTTGGGATGAGGTTAGCTACCAAATAATCAAGTATATTTCCTATGATGGGAGGTACAACATTGTCTATGGTTACCACTTTAGAATCCTTCATGAATTAAGGTATGGCATGGAAACTCTAGCCCCTCAGAAGCTTAGCATCCCCTACTTCCTCCTGCAGTCCCTCATTGACTCCAGTACTAAAGTAAAAGAAGGAGATCCAGAACAACTAGCTCACCATGGGTTAATCAAAATTTTAGTGTAAGAATCCCTCCATACATTCACACTCCCTATAGCATGGGAAATCTTCTGAAACATGATAGCTGAATATGACATAAAGACACTGACCTATGATATCAGTCCTACTGGCAATGAGGAGGAAGAGCATCAAGGGGGAGAAGGTGAAGCAATTGGTGAGTTATAAGAACAAGAAGGGAATAAGGAAGAAACAAGATAGATGAGGAGAAAGCTGAAGAAACAGAGCAAATAGAGACATAAAAAGAGGTAGAAAAGATAGAAGTTTCCATTGAGACCCTAGAACGAGAGGTAGCAGCTACCCTCAAACCCTCAGAACACCAATTAAGCCAAAATAGAAGAGGAAGAGGCAGAACTCAATGTATTTCAAGGCTAGGAAGAGCACAAGAATCAAATAAGGGAAACCCCAGCCTTCTTCAAAAGTGCAAATTATTATTGAAAACTCACCGTCTGCCCAAGGGAAAGAATCCACTTCCAAGGCACCTATCACATATGAAAGGGGGACTCCTAGATCCCCCACATGGAAAGAAAAGGCAGAACTACAGGACCCAAAAATAGTTGTACATGAGGCATAGACAGTTCTATAGGAGACCCTATCAAAACTACAAGAGACCCAAGAGCTTGAAAAAAGGGTAGAAGGATAGCCACATGGAAAGGAGGAAGAAACAGAGCTACAAGAATCTGATCCCCAACCCAATCTTAGCTCCTACTACAGTCTTCTTGAGGGGGGAAGAATAATTCCACAAAAATTTGCAATTCCACTATTCTTTGAATTAGAAAAAGAAAGGATAAGAACCCATAGGTGGATGAAAATAGCCAAATCCAAAGGGGTTGAGGATATTGGCCATATGGAGAACAAACTCAGAGAAATGGGCAGAGAGTTAAGTGTTGCCAGACACAGAGAAGAAATCACAAGAAGCCACTCTGAAACTAAAAATAAATTGCTAAGAAGACAGATGCAAGAAAAAGAGACCCAAATGGCATGCATGGCCAGCTGGTCCATGGAGGCATTGCAATGTAGGACACTAGCAAAATCCTATGGCCTGTATCTCAGGGACCAATGGTTGCAAGTTCAGATAAAGACTTTGACACAAAGAGGCACAATGCCTTTCCAATATTACAGGCAGTTTATGGACCTGTGTGACCAAATCACATCAGAAGATAAGGCAAAGATTGCATAATTCTACCTGCATAACATGGTCCTCATAGACATGAATGTGTGGGACCCCAATGCTAGGCTAGGGGACCTACAACTAATGGCCATGGCCTCATGGATGAACCATGAAGAGTTAAGGGCAGCAGAAATAAGAAGGTTGATGATAAAGGAGTAGAATGAGCCATTAATGATTGGAGCTGAGCCATCAAACCCCATGGCACTCATCAGCACACATAAGCTACTTGGTCATAATCCTCAGATTGCCCCTAGATATATAAGTGATCAAGCACAATCCATTGCACATTTTGAGGATATGGAAAGGTTACTTGGGGATGATTGTGTACATGCATTTATGAGGAGATGGAATACCTTACCACACAGTCTACAGATCAGGGAATATGATTCCCAATGAGGATGAGGGAGGCATTAAGGAGAGTGCCAATGTATAAGCGCTCCATGTAGAGGCTGAAGGTCAATTGGATTGGCCTCAAATTGAGTCCCCCACTGCTGCTAGGCATGTTGGAAGGCAGAAGAAAAGAAGAGGAGCAAGAGCAGTGGGAAGAAATAGATAGGAATGTAGGATTCTATAACAAGGAAGAGGAGACCACATCAGAAGCATGGGATGCTAGAGAGGCCACCTGGGCCATAAAAGATGAGGAGATGGACTAAGTTGCTCAGAGGATGAGCAACACTTTTAGTAGGGGGGTGATGATGAGCCTCATATAAGGGGTAATTATATGGGCTCATTTTACCTCCAAACCTAGTCAAATCAACCATTCTCTTAGCTTATTGTATGATTTTCTAATTATATTTATGCTTATAGAGTGAGTTGAGTTAGTTATGATGCCATGTGGTCTAATATGTGTTTAATGCAAATTATTGATGAATTTTGTGGTCAAAGTCAAGGATCCAGTGGACAAATGGCAACAATAACTCGAAGTGGACAAAGGAGAGGACTTATAAGAGGGAGTCCCCCTCATTTATTACTCCTCACTTTGAATTCCCCTTCATTCAACTTGGAGTACAAGAAACCAAGTCATGCATTAGCAGGCAGCCAAACAAGTGGAGGATGACTGATGACTATCTTGAGTTTTGGGAGCCAAGCCTACCTGATTTTAAGGAATCTATTGGTAGCTTAATTTGTATAAGTAGAGAGGCCTAGGGCCTCACTAGGGTCAGATTTTTGTTGGATTTTTGTTGTAATTTTGCTTATGTAAACTCTGCTCAACATTGAGCTTATTATTTTGACAGTTTCGTGTAATCTTGTTATTGTTTTGGAAATAAAGATGGAATCTTTTTTGAGTTAGCACTGAGTTACCTCAGAGGGCTGAAGCTCTTGGGTTAGGGCCCAATCCAAACAGCCAAGCTCCTCTTTACTTTTATTTGTATGTTTTATTTCAGTTGTAGATTAGATTATTGTTAGATGTATTTCTTTCATGGTTAAGAATAGGTTTCTTTTGATGATTTAGTAGTTTGCTTCCATTTGTGCTTTCTATAGCAGGTTAAGCAGTGGTAAAGAAAAGATTCAAAAGGCTAGCAACAATGCCTTGTGTTACACTAAAAAATGTCACCATGACTATTTGCAGTTAGTATGGCTCCATCCACTGTCATACTATCCTCCTTGGCAAGTCTCATGCCTCTGCTTTCCATGTCAAACTTCAAGAAAGAGAGAAAAGTCATTTAAAGTCAATTATCTCTGGTACGCAGTTTCTCTTAGCCTTACCTGCGGGTACGCAACCCAAGTTCACAAAACCTGCGTACTTGTACGCTCTGTATGTAAAGGGATGGGTGCGTACTCCTGTAAAGGTCAAAAGGCGCAAGTTTCACTCCAAAAAAGTTACTTGTGGTCATTTCTAGAGTCTTCTAGAAGCATGTTTGACGTGTATGAAGCGCCTCCAGATGGTTCATGTATCCCTACCAAAGAGGAACTTATCCCATCAATAGGGGAGCTATCCCATCCAAAGAGGGGCTTATCCCATTGATGGTGGACCTGAATAACTTCCTCTAGAGCACTATAAATACAGGCATTGGGCCAAAGGGAGGGGAGGTTGAAAGCTGAACATTCCTAAGGGTAGATGCTGCTGGAATTAGGACTTCCTTGTAGAAGCTTGTGAGGAGAGATTACCATCTTTACTTGTTTCCATTGGGAGGTGGGTGAGCTGATCAGAGTAAGGGAGAACTCTTGTGGACCCTGGGAGGAGCTTGCACAACACCAAGGCTCAGGTTGTAATGGTTCCTTTTGTTACCTTTTAATACAAATTAGTCCATTCTTCTCAACAATTTGTTATTAATGAGTTGTTTCATATACTCCTTGGTATATATGTTAAATATGTTTTATTTTATGTGATATTCAGGTGCTATTTAATCGTTTGATTGTTGGTGAATGCAGGTTTCGAAGGGAAGGAGGAGCTCATCCGGATCAACGAAGCTGGACTACTACAACAGCGTTGGATTACAGGTAGGATCTAAACACTTGATTTCTCATATTGTAAAAGCATATTTAGGGAAGGATTGCTCTTATTTGTCTTGTTTGTCATTAGAGAGTCTTAGGCTTTCTAGGAAGGTCGGTTGTGTCCGCACTAACGACTCTTTCCGCGTGACAAAATGGCGACTCCGCTGGGGAATCCATGAATGTGTTTGAGTTCTTTTTGATTTGATATTTTGGTCTGAGAAAAATTGCTTGTTTTCTGATTTTTGGTTGTCTAGCTGTGTATTTGGGTGGGTTAGCTTAGAGTCAATTTAGTTTTTTTATTTTTCTTAGCTTTGCCAGCAGTACGCAGTCTCTGGGTTTAACACAGTGCATACTTGTACGCACTGCGTCTTTGTGCACAGTGCGTACCCGCGCCTGTGTGAACAGATGACCTGCGTACCCCTGTCAATTTTGAGAAAATTTCAATTTTTGCTTTTTGCTCTTTTAGATTTTGCTTTTACTTTGTTTTTACTGCCCAGATCCATCAGTTTACTGTCAAAGATCTTCACTTGAACTTGTCCCGTTAGTGTCGAGGGTTTTGGTGGAATTCATAGGGATTTTGCCTTAGGGTTTGATTTTTAATCGGTCCTGTAGTGACTTTGGCGTTAGAGGTTGTCAAACTTTGGATCTCCCTGGTTTTGATCAGTCCTCTTAGGAGTCGGGCCTGTCATAGAAGTCACCCTAGTGAGAGACCTACCTTTGTGTCTTCTCTTTGCGAATCTCGAAAAGTTTGTTTGTTAAAGCCTTGAATTCCATTCTTGAGAAAAAAGAACAAAAAGATTTCGATTTTGTTTTTTGGTTAGTTTATGATTCTGCATGAACTGATCCTTAGTTGCATTTTGACTAAGTAAAACATCCGGGAATCATCCTTGTAGGCTTTTGTCCTCGTTATTTTTACTTTTAGGTAAATTTTCTTTTGATTTGCTTTTGAATGAATTTGATTTGATTGTATTAGATTTGTTAAATTCGATTTGATAAAATAGTTTTATATGCTTTATTAACATAGAAAAAACACAAAAATTCTTTTGGAAAAAGTTTGCTTTGGTAGCATTTGTAGATTTTGGAAGAAAAAGGAAATTTCGTAGAGTAATTAGTGGTCATGAGTTGTGTGTTTTGAAAAGATAAAGAGAATTGTTTCTTTGATTGTCTTTACTAAGAAAGTTGTTTTCTATAAAATTTGCATTTTCCAACTCTCTTAGTTAGGAGATTCATTGAAAAGGAAAAGTAGTGTAAATCATCTTAGGTGCATCTTTGTAGTGGTTGCGAGTCGAGTCTACACACCACCGGTTTCATCTCCATCACCTTTTGTCTTTAAGAAAAACCATAAAATTAACGCTTAAAGTAAAATCAACGTAGTAACTCTTATTTACTAGGGCTCCGAAACACCAATTTAGATCAGGCTAGTGTCTTGGAGTAGGAGAGTAATTAACTCTCCAAGACAACAAAACCAAACAAGTAGCTTATCTTGTGATAGAATAAATCCAATTGTCTCATTTGTACTCTGGGAAAGCTCCTCTTAAAGGAGAAGCACGAGCTCGTGTCCGAACCAGTGAGGGGATCAATCCTCCCTCGTTGGGAACGACGCCAGACACGCACGTATTACAAACGGTAAACCTCGGATTAACCATTGTCGAGGAGCCAGGGGTCACTTGTCGGTAAACCTTGGATTATTGTCAAGGAACCGGCAAGGGGATTGAGCTTGATACTCTGCCCTTGCGTGCTGTCGGAGTGTAGACTGTTCCCCCAGGTGCATTTGTTGCGATTGGCAACCTTAGTGAGCGTTATCTTTAGGATTCTACTGAGGTGACGGTGGAGGGAAGATCCCACTGTACCTGGAGCAGACGTCGGCTAGACTCACTTGGATTTTCCGAGGGGTTCACTTCACTCGAGACGGTTAAAGTGGAGGAACTTGTGCCGGTCTATTCATTAAGCAGGTTGCCGGGGTAACTGTTCCACCTGCCACTTCTGTACTGAATCCAGCGATGTTGGGTTTCATCTCCAACTAGCGTTTTCGGTCTGGAAGGCTACTGTTTGTGCTTGGTTTGACGCCCTAGATTCTTTAGGCGTATGATTCAAATTTGTTTGGTTCTTTAGAGACTTTAGGTGGTTTGTTTTGAGATTTTACTTTGTTTGCATGTGCAGTAGTTAAAAGTTTTTAACTGTGGCGGAATTACCGAGACAGTCCCGTAGATTTCGGGGCAAGTCTCCTGAGGTTGTTTCTGTGGCCGAATTGTTGAGAAGATCCCGTAGACTTCGGGGTGAATCTCCTCAATAGGTCCCAAGTCATTACGAAGGTTTAAAGGTCCTTGTAACTCCTCCTAGCGGCAGTAGAGTAGGTTCACCAAAAGAAGGAGAGTCTTCGTTGGTAGTCCATCAAGATTACCAAAGTCTAGAGACAGGTTATAATCCTGAAGCAGTTGAAGTTTCTGAGCTTGCTGGTAGTTTTTCATCTACTAGTGATATAGGCGAAGAACCTGAAATATCTGAACCTGTTACTCCAACTTCTAGTGTACCAGATTCACCTAGGGTAGAAAGAGTCATCACCGAAAATCTTCCTACTGGTTTGATAGCGATTGAAGAACTTGCTCCAGAGGAAGAATTAGGCATATCTACCCTTGAAGATCAACCTACTATTGATCTCAGGGAGCGTGAATCTATCTTTTACAGTCCTCCTAGAAGTACTACTTGGTACCTTTCGTTAACCAATTATTTAGACAATTCAGGGGTAGGTTTTTCTCCACCTCGTACTCCTTTTCCACTTGGAGGTATTTATACTCCTGTAAATATGTCTGGTCAGTCGTCCGTGTTTACTCAATCTCCTGAATCTTTCTTGCACGGCGGTCCTTCTGTTCCCACCGGGTATCAATCACTTTCTGGTACCTTTGCGGGGGCATCTCCTCAACCCATTGATCATGGGTTATTAGCTGGAAACAATGGTAACAAACCGTTGGGTGTAGGGGACATTTACATGATGTCAGGTTCAGTTCCCATTTCTCAACCTCAAGGTGGTCAATTACCGCCTGGGGAGCAGCCTCAATTAACACCTGGGAGGCAACCTCAAGGTACACAAATTGTGTCTGGGGGGCAGCTTCAAGGTCAGTATGTACCTGTGGTACAATACATGCCTCAAGGTCAACCCCAGCCTCAATATGTACCCCAGGGTCAACCTCAGTATCAATATTTACCTCAAGGGTATCAACCCCAAGGGTATCAACCTCAAGGGTATCAACCTCAAGGTCAAGGTCAACCCCAGTATCAGTATTTACCCCAAGGTTATCAACCTCAAGGTCAATACTCGAGTCAAGGTTATCAACCACCTCAAGGTCAGTCATATGTTCAAGGTATGGGAACTATGCCTTTCAGTTATCAATCCTATCCTCAATCCGGTTATGGATCTCAGTATCCTCAACCTGTTACGGGTCAATACCCCGGAATGATAGTGTGGGATCCATCACAAGGTCAATAGGTGTTGTAGCCAAGTATACAGTTGGTACCTCAAACTGGACAACCTGTAGTTTCTGGTCCACCCCAGCAACCGCAACCTATCCATTCAAATGTTCAAACTTCTCTAACTTCGGTAGTTACTCAACCGCCAATTGCACCTAGTACTCCATCTCAAACGGCTGCTGCAACTACCGCAACATCTACCGAACTTACTTCTGGAGTATCGACAGCTCCGGTTTCTACTGTCTCTGCAACCACTCCTCAGACATCTTTACCGTTGTCCGGATCTACGATTCAAACCACGGTCCAGATGCCTGTAGGGTAGCCTGGTTTAAGTACTGTTGTAACAACTCAACCTCAATTTACCCACCAACAGTACCAGGGACAGTACCAATTCGGTCCTGCTGTCCAACAACCGGTTTACTAGTATCAACCGTATCCTGTGTACACTTATCATCAACCTCAACAACCCCAGTACAGTCCGGTTAATCCTGGTTTTCCAGGAGGATATAATATCCCTAATGCGATTCCTGTTCCTAGTTATCCTGGATATCCTCCTCCTGGGACTGGTCTTGTGACCCAGAGTTTTAGAGATCCTAACCGGCAGTTACCATTTATCGCAACTTTGGATTTACCAGACTTGACGCGCCTAACGAACGATCCAATTCAATATCTTCCGTTCTGGCTGCCAATGCCAAATAAGTTGCCCAGTGATATACCCAAGTTCGAAGGTAAGTCTGGAGAGGATCCGTCCAATCACGTGATGACTTACCACCTCTGGTGTGCTTCAAATTCTATCTCGGATGATTCGATCCGCTTACGTCTTTTCCAGCGTACGCTCATTGGTCTCGCGGCCAAGTGGTACATTGAGTTACCACGGGCCTCTTTTTACAATTTTAGCCAGTTAGCTACCTCGTTCCTAACTCATTTTCAGTTGCCGGTCAGATACGATAACGGCACGGAGCTATTAACTTCATTAAAACAGTCGACCTCCACTTATATTTCCGATCATATTCATGAATGGAGACGTCGAAGACGTTTAGTGAAAGTTTTTATCCCGGACCAAATCTTAGCTGAATGGTTTGTAAAATCATTATTACCGAAGATTACTGAAGATGTAGCTAAGGCTGGAGTAGTTACTGAGGAGCAAGTCATTGCTCAAGCCCAGTACCTTGACTTAGTTTACACTCAGTCGGTTACGTTGCATGAGAAGATCCCAGATCTTCCTAAGTCGAATCAAATTGCTGCTGCTCCTTCGGGGTCTCATGCTGCTGATGGCATGATTGGTACGGTGAATACTAAAAGTAAGAAGAAATCCTCAAAGAATTCTTCTCCAATAATAACCTTACCGGACTCCCCAACAGGAGAATCTTCTCCTGAAATTACTGCCAATATTCATGCTGTAGAGTCATCTACGGCTAAATCAAAAAACGGTGGTAAGAAGAAAGGCAAGAAGAAAGATAAAGCAGACAAGGCTCCAAAGGAGAAAAAAGAGAAGTCGGAATCTAACGACGAAAAGCGCAAACCTCGCTATCCTTGTTTAATTTGTGAAGAAGATCATTTCACAAGAGATTGCCCTCATCGGGCAGAGGTTGTGAAAATCGTTAAGGGTTCCCCAACTCCTGCTGTTTTGAAAGATCCATTTCCGAAATAGGAGAGTAAAATGATAGGTTCTTCCTCGAGTGCCAGTGAAGAGCCCATATTGATGATGTCTCATGTACGGATTGCGACTCGATCGCAAGATTATGGTAGTAAGAATCCTGTTGATGGCAAAGAAGCAGAATCTTCTCATTCTAATCCATCAACCTCAGCTCCCGGTTCCGATCCACTACAGATCGAGAAACCTAACCCGGACTTGATAATTAAACCGCCCGCCAAGGGTATACTTTGAAAGTTTGCTTTCAATCCACATGCGAGAGCAGCTCAGAATTATAACATTGTTGAGGATTTAGCTGTTTCACCCTCAGCAATGTCGGCTTTGGAAGTGCTGCAATCATGCCCAGCACAACGAAAATTACTCTTGTCGGCTATAGGAGCTGTTGATGTTCAGGACCCGAACCTGATAATCTTTGATCTAGAAAATAGTACACTACGTCTCCCTCATCAAATGGCTTTCCAGATTCCAGTGATAGTCAAAAACAGGCCTATTCATCGGACTGTAATTGATGAAGGAGCTTCTACGTGTATTATGTCGATTCAGTGTTGGAGATCACTTGGTTCTCCTTCACTGAACCAATCCCCAATGATTCTTAAGGCCTTTGATGGCCGTGGGTTCCATCCGTTTGGCATTCTACAGGATTTGCCTATAGGGGTTGAAGGAAAAACCGTTAGTCTGGATGTGGAGGTGGTTGATGCCCCTCTAGACTACAACCTTCTTTTGGGTCGCAGTTGGTCTTACGCTATGACAGTGGTTGTGTCATCGGTCTTTAGAGTTATAAAGTTCCCACATAATGGTAAGATTGTGACGATAGACCAACTGGCTTACTTTTCATCCGACCCAGCCTCTTCAGAGAGTATTCAGCATGTCGGTAAAATGACTATCCCTTACAGGGATGTTGGTGTAGGATTGGTTAAAGATTCTGGTTTACTGGGAACTTTTCCCTTTCCTTCCATCAATGCAGACCCTTCATTCGCATCCATTCATATGATTACTTCAGACACTATTATTCACGATGATCCTTGGATTGTCCCATCTCAATCTGAAATAGACTCCTTCGGTAATGCAATGCCTTTGAGTCCATATGAAATTGCTTATGAGGCCGTGTAGTCTTTTTCCGACTCTAGTTCAACCCAATTCGACCAAATGAATGTGGTCCATGAGGAATCATTTTTCACGTCAACCTCGGAACGGATAACGTTTCCCGAAGTTGTGTCATCTGACGAACAACTTCGCGAAATCCTAAGTGTAGATGATCTACCATGGGAAGATCTTCATCATAGATCTTCGTTTTTACCTGAGGCTAATGACTTTGGAAATGATTTTTCATCAATTTTTACAGCTGAATATGTCAAGGACGCTCAGAATCCCATGAAACATCCTGATTCAGAGTTGAATTTGGCAAACATTTCCCAAACAATTGCCATCGACATTTCAGTCAAAACCGGAGTTATTGAAAACATTCATATAGGTGCCTCATGTACAGATAACGAAATTCAAACATACAAGGTCCTATTTCAAGAATTCCGCGATGTGTTTGCCTGGTCCTATGAGGAAATGCCAGGAATTGATCCCTCCATTGTTGTTCATGAAATCAAGACCTACCCGGACACTAAACCCGTTCGGCAACATCTGCGTCAGATACACCCTAGGAAAGCGGCTGCGATTAAAGCAGAAGTCGAGAAGCTGTTGAAAGCAGGTTTCATTTATCCGATCCCGTTAACGGATTGGGTATCGAATATTGTTCCGGTTAACAAGAAACAAGGAACAATAAGAATATGTATCGACTATAGGGATATAAATCGTGCTTGTCCAAAAGAAAACTATCCTACACCCTATATCGATCAAATAATTGATGATTGTGCCGGCAGTGAAATATTTTCCTTTATGGACGGTTTTTCCGGTTACAACCAAATCAATATTCTACCTGCCGATCAACCAAAAACGGCTTTCATTTGTCCTTGGGGGACATTTGCTTATTGAAAATTACCTTTCGGACTTAAGAATGCCGGAGCCACTTTCCAACGGGCAATGTCTTACGCGTTTCACGACATCAAGCACATTGTGCAACCGTATCTCGATGATTTGCCTGCTCATTCTTTACATCGAGCTGATCACCTTGTCCACTTACGTGCTATTTTTATGAGGTGTCGGCATTATCAAATTCGGTTGAACCCACAAAAATGTGTCTTCTGCATAGAAGTGGGACGATTGCTAGGATTTGTCGTTTCAAAAGCCGGTATCCGCGTCGATCCCTCGAAGGTCGAAGCCATCATCAAATTGCCTCCTCCTTCGAGTTTGCACCAACTCCAAAGTTTGCAAGGGAAAGCAAACTTTTTACGTCGATTCATTCCTAACTACGCCGAGGTTACAAAGGGTTTCACCCGGTTGTTGAAACAAAACGCTCAATTTTCTTGGGATGAGATAGCTCAGAAATCTTTTAATGCACTTAAGCACGCGTTGACCCATGCACCGTTGCTGCATCCTCCCAACTACAACCAGGATTACTTTTTTTACCTCGCCGCCTCCCACTCCACCATTGGAATGGTCTTAGTTCAGGAAGATGAATTCGGAACGGAACATGTAATATATTATCTTAGTAGGACGTTAAATCCCACTGAGCTAAAATATTCGCATGTGGAGAAATTGGCCCTGGCAGCTGTGCAGGCTGTCCAGCGTTTTCGTCATTACATTCTTCTCCGTAAAACTACAGTGATTTCAGATTGTAACCCTATGATCTATATTTTGACAAAACAATTGCTAGGGGGCAAGTACTCCAAATGGATTGTTATCCTGCAGGAGTTCGATTTGGAGTTTGAGAAGTCCAAGTCTAAGAAATCCTTAGTTTTTGCGGAATTGATGTGTGACTTCCCGCGTGCTGACACGGAAACTGTGGCAGAGGAACCCATTGCGGACGAATCTCTGTTTCTTATCAGCACTTTAGATCCATGGTATGGGGATATAATCGTCTATCTCCAAACCCAATCCTTTCGGCCCGAAGCTTCAAAGTCAGAACGCCGGAAAATTCGATTCCAGTCCCAACAATACAGAATTATTGGAGATACTCTTTATTGTCGTGGGGCGGACTTGGTTTTTCGTCGTTGCTTAACTCATGAAGAGGCAGAAAGGGTTTTGAATGACTGTCATTCTGAAGCATGCGGCGGTCCTATGTCTGGGTATGCCACAGCTCAGAAGGTGTTGCGTGCTGGCTATTTCTGGCCGTCCATGTTTAAAGATTGTATCATTGCGGTCCAAAAATGCCACAACTGCCAAGTGTTTGATCGCAAGATGCGCGCACCACCTGCTCCTCTCCACCCTATAATTGTCGTTGGTCCTTTTGCTAAATGGGGTATCGATTTTATTACTTGTAACCCTCACTCGGCCGAGGGGCATGCGTATATCATCCTTGCGGTTGATTATTTTACTAAATGGGCTGAGGCGATGCCTACATTTGAGGCAAGCAGCAAAACAGCAGCGATTTTCATATTCAATCATATTATTGCTAGGTTTGGTGTCCCACAAGCGATAATCACTGACCATGGGTGCCATTTTCGAAACATTATGATGACAGAACTTACAAGCCAGCTTGGTTTACGCCATGATAGTTCTACTCCTTATTATCCTCAAGAAAACGGTTTGGTTGAATCCATCAACAAAGTTCTCGTTATCATGATCCGACAAATCATTGGTATTCATCGGTCGAATTGGCACAACATGTTATTCTCAGCGCTTTGGGCGTATCGAACCTCAGTAAAAACATCAACAGGGTTCACTCCTTTCCAACTAGTTTATGGTTTGGAAGCAGTGTTGCCCATTGAATGCGAAATCCCATCACTTCAAATGGCTATCGAATTACTCCCAGCTACTTCTGAAGAGGAAAAGCGTCTTTTATACTTAGCTAAATTAGATGAGACTCGACGTGACGCTGCTTTGGCAATCGAGACTCACGCAAAAAGGATGAAAGCTCAGTATGACCGTAACGTGACCCCTCGTAATTTTTCGGAAGGAGACCCAGTGCTATTATATGATCAAGCTAACGATAAATTAGGTGCTGGAAAATTCGTTCCCATGTGGCATGGGCCCTACATTGTCAAGCGAAAGCTGGCAAAAGGGGCCTATGAGCTCGTAGATTTTGATGGGGACTCTTTGGGTAAGCCCAGAAATGGACTTTACCTAAAGAGGTATTATGCTTAAATGGTGGGTATGGAGATTTAGTTAGTCCTAGTTAGGTTAATTTTCTTTTTAACTGGTATGTTTGCTTAGTTTAAGCTGTGTGCTTAGTTTAAAGAGTGTGTTTTTGTCGTTATTCTGGCTTATCTTGGTTTTACTCTTGATATTGCAGATGTCGACGCCTCTCCAAACGTACATTGGATTTGTTGATGGTGCTTGTCGTAGTACACGGAATATCTCTTCCACAGCTTGGGTTATCTATTCGCCCTCTGACGAGTTAGTTTCTATGCATGGGGTGAGCCTCGGTCAAACAACAAACAACATTGCAGAATACAGTGCAGTGATTGATTTATTAGCTGAATCTATTTCATTTGGGATTCGGAGTTTGATAGTGAGGTTAGATTCTGAACTCGTTGTATTACAGCTCAATAGAGTCTATGCCATTAGAAATCCAGTGTTATTAAGATTGTTTTTGAGGGTGCGTCTCTTGGAACGTGAATTTGATTACATCAAATATCAGCATATTCCAAGGTCTTTAAATACATTAGCAGATGCAATGGCGTCTCGAATGTTAAATAGACATTTGTAACAATCATAAATGTAAATTTATAAACATTTCATCACACATGTTTAACAAAATAAGCCGGTAATAAAGATATATATATATATATATATAGATAGGAGTGTGTCAAAAATATACATCGTCTTCGATCATAGGTTGAAAAACACCTTATGATCGGCAAAAATGATAAGTACAAAAAACCAAAAATGTCATATGTGTCTACAAAAGTGACTGGCCAATCATTGGTGGTGCTCTCTATACAAGACCACTGCCCGCGCTACCCTACATAGGAACCTCCTGAAAGGTCCTGGGACTGCGACCACATAGCGCTGAAGTCGGATAGGAATGTCATCTATAGTGGTCTCTGGTATATCCACCGTCAGACGCTCTAGATCCTGTTCCAGCTCGGCTAAGGTCTCTGCGCCTGCATCCTGTGGGGCTGGTGCTGGTACAGCTGGTACTCTCCTCTCAAAAGCCCGGAGGTTGGCCGGACACCGTGGACCTACATCTGCATTTTGAAAATTTGTGCTGTCAGTTTTGAGGCGATATATAAAAACAAAAAAAATACATACATAATTTAAAAACTTGTGAAAAATGAAATACCTCTGTCGTCCCATTGTTCTCCCTGTGGAAGAACCATGTCCGGATCATTGCGAAAATCCATTCCGGCGTACGGAAAATCCTGAATCGCAAAGACCTGGCCCTCCAGCCAGTGAAAGTAACCATCAGGAAATCGAACAACTGCTGCTCCCTCATCAGGATGTCGGGCCATTACCGCAACCCATCTCGTCAACTTAGGCTCCCGAGGAGGCCCAACTGGAACTATAAGATGCTGGGGGATCAGCATTGGAACTCTCTCTAGGGCAAAGCTCACAACTAAAGGCCCATATCCAAAGGTCTTCAGTTGTCCTCTCTTTGCCCTGGTTAGTTGGCCCTTCATATTGGCCAACATAGCATCGCACCAGTTGAAAATGGTGCCTTGGAAGCAATCTATAGCCATCCGCATTTGGGATCCAGTGGCTATGTGCAAAGCGGCAGCGCCGCAAAGTCTGGTAACTGTAAAGGCAATTACCATGAGTTCAGGTCGGGATATATATTTGATTTCTATCCCCTTCTCCTGGTTTTGATTGTTGCACCACTCTAGCCGGAGACTAGCAAGGGATTGGCCACCCGGCCTAGTCCCGAATAGAGAGAGTTGCTCGCCCCTGTTAGGCAAGCCAATGAGAAAGTATATGTCGGAGGACTCTATCTCGAGGTGGTTTTCTCCGATGTAAAAACATTGATCCTGAATATTCCACCTTTCAACCAGCCACTCTAAGAATGGCACCTGGGCCCTCATGCCAGGTATAGCCCAGTACTTATAGAGACCGCATGCCTTTAACGCATCAATAGAAGGTTGATGACCTATTGCGGCCAAATCAACATCTTCGTACTCTCTTTCACGCCAATCTAGCATGGTGAGTGACCTACACACCAAAACACAATAGTTAGAATTCATTAAATAAAATTTGGTTGGTTAAAATTGGAGTTTGGGGTTTCAAAATCCGTGTTTCACGGGGTACGCACCCCGCGTTCAGAAGACAGGGTGGCGGTACGCAGTTGTCCTGAAGGCGGGCTGCGTACCCCGACCTTTTTCCCATATACGAAAAAGTCAGGGTACGCAGGTCGCCCATAGGGCACCTGCGTCCCCCGAGAAACATATTTTAAAACCCTAAACCCCCCAAAAAATCAAACTAAAACTTGAAAGGAAATTCTAAACAGATGAAATTGAAGAGGAGGATGTTGTGAAATACCTGAAAGAGACGGCGCTCGATTCTGACGGTCGGATTCTTCGCAAAGTCCACGGGAAGTTTTCTTATCAAAAGCCCTTTTCTCAACCTCAACAGTAAAATGGTAAAAATGACATGGTAAAAAGTCTTTTTATAGGTTTTTTGGATGAATGAATGCTAAGTTTGTTTATTTTTCACCATGAAAGGTCATTTTTCAATTTATTTTTAACCATCTTAAACAGGTATGAGTAATGTGTCGTTTTTGTGCAGGGCAAAAGGACTTTAGAGTAAAATCATCATTTTTCACGAACCAAAACATCAGAGTCATCTTTTAAGCTCTTTTCTGACTCCTAAAATATGAAAAGATTGCCGAGCGTTTCTTTTACACTCGTTAAAATGGAATTAAAAGACGGTCCCCTTATAGCTCTTTTCTGATCGTAAAAACAGGAAAAGATTGCCGGGTTTTTGTCGTTTCAAACTCGATACGGAAATAAAACGACGTGTCCTTGATCGCTTTTTACTTTTCAGGTCAGAGACACTAATCATGAAAGTACTCCTTGATCGCGATATCAAGCAGTTCTCTCAGGTATTATTTTATACTTTTTCGGGCTTGGGAGACACAAATTTACGAAAAAGTTCACCGTGGAGTCTTCTTTAGTTTTTTCAGACTCTCTAAAAATGAAAAACGCCGAGTTTCTCCTATACTGGACTCGTTAAAATTTCACAGTAAAGGACCTGTTCGATTACAAACAGGAACGGACCACTCCTTCTTAGGGTCCGAATCTAAACTAAGCTGGACTCATCCGAAGGATGAGCTTATAATCAAGCATATGTTATCCTCCTCAAGCTTGTAAAAAATAAAGAGGTACTTGCCAGAAATGGTGGCGGAAAAGAGAGAAGAATGAATCGATTTGTTATCCTTTGTTACAGAAGAACCTTATCACCGCTCTTGAACACGACACTTTTCATTCACTTGGATTGGGAAATCCTTTGCCTTAAAAGTTGATCAAACCACTTTGAAAGTCTTCAACCGTTTCCGGGTATTAACTTTGGGTCAATCGTCACCAAACCATCTGTCGTGTCATTATGTGTTCAAGAGGTCTCTGCAAATAAACCATTCATATGCAAAATACTTGTCATCCATTTGACCATCCCTGAGTCAGTCCTTACAGCAACATTTCTTCTACTTGAACAATGATTTCGTGTTGTGGGCTTGCCTGCAACGGGTCGCTTTCTATCGACATCAGCACATTATCTGGAAAGTTGACTTAGAAATCGACAGTACCTTGAAGTCTGCATGCATCAATGGTAGGTTTCTCGCCTTTGACGACAGTTTACATCATTGATTTTCGATCAAAGGATACCGTGACGTGTTCGACATCAACTCATTCATTCACATTTCATGGATTGTACTAGGTACTTTGAGAACCATTGACATCACTGGTGGTCTCTCTCACACTTGTTAACGGTTTACATCATTGACTGGTAATCAAGTGGTTTCTACCATGCTCGACATCAACTCATTTATTCGCATGGATAGAATCGTACCAATTCGAGAAGTAGAAATGAAGACCCTGGATCTAGTTTCCACCATCCAGGCTACGAGGAGTTTTGTATTCATTATACAGTAGACTAATCATAAACAGATGGATGCGTCCATACTGTGTCTACAAAAGTCTATGATTGTGATGTACTGCAAAATCATTCTTGTATTAGAGCAGTAGTTAGATCATTAGTTAAAGTTTTCAATCTGAGTATGGGAATGCCTACCTCAGCGATGATATCATCTTATATATGTATTTTGTGTTGAATATTTGCAGGTTCTGACCGGGTCCTCCGCAAGATACTCCTTGAAATGATAAAGTACTTCACCCTTCCTAGATCATAAAAACCCTAATCTACTACAGGCTTCACACTTTAGGGGGCAATCTGTTACACTAAAAAATGTCACCATGACTATTTGCAGTTAGTATGGCTCCATCCACTATCATACTATCCTCCTTGGCAAGTCTCATGCCTCTGCTCTCCATGTCAAACTTCAAGGAAGAGAGAAAAGTCATTTAAAGTCAATTATCTCTGGTACGCAGTTTCTCTTAGCCTTACCTGTGGGTACGCAACCCAAGTTCACAAAACCTGCGTACTTGTACGCTCTGTATGTAAAGGGATGGGTGCGTACTCCTGTAAAGGTCAAAAGGCGCAAGTTTCACTCCAAAAAAGTTACTTGTGGTCATTTCTAGAGTCTTCTAGAAGCATGTTTGACGTGTATGAAGTGCCTCCAGATGGTTCATGTATCCCTACCAAAGAGGAACTTATCCCATCAATAGGGGAGCTATCCCATCCAAAGAGGGGCTTATCCCATTGATGGTGGACCTGAATAACTTCCTCTAGAGCACTATAAATACAGGCATTGGGCCAAAGGGAGGGGAGGTTGAAAGCTGAACATTCCTAAGGGTAGATGCTGCTGGAATTAGGACTTCCTTGTAGAAGCTTGTGAGGAGAGATTACCATCTTTACTTGTTTCCATTGGGAGGTGGGTGAGCTGATCAGAGTAAGGGAGAACTCTTGTGGACCCTGGGAGGAGCTTGCACAACACCAAGGCTTAGGTTGTAATGGTTCCTTTTGTTACCTTTTAATACAAATTAGTCCATTCTTCTCAACAATTTGTTATTAATGAGTTGTTTCATATACTCCTTGGTCTATATGTTAAATATGTTTTATTTTATGTGATATTCAGGTGCTATTTAATCGTTTGATTGTTGGTGAATGCAGGTTTCGAAGGGAAGGAGGAGCTCATCCGGATCAACGAAGCTGGACTAATACAACAGCGTTGGATTACAGGTAGGATCTAAACACTTGATTTCTCATATTGTAAAAGCATATTTAGGGAAGGATTGCTCTTATTTGTCTTGTTTGTCATTAGAGAGTCTTAGGCTTTCTAGGAAGGTCGGTTGTGTCCTCACTAACGACTCTTTCCACGTGACACCTTGGCCTCTCTTCCTCCTTCTGGGACCATGATTTGAGGCAAAGACCCTCTTGCTGCCCCAAAAACACAGATTTTCCTCATTCATAGGACTTCTAGTGTTTACAGCTTTTCAGTTAGTTAATAGTCTAGTTTGCTTTGCTCCAGAACTTCTCCATCATGCTCACTTCTATATTTACCATAGTATTCTTCCATGTTTTCCTTTCTTGCAGCTATTATCAACATTTCCTTTCATATATCACAATTTAGATTAGTTTGATGCAAAACTCTGTTTTTCTAGATGCACTTATTTCATCGCTTGCTTCATCTTATTGGTTGACTGTCAGTGTCTATGTAGCAGATATCTTCTCATAGCAAATCAACTTTTCAACCATCTTGTTAAGGGATAAATTCCCCTAGGGTCTTGGGTTGTTACCCTAGTAGATCAGAGGTTATCTACAAAGAGAAACACACATTCCATACAACCATGATGTTAATATAAACAAGTTACATGAAGAGGGGTGCACCTGGGGGTCCTTTGTTTGAGAAGATCCAGTTAGGGTCCAAACCCTCTTGGAGTTCCTTTTAGTCCTTCAACTTGCAAAACAAACAATTCCATAAAGTAAAACAATATATTGACCAAGCATCATAAAGAAATCATCTTCATAACATAAGGAAAGGTAGTTAGTTATACAAAAAACAACCATTCACATATGAATTATAACATTGACATCATGAACATGAAGAAGATTTATATCAGGAACAAGATAAGTGTTTCTTTTATTATAAATAACTAAAGTACAGAAAGGAATGATTTCACCTGATTCGTCCTTTCGTAGGCTCGAAGCGGAACCGTCCTCCGAATTCGTCTATTCTCAAGCCTTCAACAAACTCCTTCCATGACTTAATCCATGATCTCTCAAGTAGTAGAAAAACATCATCACACAAGGAAACAAGGGTTTCCTATAAATGGGGGAAGTACTGGAAGCACAAGGATCTTTAGACCTAGTCAAGGAAAATCTCAGCAGAGTGATCTTTCTCTCTATTCTCTCCTCCCTTAGGCCTTCCCATTGAAGCCTTTTTATACTCCTCCCAAAGTAGTTTTTTAGTTGGGAATTCGTTGGGAACAGTTGGGCCACGGGCACTAATAGGTAATCAGTAGGTAAAACCCACGATCTCCACCCGAAATTAAGGAGTTTTAATTTTTTTAAGTGTTTTAAGACATATACACGGGTTGGGTATACACAGACCCGTGTACACACACGTTTAGCTCAGGGCAATGTCGCGTATAGGGAGTAAAACACTATTTTTTGAATATTTGGACCAGGTCTGGAAGGAGGGGTTGCCCTAGTCCATGAGTGCAGCATCACAAACATCAAGAGTGAGATTTGGAGCCATAGCACATCCCATCCTCCATCTAATCCATGCCCTAGAGGTTGCCCAAGTCTCCCCTCAAGTTTGCCTTAGTTTCCTGCATTTTCCATAGAATTCCTTCCTCTCTCCTTGAGCAAATCTAATCATATTTCTCTCTCCTAAGGATTCTTGATAGACCCTAGATGCCCTAAAACCTCATTCCAACCTCATCCACCTTTTCCACCCACTCTCACACCCTAAAAACAACGAAAACTGCTCTCAGCCTCCTCTTGTAGGCCTCTTGTAGAATGTTGTTTTTCCTCCTGTAGATATCCTGTAGGCTTTCTTTTGAAGGCCGAGTGTGGGAAAAGCCTACAAAAGGCCACTTGAGACCTCCTAGGACCCAACCACACCATCCTACATCTTCTCAAGCCCCAAAACCACCTTTCAACACCACCTATTCACTGCCACATTCACAAACAATAAATCACATACATGTCAAATTCACATAAAAGTACATAAAAATCCAAAAAGATGTTTTTTTCTCATTTACTTCCAGAAATTGTTAGAAAATTATATATTACAGAGCAATGGAACACATAGAATATTGCATAAATATAAACACATAAAACACATAAAACCAGAGAGACACAGATATACGTGGTTCACCCAGTTTGGGCTACGTCCAACCTGAACAGCCAGTCTTTCCTTTCTATTATCTAGCAAAATGAAGAGACACAACCTATAAAAGATCCACTGTAATATCCTCTATTTTCTCTCACAGTCTCACCTCTCTATTTCTCACTCAGAGAATACACATCTATTACACATCCTTAATATAATGCCCTCATACAAAGAGAGGGGGTTTCCTTCTACGGCAAAAAACCCTAGATGTTGTTTACTTCTTTGAATCGATAGATGGCATTCTTTACATGGTTTTCATAATGCTTTCTACAAAATTAGGATTATTTGGTTAAGTAGGATTTACTTTGTTTCCTTTACATTTTAGTCTTTCTCCTTTCTGCAATTAGAATAGCATCTATCTTTCTTTCCTTTCATCACATTTAGAGCTTCTTCTGGAATCCATAGAAGTTGGCTTGAGCTCCTAGTGATCTTGCACCGGCTAACAAGTGACAACCTACAGTAAGAACTAGTACTTGTGCATACAACACTGTCGCTTCCAAGTTTGTTACAAACTACTGGGTTGATAAGAGTAAAGAAGGCAGCCCAGGAGTTGCAGCATTATTGCTGCAACACTGGTGCTCACCAAAGAGTATAAGGGAGTGTGGAAGAATCTAACCATTAAGAGAATTCATGTTTACGATTTTGGAAATCGATTCAATAGATTTGGATATGAGTTATGATGACTGGGAGTGAATGGTGGATTATACATGATTTGACATGACAGTATCAACTCTTAACAATAATGATTTTGAGTTTTGGTAGTACCATGTATTATAATTCATATATGTAATGCTTTGATCCCTATTATTAAATTAAAGAAGTTCATACCTTTGAATTATTTTCTTTCTAACCTTTGGTTGCCGTTTTTATGCTGTCTTCAGGTACTTTGTAGTGGATAGAGTCAATAATTCCTTCAATTGTATCATTAGAAATTTTTGTCAAATTGATTGTAGAAAGTTATCAGAGTTGCAGAAAATCAATAATTCTGTATCTATTTATTTTTTTGAAAATAAAGGGATAAAAGAATATGGGATTCTAGAAAATGGGATACAAAGAAAATTTAAGATGCCAAGAATTCTTGGTTTCATGTTTATATATATATATATATATATATATATATATATGTATGTATGTATGTATGTATATATATATATATATGTATGTATGTATATATATATATATATATATTGTTGGGCATGGAATCCCCCCATAGCATGTTTTGGGGCTCAAAGCCCAAGTTTTGAGTATTATTGTTGAAAATACTCTGCGAATTGTGGGCATGGAGCGCAAATTGTATGTAGAGTCATAGGGTTGTCCGCCCTAAGTTTTGAATGTAGTGTCAGCCTACCCATGGTCCGCGGACCATGGAATTGTATAAAGAGAGCGAGGCTGTAAGTTGTAAAGATAATGAGAGAGAGATAGAGGAATGAATGGATTTGAGAAGATAGCAAACATAGAGAAAAGCTCTAAGTGCTTTGGGTCGTAGTAGTAGGAAGAGGCTTTGCAACTGAGTGCGCAGAGGCCTAGTAGAGTCTGCAGCTGAGTGCGGGGACACCTGTCGCTGAGTGCACATTGTAGAGTTGAATTTGTAACCAAGGAAAAAGAATAATAAAGAGAATTTTGTTTCCAAATCTTGTGTATCTATTTTAAGTTATTATATGGTTGATATCTTTTGTAATTATACTATTTTATTTATCGTGTGCACTAGTATGAATGGTGGACACTGTTAAGTATAACTAAACACTTGTAGATAAGCTAAGTGATAAACTAATATTGGGTTAATAATAAGGGATTGGGTACTAACATGGATCGAGCCCCGAGTAGGGCTGCGTGAAGACAACATCACTGGATACGAGGTACTGATAGGTGCATGTAGCGACGTGCAGGCAGGGTCAAACCGCGGACCATCGAAAATCATCAGATATCTCTAGAGTGTGAAAACCTGGTTCTAGCACCCTCCCATACTACTTCGGGTGAGATCTCAGTTCGCACTCCATAGACTGTTGCTGAAAGGGCCAGTAGTACCGGGATTTGTTTGGCTAAATAACCTTTGAACCTGGGTCAGGCCCCTACAAGCCAACAAATGGTTCCGTTGCCGGGACCGAGATCTGCATAAGGGATGTCTGATGTCATGTCACTGGAATCCAACTAGGAAAGAAATTGAAGGGTGGTTGGACAAGAAGATTCACGAGTTCATAGCACAGGGAAAAAGGAATCCGGGAGTATCTAAGGAACAGTGGTTGGAGCACTACTTATATACGGAAATCCATGAAATTTTCTTTCCATATTTTCCTTCTGAGCTGTATGAGTGGATCGCGAAGATGGCAGATAGTCAGGGAAGGTGTAGGCTCAACAAACCAATCGTGTGGACTCCGAAATTAGTGTGCAGACTAGAAAAGTCAAGAGATAAGATTCCACAGCTGTGGACCATTGGCTCGATCGAATTATAGGAGAATTTATCACTGAGTTCGCAGTAGATACAACTGTCAGCTATAGTGAGGTGGAACGACGCTTCCTCAAAGGAACGCGAGGTAAGTATATTAAATCTTTGAATACCTAGATTAAGATGCTAATGTGTGAAAAGTGGGTTATGCGAATAAATTAATGTTTGGGACTACGCGAAGTGGGAATATCTATAGAAACGGAAGTAGTGAAGAGTTAGAAACTAGTCCCTTAATTTCACCCTCGTGGGAAAGCAAGGAAGAGCTCGTGAAAGTTTCTCCAAGAAGCGCAGTCAGTCTAATAAGGTAGCGAATTCCGTGCTTACCACCTCCACCTACACCACCACTCGTCTCACCCTCTTCACCTCCATCTCCACCCACCCCACCTCCACCACCACCACAGTTCAGTATGGTGAGTGCGATCAAACTGCTGGTATTTAGAGGAGTAGGGAATGAAGATCCGGACCAATTCTGGTTCATGGTAAGGGTAGTATGTGTTGGCATTATGGCACAGGTTTGGAGCTATGGCATAGGTGTTGTCCTTGATGGCAACTCTCTTTGGTAACAGATCTCAGTTCAGGCTTTCAGAATGAAGGAAAAGACATATACGCAGGTTCATCTAGACTAAGACGCATATACACGCGGGTTAGATGTTTCAAAGGCGCGTATGCGTATACATGCACTTTCATGCAAGGAAAAGCACGTATATGTTGGAGAACTTACCTTTGGTCCGTGGTAGTTAGTCCTTGGTATTTGAACCTATGGTTTTGGACCATGGTACCTCGTCAGAAGTGTTGACCCCAGGTGTTGGGTCCTTGGTATTGTTTATTATGGTTTTGGACCGTGGTATTGTGGAAGGCCTGAAACTATAAAAGGGGAAGGAGATCATGTGGCAAAGGATCATCTGAATTATTATTGAATATCTGATAAAGTGCTAGATCTGGAATACTGGTAATTGGGTTATGGTGCAGATCTGGATTTGAATGAAGGAGGAACCTTAATGCAAAGAGAAGGATAAGTTCTATTGATGGGTCATAATATTTAAGCTTGAATGATAGTATCTTTGTATGATTTTGATCTGCTATATGTGGCGCTTGCTTGATCTATAAGTTTGATGATCTGGGTTTGTTAGTGTTTGAATATCTGAAAGAGTGAATTATCCTTTACAGATCTGTATGCAGGTTCAGTGAAGTGAAGGCGCGTATACACGCTGGTTAAGTGAAGAGAAAGAGCGTATACGCAGGTTGTTCCTACAACAGAAGCGTATGTACGCAGGTTTCAGGCTATTAAAGCAGCGTATATCTTTTGAGTTGTGATCTAGCTGCTTCTGTTTATTGCTGCAGTGTTCTGGGTTCAGATTTGGTGTGTGGTTACTGTTACTGTGATCTGGGTATAGTCGTCAGAGAAGTGTTTATTTTGATTCAGTTTTGATTGTTGAAAAGGTGATTGGTTGATGCAGAAATTCTTGATGTTTGATTGATGTTATTTGTGGATCCAGTCTGAAAATTTATGAAACGTGGTCCCTGAAAGAAAGAGAAGGTTGTAGCCTTCTGTAGGCTAGCACCTATGTACTAGTATCTTGGCTAGTGCAAGAGCTAAGGGGGTTGTAGCTCCCTTCCAAGAGAAGCTGGAAAATGAGAGAGGGTTGTAGCTCTCCGCAGGTTGCAGCCAGCGTACTAGTAAAGGACTGCACCAGTACAATTGTAAAAGGAAGTTTCTAATTAAAGAGAAGATAGAGACGAATTGCAGCAGGTGGTTTTCACCCTACATTGGGTTTCCACCTTATATCTTGTGTTCTTGTGTGTGATTGTCTTTCTGCTCTATTTTACTGTTTCTAGTTACTGGTTATTTACTTCCGAAACACAAATTAACAATCAACATTAGAAAGATAAAGTAAATTAAAAGTTTGCATTATATACGCGGGTTTCCTTCTGCATAGTTGCATATATACGCGGGTTTAATTAACTGAAGTAGCGTATATCATTTGATTTTGAAAAAGGAATATTTGACTTGATAATACTGATTCACCCCCCCTCTCAGTATTATTTCCAACAATTGGTATCAGAGCAGGTTCTTCAGAAGAAGCTTGATCGCTTGAAGAAAGATCTTTCATCATGAGCAACTACGAGAGGGAAGCATCAATCAGGCCACCGATTTTTGATGGGACAAACTTCGTTTATTGGAAGGTAAGAGTTACTGCCTATCTTCAATCTCTTGGTACAAAAGTCTGGGATATCATAGATACAGGGTATACTTTTCCATCAGCAACTCCTACAGATCCGGCTGAGAAGAAGAAATATGAAACAAATGCAAAGGCGGTCAATACTCTATTAGGATGCCTATCTCAATCAAAATTTGTCAAGGTAATGTAGTTTAAATCAACAAAAGAGATATGGGACAAGATTGTTCTGACCTATGAAGGAGATGATCAGGTAAAACGAGCAAAACTTCAAACCCTCATAATTCAGTATGAAAATCTCAGGATGTATAATGATGAAAGTGTGGTTAACTATTTTCTTCATGTAGATGAGATTGTTAATTGTATGAAAAATTTGGGTGAAGAAATAAAAGAGGCTATTGTGGTTGAAAAAGTTCTAAGATCTTTGTCCCCTAGATTTGAATCTAAAGTTTCTGCAATAGAATAAAAAGAGAATCTACAAAACCTTAAAATGTCACAGCTGCACGGAATTCTAACTGCTTATGAAATGAGGAAAGGAGGTCCATAAGACAGAAGAGAAGCTACCTTCAAGGCTTCAGGCAAAGGAGAGTACTATGAGTCAGGACACGTGTCAGAAGAAGAAGAAGAATCACATTTTGTCAGAAATCTTCAACGAGGTACTGGAAGATTCAGAGGTAAGTTACCTTTCAAATGCTTTGCTTGTGGAAGAGTAGGTCACTATGCTACCAAATGTCCCCATAAGGATAAGATTGACAAGGGAAAGGAACCTGTTAGATGGAACAAGAAACAAAATGCAAATAAGAAAAGCTATTACACTCATGAAGACAATGATGGACTATCAAATAGTGATGAAGATGAACGAGGTAATGACTATAAACTTTTAATGGCTTTTGAAGATGATGATTACATGGATGCTATAGATGTGGATAGATTTTATGAAGAGATTTCTAGACTCAAGACATGTTTAGAAGAAAAGAATGTGATCATTGATACTCTGCAATTTCAACTTGATGAAAAAGAATTTTTTTTTGAGAAGTTAGAATGTGAAATTGTTGGCCTTAGAAAACAAATTGAGAAAACAAAGGCTCTTAATCTTAAATTTGTTAAAGGATCTGAAACTCTGGATGAGATTATCAATGTACAATGTTCTCCACTAATCAAGATAGGTCTGGGTTATAATGGAGAAACATCTCAAGCATCCACCTCAAAGAGTTATCTTGATGCAGCAAGGAGGAATGAGCAAAAGCCCAATGGAGATCACCAGGTAAAGCAGGGACGAATTACATCAAGAACAAACAAAGACTACCAGATAAACCAGGGCAATCCATCTTAAGGGTGAACAAAAGCTATAACCAACCACAGGTAAAAACTTCTCAATTTGCTTCAAGAATGGATGACAATAGAAATTACAATCATTTGGCTGGTAGATTTGATAACCGCAGAAGTTTCTTCAATGGCCAATGTTTCTCTTGCCATAACTTTGGTCACAAAGTAGCTCAATGTGTTGCCTATAAGACAATCATGACTAGAGAAGCTCAAAAACAAAGAAGTATGACTGGGATTACAAAAAGGACCTATAACAACTTTTCAGCACTTGAAAATGAAATTGAATGTTCTATTTGTAATAACTTTGGTCATGAAGATTCTAAATGCAGGAGCAGGTTTCAGCAGACAAAGGAACAAGCCTCAAGCACCAGAACATGGAGAATAAAGGAATCACACCAGAAAGATGTGGGATAGCTTTTTATGCAGAAGTACAGGAAAATCTATGGTACATCGACAGTGGATGTTTGAAGCATATGACAGGTGATAAAGAAAAAATTGAATCATATACTGCTTTAGAAAAGGGAAAGAAAGTTTCTTTTGGAAATGATACCCCTGCAGCCATAAAAGGAAAAGGCACTGCTCAGTTGAAAGAAAAGGTCAAAGCTGGAAATGTTTTGTATGTTGATGGCTTGAAGCATAATCTACTGAGTGTCAGTCAGATGTGCAATCGAGGAACCGAGGTAATATTTCGATTAAATGGATGTAGTGTTCGTGATCTTGATACAAGAAAAACAGTGATCAAAGGTAGAAGAACTCCAAATAATTTATACATATTTGAATAAGGACAACAACAATGCTATTTGAGCAAGGATGATGAACACTGGTTATGGCACCAGAGGTTAGGGCATCTAAGATTTTCACAAATAAGGAAAGCATGCAAATACCAGGCAGTTTGTGGTCTTCCAGATATCAAAATTCCAGACAACACAATATGCAAATCATGTCAGTTTGGTAAGCAAACCAGAACTAACTTCCTTGAGAAGGAAGGATCAGCTAGCAGGCCTCTTGAGCTAGCCCATACAGATGTATGTGGTCCATTTAGGACAAGGTCACCTCAAGGAGAAGAATACTTTATATTATTCATTGATGACTTCTCCAGGATGGTTTGGTTAGGACTTATGAAGCACAAAGACAAATCATTCGAAAAATTCAAATCCTTCAAAGCCTTGGCTGAAAACGAATCAGATCACAAAACTAAGTGCCTCAAGTCCGATAGAGGTGGGGAGTTTACCTCAAATGAATTTTTTGATTTCTGTGAAGAACATGGAATAAGAAGGGAATTCTCTACAGCTAGGACTCCTCAGCGAAATGGAGTGGTGGAAAGGATGAACAGAACGGTCCAACAAATGGCTCGTGCTATGCTTGATGAATCTGGAACTCCCGCAACCTTCTGGGGTGAAGCTGCATTTGCTACGGTTGTTATTCTCAACAAAACAAATGTCCGAGTGAACAGCACTCAAACTCCTCATGAGCTCTGGTATGGTGAGACTCCTTCGGTAAAGCATTTCAAAATTTTTGGAAGCAAATGCTATATTAAGAACAATGATGAACAGCTTGGCAAACTTGAACCTAGAGCAGATGAAGGAATTCTCCTTGGTTATTCTCCCCACAGCAAGGCATATAAGTGTTACAATAAAAGACTTGGAAGAATTGTTGACAGCATTGATGTAGTGGTTGATGAAAAATGATACATTCCTGTTGGGTTGTGTTATATTCTTTCCACGTAGTTAATAGGGGGTTTGAAGGGCACCCGTAAGCCCACTTTATGGGGTCCGGGGCAGCGCCCCGGAAAATTTTGGTTGTGGACCATATGTTAGGTTGGGCAGACCCACCTATGGTTTTGTGCATGATTTTCGCACATGTTTTTTTGGACGCGATGGTTTTCGGTCCATGGTATTGGACGCGATGGTTTTCGGTCCATGGTATTGGATGCTTCAGTATGTATAAATATGTATTGTAACATTGAAAGGAACATAATGAAAAATCAAGCTGGCAGTCCCGGTTTTGGGATCCAGGGAAAAGTCTCTGTGCATATGTGTTTTATGGGTTATGCTCTCTCATTGTTTATTTTCTTTGTTTAAGAATTTGTATGCAGGTAATTTCTGTACAGGGTTAACACCTACATTTGGTATTGGAGTTGTTTTGGCTTCAAGGGGACGCCTTTGTTGCTGAGGGGTTTCGCTCGGGCCTGTGGTAGACCCTGTTCAGTGGGAGATCTGCGAGATCGATTCTGGTGGTGAAAGAAGATGGCGAGCAGTGGAAAGATAGAGATTGAGAAGTTCAATGGTCAGAATTTTGAGTTGTGGAAACTCAAGATGGAGGATCTGTTGGTGGATAAAGATCAGTGGATCGCGGTAGATCCGGGTACTAAACCATCGGGAGTGACCGATGAAGAATGGAAGAAGTTGGATCGGAAGGCAAAGAGCACAATATGATTGTGTGTCTCGGATTCAGTATTGCTGAATGTATCAGGGGAAGCTACGGCAAAGGCTTTGTGGGTCAAGTTAGGGACTTTGTACCAATCTAAGTCCCTGGTGAATAAACTGTTCCTGCGGAAAAAGCTGTATAACCTGAGGATGAAAGATGGAGACTCGGTGACAGAGCATCTGAATGCGTTTAATACTATGGTAAGTCAGTTATTATCTGTTGATATTAAAATTTCAGATGAAGATAAGTGCATCAGTCTGTTGTGTTCTCTACCAAATTCGTGGGATAGTCTGGTTATTGCAATAGGTAGCAATGCAACTACTTTGCAGTTTGATGAAATAGTCTCAGCCTTGCTGACGGAGGAGATGAGACGGAAAAATATGGACAACCAGAATGGTGATGCCTTGTCTGTACGAGGATGGTCCTAGAACAGAAATAAAAATAAGTCATCGAGTGGGAGATCTAAATCTAGAGGGAGATCTAAATCTCCAGGAAAACCTACAAAGGTGGTGTGATGGAAATGCGGAAAGGAAGGGCACTTCAGAAGGGATTGTAAATCTAAAGCTCCTGATAAAGGAAAGGGATCTGATGATGCTCCTTCTGCAGAGGCAAAAACCACCTCAGATGAAGGTGGGGATGTGTACTTGGCTTCTTCAAGTACACATGTAGATCATGAGGCATGGTTGATTGACTCAGGTGCATCCTTTCACTTCACTCCCCATAGAGAGTGGTTCTGCGAGTATGAGAAATACGATGGTGGTGATGTCTTCTTAGGAGATGATAGGAAGGCTAGAATCATTGGTCGGGGAAAAGTAAAGTTGAAGTTGCAAGGTGGAAGGGTTAGAACACTTCCGGGTGTTCTACATATTCCTGCATTGGCCAGAAATCTGATTTCTGTAAGCAAGTTGGATGATGCAGGTGTAAAAACGGTGTTCGAGAAAGATACCTGCAAGATGGTTCGAAGAGCACTGATATTAATGCGGGGAGTTCGGATTGGAACTCTGTACAAGTTGCAAGGTAGCATTGTTGTTGATGGGTGCAATAGTTCTATGGTTCCTGAAAATGGAGTAGAGAATCTAGTGGTCTCTGGAGAGAAGACCATGTTGTGGCATCAAAGGCTTGGACATATTAGAGAGAAGGGCCTTCGAATACTTCATGGTAAAGGTATGGTAGAAGGTATGAATAATAGCTCTCTGGATTTTGATTTCTGTGAAAATTGTGTATATGGGAAGCAGAATCGGGTGAGTTTCCCCTCTGGTGGTAAGAGGACGAAACAGATATTAGAGCTTGTGCACAGTGATGTGTTTGGACCTATGAAGGTTCCATCACTGGGTAAGTCTATGTACTATGTATCATTCATAGATGACTTCTCAAGGAATACATGGATATATTTTCTTAAGAAGAAATCTGAAGTCTTTGACAGGTTTAAAGAATTTAAGGCTCTGGTGGAAAATCAGACAGAGAAGAAGATAAAGGTGCTGAGGACAGATAATGGTGGAGAATTTTGCAGCAAGGAATTTGAAGAATTTTGTAAGAAGTGTGGTATAGCACAGCAGAAAACTACTCCATATACACCTCAGCAAAATGGAGTCGCAGAAAGAATGAACAAGACATTGATGGAAAGGGCAAGAAGCATGCTCAGTGGTGCCAGGTTAGGACAGGAATTCTGGGCAGAGGCAGTGGATACTGCATGTTACCTGATCAACAGATCACCTTCATCAGCGTTGGAGGATAAGACTCCACAAGAAGTATGGACTGGTAAGAAACCCTCTCTTTCACATCTAAGGGTATTTGGATGGATTCATATGTACATGTTCCAAAGGAGAAACGAACCAAGTTGGATAGTAAATCTGAAAAGTGCATCTTTATTGGATATAAGGATGGTTTAAAGGGTTATAAGCTTTGGAACCTAGTCACACGGAAGGTTGTGTACAGCCGAGATGTGTTGTTCAGAGAGGTAAAAGATGTTATTCAACATGAAGTCCAACCAAAGGAACCTGAGAATATAGAGTTTGAGCCAAAGGAGGAAGAATCAAACTCTGCAGCAGAGGAGGAATCAGAAGATGAAGAGCCACAAACTCCGGCTGTGAGAAGATCAGTTCGAGAAAGAAGGCAGCCAGAAAGGTATAGTCCATCTGCTTTCAGTTCAAATTTTGCTTTGTCTGTTACTGATAATGATCCCAGAACTGTGAAGGAAGCAGTGGATTCAGAGGATGGAAAACTCTGGAAAGAGGACATGGTCGATGAAATGGCATCTTTGCACAAAAATGAGGCTTGGGATCTGGTGGAGTTGCCGGCTGGAAGGAAACCCATTGGCAGCAAATGGGTGTTCAAGAAGAAGACAAATGCAGAAGGAAAGGTGGAGAAATACAAAGCTCAGTTGGTAGCAAAAGGTTATTCCCAGGTGCTGGGAATTGATTTTGGTGATAATTTTTCTCCTGTTGCCAAGGTAACTTCTATTAGATTACTTTTATCTGTTGCTGATGCTTTTGATTCTGAGGTAGAACAGATGGATGTGAAGACAACATTTCTTCACGAGGATTTGGAAGAGGAAATCTACATGAAGCAACCTGAAGGCTTTGCGGTGAAGGGTAAGAAAGAACTGGTATGCAAGTTAAAGAAGTCTTTGTATGGGTTAAAACAGTCACCAAGGATGTGGTATCAAAAATTTGATACATTTATACGGGGACTTGGCTTCACCAGAAGCAAAGTAGATCATTGTGTGTATTTTAAATTAATTGGTGACCGTATTATTTATCTGGTCTTGTATGTGGATGATATGTTGCTGGTTGGAAATGACAAAGAAATTATCCAGGATTTGAAGACCCAATTGTCCTCCAAATTCGACATGAAAGATCTTGGTGCTGCAAACTATATTTTGGGCATGGAAATTAAAAGAGATCGGTCAAAGAGGAAGCTCTGGTTAAACCAGAGGAAGTATGTCGAGACAATAATCCAGAGGTTTAATATGCAGGATAGTAAACCGGTGAAGGTTCCTATTCCTGTAGGTGTGAGGTTATCTGCTGAACAGTGTCCCAAGACACAAGAAGAGGAAGAGGACATGTCCCATGTTCCATATGCAAGTGCAGTGGGTAGCCTGATGTATGCAATGGTCTGTACTAGACCAGACATTGCACATGCAGTGGGAGTATTGAGAAGGTTTATGTCAAAACCTGGGAAGGAGCACTGGACAGCAGTGAAGCGGGTTTTCAGGTATTTGCGTGGCACTAGTGATTATGGTTTGTGCTACCAAGGAAGACCAGGATTGGACAGAGTGTTGGATATTCATGGCTTTGTTGATGCAGACTGGGCTGGAGATCTGGATCAGAGAAGATCTACAAGTGGGTATGTGTTTAACCTATTTGGAGGTGCAGTCAGTTGGATGAGTAAGAAACAATCTGTAGTGGCACTATCAACTACAGAGGCAGAATACATGGCAGCCACTCATGCAAGCAAGGAAGCAGTTTGGTTGCAGAGATTGTGTTCAAGTATGGGGTTAGTACAGGGAGCTATAAGAATAGACTGTGACAGCCAAAGTGTAATTTTCTTGGCAAAGAACCCTGCTTATCATTCAAAGACAAAGCACATTGATGTTCAGTATCACTTTGTGAGGGATATGATAGAAGACAGAAAGGTGTTGCTGGTAAAGGTGGACACTTTGAAGAATACTACAGATGCATTGACAAAATCTGTGAGCTCTGAGAAGTTCTCTTGGTGTAGAGAAGCAATGGGAATCTCAAGGCTGAAAAAAAGACTAAGCTCTCCTATGGCCCCCTGTGGAAAGAAAACAACAAGTGGGAGATTGTTGGGTTGTGTTATATTCTTTCCATGTAGTTAATAAGGGGTTTGAAGGGCACCCGTAACCCCACTTTATGGGGTCCGGGGCACCGCCCCGGAAAATTTTGGTTTTGGACCATATGTTAGGTTGGGCGGACCCACCTATGGTTTTGTGCATGATTTTCGCACATGTTTTTTGGACGCGATGGTTTTCGGTCCATGGTATTGGATGCTTCGGCATGTATAAATATGTATTGTAACATTGAAAGGAACATAATGAAAAATCAAGCTGGTAGTCCCGGTTTTGGGATCCAGGGAAAAATCTCTGTGCAGATGTGTTTTATGGGTTATGCTCTCGCATTTTTTATTTTCTTTGTTTAAGAATTCGTATGCAGGTAATTTCTGTACAGGGTTAAAACCTACAATTCCTAGGCAAGTAAATTATGAAAATATCGAAGAGGATGAAGACTACTCTCCAAATCAGAGAAACAGATAAGGATAGAAGAAAAGATTCCATCCAGGTACGTTCAGAAGAATCATCCAGAATCTCAGATTTTGGGGCAGAAAGAGGCAGGTGTACAAACAAGAAGAACAATTGCAGAAGCCTCAAGCTATTTGGCATTGCTCTCCTCCACTGAGCCACAAAATGTAAAAGAGGCATGCAAAGATGAATGCTGGGTCAAGGCAATGGATGAAGAACTTGAGCAGATCGAAAAGAACAACACTTGGGAGTTGGTTCCTAGACCAAAAGATAAGAATGTCATAGGGACAAAATGGATCTTTAAAAATAAGTTGAATGAAAATGGAGAAGTAATCAGAAACAAGGCCAGACTTGTGTGTAAAGGGTATGCTCAACAAGAAGGAATAGACTTTGAAGAAACTTTTGCTACTGTCACTAGAGTTGAGGCCATCCGAATGTTCCTTGATCTCTCAAGCTTTCAGAAGTTCGAAGTATTTCAAATGGATGTGAAATCAGCCTTTCTAAATGGAGACTTAGAAGAAGAAGTGTACATTGAGCAACCAAATGGTTTCATTCTTGGGAATGATCCAAATCTTGTATGCAGACTAAAAAAGGCTCTCTATGGTCTTAAACAGGCTCCAAGGGCTTGGTACTACCGGTTGGACAAATATCTTCATCAACAAGGTTTTTCAAAAGGATCAGTAGATAGCAATCTCTATATAAAAATTGAAAATGACAAATTGCTAATAATTGTTGTGTATGTAGATGATATTATCTTTGGAAGCAATGAAGAAGCTATGAGTCAAAGCTTTGCCTTGGTGATGCAGAAAGAATTCGAAATGTCCTTGCTTGGAGAACTGACATACTTTCTTGGATTGCAAATCCAACAAAATGAAGGCGGTATCTTCTTGTCTCAAACCAAGTACCTCAAGCAGATTCTGAAGAAGTATGGCATGGAAGATTTGAAACCAGTATGTACCCCCATGGTTACAGGATACAGCCTCAGTGCAAATGATGAATCAACAGCAGTGCATCAACCAACCTATAGATCTATGATTGGAGGTCCACTTTATTTGACAGGTACCCGACCAGACATCATGCATGCAGTGGGAATAGTTGGAAGATTTCAGGCAAATCCAAAGGAAACTCATCTTCAGGTAGTGAAGAGAATTTTCAAGTATCTTCAAGGAACTCAAAACTATGTCTTATGTTATCCTAGAGATACAGATCTCACACTTCATGCTTATACAGATGTAGATTGGGCTGGAAGCGTGGATGACAGGAAGAGCACAAGTGGTGGTGCATTCTTTATGGGTTCCAGATTAGTATCTTGGTTCAGCAAGAAACAGAGTTCGATTGCTTTATCTACAGCGGAAGTGGAATATGTGGCAGCTGCATCTTGTTGCACTCAACTTCTTTGGATGATGCAAACCTTGCAGGACTTTCAAATCACTTATACACCACCTATCTCCATCTTATGTGATAATACAAGTGCAATAAGCATTTCAAAGAACCCAGTCATTCATTCAAAGACCAAGCACATACCGATCAAGTATCACTTTCTCCAGGAATAAGTGTTGGAACAAAAGGTCAAATTGGAGTATGTTCCTTCTAAGGAACAAGTTGCTGATATTCTCACCAAACCACTGCCCAGGGAGACATTTGAATACCTCAGACAGAAGCTGGGAGTAGTTGATGCATCATCTTGCTGTTAAAACTTGTCTGTTTCAGAGAAAAATGGGTATACGTGAGTTTCCTGAGGAGGATCCGTGTACATACGATGGTTTGTGCAGAGACAGTCGTGTATATGGAGGTTTGATGGATATCAGTAGGGATAGGCTCTGGTTGGAGATATTCTGATATGGGTCTGACAGAGACCATCCGGCACAGGTTTAGGGGGAGCAGATAATCTTCTAATAATGCATTTTTGGCATTATCTTAGAAGCTTTTGGTCCTAGTTCACAGCTGTTGTTGGTTTCAGGTGGAACAGAGGTAGAAGGCGCAGAGAAGGAAATCTTGGTTGCTGATCTGAATGGTGATTGACAGATGCTGCTGCTATCAGTTATTGGTGACTTTCATAAGTCTTGTCCTAGATATTTCGTCTCTATGTCATGTATCTCTTTTTGTGGTATCTCTTTTATGGTGTCAAGGTCATGTAACGGCCTATTTTGGTTTCCCCACTATGCCTCGGATGAACATGTAATGAACTTGGTTGTCATATGTAAATTTCTGATGTATCCCCACTTGGTTGGATGATGGATGTATGTATTGAGTCTTTTGGTGATAGGAAGGTCTTTTATGATGTATAAGTCATGGTCCTTCTTGAAGAACATCTTTTGCAGATCTTGCCTACAGTCAGGGGGAGCATGGTCAGCACAGCAGGGCAGAGATTTCACCATGTACTCAGGGGGAGCACAACCCTTTGCCCTTGATGACAAAGGGGGAGAATTGAGGATTTTGGGTTGCCATCAAGTCCAAAGGGGGAGATTTTTGGCATTATGGCACAGGTTTGGAGCTATGGCACAAGTGTTGTCCTTGATGGCAACTCTCTTTGGTAACAGATCTCAGTTCAGGCTTTCAGAATGAAGGAAAAGACATATACGTAGGTTCATCTAGACTAAGACGCGTATACACGTGGGTTAGACGTTTCAAAGGTGTGTATGCGTATACACGCACTTTCATGCAAGGAAAAGTGCGTATATGTTGGAGAACTTATCTTTGGTCCGTGGTAGTTAGTCCTTGGTATTTGAACCTATGGTTTTGGACCATGGTACCTCATCAGAAGTGTTGACCCCAGGTATTGGGTCCTTGGTATTGTTTATTATGGTTTTGGACCGTGGTATTGTGGAAGGCCTAAAACTATAAAAGAGGAAGGAGATCATGTGGCAAAGGATCATCTGAATTATTATTGAATATCTGATAAAGTGCTAGATCTGGAATACTGGTAATTGGGTTATGGTGCAGATTTGGATCTGAATGAAGGAGGAAACTTAACGCAAAGAGAAGGATAAGTTCTATTGATGGGTCATAATCTTTAAGCTTGAATGATAGTATCTTTGTATGATTTTGATCTGCTATATGTGGCGCTTGCTTGATCTATAAGTCTGATGATCTGGGTTAATAAGTGTTTGAATATCTGAAAGAGCGAATTATCCTTTACATATCTGTACATAGGTTCAGTGAAGCGAAGGCACGTATACACGGTGGTTAAGTGAAGAGAAAGAGCGTATACGCAGGTTGTTCCTACAACAGAAACGTATGTACGCAGGTTTCAGGCTATTAAAGCAGCGTATATCTTTTGAGTTGTGATCTAGCTGCTTCTGTTTATTGCTGCAGTGTTCTGGGTTCAGATTTGGTGTGTGGTTACTGTTACTGTGATCTGGGTACAGTTGTCAGAGAAGTGTTTATTTTGATTCAGTTTTGATTGTTGAAAATGTGATTGGTTGATGCAGAAATTCTTGATGTTTGATTGATGTTATTTGTGGATCCAGTCTAAAAATTTATGAAATGTGGTCCGTGAAAGAAAGAGAAGGTTGTAGCCTTCTGTAGGCCAGCACCTACGTACTAGTATCTTGGCTAGTGCAAGAGCTAAGGGGGTTGTAGCTCCCTTCCAGGAGAAGCTGGAAAACGAGAGAGGGTTGTAGCTCTCTTCAGGTTGCAGCCTGCGTACTGGTAAAGGACTGCACTAGTACAATTGTAAAAGGAAGTTTCTAATTAAAGAGAAGATAGAGACGAATTGCAGCAGGTGGTTTTCACCCACATTGGGTTTCCACCTTATATCTTGTGTTCTTGTGTGCGATTGTCTTTCTGCTCTGTTTTATTGTTTTTGGTTACTGGTTATTTACTTCTGAAACACAGATTAACAATCAACATCAGAAAGATAAAGTAAATTAAAAGTTTGCATTATATACACGGGTTTCCTTCTGCATAGTTGTGTATATACGCGGGTTTAATTAACTAAAGTAGCATATATCATTTGATTTTGAAAAAGGAATATCTGACTTGATAATACTGATTCACCCCCCTCTCAGTATTATTTCCAACAGTATGGGAAGCACAAGGAGTCATGGATGACAATATAAAGAAGACTACGCTGGTAAGCACGTTGCAGGATCGTGCATTAATATGGTATATTAAGCATTCGAATGACCATCCAAACGCAGGAATCACAGAAATCTAGGCCACGCTGGACAAGGAATTTAGTAGACCAAAGTCGGAGACACAATCAATAATCGGGTTTAAGGAGATTGAGATGCTCCTGGGCAAGACACCCTGAGATCTAGCCCAGAGGCTGAATAGTATGATTTTTGAAGCCAACATGACTTTAACGGATGGACAACACTGTGCATGGTTTGTAGTGTCATTAACACCGCATTTAAGGATGGCGCCATCACAACAAAAGCTTTCCACCCATGCCGAAGCATTGGAGATGGCAATGAGATAGAATGAGACCCCTATACAAGATCTTGGTCTAGGAGTCCAAAAAATCCACGCGCAACTACAAAATCTATGCTTGGAAATGCAGAGTTTTAAACAAGACAAGACACCTCAGCTAGAGCCATTCGAGGATGTATGGTGCATAAAATACAAAGGCCAGGGGCATGACAAGGATCACAATCCAATATTCGCGAATTACTTAAGGGAGGAGGGCTGATGCCGTTAAGACTTGAGGCATAAGCAGCACCAAGTGCGACACCTACACTATGGTGTGCGATATGTCAGATAGGATGAAAACACACTATGGATAATTGTCATCTATTGCATAAGTATACGCAGACGTCCCAACAGTTGTTTTGTAATTTCTACAGGTCAGTAGGACATGATGAATGCACCTGCAGAAGCTACGAACTAATGATGGATCAGACTCTTGCGTACAGGGTACAGACCGAAATGCGAGCCCTTGACCCAAATGCAGGAATGGCACGTGCTGGATTTCAGGGGCGTGGACAAGGTCGAGGTGGAATGGGACCAAGAAGGGGTCGTGGACAACTAATTTGCCACAATTACAGAGGGCCTAGACACTATGCTCATGAATGTACAAATCCAACAAGAACATCATGTTTGTACTATACTTAGTTTTATCATGAGGCAAAAGACTGCCCTACTTTGATAGCGAGGTTTTGCGAAAAAGGGGTACTCCAGCCTCCCTCGACCCAGAATTTTCCAATGATGAGGTTTGAGTCGCACAAAGAAGACCCAAATGTAAACATAGTGCTCAGAAGCGGTATCACCACTGGAGATGATAAAGGGAAGCAGCCAAAAGAAAGTGCGTGGGTTTGCAAGGGTCCTACAAAGGAACTTGAATTTGATTTGGAGCACACGAAGGAAACATTCATGGAAGCTAAGAAGAGCTTCATGGAGGCCTCCACTTCAAGTAGTAAGGATCAACTAGAACCTGGGATGGATCCTTCAATGCTCACTACCTTTCTAGAGACATGCATGAAACTGCTGCATGACAACAATGTAGTAGAGGGACTACAGGAACTTATCACTAGGTGCACAGGGTCAGGAGAACTGCACGTGGTACAGAAACTTGGAAAGCATGCATTACGCACAGGAAGGGAAATGAGGTTAACTGCACAAATCGATGAGTATAAAATGGATTAGGTAATCCTAGATCTTGGATCAGACGTGAATGTATTGCTGAAACAAACATGGGAACGCATGGGCAGACCCACACTACAATGGTCTCTTATTCAATTTCGAATGGAAAACCAGTAGAAGATCCTCCCCATGGGGAGATTGCAAGAGGTAACGGTGGATATTGAAAGTTCCAGTGCGTTGGTGGATTTCGAAGTGATAGATATTGTCAATGACAATAATCCCTATTCCACGCTACTAGGAATAAATTGGGCCACCGATGTGAACGGAGTCATAAATCTGAAGAAGCGCAAAATGATTTTTGAGAAAAAATCATTATGCGTAGTAGTACCGCTAGATCTGGCCAAAGGAGCACAATCCACTGAACTGGTGCACGACGATGATAGTGATGATGATCTCAATTTTATCTACAAGATAACCGTGTGAAAACATGATTGGGTGAATCCAACAGCAGATGGTAGGATTTCGTGGGAGCGCGAAAGCTCCTACACTTCGGATTCAGATGAGGAAACAGAACAATGGTAGAAGCGGTTACACGAGGTAACCACGCTTAATTGCAACATGATGGTTAGATCACTGCACTACGTGACAACAGAGGTAATGGATCTGCCTAGGTATGATAGGTTGACAGCAGTGGTTGAATTCCTGGACAAATTTGAAAGCGCAGTACCAAAATAGCAGTGGTTCAATGCTATGAAATGGGCACTATGTGTGACTCTCGTAAGGTGGTGGAGTACACATAAAGGAAGTTGTGAGGATTGGCATGAATGCAAGAGGATGATACGCCTACGATTTGGAAAACCCCAGCTAAGGATGAGAGCCAGTTATGAGGGGCAAAACAACTTGTGCGCCCACTTTTCCTGATGGGTAAATAAATATGACATGCAGCCCACACAAGCACACACCACTCCTAGAAAAGAGAATCGAAACAAAACACAATAGTAGGAAAGGCGAAGTTCACCAAGGATTATCCACGGAGAAGCACTTGACAGGGTGCGCGAAGTGTTGAATAGGGTTCACTAGGTGAGACACACTGATTGGGACCTACGCGTACTAGCGGTTCGATGGGCCTATGGGACCATATGAAAAACCCTGACCGTGAAAAAAATTCCAAGGAGGTAGACTGAAGTAAGGACCGTAATCTCTGAGGAGCATGCGAAGATGAATCCACACGAAATAGCACCCACAAGTGTGATAGTGCACGCAGCCCAGAACGAGGCAATCACATAGTTGTGAAAAGAAGAACACATAAGACTTCAGGAAGCCATTCAGCAAGGGAACCTTAAACTTCGTGGAATTGAAAAGGACCAGGTATGACTAAGGAAGAAAAGCATTTTGATGGACGGAGAGGTCAAGAGGTTGGAAAGTGAGATCAAGGGAGCATGTCTTATCGATAAACCAAGGATGGCAAGGCAAGGTGCAGGTGATCATACTAATGAGTTAGAAGACTATTGCCGAGAATTAATTAGTTTTCTACCATGGCTAGGATTGTATATCAACAAACACAGTACCCAGGGGAGTGCACTACAAATAATAGAGCACGTGGCGCTGATCACCATGATGACAGATGAGGATTTTCTGTGGACTATACTAGAGGGCAAGATGGAGCCTCACACAGGTGGTGCAACCACCTAACTAGCTAGAGGAATAACAGTTTTAGCACTCTAGGCAGCTGAAAGGGAGCACGGGAATATAAACTATTATGCATGGAAGTTGCGTGCTCTGACAGGTGCACGGAGGAACATCCTGTTACAAGGTTGACGCCTGTGCATGGAGGGATACGCTGCCGCGTGGGTGGGCTGGGAAGTGACCGTTGGTGTCACTGTTCATGATGGGATATCCGATTTGAGGCCAAATGAAGCGGGCGACAGGCATTTAAGACAAGAGTTATGGGAAAGATTTCGGAAAATCTCCTGCGAAGAAAGAATTGATGGCCCGAAATTGGGTGGATCTATCAAATTTGAATTCGAAAGGTGCTATAAAACTGAAAGGGCTAGCTAGCGGACAACACTTGGTCATTTGAGAATTGAGCGGTTGAGCAGAGCACAGAGTGTTGAGAACCGAGCGATAATAGAGACCCTGAGTTCGCGAGAGACAAAATACTATGTAGAAATGATGACGGCCACTGAGGATCGGTTGGGAATTGAGGAAGGAACCGCCAGCGAGGCTACCCAAACCCCCCATGGTACATGATGTTCCCAATGGTGCTGGGGTCGTGACAAAAATCCCTAAATCACCCTGGATGCCGAGGCCGAAGAAAGATAAGCAGGCAATGTGACCAGTACGCATGTCCCTGAGGAATCTACGGCACAGTAAGTTATCAATGGAAGAAAAAGGTAAGGCAGTCACCATTGAAACAAATGAAGAGGAAGAGGACTTGCAGGCTCTAATTGCCATAGTAGAAGAAGAAGAATATGTGGAGGACGACATCCAACCAATGCGCCTCACCACAAAATTTTCAGAGTATGTCCCTTCGCGGTAAGGGAAAGGCAAAGTACCAAAGGATCTGGATGCAACGAAGAGTGCACTCTAGACCCCGCTCCTCTATAATGGAATTAACTTTGAGGGTCCGCTTTTAGGACACGTGCCCACCTTGAAATTTGAAGACTGGGACCTCATGGACATTGAGAAGTTCCCACACTTAGAAACGACGAACCTAATGAAACAGAATACAGAGGGGCTGACGATAACGTTAGAGCCGCGAAAATGGTTGCGCGGTGTGGAAAAGGCCGGGTTCCTTCATCTGCTATGGATACCACATTTCCACCGCACGCCCATCACCATTTTCGTCATTAGGCAGCTACTTTGCCTGGTGCATGATGGGTACTTATGGCTGGAGGAGCCTATTCCCATCATGGAAGATCTCATCCACCGAATTTCTTGGCTTGCCTATAAGGGAGAGGACCCCACAATGATAGCAGGGAAAAGCAGCAACTTGGCTCTCACAGAGGCCATGAAGAAAAAAAATAAGCTCGAGAAGAAAAAGAGGGGTTACATTATCACCAGTATCAAGGATAAAGAGGTGCGTGTAGCCACCCAACTCTTGGTCGGTAAAGTAATGAGAAAATGATGCAGTGATGAAGTACCAGCGTCGGTAGTTGCACTGGCTGAACAATGTACAAAAGGGGTCCAGTTCAACTGGGTCGAGTTCCTCTGCGAAGAGTTTTTTCTCAACTGCCAGGAGGCCTAGGAACAGGGTAAGACCTTCCACTACGCGTGGTTTCTCTTATCCATGTTGTTGGTAGCAGGAGAACTAGTGGAGGATAGCCAGTTCCCGAGCATCGACTGAGACTTACCAGAGGCCGCAAAGTATGCTTCGCTTTGGGCCACCAAGGACGCGAAACAGATTCACGATACCAAGATTTTTTGGGTGCTCATGGAGGCGAGCATCTGAATGTGGATTAATAGGGGGCCGCGCCTGTCCCCCACGGTACACAATAGTCTGCAGAGTTTTGTAGAATTCAAGGCAGACATGCACAATATCTACATCAGAGCACAAAAATATCCGGTGCAGCAGTGAACAAAGCTCCCATTCATATCCACTGACGACGCGATCTTTACGATGTTAGAGACATGGCCTCCCGAGTGGCGCACCATGGATTTCGGGAAGTAGGAGAAGACAACAGTGCAGAAAAGGAAGGATTATGCCAAGCTGCGCATCACCCAACTAGCTGAGAAAAGGCACAATGAAAAAGTGGCACTCGAGGTCACGGTGGCCCAAAAAGCAGCACAGGCAGAGAAGAAGAAGGCCACTGAGGGAGCAGCAGCAGCGCAGACAGCAGAGGCTGCAATAATGCAGGCAGAGGAGGGCCAAGCAGTGTCGACAGGATAGGAGGCAGAGGAAACAGACCTTGCAGAAGAGAGCGCAGACCTAGGAACCACCTCAACCCAACTCAAATGGTCACGCGTCGCAGAAATATCGGGTCCAAGAAAAAAGGTCAAGGCCTCGAAGCTGGCCATCGACCCGATCACCTTAACTGAAGGTGATCTCCATGACATCAGCGAGATGGTTCGCGATGTCACTAGTGAAGCGCTCCAAGACTTTATGACAGAGCAACAGAGTGTGTTGGGGGCCCTCAGGACACAACTGTAGGAGTTAAAGGTGTGGCCCCCTCAAGAAGGTATCCTGTCTACCCACGTCCCAGCCGGCACTTCAACAGTAGAACAAATGCTATGCGCGAGGATGGTGAACATAATAGTGTTGCCATAGGAAGCATTAGTATCAGTAGATGCGATGGACTGAATGAAAGTTAGCATGATGAAAGGCCTTGGCCTTAATCTAGCTGCCCTTTCTTGGGAAACACTCTATCAACTATAGGATAGAATAACAACAGAGCTTCATGCCAAGGAGAGCTGCATGATCTAGGTTCTGAGAGAGTAGAAGATTAATATAGAACAACTTAGCTTGCAGTGCGATGAGTTGGTGTCGTAGAACCAACGTGTTGGGTGTGGAGCCTGATTATCTTCTATATTCAAAGGTATCGCCACATAGGACCCCGAAATGGGGGCGGCAATGCCGCCCATAAAATATTCGCTATAGGGGGGGTCCAGGGGGGGCGGCTACGACCTTTGGGAGCCCCCCCCCCCCCCCGGCAGGGGGTTTCGGGGGCAGCGCCCCCGAAGCTAAAAACAGCTGTAAAATTGCCTTGTAAACGTATAGTAATTTCTAGTCAATCTGGGTCGTTCATTAGGCGGATGATCTGACAGTAGAACTTATGTTTAGTTTAGGGTTTTTTTCCCTAGAAGGCAACCCCTCTCTTTGTATGAGGGTATTGTTTTTGAGGCTGTGTGATAGATGTGTATTCTATGAGAGAGAAACAGAGAGGTGAGACTGTGAGAGAAAACAGAGGATATTACAGCGGATTTGCTGTAGGTTGTGTCTCTTCATTTTGCTGGATAATAGAAAGGAAGGACTGGTTGTTTGGGGTGGACGTAGCCCAAACTGGGTGAACCACATATATCTGTGTCTCTCTTGTTTTGTGTGTTTTCTGTGTTTATATTTTTGCAATATTTTATGTGTTCCGTTGCTCCGTAATATATAATTTTCTAACAACTGGTATCAGAGCCGAAGGTCTATTTGGCTGATAAACTCGCAGGAAAGAAGGGTTCCTGGTTCAAGTGGGAGCAATGGCGGAAGATGGTAAGTTTAGGGTTGAGAAATTTAATGGCCAAAACTTCTCGCTGTGGAAGATGCAGATGGAAGATTATCTGTATCAGAAAGATCTATACCTACCATTGGGCGGAAAAACAAAGATGCCGACGGGTATGAAAGACGAAGAATGGAACCTTCTCGATAGAAAGGCACTCGGAACAATACGGTTGTGCCTTGCTGCGTCAGTTGCCTTCAACATTTTGAAGGAAACCATGACAGAGGGTTTGATGCAGACGTTGTCGAAACTATATGAAAAACCCTCGGCCTCAAACAAGGTATTTCTTATGAAATGGTTATTTAATATGAATATGTCGGAAGGTGGATCTGTTGCAAGCCATTTAAATGATTTTAATACAGTTACAAGTTAGTTAAGTTCTGTAGGGGTAAACTTTGATGATGAAGTTAGAGCTCTGTTATTCTTGTGCTCATTACCAGAAAGTTGGAATGGTTTGGTAATGGCCATTAGTAACTCCGTTTCTGGATCTAGTACTTTAAAGTTTGATGATGTTGTCGGTGCTATCCTTAGCGAGGAAATGCGACGGAAAAGCTCCGGTGAGACATCGGGAAATGCTTTGAGTGCAGAGTCTAGAGGAAGAAAAATGGAAAGAGGAAAGAGCTCAGGATATCGCAGTAAATCAAGGAAAGGCAGATCCAAGTCCAGATTGGGGATAGTGTGCTAGAAATGTGGAAAGAAAGGACACCTAAAGAAAGACTGTAGATCTCGGAAGGGAAAAGAAGGAGATGCACAGCAAGAAAACAATCATGAAGCAAATGTGACAGGTGAGGTGTTACAAGATGCTTTGATTCCTTCTTTCGAAAATATTACTGATTCCTGGGTGGTAGATTTAGGGGCTTCATTCCATGCCACACCTGATAAGAAATACTTTCATGACTATGTTCAAGGAGATTTTGGACAAGTTCGTTTGGGTGATGATAAACCCAGTAAAATCGTTGGAATGGGTAAGGTTCTTGTAAAATAGCAGAATGGAAACCAATGGCTATTAAAGGAGGTAAGGCATGTTCCAGATCTAAAGAAAAATTTGATTTCAACAGGGCAGTTAGGCGGTGAAGGTTGTGTGACAAATTTCACAGATAAATCTTGGAAGGTCACCAAAGGAGCCCTGGTAATAGCAAAAGGTGAAAAGGTTGGTACATTGTATTTATGCAATGGTATTTCTAACTCTGTTAATGCTTTAACTTCCAAAGGAGCAGATGCAGCATTATGGCATCATAGGCTCGGACACATGAGTGAAAAGGGGATGAAGATTCTTCACTCGAGGAATCTGTTGCCGAGTTTGAAGAATGTTGATTTGGACTTCTGTGAGAATTGCATTTATGGAAAACAGAAGAGAGTCAGATTTCTCAGAGTTGGGAAAGAAAAGAAGAATGAAAAATTAGAGCTTGTGCATACAGATGTATGGGGACCTGCTCAGGTATCATCTCTCGGTGGCTCTCGTTATTATGTTACTTTTATTGATGATGCAACTAGAAAAACTTGGATTTATTGTATTAAGAATAAATCTGACGTATTTGATACTTTCAAGAAATGGAAAGCTTTGGTTGAGATTGAGACAAGAAAGAAATTGAAGTGTCTTAGATCAGACAATGGAGGTGAATATTGCAGCAAAGATTTTAATATGTATTGTTCAGAGCATTGAATTCGTAGAGAGAAGACATTTCCAAGAACACCACAAGAAAATGGTGTGTCAGAAAGGATGAACAGAACAATCATGGAGCGTGCAAGGTGCATGAGATTGCATGCAGGATTTCCTTTACAGTTTTGGGCAGATGTTGTAGATACTGTTGTTTATCTAATAAACAGAGGGCCTTCAAGTTCCTTGGATGGTGGTGTTCTGGAGGAAGCATGGACAAGTAAAAAGGTAAACTACTCTTTTTTAAAGCCTTTTGGTTGTGAGGCCTTTGTCCATATTGATAAAGAAAATAGAACAAAGCTTGAGGCAAAGTCAAAGAAATCTACCTTTATTGGATATGGTGTTAATGATTTTGGTTATCGCTTATATGATTATGAAAATCACAAAATCATTAGGAGCAGAGATGTAATATTCAATGAAAAGGTCTTGTATAAGAATCAGTTGCAGGAAAAGAAGCAAGAAAAATAAAACAAGGAATACGCAGTTCTTGACGAAATCACTGAAAAAGTAAAGGTGCCTGAAAATAATAATAATCAACAACCACAACAACAGCAACCACCACAACAGCAACAGGCACCCCAAACACCCGAAAGTGGTGTTAGAAGATCTACCAAGATAAGTAGACCCCCTGAATGTTACTCTCCTTCATTATATTATTTATTGTTGATTGATTCTGGTGAACCCGAATGTTATGAAGAAGCAGTGCAGGTAGAAACCAGGAAGAAGTGGGAGCAAGCCATGAAAGAAGAGATGGACTCCTTAGCACATAACCAAACTTGGGACTTAGTTAGGTTGCCTGCAGGTAAAACAACATTGCAGAATAAATGGGTTTACAAGCTGAAGGAAGAAGATGGAGGAAAATAGAGGTATAAAGCTAGACTTGTGGTGAAGGGGTTTGCACAGAAGAAAGGTATTGATTTTGATGAAATATTTTCTCCTGTTGTTAAAATGACTTCAATTAGAACTATTTTAAGTCTTGTAGCAGCTGAAGATTTGCATCTTGAGCAGTTAGATGTAAAGACAACTTTTCTCCATGGGGATTTTGAGGAAGAGATATATATGCAGCAGCCACAAGGATATGAGGTGAAAGGGAAGGAGAAACTAGTGTGCAGGTTGAAGAAGAGCTTGTATGGCTTAAAACAGGCTCCAAGGCAGTGGTATCTAAAATTTGACAAGTTTATGTCTGAACAAGGTTATACTAGATGTCACTCTGATCATTGTGTTTATTTGAAAAAGCAAAATGATGGCAGCTATATTATATTGTTATTGTATGTAGATGACATGCTTGTTGCAGGATCTAACATGCAGGAAATAAATGTGCTCAAAATAAAATTGGCAAATTCATTTGCAATGAAGGATTTGGGAGCTGCAAAAAAAATCCTTGGTATGAGAATAACTAGAGACAGGAAAAATCGTAAATTAACATTGTCTCAGAATGAGTACATACAAAAGGTGTTGAAAAGATTAAACATGCACAATACAAAACCAATTAGTACACCTTTTGCTAGCCATTTCAAACTAAGCAAGGAAATGTGCCCAAAGACCCAGAAAGACATGGATTATATGTCTAAAGTTCCATATGCATCAGCAGTTGGAAGCTTAATGTATGCAATGGTCTGCACAAGGCCTGATATTGCACATGCAGTGGGAGTTGTAAGTAGGTACATGAACAATCCAGGAAAGGAACATTGGATGGCAGTGAAATGGATTCTCAGATATTTGAAAGGTACCACAAATCAAGCTTTATGCTTTGGTGGTTCAAACATCTCCCTACAAGGATATGTTGATGCAGATATGGAAGGTGACAGAGATAACAGGAGGAGAACTACAGGATATGTATTTACTGTTGGAGGAACAACTATCAGTTGGGTTTCAAAAATCCAAAGTGTTGTTGCACTTTCAACAACAGAAGCAGAGTATGTTGCTGCTACAGAGGCTATTAAAGAAATGATTTGGTTACAAAGGTTTATGGGTGAATTGGGTAAGGAGCATGATATGGGCACGTTATACAGTGATAGCCAAAGTGCCATTCATCTTGCAAAGAACTCAGCATTTCATTCCAGGACTAAACACATACAGCTCAAGTACCATTTCATACGATCAGTGTTGGAAGATGGAGAGTTGAAGCTGGAAAAGATACACACTAGCCAGAATCTTGCATATATGCTAACAAAAGTTGTAACCAGGGAGAAACTGAGAATATGCTCAGTTTCAGTTGGTCTTCAAGAATGACGATGAAGATGAGAAACAGCCAGGTCCAAAGAGGTCCGAGTCATTGTCCAACAAATGGAGCAGCGGTGGAGTTGCTACAATCAGTCTCCAAGTGGGAGATTGTTGGGTGTGGAGCCTAATTATCTTCTATATTCAAAGGTATCACCACATAGGACCCCAGTTCGAAATGGAGGTGGCAACGTCGCCCATAAAATATTCGCTGTAGGGGGGTCCAGGGGGGCCGGCTGCGACCTTTGGGAGCCCCCCCCATGGTGGGGGGTTTCAGGGCAGCGCCCCCCAAGCTAAAAACAGTGTAAAATTGCCTTGTAAAAGTATAGTAATTTCTAGTCAATTTGGGCCGTTCATTAGGCGGATGATCTGACAGTAGAACTTATGTTTAGTTTAGGGTTTTTTGCCCTAGAAGGCAACTCCTCTCTTTGTATGAGGGTATTGTATTTGAGGCTGTGTGATAGATGTGTATTCTGTGAGCAAGAAACAGAGAGGTGAGACTGTGAGAGAAAACATAGGATATTACAGCGGATTTGTTGTAGGTTGTGTCTCTTCATTTTGTTGGATAATAGAAAGGAAGGACTGGTTGTTCGGGGTGGACGTAGCCCAAACTGGGTGAACCACATATATCTGTGTCTCTCTTGTTTTGTGCGTTTTCTGTGTTTATATTTCTGCAATATTTTATGTGTTCCATTGCTACGTAATATATAATTTTCTAACACAACGGTTGGTATAGACGGTAGATGACACTTACCGACGTGTCCGAGAGCTAGCTATCACAGTAGATCTCCTGGTAGGAGTGCGGATTCACAGTTTAGCAAGTGGAGTCTGCGATGCCAGAGAAGAGACAACAAAGGTGCAGCTAGAGTTGAATCTCTAGATTGTCGAGTTGAAGGCGCAACCTTTCACTCCCCCAGAGGTCAGAGAGAAACACGTCAACGCTATTGCAATAGGGATGGAAGATATTGAAGGTGCAGTGTGCCACTATACCAACATGTTGGAGCAGGCACTTGAGGTCCTCACGACGTTGCAAGAGGACCCCAACATCGAGCGGCTGGAGACAGAGGAACGTGAACTCCAACAACAATATGACAACATCAGAGGGACTGCGCAGATAGTAGTCCTTACTTAGTGGCTTGCAAGGATGCAGCAAGCCAAGGCATTAAAGGAGCAGGTGGATGCGGTGCACCATAAGGATGTCGTTCTTAAAGCGCATGTCCAACCATGGATTGACGAAGCCTTCACAATCATAGCAAATATTGAAGGAAAGTTCACACAGATTTAGGGGATGCATGTACAAATGCAGCATAGCAAACCAACAATAGAGGGCTCAGAAGATAAAATGTAGCAGTGTCAGTAGGCAGCAGCTCAGTGCGTTGCCGATATTCAGGCCGTTCAGGACCAACTGGAGGGACTCCGTGCCAAGATCACCATGCCAACAGAGTGACTCGAAGACGAGTCACAATGTTTGTGTTAGGGGCTTGTTGGGCATGGAATCCCCCCACAACATGTTTTGGGGCTCAAAGCCCAAGTTTTGAGTATTATTGTTGAAAAGACTCTGCGAATTGCGAAGAAAACGAGCATAGAGAAAAAGTCTAAGTGCTTTGGGTCGTAGTAGTGGGAAGAGGCTCTACAGCTGAGTGCACAGAGGCCTAGTAGAGTTCACAGCTAAGTGCGCGGACCCCTGCAGTTGAGTGCACAGGGAAGAGTTGAGTCTGTAACCAAGGAAAAAGAATAATAAAGAGAAGTTTGATTCCAAATCTCGTGTATCTGTTTTAAGTTATTATATGGTTGATATCTTTTGCAATTATACTGTTTTATTTATTGTGTGCACTGGTATGAATGGTGAACATTGTTAAGTATAACTAAACACATGCAAATAAGCTAAGTGATCAACTAATATCGGGTTAATAATAAGAGATTGGGTGCTAACGTGGATCAAGCCCCGAGTAGGGCTGCGCAAAGACAACATCATTGGCTGTGAGGTACTGATAGGTCCGCGTAGCGACGTGAGCGTAGGGTCAAACCATGGACCACTCAAAATCATTAGACATCTCTAAGGTGTGGAAATCTGATTCTAGCACCCTCCCATACTACTACGGGTGAGACCTCAGTCTGCGCTCCGCAGACTATTGCTGAAAGGGCCAGTAGTATCGGGATTTGTTTGGCTAAATTACCTCTAAACCTGGGTTAGGCCCCTAAAAGCTAACATATATATCTATTTATATATATATATTATTTTTTGTTTTATATGAAAAAAAAAATTAAGGTGGAGAAGAAGAAGAATAATTCTTGACCAAATTCAAATCAAAGTTGTTCTAGAAAATATTTACAAATTCCTTCTTGGTCATTAGCTTATGATAAATCCTGGGTCGATGTCCATTCACTAAGAGTGGAATTTTTTCTTCATCAATAGTCTTAATTTTGAGTGCTCCATTATCAAAAACATTTTCAATCTCAAAACGCCCAAGCTAGTGAGTTTGAAACTTTCCTTGGAAATTTTTGAACTTTGAATCAAAGAGTAATGCCCAATCTCTTGTTTGAAATTTTCTTTCTTTGATGTATTTATCATGACATCTGGATCTCTGTTGCTAGACTAAACTAGTCTTTTGGATAGCATCTTGCCTTATTTCATCAAGCTCATTGAGTTGTCCCATTCTTTTCATTTGTGCTTCTGATAAGTTAAGTCCCAACTTGATTGTTTTCTTATAGGTTTGAATCTGGAACTCAATTGGAAATAGGACTTGCTTCCCATAAACAAGTTCATAGGGAGTATGTCCTGTAATGTTTCTCCATGTGGTACGGTAGGCCCATAAAGCTTTTGGAAGCTTTTCTACCCAATCCCTTCTGTGCAAGTGAATTGTCTTGGTGAGAATTTCTTCAATCACTTTGTTGGTAGACTATACTTGTCCATTTTCATGTGGATGGTATGGAGTAGATTTCCAATGCTTTATTTTATATTCTTCCACTATCTTTTTCACTACTCTGAATGTAAATTGTTTTCCTTGACTTATTACAATTTCTCTTAGGACACAAAAATGAGTAAAAATATCCTCAAAAATAAATGAAACTACAAAATTTTCAATAGCAAAAGAAAGTGCTTTAGCTTCTACCCATTTAGTAACATAATCAATGCATACAAGAATATATTTTTTTTGTTTTGAAGATGTATTAATTGGTCCAACAAAATCCAAAGCCCATTTTTCAGAAGGTTCAATGAGTAACTAAGGTTGTAGTGGCATTTCATCTGAAGGAACAGGTGTCCCCATTCTTTCACAACTATCACACCTCTTAACATATTCCTTGGCATCCTTAAAAAGGGAAGGCCAATAATATCCTAAGAGAAGGACTTTGTAAGCAGTTCCTTTGTCAGTAAAATTAGGTAGGTCCACCCAACATTCTCCCACTTGTTGTTTTTTTTCCATAGGGGGGCACAGGAGAGCTTAGTCATTTATACCCCTAAAATGCCCATTGTTTCTCTACACCAAGAGAACTTCTCAGAGCTCATAAATTTTGTCAATGTATCTGTAATATTCTTCAAAGTTTCCACCTTTACCAGCAACACCTTTTTGTCTTCTATCATATCCCTCACAAAGTGATATTGAACATCAATGTGCTTTGTCTTTGAATGATAAGTAGGGTTCTTTACCAAGAAAATTGCACTTTGGCTGTCACAGTCTATCCTTATAACTCCTTGTACTAACTCCATACTTGAACACAATCTCTGCAACCAAACTGCTTCCTTTCTTGCATGAGTGGCTGCCATGTATTCTACCTTTGTAGTTGATAGTGCCACTACAAATTATTTCTTACTCATCCAACTATCTGCACCTCCAAATAGGTTAAACATATACCCAGTTGTAGCTCTTCTCTGATCCAGATCTCCAGCCCATTCTGCATCAACAAAGCCATGAATATCCAACACTCTGTCCAATCCTTGTCTTCCTTGGTAGAACAAACCATAATCACTAGTGCCATGCAAATACCTGAAAACCTGCTTCATTGTTGTCCAGTGCTCCTTCCCTAGTTTTGACATAAACCTGCTCAATACTCCCATTGCATGTACAATGTCTGGTCTAGTACAAACCATCGCATACATCAAGCTACCAACTGCACTTGCATATGGAACACGCGACATGTCCTCTTCCTCTTCTTTTGTCTTGGGACATTGTTCAAGAGATAACTTTACACCTACAGGAATAGGAACCTTCACTGGTTTAGTATCCTGCATATTAAACCTCTACAATATTGTCTTGACATACTTCCTCTCGTTTAACCAGAGCTTCCTCTTTACCTGATCACTTTTAATTTCCATGCCCAAAATATAGTTTGCAGCACCAAGATCTTTCATGTCGAGTTTGGAGGACAATTGGGTCCTCAAATCTTGGATAATTTCTTTGTCATTTCCAACCAGCAAGATATAATCCACATATAAGACCAAATAAATAACACGATCACCAATTAATTTAAAATACACACAGTGATATGCTTTGTTTCTGGTGAAGCCAAGTCCCCGTGTAAATGTATCAAATTTTTGATACCACATTCTTGGTCACTGTTTTAACCCATATAGAGACTTCTTTAATTTGCATACCAGTTCTTTCTTAACCTTCACCGTAAAACCTTCAGGTTGCTTCATGTAGATCTCCTCTTCCAGATCCCTGTGAAGAAACGTTGTCTTCACATCCATCTGTTCTACCTCAAAATCAAAAGCAGCAACAACAGATAAAAGTAATCTAATAGAAGCTACCTTGGCAACAACAGAAAAAATATCACCAAAATCAATTCCTGACACCTGGGAATAACCCTTTTCTACCAGCTGAGCTTTGTATTTCTCCACCTTTCCTTCTGCATTTGTCTTCTTCTTGAACACCCATTTGTTGCCAATGGGTTTCCTTCCAACCAAAAACTCCACTAAATCCCATGTCTCATTTTTGTGCAAAGATGTCATTTCATCAACCATGGCCTCTTTCCAGAGTTTTCCATCCTCTGAATCTACTACTTCCTTCACAGTTTTGGGATTATCTTCAGTAATAGATAAAGCAAAATTTGAATAGAAAGCAAATGGACTATACCATTCTGGCTACTTTCTTTCTCGAACTGATATTCTCACACCTGGATTTTGTGGCTCTTCATCTTCTGATTCCTCTTCTATTGTAGAGTCTAATTCTTCCTCCTTAAGCTCAAACTCTATCTTCTCAAGTTCCTTTCATTGGACTTCATGTTTAATAACATATTTCACCTCTCTGAACACCACATCTCGGTTGTACACAACCTTCCTTGTTATTGGGTTCCAAAGCGTACAACCCTTTAAACCATCCTTATACCCAATAAAGATGCACTTTTCAGATTTACTATCCAACTTGGTTCTTTTCTCTTTTGGAACATGTACATATGCATCACATCCAAATATCCTCACATGTGAAAGATAGGGTTTCTTGCCAGTCCATACCTCTTGTGGAGTCTTTTCCTCCAATGATGATGAAGGTGATCTGTTGACCAGGTAACATGCTGTCTCCACCGCCTCTAACCAGAATTCCTATCCTAACCCAGCACCACTGAGCATGATTCTTGCCCTTTCCATTAACATCTTGTTCATTCTTTCCGTAACTCCAATTTTCTCAGGTGTGTATGGAGTAGTCTTCTGTCGTGCTATACCACACTTCTTGCATAATTATTCAAATTCCTTGCTACAAAACTCTCCACCATTATCTGACCTCAACACCTTTATCCTCTTCTCTGTCTGGTTTTCCATCAGAGCCTTAAATTCTTTAAACCTGTCAAAGACTTTAGATTTCTTCTTAAGGAAATATATCTATGTATTCCTTGAGAAGTCATCTATAAATGATACATAGTACATAGACTTACCCAGTGATGGAACCTTCACAGGTCCAAACACATCACTGTGCACAAGCTCTAATATTTGTTTTGCCCTCTTACCACCAGAGGGGAAACTTACCCGATTCTGCTTCCCATATACACAATTTTCATAGAAATCAAAATCCAAAGAGATATTACTCATACCTTCTACCATACCTTTACCATGAAGTATTTGAAGGCCCTTCTCTCCAATATGTCCCAGCCTTTGATGCCACAAAATGGTCTTCTTTCCAGAGACCACTAGATTTTCTGCTCCACTTTCAAGAACCACAAAACTATTGCACCCATCAACAACAGTGCTACCTTGTAGCTTGTACAGAGTTCCAATCCGAACTTCCCGCATCAATACCAGTGCTCCCTGAACCATCTTGCAGGTATCCTTCTCGAACACTATTTTTACACCTGCATCATCCAGATTGCTTATGGAAATTAGATTTTGGGCCAATGCAGGAATATGCAGAACACCTAGAAGTGTTCTAACCCTTCCACCTTGCAACTTCAACTTTAGTTTTCTACGACCAACGATTCTAGCCTTCCTGTCATCCCCCAATAACACATCGCCACCATTATATCTCTCATACTCGCAAAACCACTCTCTATGGGGAGTGAAGTGAAGGGATGTACCTGAGTCAATCAACCATGCCTCATGATCTACATGTGTACTTGAAGAGGCCAAGTACACATCCCCACCTTCATCTGAGGTGGTTTTCACCTTTGCAAAAGGAGCATCATCAGATCCCTTTCCTTTGTCAGGAGCTTTAGATTTACAGTCCCTTTTGTAGTGCCCTTCCTTTTCACATTTCCAGCACACCACCTTTATAGGTTTCCCTGGAGATTTATATCTCCCTCTAGATTTAGATGTCCCACTCGATGACTTATTTTTGTTTCTGTTCTAGGACTGTCCTCGTACAGAAAAGGCATCACCATTCTAGCTCTCCATATTTTTCCGTCTCATCTCTTCCGTCTACAAGGATGAGACTATTTCATCAGACTGCAAGGCAATTCCATTGCTACCTATTGAAATAACCAAACTATCCCACAAATTTCGTAGAGAACACAACAAACCGATGCACTTATCTTCATCTGAAATTTTAATATCAATAGATAATAACTGACTTACCACAGTATCAAATGTATTCAAATGTTCTTTCACCGAGTCTCCATCTTTCATCCTCAGGTTATACAGATTTTTCCATAGGAACAATTTATTCACGAGAGACTTAGATTGGTACAAAGCCCCTAACTTGTACCACAAAGCCTTCACCATAGATTCCCCTGATACATTCAACAATACTAAATTTGAGACACATAATCGTATTGTTCTCTTTGCCTTCCGATCCAGCTTCTTCCATTCTTCATCGAACACTCCCGTTGCTTTAGTCGCTGGATATACCACGATCCACTGATCTTTATCCACCAAAAGATCTTCCATATTGAGTTTCCATAACTAAAAACACTGACCATTAAATTTCTTGATCTCTATCTTTCCACTACTCGCCATCTTCTTTCACCACCAAAATCGATCCTGCAGATCTCCCACTGAACAGGGTCTACCACAGGCCCGAGTGAAACCCCTCAGCAACAAAGGTGTTCCGTTGAAGCCAAAATAACTCTGATACCAAATGTAGGTTTTAACCTCGTACATAAATTACCTGCATATAAATTCTAAAACACAAAAAATAAACAATGCGAGAGCATAACACATAAAACACATAGACACAGAGATTTTCCCTTGGATCCCAAAATCGGTACTACCAAATTGATTTTTCATTATGTTCCTTTCAATGTTACAATACATATTTATACATTCTGAAGCATCCAATACCATGGACTGAAAACTATTTCATCCAAAACCATGGACCGAAAACCATTGCGTCCAAAACCATGAGTGAAAACCATGCACAAAACCATAGGTAGGTCCGCCCAACCTAATATAGGGTCCAAAAAAAATTTCCCCGGGGTGCTGCCCCAGACCCCATAGAGGGGGGCAACCCACCCCACTTAACCTTTTTGGATAGGGTGGGCTGCCACCCCCCTGTGACCCCCTCACTGCACAATCAGCGCAACGAAGAGCCCCCCCCCCCTCTAACCCCTTGGTTAACTACGTGGGCTAATCATGGAAATAATATAACACAACCCAATAGTATTTATCATGCCATCTGGATCTCTGTTGCTGGACTAAACTAGTCTTTTGGATAGCATCTTGCCTTATTTCATCAAGCTCATTGAGTTGTCCCATTCTTTTCATTTGTGCTTCTGATAAGTCAAGTCCCAACTTGACTGTTTTCTTATAGGTTTGAATCTGGAACTCAATTGGAAATAGGACATGCTTCCCATAAACAAGCTCATAGGTAGTATGCCTTGTAGTGTTTCTCCATTTGGTATGGTAGGCCCATAAAGCTTCTGGAATATTTTCTACCCAATCCCTTCTGTGCAAGTGCCCCCGGTTGGAAAGAAAGAACTAAACTCTATTTCCCAGCCAACAGAAAATCAAGATTACAGGATGGAATGAAGGAAGGTTCAATCATCAAAATGGATGGTAGGCAGCTGGTTCATCCCTCCATAAGCTTCTCCATCCTCACCCCCGGGAGTTAAGGATGAAGGAGTTGGTGCCCTAGTTTTTTGCTCTCCTCGCTGGTCCGGTAACAGCTCTGCTAGCTCTCCTGCTAACATTGGATTGTTCAACCGGTCCTTCATTAGCTGGACCGAGGGATAGTTAAACCGGTGGTGCGGAGTCCCTTCCCTCAGGTTCGCCTTCCTACCTATAGTTGAAGCTCGAGGAAGCATAATGATCTCGACTAATGGGTGAATGGATGGTGGGGGCCCCAGGGAGTTCTTGTCTTCATAGCGCACCGGTCAATCTCCATCCTTCAACAGGGAGCAGGGAGGAAGGCCTAACTGATCATCCAAAGTTTGGTGAGAGTTTCTTCAATCACTTTGTTGGTAGATTCTACTTATCCATTTTCATGTGGATGGTATGGAGTAGATTTCCGATGCTTGATTTTATATTCTTCAACTATCTTTTGTACTACTCTAGATGTAAATTGTTTTCCCTGATTTGTTACAATTTCTCTTAGGACACCAAAATGAGTAAAAATATCCTCAAAAATAAATGAAACTACAAAATTTTTAGTAGCAAAAGAAAGTGCTTTAGCTTCTACCCATTTAGTAACATAATCAATGCATACAAGAATATATGTTTTTTGTTTTGAAGATGTATTATATTGGTCCAAAAAAATCCAAAGCTCACTTTTTAAAAGGTTCAATGAGTACCTGAGGTTGTAGTGGCATTTCATCTAAAGGAACAGGTGTCCCCATTCTTTGACAACTATCACACCTCTTAACATATTCCTTGTCATTCTTAAAGGGGAAGGCCAATAATATCCTAAGAGAAGGACTTTGTAAGCAGTTCTTTCGTTAGTAAAATTAGCTTCACATGGTTCATCATGGCATGCTTTAAGTGTCTCATGTATTTCATCTTCTCTTACACACCTTCAGATGATGAGATCTGGTCCTGTCTTGTATAATTCTTCATTTATCCATGAATATGATGCACTTGTTTGAATTATCATTCTCTTTTCTCTAGGAACAAATACAAAGGTAACTTCCCTGTAACTAAATAATTAGCAATATCTACAAACCAAGGTGATTTAGTAGATACTGCAAAAATATATTCATTGAGAAATTTATCCTCTATAGGGGTACCATTGTTATCATTTGAATTCTAGATAAAAAGTTAGCAATTGTGTTTTGTTTTCCAGGTTAGTCCAGAATGGTGATATTAAATTCTTGTAATAGTAATAGTCATCTTGTTACTCTACCATTAGTAACTAGTTTGTTCATTAAATATCTAATGGAAGAATGGTCCGTATGAATGAAATTTTCATCCAATGATGTAATGTCTAAATTTATTAATGGCATGAATGACAACTAAAAACTCATTTTCAGTTATAGTATAATTTAGCTCTGCAAGAGTTAAATGTTTACTGGTATAATAAATGGCATGAGTGAGATCATTTTGTAGTAACACAACTCCTAGAGTTGTGTCTGAAGCATCAGTTGATATATGAAAAGGAAATTTCCAATTAGGTCCTTTTAAGATAGGTGCTTCAGAGATCTTCTTTTTCAAAGTTTCAAAAGCCTTTTGACAATCAGAGTTCCAACTAAATTCATAGTCTTTGGTGAGTAATTTGAAGAGTGGAGATGCAATCTTTGTGAAGTTTTCTATGAATCTTCTATAATATCCAGTAAAACCAAGAAAACTCCTAACATCTCGTTGACAACTTGGGATTGATAATTTGGAAATAATTTCTACCTTATATGAGTATACTTTAATTCCATTTCCTGAAATATGTGACCTAAAAAAATTCCTTCATTAAACATCGTAAAACATTTCTCATGACTGAATGAAAGATTTTTTTCTTTTCATCTTATGAGAAATTTTTCTAAATTTTCAAGTGCTTCTTCAAAATGATTTCGATAAACTGTAAAATCATCCATATACACTTCCACACAATCATGAATAAGATCAAAGAAAATTCCTAGTAATTCTCTTTGGAATGTTTCTAGGGCAGTGCATAATCCAAAAGGAAGTACTTGGTAACCATAAGTCCCCCATGGAAAGGTGAATGTGATTTTGTCTTGATCTTCAGGTGCTACCTGAATTTGATTATACCCACTAAAACCATCCAAGAATGAGAAATGTTTTTTTCCTGCTAATGTATATAAAACTTGATCTATGAATGGAAGTGGAAAATGATCTTTCAAAGTAGCTTTATTCAATTCCCTGTAATCAATGCATACTCTCCATTTTCCATTTTTTTAGGAATGATTACTAGGGGTGAAACCCATTGAATGTCTGGTATTAGATAAATGAAATTTACATTTAACAGTTTCTGCAATTCCTCTTTAACAATTTCTTTTAAGTTTGGATTCATTCTTCTTTGTGGTTGTCAAAATGGTCTAGCAATTTATTCAATATAAATATGATGCATGCAAGTTTTAGGATTAATTATCTTCATATTAGTGTATTCCCATGCATATGCAGAAGAGTGTTTTTTCAATATTTCTACCAGTTTCATTTTCTGTAATTCTTCCAGGTTTTCGTTGATATTCAAAATTTTCCCTAGAAGAATTTCTATTGAAGAGTTTCCAAAATTTCCATAGAATGTAAAGACATTTGTCTAGATGATAGATATTCATTATTACATTGTTCTTGAAAATCATGACTATTGTCACAATATAAAGAGGGTTCATTATTTTCTATTGAATTTAAAATTTGATCTTCATTTATTTGTTTAATAGTGAAAATTTGTTGTATATCATTATCATCATCTATCCATTCTTCATTTTCTACTTCTATCATTGTTTTTGCAGGTGGGTATAATGTAAATGTCTTTGTTGATCTTCCATATGAGATAAACATGTCTCCTGATCTACAACTGATAAAAGCATCGGTTGTATCTAACCATGGCCTTCATAAAATTAATAGATGTCCTCCTAAATTATTCTTGGGTGTTAAAATCATGAAATCAACAGGATATTCCCATATATATATATATATATATATATATATATATATATATATATATATATATATATCTATAGATATATATATATATATATATATATATATATATATATATATCTATAGATATATATATATATATATATATATATATCTTCTAACACGCCATCAAGTTTAATTACATACCTATCTACTAATTGTAACAATGTTGGTGTGTATTGAATTTTAGGAAGCTTCAATTTTTCCATAGTTTGTTTGCTCATTATGTTTATGACTGCGCCTAGATCAATCAATATGTTTGGTATTTCAATTCCATTGATGTGTGTTTTCACAATGGGGCTTCTTGGATATAAATATTTTTGAATTGTTGTTTTCCCTATCATGATATCCGCAATTTTCCTAACCAGTTGAATTCTTTTTATTTATTTTCTTTTTCTTTTTGATCCTTGAGAACTCAATTCCTTAATTGTTTTTGCAAAAATCAGTATTTCTTTTATTGCTTTTAATAAAGGAATTTTTATACAGACATTTTTCAATTCATCTAACATATCATAATCAAGAAATATGATTTTTTTTCTACTTCTTTATCGATTTTAAACTTTTCAGGAAAAAGGTGGTCTTGAGACAAATACTCAAGGTTGTTCTATAATAGGAGTATTATTAGAATGTATAGGAATTTTTATTCTTTTCAATAATTTCCTTCCGAGGAAGGGAAATATCTTCTTTAGAGTCATTATTATCATTTTGTGAATTCTTTTCTGTTTCCTGAATAACAACAGATGGTTTCTTCCTTTCTAATACTCCAATAGACCTTAATTGAACATTATTAAGATCTAATGGAGTTATCATATAAGTTTGAGGATTTTGTCGTTCTAAGTTGTAAATAGGTTATGAAGTTTTATTGTTTGGATTTGAGAGTGGTTGAATAGGTAATTGATTTGGTCTTTGTGGAAATGGAAAAGAAAGTTCTGGATTTGCATTTTGAGCTTGAGCTTGAGGTAACTGGTTGGTTTGAGGGAAGTATTGTGGTGGAAAATTTGGATAAGGTGGTAGATGTTGTTGATATTGAGAATATCGTCCATAAGGATTTTCCAATCCTTGATTCCAAGATTGTGGTTGAGCCTAAGGTTTCCATGGCATAGGTAGATTCCAATTATTTTTTGAAGATTGTGTAAATTGTTGAGGATTAAAGCAATAAGTAAATAGGGTCTACCTGATTTGGCATTCCTTCTTCACTAAACATAGCCTTAAGTCCTGCTATAGAGGGACATTCTTTTGTTTCGTGATTTTCCACACATATAACACAAGTTTCTATGCTTTTTAAATCTAAAGGACATTATCTCAGAGCATGTTTCTTTCTACACATAGGACAAAATATCGATAATGCAATATTTTCCGCCTTTTTCTTGTTCTGTATTTTAACGGTGTTAATTTTCTCACTAATAGTCCCTAAAATATTTGCCTTAAAATTATCAAGCAAACCATCTAATTCCGCTATACTTACTGTTCCGACTACAGATTTATTTACTCTTGATAAAAGAGGATCCCTTGGACTTTTCCCTGTTCTTGCTTTACCTCTTGAAATATGTACACATAAATAAAAAATATCTGGAAATGGTAACTAAGAAATATCTCCTTTTCCCATTATATTGAGCAGATAAATCCACTCATCTTTAATGGATTTTAGTAAGAGAGGTTTCAAAGTTTCCTCATCCATATTATTCAATTTTTCCCTTTTAATAATATAAACAAATCTTTCGACCAAAAATTAAATATTTTCATCTTCTTTTTGTACCACTTTGAAGACTACATATTTAATGCTATGAGGCATACAATAGTCCTTGTATTTCTCCAAGAATTCTTCTTTCATTTGTGTCGATGTTCTTATAGATTTCATTCCTAAACTCATAAACTATTTTAATGCTAAATATTTTAAGGTGGTAGGGAACAATTTTAGTTTTTGAGCATCGTGAAAATAATCATATGATCTGCATAATACTTCAAATTCAAAGAGAAATGTCTCTGGATCTTCACTTCTTATTCCATGAAAATTAGGGAGGATAGAAGACGATATGTTTTTCATTGTTAATGTTGTATCCTCATCAAGGATAGGGAATCCAAAATGTTCTGGATCTCCTCTTCCTCTAGTTCTTCCACCTCCTCTATTTCCTCCTCCTCCCCCTCCAATCCTATGTTGTTAACCATTGACATTTTTTACTTCTCCTTCTCCCTCTTTAGCCATGATGGATTCCTCAGAATAAATATCTGGTTCTACAATGAGATTATCTAACGTTTCTTCTAGTTCTTCTGGTTCCTCTATCAATGGTTTGAAGTAGGTTTCTTCTTCCTCTTATTCAGTAGGAACTTCCAACTCTTGAGATGGAAGTTGTTCTCCAATTGAAGATAGGAAAATTATTCCTGTTGTCGTAGATGTAGGATCCACTTTGATTACAACTTCTATTGATTAAGTTGGTGAACCTTTAGATTGGATTTCAGATCTCAAGACTTCGGGAAGTCTATATTGGCCTCCTATGGATGGAATTCGAGTTTGAGTGGGTGGTGTGGCACTACATGGTCGTGGTGGAGTGAGTGATGATGTGGGAATTATACTTCTTCCTCGACCTACAAACCTACCTCTAGAGTCTCTTTCCCTATGCATATCATGCTTTTATTTGATTTTTTTAAGGCTTCTATTTACACTTCCCTAGCAAAGACACCAAAATGTTTGGTCAATTTAATGTTCTTAAATTGCAAGCATAAATTATCGACCAGAGTTGGTAAAATTATGAAGTGCAAGTTCACTATATATGTAAGATGACAATTATATTTGTTTTGGGGATTTTTGTTGTTATATAGATTCCTATTATATTAGAGTTAGATTTATACAAATTATTGAATGGAAGTTAAGCTATTGTTAGAATAATCTACTAGGCCATATCTATATTGAGTATCATTATAAAATATCTTATGTTAATTACTCTAAAATTATAAACCAATCCTAAACACCTTGCTTCTATAAAACAGAGTATTTAAATTCAAATGATTCTAAGAGCAAGAAAACGATTCTTCAAAATCTGTCTGCAAAGTATATACAAATTCTGATTCTAAAAAGCATGAAAGTAATATTCTAATAATGACTACAAAGTATATATAAGTTTTGATTCTAAAAGAATAAAAATACTTTTTTAACACTGATTGTATTTAAGCAAGAAACATTGAAGAAACTAAACCATTAAACGATTGTGAATAAATTCAATTGCAAATGAAATAATGAGATTTAGCTGAGTTATAACGAAATGATGAAATAGCTAAGTAAGGAAACTAAACTAGAATGAAATAACAATGCAATAACATAAAGTGATAAAATGAAATAAACTAAACCTCGACTGTCCGAAGGGGCCCTCCGCATATAGTAGGTGTAAATCACACTCACATACACATCGAATAATAGGAAGGTAACTTTAATTCAGTATAAGAACAAAGGTTTGGTTCAAAACATTTCTTTAGAGATTAACTATTACTTCCTCCCTATCCTTTATAGAGGATATATATAAAATGCGTGCTCAACAGTTTAACACTTCTACACCTACAGGTCATTTAATCAATGCCTATTCAAACTCTAAAATTAACAATAAAAGCATTATCTTGACGATTTGCTATTTGGAAAGAAAATTGGAGAAACGTGATGCATTCAGACTTCTGCTGCTACGTGTTTGACCCGTTCCTTTGACCATGCCACTGTGTGATTCCTTTAGTGAATTGGCTCAAGCGAATAGGAGGAGATCCACAAGGGGATTGATCCTCAACCGTGCATATGCTTCTTTGCTTCATTGGCACACTAGAACCCTACAAACCATGGAGATAGTTTCAGATTTGTAAAATAGCTACAGAATCATGTTAATTCTGTAGCTAATGCAATCTTTAACATAATAATAAGGCACATTAACGAATATGAAAAATAAGACATATGAGAGATTTCCCTTATCAAAATATATGGTTTACTTATTTTATTGAGTTGATTGCGATGATGAAAAAGAGGAAAATGGAGGAAAATGGGTGTAAAAGAAAAGTAGTTATGGAACTCTACATTCCCCCACACTGAAGATTTTGTATGTCCTCATACAAAACACAAAATTGATATCTTTTTTGAACTACTACATTTGCTTTGACATTTCCACCAATACATCTAACTTCGTCCTTTTCACTTTCTTACCAATCATTGCCATCCTTGGTTTTCTCATGAGGATTTTGTATTTCAAGTTTATAACCTGTCTCTGTAAATCCCTACTTTTCTTCTTCAGTTTCTTGTTCTTCTTAAACCGCTTACTTAGATGTAAAAGGAGGTTGTCACTCTTAGCTATTTGGATTTCATTTTGTGCTTGCAAGGCTTGATTTTCATTTTTAATGTTCCTGTTTAATGTCTCCAATTCGAGGATTTCCTATTTTAATACATTGATTGCTAGAGGTTATTCTAGATCATTAAACTGGACTTATTCTTCCTCTTGAATTGGAATTAATGTTCTGGCTGCATCCATTTTCTCCAAGGATTCAATATAATCATAAATCTCTTACTGCACAGGATCAATTTCTAGCATTCTTCGTCTTGGACTCTGAGGAGGTGAGGTGAAAGTCAGTGATGAAACCCTTGGTGATGAAACTCTTGGAGATGTTCTCAAATAAATTCCTAAATCTTCTTCTCCCTATGAGTCCTCTTATTTTTCTTCATTTATATGCTCTATGCTCTTTGAGGGTAGTTCTTTTGTTGAGTTGAGTCTGGTACTCCTTCTTAGACCTATGGCAGGGGTCTTTTGAGTTTTCTTGCTTTCTATTTTAGGCTTCTCTGTTTGAGGTGAAATCTCTGTATCTTTACTGGCTTTCTTTCTTCTAACATTTCTTTTGTTTATTTTCTCTAAAAGAATTGCAAGAGGGATGTCATCCTTTGATATTTCCTACGACTGCTATGGTTCTTGTTCCAGTGTCCTATCAATTTTTCTTTTCCTTCCCCTCTTAGGTCTACTACTATTTGGCTGCCCATGAGTATCTTCCTAAAAGTGACTCCTTACTAAAATACTTTCCCAATTATCACCTATGTTTTGGAGATGAAATTCAAAAAGTATTTTGACTAGACCATGGTGATACATTATATTATCTATGAACCGAATTCTCATTTGAACATTCCCTAACATTTTTATTAGACTATTCAGCAAGAAATATGGAAGATTTATCTCATTTTCTTTAAGAAAATTCATTGGCAGCCGAATATGATAGAAAAACATACATCTAAACCTTCCTCTGCAGGTAACAAATTTTTGGATTATTAGAAGCAAACTCATCCACTTACTTTTTAATTACCTTCTTGGGATGCCCTTCTTGAAAATGGTGGTGTCCATGCTTGGTTTCTTCAGGAAAACCTTCGAGTCTTCTCTTTCAATACCTCTATTTTTGAACCATTTTTCTCTAATCCGTGGCAATTCACTAGCTTCAGCTATAAATGACTCTATCACTATGAATTTGATGTCTCCTATCTCCACTTCAACTCCATCAAAAGCCTTGGCGAAGGGTTTGGTCACTTATTTATGTAAGCCATCAAATTTCTCTATAAATTCTAGCCACTGCGCCTTCTGCAAAAATTCTTTTGTCTATGGATACCCCTCCAAAAATTTATTCCCTATTGGCTTTGTTCTAACTATCACTCCCATGGCCAAGATGCTTCATTTACAAATCGTTTTATTCGATAGGATAGGACAACTTGATAGGGCTTTTAGTGTGGAAAGGCTGAGAGCTTGAGTGATGAAATAATGAGAGCATAGGTAGTGAGGGTATAAGGGAGTGTGGCAGAATCTAACCATTAAGAGCATTCATGTTTATGATTTGGGCGACTGGTTCAATGGATTGGGATATGAGTTATGATGACTAGGAGTGAATGGTAGATTATACACGATTTGACATGACACTAGCAACTTTTAGCAATAATAATTTTGAGTTTTGGTAGTACCATGTCTTATATATCTGTAATTCTTTGATCCCTATTATCAAATTAAAGAAGTGCATACCTTTTAATTATTTTCTTGCTAACCTTTGGTTTCCTTTTTATGCTGTCTTCAGGTACTTTGCAATGGAGGGAGTCAATCATTCCTTCAATTGTATCATCAGAAGTTTCTGTAAAATTGGCTGCAGAAAGTTATGAGAGTTGCAGAAAATCAATAATTATGTAACTATTTATTTTCTTGAAAAGAAAGGGATAAAAGAAGATGGGATTCTAGAAAATGGGATACAAAGAAAATTTAAGATGCCAAGAATTCTTAGTTTTCACCTTGAATTTTCTGCATAAACATGCCAACAATTGTTGGTTTTCATGTTTATATATATATATATATATATATATATATCTATATATATATATATATATATATATATATATATATATATATATATATATATATATATATATATATATATATATATATATATACATATATTCTTGACCAGCTTCAAATTAGATTTGTTCTGGAAAATATTTATAAATTCCTCCTTGGTCATTAGCTTATGATAGGTCCTCAGTCGATGTCCATTCACTAAGAGAGGATTTTTTTCTTCATCAATAGTCCTAATTCTGACTGCTCCATTATCAAAAACATTTTCAATCTCATAAGGACCAAGCTAGTGAGTTTGAAAGAGTAATGCCGAGTCTCCTGGCTGGAATTTTCTTTCTTTGATGTATTTATCATGCCATCTAGATCTCTATTGCTGGACTAAACTAGTCTTCTGGATAACATATTGCCTTATTTCATCAAGCTCATTAAGTTGTCCCATTCTTTGCATTTTTTCTTTTGATAAGTCAAGTTCCAACCTAAGACACCTCTATTTTCCTTCAAGCGAGTGTGCCAAGATTATTTGGGAGGTGCATTACAGTCAGGTCACTGGACATTTCAGAGTAGAGAAAACATTGGCAGTGCTGCGGAAGTATTTTTATAGGCTGAACCTTCGATAGGATGTTTGGAAGTACATTAGATCTTGCACTTCCTCTGGCATTTCCAAGACAACCATCAAGAAGCAAGGCCTATATACTCCTCTACCTACTCCTAGTCATCCTTGGGAATCCATCTCCATGAATTACATGTCGGGCCTTCCTTCTACTAATCATGGCAAAAACTATGTTTTCGTTGTCATCGACAAATTCTCTAAGATGCCTATTTTGGCGACGTGCAAGAAAATTATCATAGCATAATCCACTTCTAAGCTCTTGTTTGAATGAGTGTGGGTACACTTTGGGATCCAAAAATCCATTATCTTAGATCAGGATAATAGGTTCCTAAGTACATTTTGGTCAAACCTCTGGTTGATGTTGGATACCAAGCTCACTAATTCCATGACCTTCCACCCCCAAACTGATGGCCAAACATAGGTCATCAAAAGGATGATCGTGCACATTCTATGCATGTACAACTTGAAGAATCCACACACATGGGATGAAAGACTCCCCTATGTCTAGCACAATTACAACAAAGCTCTCGATAACTCAACTAGCCATAGACCCTTTCAGGTGGGATTGGGATTCCAACCACTTTGTCCCATTGATGTGACCATCCCATTTGTAGCTACTCAGGTAGATTCGTTTAATGTCCAGGCTAAAGCTAGCAGGGTTAAAAAATTTATTGAGTGCATTCAACACATTCACCAATAGGTCCATGACATATTGGACAAAGTCAATGCTAAGTATAAGCAGCATCATTATCAACATCGGGTGCCACATAGGTTCCAAGTGGGTGAAAAAGTTTGGTTAAATTTGCAGAAGGAGCGTCTCCCTGTGGCCCACTGCAAGCTTCGCCTGCTCTAATATTAGTTTTACATAATCACTAAGGCTATGGGAGATAATGCTTTTGAGCTTAGAATTCCCCCATTCCTTCGCCTGCACCCAATGTTAAATGTGGGTCACCTTCGGCCACACTTTCCACCATTACTAGACACATCAGATATCGCAGAACATCTCACACCAACAAAGCTAAACCCAGACTACATGGAACAAGCCACAAATTATCATAGCATGGACATGTAGATGAAGAACACTCACCAATAAAAGATCCAATTTCATCGGGTTGTCAAATCTAGCCAACCCTTGCACCAAGGAAAGTGGCTCATTAGGGAGCTAGTTCAACAGAAGTTTCCCCATCTCTTGGAGGAACCCAACACAATGGGGACCATTTCTTCCTAAGGGGGGAAGATTGATCCAGGTCGATATCAGTGGCCACCTACCTATTCCACTTGGACCCACACCATTATTTATTTTCAGTTTCTTTAATTGTAGCACAACTTACTATTTTTGGAAGATTTTCGGGTCCTAAACTTTCGGAGCCATTTCGGTCTCCTCTTTGAGATCTTCGAAACAAGGTATTATGATAGCCAGAAAAAGATTGTATGCCAAATTTACGACCCTGGGAAGTCGACGTTCCAACTTAACCCAACGAGGCCCACAAGTTTTTCATGCTTCATCTCCTAGGGTTAGGTTTTTGTATGTTTAGGGTTTCCCATTGTTTCTCACTAATAAAAAAGGCATCGAGCCTCATTGTAACACAGTTTAGAGGCATATAGTTGCCACATCTCTTCTTAGAGATAAGCTACCATTGTCTGAACTAGTTTATTTCCATGATGTATGTAAGCATATTTTAGTTCTTTGATATTAATGAAATAATTTTTATTTTTGCCGCATCTCATTGTTTATGTTTATATCTAGATTCTATTATTTTCCTATATAAGTTTGGATCACTTGTATCAGAGCGCTCTGCTCTTTCTCTATTTTTCTTTGCATGTCCCCAATGAGGTCAGGGTATAAGGAGTTAGGGCTCGAACTGGTTTAACCTTTCCAAGACCAACCTCGCAAACCCTGACGACCTGCCATGGCAGAAGAGAAAAAATACAAGGGAGCAGGAGATCCTTTTGAAATATTACTTGACAAAGCCCTCGCTGACAAAGGAACGCGATTATGGATAACTTTGCCTAGATCCTTCAGCGGCTACCCACAGGCAATGCATCTTCATCCAGCAGCCACTCTGGAGGCGCCACTCCCTTTAAGGTACAAGTCAACTTTTAAATTCGCATATTTGAAGGCCATATAGATGCAGATGTCATAGATAGATAGTTAAATATGTTGGAAGGATATTTTTTGATTCATGTATTTTCCAATCGGGAAAATATTACTTTTGCACTCTTCAAAGCCACCCCCTATGTCAATGACTGGTAGGAAACCTACTATTAATAGAAGGATGAGAGGGAATCCTGACTATTTTGAGCCACACCCACATGGAGTTCTTTTCGAGATCCCATCAAGGAACAATATTACCTTGTTAGGAGCTATGAAGATAAATACATAAAGTGGACCACACTGCAGTAGTGAACGGACCAAGACGTGTCAGAGTTCACAAATATTTTTCATACCCTTTGCATGAAGTTGGGTATCAAATATTCTGAGCGGCATTTGGTACTCAAGTACCACGAATATATACGCAAGTACATATAGGATGAGATGGAGTTCCTGTACATCTCCTCGCTTAGTGCCACCTATCAATACATTGTCAAGATCAAGAAGAAATTTAAATAGAAGAAGAAAGAATTTGGATATGCAAATCCAAATAAAGGGAAAGGCACCCCCAAACCACAAAACAAAGGACAACGCCAAGGCGAGGAAACCCAAGACAACTCGGTGAAGCCACAAGGAAAGAACAACACCATGAAGACAGAAAAGGACACAGGGAAATGGTGTGAGTTCCATAAGAGCCTCACTCACAACATAAGCGAGCTTTGAGCCAAGAAGTACTAGTGGCTGAGCTAAAAGCTTCTTAATCAGATGCATGTTCTGACTCTGAGTCAGAACCTGACAAGGGGATCTATTTTATTTTGTATTGGAGTTCTCTAATATCACTTGGCCTTTGAGTCAAGCCACCAGGGTGGAGCGAAAGAAAATTATTTTGGTCTGAATCCCAACAGAAGACATTTGTCGAGTTAAAGCATCGTCTCTGCTCTGCAGTAGTGCTCAGATTACCAGACCTGCAACAACCATTTGAGATCTAGATAGATGCCTCCGACTATGCTATTGGTGTAGTTCTTACTCAGTAGGGGCACAGAGTGGCATATCACAATGAGACACTTTCAGACACAGTTTTAAATTATCCCACCTATGACAAAGAGATATATTCCATTATGCAGGTCTATCGACAATGAAATCTTTACATTCTGGGGAAGGAGCATTCATCCATGAAGACCACTGGCCCCTGCAGTTCATACAAACACAAGGAAAGTTGCAGAATGATCACCATAAAAAATGTTCCACATACCCACAACAATTCCATTTGAACATTAAGTACAAGAATGACAACACTAATAATGTTGTAGTTACCTCAACCAACTGTCGGTCATGACATTGACCACCTTGCTCGCATATTGTGGACATGAGACTTCGGGGTGGATGCATCTTTACAAGAGTGATCCAGAATTTGGAAACACATACCAGATGCTCCTAGAAGGAAAGAAAGTTCTTGATTTTCACCTCCAGGGTGCACTATTATGCCAATTGGGAGACCTTTGTGTTCTTTCAAACAAGTGTGCCAAGATTATTTGGGAGGTTCACTATATCCAGGTCGCTCGACATTTCAGAGTAGAGAAAATAGGGGAAGTGTTGTAGAAGTATTTTTATTGCCCGAACCTTCGATAGGATGTTGGGAAGTACATTAGATCTTGCACATCCTATTCCATTGCCAAATTGACCATAAAGAAGAAAGGCCTATATACTCCTCTGCCTAATCCTAGTTGGCCTTGGGAATACATCTCCATGAATTACATGTCGTTCCTTCCTTATACTAATGATGGAAACAACTGTGTTTTCGTGGTCGTCGAAAAATTCTCTAAGATGGCCATTTTAGCATCCTACTGGAAAATTATCACGACAGAAGCCGGTGCTAAGCTCTTCCTTGAATGAGTGTGGGTAAAATTTGGGATCCCACAATCCATCATCTCAAATTAGGACAACAAGTTCCTGAGTACATTTTGGTCAATCCTCTGGTCGATGTTGGATACCAAGCTCACTATGTCCACAGACTTCCACCCCCAAACTGATGGCCAAACATAGGTCATCAAAAGGATTATCATGCACATTATGTGCATATACAACTCGAATCATCCATGCAAATGGAATGAAAGACTCCCCTATGTCCAGCACAGTTTCAACATAACTCTACATAGCTCAACTCACCATAGTGCCTTTCAAGTGGGATTGGGATTCCAGCTACTATGTCCTATTGATGTGGCCATACCATTTGTAGCTACTCAGGTAGATTCAACTCATGTCCAAGCTAGAGCTAATAATGTTATAGACATATTTTGGCACTACAACCCCAATCATATATGTCGATAGACCAAGGGCTCTTTAACCCCTAACAGTGTTGTTTCATACCCTAAAGGATCATGGTCAACTGATTACATCATGTCCCAGAAGTTCCACCTGAAAAACCACTCAGAAGTAGCCAAAACTGGACCATACTAACTCCTGCGTGGTCAAGGTGCGATGCATACTGGCTGCTACACTAGCCAGGTGCGATGCATACTAAAGAGCCTTCTATGGGGTGTGATGAGCGAGAATAGACAAATGGTAGAGACAGTTTTCTAAGTGGATACCCAGGGAATCTTCTAGAAACTTCTCATATGACACTTGCCTCTCTGAATTTGCCCAGGGATGAGTAAGAGATCAAAGAAATCTCCAAGTGGAACCAAGAACTATCAGTGGAATGACACTAATCAGAAACCCAGAGTTGACTCACACCCTTGCAAGACATCTATAAATGGATCCGTCATCTGAGAGATCTGGAGGCTGGAATTTTGTAATTTGCAAGGAAGTGCTGTTGGTTTCTCTTTGAGAAGAGACATTGTATTGTTGGGTGATCTTTCTTTTCATGAGGTGAAGAGGGCTTTGATGCTGGGAGGATGATGCTGGATTAGACAACTGGGTTGTAATCCTCTCTTCTACTATTAATAAAGTTATTTGAGTTTTCCTCCATATAATCGTGTATTTGTGAATCTTGTTATTTGTGAATGCAATTGTATGGTCAATGTATTTCTGATTTTGCATTGTTTATGATATTATAGATCAAGATGCTTTGATGGTGTTATGTTGCTTTGCCTCTACAGGTATTCTCTAAAGTAGGACAAGTAGGAGAGGAGTGGCAAGCTCTATCAAGGGAGAGAGGAAACAAGTAAGGAGCCAAGTGAAAGATCCAGGTTTGTCCCCTTTGCTTCTCTCTTATCTATCATACATAAAGGAAATCACAATTTGCTTTGATTGTTTGTTTCTAAGATAGCTACTCATCTTAGTGGGACTAGCAGATCGAAAAGACACTATTTTTCCCCAAAAAAAATAGGGCTAACAAATTCATCAATAGGTCCATGACATATTGGATAGAGCTAATGCTAATTACAAGAAGCGTCATGATCAACATTGGGTGCCACACAGGTTCCAAGTGGGCAACAAAGTTTGGTTACATTTGCAGAAGGAGCGTCTCGCTGAGGCCCACCACAAGCTTCGTCTTCTCTAATATGAGCCTTACAACATCACTAAGGTTGTGGGAGACAATTCTTTTGAATTTATAATTTCCCCATTCCTTGGCTTGCATGCAGTTTTCAATGTGGACCTCCTTCGACCATACTTTCCATCATTACAAGACACATCAGACATTGCATAATATCTCACACCAACAGAGCTAAACCCAGACTTCATGGAACAGGCCACATCTACTCAGATCATGGACACACAAATCATGAAAACTCTCTAGAATAAGATTCAATTGTATTGGGTTTTCAAATCTATCCAACTCCTGCACCAAGGCAAGTGTCTCACTAGGGACCTAATTCAACAAAATATTCCCCATCTCATGAGGGCACTCAATGCAATGGGGACCATTTCTTCCTATGGGGGGGAATGATCCAGGTGGATATTGGTGGTTACCCACCATTGTTTCTTTTCATTTTCCTTAATTGTAGCACAATTTAATACTTTTAGCATTTTTCGTTCCCTAAACTTTTGGAGCCGTTTTAAGGGACTAAAATACATTTTTAGGTAAAACGGAGGAACCAAAAAAGTGCCAAACTTGTTCCCTAATTTTTTTTTGACCTCCTCTTTGAGATATTTGAAATGAGGTATTATGATATCCAAATGGAGATTGTATGCCAAAGTTATGACCTTGGGAAGTTGGTATTGCAACTTACCCCACCGGGGCCCATAAGCTTTTAGCGTTTCATCTCCTAGGTTTAGGTTTTTGGATGTCTAGGGTTTCTCATTGTTTTTTAATGATAAAAAGTTCATTGAGCCTCATTATAACACATTTCAAGGGCACGTATCCACCACATCTCTTGTCATAGATAAGCTACCATCACCCGATCTAGCTTATTTCCATTCTGTATGTAAGAATATTTTAGTTCTTTGATATTAATCAAATGAATTTTTATTTCTACTGCATCTCAGTGCTTATGTTTGGATCTGTATTATATTTCATTCTTGTATAAGTCTATATCAGTGGTATCAACGCATTCTTCTCTTTCTCTATTTTTCTTTTCATGTCCCCAACAAGGTCAGGGTATAAGGAGTTAGGGCTCAAACTGGTTGAACCTTTGCAAGACCAGCCTCACAAACCTCTGTGACCTCCCATCGCAGAAGAAAAGAAGGACAAGGGATTAGGAGATCCTTTCAAAATATTTCTCTAGGAAGCCCTCGAGTGATAGAGGAATGCAATGATGGATAAATTTTCTCAGGTCCTTCGGCGGTTACCCACAAGTGATCCAACAGGCACTCTGGAGGCACCACTCCCTTTAAGGTACAAGTCAACTTTGACATTCCCATATTTGAAGGCTAGATAGATGCAAACACCACACATAGATAATTAAATCTTTTGGAAGGATATTTTTCAATTCACGACTTCTCCAATCAGGAAAATATTTATTTTGCACTCCTCAAAGCCACCCCCTATGTCAAGGACTAGTGGGAAACCTAATGCAAATAGAAGGACAAGAGGAAATCCTCACTATTTTTAGCTAGACCCACTTATAATTCTTTTCAATTCACCATCAACAAATAATATTACCCTAACGGGAGCTATGAAGATAAATACATAAAGTGGACCACACTGCAGCAGGGAAGGGACGAAGACATGTCGCAGTTCACAAATATTTTTCATACCCTTTAAAAGAAGTTGTGTATCAAGGATTCTTAGTGAAATTAGGTACTCAAGTACAAAAAATGTAAAAAAAAGTACATCTAGGACGAGATGGAGTTTCTAAACATCTCCTCACTTGACACTGCCTATCGATACACTCAAGATCGAGCATAAATTAAAACAGAAGAACTGAGACTTTCGATCTACGAATCCTAATCAAGGGAAAGGAACCTCCAAACCATAGAACAAATAAAGCCAAGGTGGGGTGACCTAGTGACTGCACTAACACTTTGTCTACAAGAAAACAGAGCATCATAACTCTCTGGTTGCACTGCTAGGGTGCGTTAGGGGGCCAGAAGCTCAAAAATAATTATTTTAGGGTCATAGCAAAAGTTGATCATAGTGAGGAGGGTGTTGAATATTCCTGAATGGCCACAAAAGGAAAAAAGAAGTATAGGAGGGTCTGGAAGAAAGAGAGATCTGGGAACTTGGTAGGAGAAAACCGGGAACTAAGTATAATCCCCAACAGAGTCACCAATTCTGCTATAGGGATTAATGCACTGGTGGTTGTCGCTAGAATACCCTAAAAAATCTTCTCAGGATCCTTGGTAGACACGTTAGATTAACTATAGCTGGCACAAATAAGCATATACATATCCATATTAATGAATCATTTTCAAAGTAGGAGGGAAGAGATTACCTTAGATGTTGATGCAGTTTTAATGTAGAACACAATGTAGTAGAGTGGAAGACCTCTTTGCTAGCTCCTATATCAAGAACTGCATATAGACAAGACAAGAAGTAATACTACAACATATAAAATTTGATAATCAAAAGAGTAATACATAAGGATATCAACTAACATGCATCTAAGCTACTCATGCATTGCATAAATACATAACTGAATCACAACATAAATGCCATAGAGTAGACAACACAACTACAGGTATACATTAATAATAAGAAAGGATGATTACAACCATCTGGTGAATCATCTTCCCTTATTCCTCCAACACCTCTCTCTCTCTTCTTAACCTCTTGGTAAACTACTACATCTCATACAAAGTTTCAACAATAAGTTAGAAAATCTTCAACCTTTCGACCTCTTTCACAATGCCCCAAGCATCCAATATATATAATTAGAGTCTAATCCTTTCCAACTCTCTCATGAGTTCCCTTTGGAAAAATCTAGGATGTTTCCTTTCTTTATTTCTCTTTCACTTTCTATTAGGCTTCGTTAGAAATAGAAATATCCTCAAACAGGTCAAATATGGATGTTTCCTACTTTTTGGCTAACATATGACTACAAAGTGGGATATTATTTAGTCAAACCACTCCTTTGACCTCCAGAACCTCACAAAAGTTGACTAACATTGCCCCTAAGGCAACACAGATAGTTACCCTAGGGACTAACACCCCTGGTTCATGGATGGGGAGTGTTATAACTCATCTTGCTAGTTTCTATGGAGCATTAAGCTAGCAAATAGGACTATGAACTTGGTCAAACCTTCAGTCAAACTATCTTTCTCCTCTGAGTTGATGAGGAGGTCATTTTCCTGTATAATCAATAAATTCCTTCAATCCATTATCTTCTAGCATTGCCTCCATGCAGTCCTTCCAAGCAACATAATTTGAGCTTCCCTCAAGGGCATACTCGAGTCTTAGTCCATAGAAATCCATCCTTCTGCCTACAAAGAATTGATCTTGCAAACCTAATCCTCTCGCAATAACAATTTCGAAATTTATGCTCTACTGTGAATCATGCTTTGATACCATGCAGAAATTATTGTGTATATTTGGAAGTGCTCATGAAATTTACAACACAAATCATAGACATGCAAAAGGAAATGTCACACATGCATAGAGATTTATATAGGGGAAATAAATTTCTCAAAACCCCTTCCTATCCGATATTTCATTAATCAAAGGATAGAGATGAAATACATATGCTTGCTCAAGCATGCACACAACCTACAAGTGTATAGTCTATCCCCCTGCTTGAATGATTGACTCTGGCCAACACTTAGCCAATTTTCAAGCCCTCCAAGCTCCTATTTCCTTGCATTTTTCCTTGAGGAAATTAATCCCTATTATTTAGGAAATTCCCTTAATTGGATTTCGCAATTCCTCTAGGTTCTTCCTTTAACTACATGTACCACTTTTACACATTGGAACAGTCTATAATTGATAGTACACTTCCTAGGAATCTCCATCTCAACTGGGTAACTTGAATTCTCTGCATGCATGAATTATTTTGGGCTGATAAGTGGTTGATCACTGAGTGTGGTTGAAGTTCCACTTCCACAACCGAACCTCCACTAGTTCCTCTAACAATTAGAACTAGTTTAACTGACCATGATTCAATTTAATTGAAATAGATTACTACAAATTAGCAATAAATCATACTGAACTAACCTCAATACCCAACTTGAATTAACTAAGTTAACTGAGTGACAAGTGCCAAGTCATCTCACTTAACTACCTCCAAGATTTCTGTTGAAATAGAAATTCGAATGTTCTCTAGTTTGACAAAGGCAAAGTTAAACTGAGATTTTTTTGCTGCATTTTCAACACTTTCTTGCAAGAATCTATACAAATCACAAAATCCTTATCAAGTTAAACTGATAATTTTTTTGCTACAATCTTCAATACCAGAGCATTTGTAAGTGAATCCTTCAACTACTCAAAACAAGTTGCACACTCCTCAGTCCATTAAAACTTCTTCCCTTTTCTCTACAAAGATGTGTAGGATAGCCAATATGTGAGAAGTTCTTGATAAACCACCTATAATAACTTGATAGTCCCATGAATTGTCTGACCTCATCCACATTCCTAGGATTTGGCCACTCCATGATGGCTCTAATCTTTTTCAGGTCCATTGTTATACCTTCCTTAGAAACAACATGTCCCAAGTAATGAATCTAAGACTAAAATAAAATGCACTTGCTAAGCTTGGAATACAACTAATTCTCTCTCAACACTTCTTCTAGGTGCTCTACATGTGCCTCCTCATTCTTGGAGTATATCCATATATCATAAATAAACACTATCACAAACTTGTCCAAATAAGGACACAACACATTGCTCATCAAACACATGAAGGTGCCTGGAGCATTAATAAGACCAAAAGGAACCACCAAAAAATCATAATGTCCATACCTGGTATGGAATGAGACCTTGTAGATATCTTCTTCTTTGATGTGCACATGATGGTATCCTGATCTGAGGTCTATCTTTAATAATACCATTACTCCCTTCAACTAATCAAACATGTCATCAATCTAAGGTAAAGGATACATGTTCTTGATCGTCACCTTGTTCAATTGCATGTGATTAACGTATAATATGAGAGTACCATCCTTCTTATTTACAGACAACATTGGTGCACCCCAAGGTGATACTTGGTCTTATGTATCCCTTATCAAGCATTTCTTTAAGATACAACTTCATTTCCACCAACTCTAGAGTGCTCATCCTGTAAGGTGCCTTTGATGTTGTTGTTGCTGCTGGTAACAACTCAATAGAGAAATTCACTTCCCTATAAGGTGGTAACTCTGAAATCTCTACAAGAAACATATCCTGGAATTGTTGCAAAATAGGGTGCCTCTTCACAAATTCATCATCCTCCATGTACTTCCCTTTGTCACTAGAAATACACATGACAAACAATGTAATGCACACCCCTTCCTTCTATTGCGCTTAGCTTGTATAGTTGTAACCATTATTACTAATATAGGCTTCTTCCTTCCCTACAATATTATCCTTTATCCATCATCATCCAGGCACTCAATGGCCTTCTCATGAAAATATACCTTGGTCCTGTGAGTGAACATCCAATCCATGCCCAAAATCATAACATAAGAACCCAAAAGAAGCACATTTAGATGTGTCAATGTAGGCATACCATTAAGCTTCAATGCACATGCTCTCACCCAATGATGAACTCTTCTCTTCATCCCTGTAGCCAACTATGCCAACCAAGATCTTTCATGCACTTCTTTACTCGAACCAAAGTTATCCACCAGTTCAAGACTAACATAACTATAATTAGATTAAAGATCAATCAAAATGGAAAAAACTTGATCAGAAAGCTTACCTTCCATTTCATTAATGGATGCCTGATGATCCACGTTCCTATTATTAAGTACTTCATTGATCTGAGGAATTATCTGACCAATATCCCCAACTATTTGTGCCTCCTGAGAACTATATATCTTAGGCATATCGCCCTAGTATAATGGACAAACCCTCTTGTCATGATCCTTGCCACAAATCCAGCACTACAATGGTTCTCTACCACTACCTTTATTCTGTTGATCTCCAGGATGAGACCCATGTCCTTTATTTGTTGCATTGAACTTCTTGTAAGGAGCCACATTATCTTTGTCACCTGCATCTTGAATTCTTCCCCACTTCTGAATCCATTTTCCCTTAGTCTTCTCATTCCCTTTCCAGTCACACATAGGCTCATATTTTCGCTTTGACTGCTCATAACAATGCTTTAACTCCTGATAGCTTCATCCAATGACCAAGGATCATCAAAATCAATCCAATATCTGAATGATACTAGAAGCCCACTAATAAACCTTTGAATATTCACTTCCCCATCCTGAAGTTAAGGCACATATCTCAAGAACTCAAGAAACCTACTAGTATACTCATCATCTATCATAAAACCCATCTTCAACTCATAGAACTCCTTATCCATGTCATCATAGTATCTCTCAGATAAGTATTTCTCCTTGAAGAGTCTCTTAAACTCATCCAAAATTAGCTCCTCTTCTCTAATGCTTCTAACATTCTTCACATCTTCCCACTAGATATTTTCTTTCCCTTTGAGATTGAAAGTGGCTTTCATGTTCTCTGAATAGTCATTTAATTTTAAGAACTTCTTCATCCTATCCAGTCGAGCTTCTGCATCCTCTAAATTCTTCATATCTCCATCAAGAGTAGGAGGCTTGACCTTCTTAAAATCCTCTGTTAAGTACTCACTCCTCCTATGGTGTTGGAAGTGATAATTATTATGTCTTTTGGAAGAAGAACTAGAATAAAACCCATACATACCAGTCCTCTTGTCAGGTGTATCCAAGAATATGTCACTCTTCACTATATTCTCCATATCCAACATGTATCTCCTCTGATACTTGCTACCGTCTTCCCCATTAGTCTTCTCCTCCTACCTATCTCCATGACTATTCCCCATTTGTCCTTATTTTTGCAAATCTAAAAGGTTTTGAAGGATGATTGCATTAACTCTTGCCTGATTTTCCTGAGTTCTAGAAAGCCTTTCATGTGCCACAATCAACCTATTATTAACTTCCTTGCAACTTCTAATATCTACCTTCATACTCCTCAATGTATCTGCTATATCAAGAGAATTCTCTTCTCCTTTCTGCTCAACCGACCTTTCCCATTCCATAGAATTCACGTCATGCCTGTAAGGGGAATCATGTGAATTTTAGTCCACATTTATTCTCTTCATCTTTGGCTTTCTCTTTCCTACAAACATGCCATGTTATATAAACAAATAGAAACATAATCAAAATCATAACTCAACACATTTTAGGAGAGGTTATCTCGTCTACATGAGTCAGTCTAGAGTAGCACGATATACACATATATATAACGACATCAACATACTAAGATATAAACATATCAACATATCAACATCATTCATGACAACAAAAAATTGTAACAATGTCTATATACATAAAATCCATAGCCACTGCAATGTGTGCATAGTAGACACACATACGACTGACATGCATGCATAAAAATCACATCTAGCCCATCCAATCCAAGTTTTTGAACCTAGAATCTTTGATACCAATTTGTGATGCCCCCTCCCACATTTACCCACTTTTACAAGCTCTCCAGGGTAAACATGAGTTGAGTGCTACTATGAAATGAATCTACCTCCAAGTTCTAATTATGGAAATGGGGCCCATAACTTGAAAGTTTACTAATATCCCTCAGGGACTACATATGACTCAAGAGCCTGACAACCACCCCAAGTGATCAATCCCTGAGGTGGAACTATTTTTCAATAACTTAACAACCCAACCGCACCATTGACACACTTTACATGCAGTTATGAGACTCCAACCGCACCCCTAAGTCTTTCTACATGCGGTTATGACCAAAAATCCCCCGTTATGTGCATGCAGACATGAGATATATGCCAATTTTTTAGGCAAGCCTCCAGACCATGACCCAGAACTATCTATAAGTTTCTAGAAACATAAATAAGGTGATAACATGACTAACCCTTCAAAACTTGAACAATATATTGACCATAGCATTCCTAGTACATGACAGAAATTTCATCAAACATATAGTAAACATATAAGTTGCAAGTCATGAATGTGTATCTAATCAAAAAAATTTGAACTTCATCTGAGATTCACCAAGAAGGTGTAACACCCTCCTCCCACACTTATCCAAGATTACCAGTCCACTAGGGTAAAATTGTGATGAATACGTACTATGATATGATTCAACTCCGTAAATGAAGTTAAGGAAGTGGAACCGATGAACTAACACTTTACAGACCTCCCTTGGGTGCTATAAGACCCCTAGGAGCTAATCCACCACTCCATGCCCCTAAACCCTAAGTCAACCTAGAATTTTAATGAATTAAACCCCATTCTCTCCCATGAAATGGGCATGCATGTGACTACGACCCTCCAATCACTCCCCCAATTCCTGTAAGGAAGAGATTGTTGTCTTTTTCAGCTAGTTCTATGTGAGAGATTGCGAGATTTAAGCCACTTTTTTAGGGCTCGTCTCCAAACCACTACCTAGAACTTGATGAGAATTTACAAGATAATAAATGAAACCATGAAAAAAACTCTAACATAAAACTTGATGAAGAACTTGACCTAAACAAGCCCAACCATGATAGGAATTTCATCAAACATATCACAAATATGAAATCTACAGGTTTCAACAACATATATGAGCATATGGGTCTCATACTTATCTGAGAATCGTCAAGAAGGATTGATGCCTTCTCACATTAGTTGCATTATCATCTATTAGGTCACACATTCATTATTTATTCAGTTAAAAATCAAAACACGATGAGATTCATACATCATCATTGTCATAAAACATGCTCATAACCAACATATAACCAACATAATAACAAAGATACAAAAACCATAAAAACCACATATAGAAAAGTAAATTTACCCATCAGATATAAGAGGAAAGAAGCTATTATTAAATTATGAAAAATGAAACCAAGTCTAGGACTTCCATGTACCACTCGACCACAGACTAGGTTGAACCAAATCCCTCTTCAAGCCAGTCACCTCTGTGCCATATTCTAAGCATGAATCAGGGATCTCATGGAACACATCCAATAAAACCAAACTAGGGCTTCTAGAGGCAAAACCATCTCAACCTTCAACCAGTGATTCCACCTCACAGTCGAACATCACTAACCATCATCAGATTGGTCTCTACCCAAGTTGTCCAGGGCTCAAGAGGAATTGTTCCAACCAGGGGTTCTAGGACTAGTAACTCAACCCATAGTTTTAGGCGAGCTTCCAAAGAATTTTTCCAACCAGGGCTTCCAGGATTAGTAACTCAACCCACCAAGGGATTCCAGACTATTTTTCCAACCATGGCTTCTAGGACTAGTAACTCAACCCAAGCTGTTACAGGAATTCTAGAGTGTTTTTCCATCCAAGGCTTCTAGGAACTAGAAACTCAACCCACAGCCAAAGGAACATGATAACTAGCCAGAAAACAAAAGGAAAGAAACCCACAACACCATGGATATCTAGGAAATGGAAAGGATAATAAATCTATCGTCAATCTAGGTAATCCTCCATGCCAATGACATATCATAACCAAGAAACCACATGCATTTTCCATGCACGCCAAAACTAGCAAGGAATCCATACATTCAACTCGATACCTGCAAAGAAAATCCATTGTAGTTTTTGAACCCGATGTCCTCTTTCACTTTACTGCTTTTCCTGTACCTTCTTTCTCCAAATTCCATGTATGCCACACTCCTCCAAGAGTGCTCCAAGAAACTCTAAGTGTCCAAGAATATGAGAGAAACATATAATAGAAGAGAGCTCCACCAAAACCTATCAAAATATTTCCAAGTGATCCTCATAAGACGTTTTATCAATGAGTCCTCTATTTTCTTCAATTTCCATTATTTTCCTTCATTTTCCTCCTCACATGCAACCTATGACCTTTCACCTTCCTTTTCTCCTAATTTCCATTATTTTCATAAATAAATGCCACATAATGTATCATGCCTTTCCAAATCCTTTTCCATTTCCATTTCCATTTTCATTTAGCCATAATAAACTGAAGTGACACCCGTTAGGATGTTTTTCCCACCATTCAACTTGGAATATGTGTCTTGTGACCTTGGTCTTACATTTTTTACATGGATTTTTAACCAGGGTTGTTACAAAACCTTCCTTCTTGGGGGAACACCATCCTCGGTGTTCAATGACACCTACATCCAACAATACTGCTAAAAAACAAAACATACTACCTTTGGAGCTTTATAACATAGCTCATTGTAGTATTTACAATGACCACTACTGAAAATAAGAAAATCATATCGTTTACTGGAGCTTTATAACACAAATCATCACAATATTTACAATAATAACCACATATACACTTATACACATTTTCTTCAACCAGTAAATAATCATATTGTCTATGGAGATTTATAAATATAGCTTGATACATTATTTTCAATAATATATACATATACACATTTGCACATTTTCTCAACCAGAAAATAAAACGATACAGTCCCTACATCCGCAACAAGGGAATCCATAGGCTTACACCTCCACCCTCAAAAGTAGTACCAAGATTCAATTCCTTCCCAAGAAGTCCAGAATACATTTCCAGAGCCAAATTTTGCATCAATTTCCAGCACTAGAATCCTGTGCCACTTGTCGTCTAAGTGAATACTTACCGACTCATTGTTCCAGTTTGCACTCCCAATGTATGATCTGATTCCATCTGGAAATTCTAGTGACCAAAACAACTCCATTCCAACCTTACCTTCTCTGTGACACTGTACCTTGGGCAATCTGATCACCCCCTTCCATGTAGTCACACACCTTCCAAGTTCCATAGGCATTCCCTTCTCTGTTCCACAGTCCCTCGGGTGACCCCTCCCTTGGTAAGGTTTCCTCGCATCAAAATTCTAAAAACCAAGGCATATCCCTGCAACAAAAGCATCATACTAGTCATATCATGCTCATGGCAATCAATGGACACTATTAGGTACCAGTGTTCCATAATAGCCCTATTCCTTAAGTGCTTTACCATCATATTGCTACCTATTCCAACTCTTTTTGTTGTTGCTGCTAATTCTTGCAGCCAATTTCAACCACCCAATGAGGATGTTCATGCATTCCTGTACCAAGAACATAATTACTATTAAATTCAAAATAAATTGAAACAAATTCAAATCATACCTCATCGATGACCCATCAATGAGGTACACTTGCAATTTTTTTTACTTCCTCTAACAACAAGTCAAACTAGCATCTTTGACCAAATCATTATGTATAACCATATCACATCTGGTTAGCTCAAAGAAAAACCATCATAAATCAAAATCATGAATCACATGAAATCATCATAAACCAAAAATCATAGATCATATGTAACCATCATAAATAAGAGTAATAAATCATATGCATAATAAAAATGAAATAAAATATTAATACTTATCCTTTAATCGGTTCTTTGCTTCTACCTTTTTCCTTTGTCCTTTTGTACACACATCATATTGGTTTCCACACCTAGTGCCTTTTTCTTTTCTTCAATCACATACACATACACAATGTACATCACAACACATACATCCACACACAACGTAAAACAACACATAATACATAAACCCACACCTCATATACATCATGACACATACACCTACACCTGGTGTACAACACAACATAATACATGTATTACATAGAGTACAACACAACGAATACACATTTCATGATACCACAACTACACAATACACATACATAGTATTGCATGCCTACAACACAACATGTAGGACATGCACATGATAACACATGTACACCAGTACCATATGTACAACATGTACACAATACCACTTGTACAGAGCACCAACTATACAACATGTGCACAACCTCACATGTACACGACACCACCTGCACAACATGTACACAATGCTACATGTACATTGCTCTACTTGTACAACATGTACACAATACCACATGTACACAACACCACATGCATGACATGTACACGACACCACATGCACAACATGTACATAGCACCACATGCACACAACACCACATGTACAATCATGCACAAAACACCATATGTACATAGCACCACCTGTACAACATGCACACAACACCATATGCACATAGCATTGCATATACAACATGTACATAGCACCATATCTACACAACACTACATATACAACATGTGCACAACACCATATGCACAGAACACTGCATATCCATCATGCACACAGTACAATATGTACACATCACGGCATATCCAAGATGTACATAGCAACATCTATACCCATCACTGCATATGAAATATATAGACAACACCATATATACAACAGGAACACAACATCAGATGTACAAAATACCATCCATAGTTAGAATTGCATAAATAACATGTACACAACACCCTATACAAACAACATCACAGGTGAAACATGTACAACATATATATAACTGTAACACTGCACATCCAAAACCATATTGTTTCTACCAAGCAACCTTGCTTCCATTGTCTCTCTTCCATCCATGCTTATCCTATCATGTTGTGGATCACAATGTTTTCATTCCGCTAATGTATCTCGTCACTACTAGTCCAAAACATAGGAATAGTATAATCACATAATATAATTAATATCCAAATCATACTGACCTTTTATATCTTTAAGGGATACTCTTCCCACTTGATTCCTTATAATACTAGGAAACTCTTCATGCCATTCACCTGCATAAGCAATCATTCTTCCATAAGAATGACCCCTGACACCCCTGTCAGAAATTGAAATGGATACATACATGCATACATGCATACATACATACATATATATACATTAGCATAAAAAAATCATGATCCGTGATGACCTTGTCAGAGACGACATACATACATACATATATATATATATATATATAGACATCAACATAATCATGATCACAACATAACTACCAAATATCATGATGTCTAGGTTAAGAGAACTTCATTTATCCATGCATCACATGCACAATGTCAACAACAACATTTCCCAACATAGCTATGGTATCTAATGCCTCAAATCCATTTACTTTACCTTTCCTACTACCTTTCTCATTATTGTTCTGCCACCATCCATTTACCCTAATGGACCCAACCGATCCAACCGATTGTCATATTCTTTCCTTCAGCTACCCTTTATGGATGCACTAAGATTCATTTGACTCTTACATTACCTGTTGGACTTCATTCAACTCTCCATGGGCTCCAATAACTTTCCTCTTTCCCAGCCAATTCCCAAAACCCTCAAAATGTAAAAGGCAAGAACAAAAAATAAACAAGAAGAAAACCATGAAAGCCAATAACAATACGACACCACAAAAAAAGTGGTATGCCCATACACGAGACATAACAAAGATGCAATTAAGAGAAAAAAATCACAAAATACCAAAAGAGAAAGACTAACAACAAACACCATGGCTCAATCCCCATGGTTCCCGGTTCTTCCAAAGGAAATCTCAACATGAGCCTTCTTTGAGATTTCAGTCTTCTTGCCATGAAATCCTCTGCATCATACTACCATAAACACATAACTATCAGTGCATAAATAAACATAACAATATGCTAGTTACCTTATCTTGTTGTGTCAAGCACACTATCTTGTAGCTGAACACTTCTAGGCCATCTCTCAAGGGACTCCAATTCCTTAACGAATCCAGCTATAACTAGAAACCAACAGTTAGTTATATAAACAAATCAACGATTTCCTTGTCATGCTAATACCAAGAATGTTTCCTACAACTATTCACACATGTCGATCACATGTTCCAAAGATCAAGACAACATATCTATTAATTTGAAATCAAACTTTACCAAGACTAACAAACATGTCATAATCAATAATCAACTCACATTCGTTGGTCATAATACATAATGTTACAACTATCACCTTCTTACACTCACCTTCTTACACTCAAGTACATGTAAGTTATCTCACATGTATGTATTAGTACAACCGTCTTAAAACAAGATCATTACCTCATGCAATCTTATAGATACATACACATATAATGCAATTATTCAAACGTTCAAACATCATGCAAACTTACCATCTTAAATAAATCAACTAGATGGCATAATCAAACAATTAAACACCAAATAGATGACATAATCAAACTCATACCTTAATATATCTTAGGGGAGGCTATCTTTTCTACACAATCAATCTAGATTAGCATGATATAACTTCACAACATATCAACTCAAACATAAATAAGGTCATGATATCCATAACACTAACTAGCTAACATGTTCACTTCATAAACTCACAAACAATTGACATTCATTTATAACAATCACATCTGTATAGTTAGTCTAGATTAGTACAACACAATGTCACAAATAAGTCAACTCAAACCTGAATATCATAACCATGACCATCTTCCTACGCCAGTCCAATTTATCATGATATATATAACATCAAGATGTTAACTGTAATGACCACAATCATCATGCATATGACCACATTGCATACAACAACAAGTTATTATCATTCATGACTATCTGACACATGTGCATATGACTACACTAATAAACTAGCATTTTTCATACATGCAGTTATCTCAAAATCAACCCTTGAAAGGCTGATGATCAGGTAGACCTTGAGTAACTATTTCAAACCTACTTTTGGCTGAGGCTTAGCCTCCTCAACCTAAGAGGGCTCTCTCACAAGATTAAAGGTTTTGATAATGAATAAGATGGCTAACTCTTTGAAGCAAATGAATAATTATAAATGGTGGAAACATAGCTAGAGCATATTCATTGGGCTTATGGAGTCAAAATCGTTTCAGTATAACAATGATATCAGCCTTACATAGAAGTCAGGGCATCCAGAATTCAACACATTTAGAACACACCAGAAAAATATAGGACAACACAGTTTATAAATGTATGAAGGAAATTAGAGTGCAATCAATGATTTCTAAGTAATCACACATTCATACCATTGCAAATACTGAGAAGAGGACAATACAAGACATTCTAAACATTTAATTCCTTCCGATTCCTGAGAAGCAAAGCCAAATATTGTATTACTAAAACAGAGTCTTACACACAGCACAATATTCAAGTTTCTCTGAAATTTTCCAACCCCTTGTACATTAGATTTTCTTCTATATATAGAGCTCTTTACGTAACTGAGATTCCTCCTACAGCATGAGGGGAACTCAAATTCTTCCTATTATGACACCTATTGACACTTTAAACTAACTATTAAATGCAACTGACTGCTAACAGGAAGTTCTAGAGACCTAAAACAATTAGGAGTATAACTCCACATCATGTTGGTAATAGCATTTATTACAATCCAAACTCGTTCTCTGACAAATGGCCTTCTTCAGTTTAGCTTTGGTGGAGATTTGAAATTCTTTGCTGGCCTTTGATGTCTCATCCCTTTACTACTCCTGGAAACTAGGAAACTGCCCCTGTTTTTCTGCTTTTGGTCTCCACAAGGATCTTCGAAATCAATTATCCCTGTTGTTCTTCTTTAATTACACAAAAATGTATTGGACTGCCATGTTTTTCATGCACTGTAGATCTTCCTCGTAAACATGTGTGAAGACAAAACCTCTTTAATGTTGCTTGAAATATCATGAACCATACTAGCTGTGATCATTTTTATAACAAATAACTTATGGTTCATATATATATTTCCTCTGCTTGTTTTGCCCTTGCTGGATGTTTTCACTTTATAAATGATCCTTTTCAAAAGTTCCCTTTCAAAAAGATTTCCCCTTTGTCACTCAAAATTGGTCAACCGAATTATAACATGCAACTATAGCAGTTTCGTAGCACACTACGAAACTGCTGTGCATTAGGCATCACCTACAGCAGTTTCGTAGCGCGCTACGAAACTGCTGTGTAATTTCAAAAACACAGTTTTAATGCCAAAATTTGACTGTCTTGAGCTTTCTTTTTCTTGAAATGTCTTTTTCATCTGCCCTGAAGCTGTTCAAAACTGAATGCAGAGACACCATTCTTCAAGGAAAACTTCAAAAAGGTAAATCATCAAAATTTAGGACTTAGCCTTACTTTCTGTGTGATTTTCCTTAGATAAGGAAGTCCTTCCCACTAGCTTAGTTATATCTTCAAATCCTCGATTTGCCTCTTCATAATTCTGATCCCAGCTCTCAGTCTTGTATTAACTTTTCTGATGTATTTTGCTTCCTTTATTGCAGGGACTGACCAGGTGTAGTATTGAGCATGACAGTTGACCACCTCGGGTATTGAAATTGTTTTGTCTTCCCACAGAGCCTCCATTTTATTAAAATGAGTTCCTTGATTGTATGTTTTCTTGAGTCTTTCTTAAGTCTAGCAATTTCAAGATTTTCTAACTTCCACTTCTTTTTCAACTCTTCAACACTATATTCCTCTTAAGAGATAACTGCCTTACCTCTATCGTTTTTATGCAGCTGTGATGATGTTTTTGATGAAGTCACAGGTCCTTCATGAGATTTTGTTACCTCCCCTGTTTCACTGGCTTCTGGCAGCGTCTCTTGTATCTCCTTTGAATGCCTTGTCACAGGTCTTCTTGGCTTAAAAACAAATTCAGAAACTTGATCATCAAATTTGAGCTTTTTAGAGGTTTTAGCCTTTCTGGTTTTGCTTTTACCTGTTTCTATCAAGTCTACTCAGACCAGAGGAGACTCCTCAATGTCAATAGCTTGAAGCAAATCATTCAGACTTCCCTTTGAAACCAGGCTTACCTCAGTAACCACTGTCTTGCCTTTTTCTTTAGCTAACTGGCTCATGGTTACTCTTCTCTAGACTGCTTCACCTGTAGATTGTTCATGTACACCCTATTTGATATGAGTTTTATCTTTCTGTGACTGTTGGGGTGTGTCTTGGATTACTAGTGGTCTTGTGGGTTCCTTTACCTGTTTCCTAGCCTTCAATTTCACGAATCTCCTCGATCTTGTTTCTGCACGATGACTAACTGCTAGTGGAGAACTCTTCGTAGCCTGAGGACTGAGGCCAGTTTCATTCTTGAACCCAGACATAAACATGAACATGGACCATTCCCTATCTATTTTCTGGAGCTCATGCAAAATGATCAATTTGACTAAGCCGTGATGAAACAACGAGGTCTCATAGGCTTCCTTCTTTAACTGAACCTTGTCACACATTTTGCCTAGGCTACGAAATAAGTAGAAAGGAAAATCAAGAGATATCTTTCCAGTGAAATGAAGCAGAAGCTTGAAGTGATAAGAATACACCTTATGATACCTCCCTTCATAGGTGAAGTACCTCTGTATGCAGGTAAGTAAATTAGCATATGAATCTTTAACAAAACTTCTGGGCACTGACTTGTTTAAGTCTGAATCAATGAACTTCGATTTCAGAAATTCCTTGCAGGGGGTCATGTCAAACTTGAAATTTTTAAACCATGTTTCTTGTCCCCTTGGAATCTCAGTGACTATAGATATAACCTCTAGAGAGATTGGCAATTCAAGCACCCCAACTTTTGAATTCAGTCCTAAGAAATTTAAAGCAAATTCCTTGGTGACTTGCATATGGCCTCCTTGAAGTTTTTTGCAAAACCTCCAACAGCCAACCTGTTTGAAGGCTTGTTCGACTTCATTATTCTTTAGGATGATATCTCAACCCTTAGGTTCATTCCTCAAACATCTGCCTAACCTATGGTCTTTTCTTTCTGCAGACCCCTCCATGAAACTCCAGCAAAATGAAAATTTGAAAAAATTCACACTGTCTCAATCTTGATCACTGCCTCACTTGAAAACTGCCTTGCCTGAAAACTGCCTTGCTTGATCTTCAAGGAATTCTAATTTGAACGCTTGCCAATTTGCTCCTCATGCATGAACTCAAACATAATTATGACTGTGAATAGTTGGCTTCTTTTTGAAACTTGCAACCTGAGCATATCAAGACATTAACGACCCTAATGATGAGGATAAGCGGTTGAATGTGATAGGCAAAGTGTATAGACTGACCACTGATGATGGAAGGATAACTAATTTTGATAGATTTGACAGCTGGATGAGATTTGCTACGGATCTGCACGAATCCCCGATTTCGTAGTGCAGCCAGTGCAAAATCTAGGTTTTCCGCTACAAAAACACCTAGACTGGGTTTTGCGCTATGAAAACTCCTAGATAGTTTCGTAGTGCATAAGAACCTTGAAACAAGTTTTGACAAATGGAGTTTATGTGTGATATGAGACCAATGATAGATAAGTATAGAGAATTGACCTCTTTTGACCATACCGACAAGACTCTATTCAAAAACTTAGACTCTAAAACAACATGGACAAACTGGACCAAGACTGACACCAATCTTTTTGAAAAAAAACTGATGCTCAGAATTTGAAATTTTTCTTAAGTGATAACACATGCAACCATAATAATAGAATTACAAGCATATAAGTAACCTTAATTCTTATAACAACCATTAACCACATACCTGCATGCCAAATATACAAACCTATATGATGATTTTCTCTTACCATGAAATCTAGTGCTACAATCTCACTCTGAAAGTCTGCATTTGCTGCTCTATCCCAACTAATGCATCAAAATCATAACAACCAACGACAACATGATGACACAAACTACATATAATGACATCACAATGCATGTCTGACCTACTATACATGCATAACTATAACCATGACAATGCATGCATAAAAACATATAGACACTAACATGCATAACAAATGCATATACAACCGACATGCATTCATGACTAACACATCCCAACAACAACATCATCAACTCCTACATGGAAACACAACTATAACAATGACTACAATCATGCATACATAACAATCATATATATAAGCTACATGCATGCATGACAAACACATTCTGCCCATCCAGTCCAAGTGTTGAACCATGCTCTGATACCTCTTTGTAACACCCTCCTCCCACACTTACCCAAGCTTACTGGTCCACCAGGGTAAATATGTGACAAACAGTTACTATGATATGATTCAAATCCCTAAGTGAAGTTAAGGAAGTGGAACCGATGAACAAACAATTTACAAACCTCCCTCAGGTGCTATAGGACCCCCAAGAGCTAATCCACTACTCTAGGTGCCCAAACCATGAGTTAATCTAGCCTTTTAATGATTTAAACCCACAATATCTCTCATGACATAGGTATGCATGCAAATGGGACCCTCCATTTGCTCCCGTAACGCTTGCGAGGAAGAGACTGTAGTTTTTTTCAGATAGTTCTATGACAGAGACTATGAGATTTAGGCCACTTTTTCAGGGCTAGTCTCGAAACCACTTCCTAGAACTTGATGAGATTTTACAAGACAATCAAACATATCACAAATATGAAATCTACAGGTGTCAACAATAGGTCTGATCATAGGGGTCTCATATTTATCTAAGAATCGTCAAGAAGGATTGATGCATTCTCAAATTAGTTTCATTATCATCTATTATGTCAAATATTCATTGTTCATTCATTTATAAATTAAAACAAAATGAGATCCATACATCATTGATGTCATAAAACATGCTCATAACCAGCATATAACCAACAAAAATAACAAAGATACAACAGTCATAAAAACCACATATAAACAAGTATATTTACCCATAAGATACAAGAGGAAAGAATCTCTTATTAACTTATGCAAAATTAAACTAGGTTTGGGACTTCAACATACCACTCAACCATAGACTAGGCTGAACCAAATATCTCTTTCAGTCAGTCACCCCAGTGTCATATTCCAAGCATGAATGTGGGATCTCATGGAACACATCCAATAAAACAAAACCAAGTCTTCTAGAGGCCAAACCACATCAACCCTAAGCTATTGATTCCAACTTATGGTCAGACATCACTAACCATCACTAGATTGGACTCTATCCAAGCTTCCAGGGCTCTAGAGTGTTTATTCCAACTAGGGCTTCAAGGACTAGTAACTCAATCCATAGCCAAAGCAACATGAGAACCAACCAAAAACAAAAGGAAAGAAACCCACAACACCATGGCTATCCAGGAAATGGAAAGGCTAAGCAATCCACTATCAATCTAGAAAATCCTCCATGCCAATGACATATCATAACCAATAAACCACATGCATGTGACATGCATTTTGAAACTAGCAAAGAAACGATACATTCAACTCAATATTGTTACACATCAGTTTTTCACACTAGGAAAATAACCATCAATTTGGATCTTTCATTATCCATAAAATGTTTCGTAAAGCATTCCCTTGCAAAGTTATAATCCAAATTATCCCAAAGAAAGTGGAAGTCCCGGATCCCATGATACAAAACGCTATTTTTGGCTACTTGCGCAGTTTCCTATTCAATATTTGTGCATACATAGAGAAGACCATTAGAAAATGTGCATAAGTATGCACTATCTTACACTGTGACCTGCAAACATGGCTTAATGCATGTGAAAATAAAAATTGAATTCTATAAGAATTGTTGGTAGCATCTATCCCAACCAACAAGCTTCAAATGGTTGCTTATTCAATCCTGATCCCTCACATCATGGAGAAACTCCCTCTCTTTGTGGAATTCCTATCCCACCATTAGTGGATCTCATCCCTTGGAAAATGGATCCCAAGCTTCCCACTCTTAGCCTATAAAGCTAACGAAGGCCTGAGGATTGAGAAGGACTATTGGAAGTAGGATTATGCTGCAGGAATAAGGTTGGAAGGCTATTCATTCAAGGAGAGGGTTGGAGATTGTGGGAAGGGACTTGCAACATTAAGGCTACATGGTTGTAAGGCTATTCTCCATTTTATTAATATAAATGTAATTGTTATTTCTCAATTACATCTTTGTTTATATAATTTGTAGGATTCCTTGATCACCTACATAGATTGTGACTGCATATTGACCAGTTTATGATACATGATTAGTTAATTAGTCCATTTATCTCTTATGATTATATACTATATGCTTTGATCTCTTGTTTCTTTATGTCTATGAAGATCTCCTTTAGGACATCATGGAAAATATGTGGGGAGCGATGGGAGGATCTCTAAAGCATCGAGGAGTGAATGGTCGAAATATTTGAAGGGAAATTCACCAATCATTTCATTTAACTGGTAAGTGAACTCTATCATAGTATATGTTTCAGTCAATCATAGTCTAGAGAAAGGTAGCAGTTCCTAGTTGTTTGTTGTTAGGTTTCTTTGAAGTCTAGGGAGATTGCAAAGAAAATATGTTGTAGTTGTTGATCCTACTATCCTCTTGCACTTTCCTACTTTTCCTTTTCCTTCTTGCTCTAAATTCCAAGTATGACACACTCCTCCAAGAGTAGTCTAGGAAACTCTAAGTTTCCAAGAATATGAGAGAGAGAGATAATAGAAGAGAGCTCCACCATAACCTATCAAAATATTGCCAATTAATCCTCAAAATCCTTTTTATCATTTGAGCCTCTATTTTCTTCAATTTCCATTATTTTCCTTCATTTTCCTCCTCACATGCAACCGGTGACCTTTCGCTTTCCTTTTCTCCTAATTTCCATTATTTTCATAAATAAATGCCAAATAATGTCTCATGCATTTCCAAAGCCTTAGCCATTTCCTTTGCCAATTTCCTTTAGCCATAATAAACCAAAGTGACACCCACTAGGATGTGTTTCCCACCATTCAGCTTAGAATACGTGTCTGGTGACCTTAGTCCTATATTTTTTTAAATGGATTTTTAACTAGCATTGTTACAGAAAGCTCAATTCCCTCTCAAACTAGATGCAATGACACTTGTTAGCCCATGCATTCATGAACAATTCAACAAACTATCAAATCATGAATACGACCCATAGCTAGAGCACATCATAGAACCATGCTTATAACCAAAATAGAAACCATGAAAAATCAACCATAAATTACACATAATAACAAGTATGTGTGCTCATTAATTACATTATAAGAATAACTTATATTAACTTAAAAGAATCCAACGAAGTCAGGGACTGCCATGTACCACCCAACCATAGATTGGGTTGAACCAAATATATCTTTCATCCTATCACCCTCATGCCATCTTCAGAGCATGAATGTGGGATTTCATGGGATAAACCAAGTCATAATCAACCAGGGAATCTAGAGGTTAAACCACCTCCACTCTCATGTTATCGTGATCTCACCTAAATCGAGCCCGCGAACACAAAACCAAACCAAGCTTGGATGCTTCAGAATTTCTTACCATACCTTGAGGAATTTTCTTGTCTCCACCCACCTATTGAGGGATTCCCAGAGATAACAATATCAACCCCCAGCCTTGGGATTTTCCTTAGACAACCTCACCTGGCTCTAAAATCTTTCGGAAATCCAAATCTCAACCTAGAATGAATCCCATCACACCATGGCTATCGAGGAAATGGAAAGGTAAGGGTGAAACCACTGTCAAACCAGGTAAAACCCATGTCAATGATAGAAAATAAACCAAATAAACAAATGCATGTATTTTGCATACATCCCAGCAAGGAAATCCCACATGCAACCTGTTACCTGCAAAATCTCCCTACTGAAGTTGTTGATCCAACCTTTCCCTTGCACTCCTTTTCTTTCCTTTTCTTATCATTTTCCTTCATTCTCCAAATCCAAGTGAATGCTAGAGTCCTCCAAGAATGCTCTAATTGTGCTAGAGTGTATGAGAAAGAGAATGAGAGAGCCAAAACTAAACTGACAAAAGATGTGAATTGTTTCTCTGATGCATTTTTATCATTGATCTCTTTTTTCTTCATTCTCCTTCATTTTTCCTCTAATTTCCCTCGCATGCAAATTTGTGTCACTTCATATTCCTTTTCTCATATTTTCCTTTATTTCTTATAATTAAATGTCATTTATTGCCTCTTTTCCTTCGCCATTTTCCATAGCCATTATTAAACCACAAGTGATTCCCACTATAATATTTTCCCAACATTCATCTTGGAATACATGTCTCATCACCTTGCTCTTATTTTTCCTTTATTATCCTTTATTACATGAAACTTTAACCTGGGGTTGTTATAACAAATATGTTCTCATTATTTAGTGAGTTATGTTTTATCTATGGACTTTTCCCCCAAGGGTTTATATGATGGTTGGTCACCCTCATGAATCCATCTCTTAGCCTTTGTTTTCCTGCCTCCTATTTTTCTTTCTTTCTCAAAAGATAGTCTTGAAACAGGTGACCATGTTCATGACATAGCAACATCTAAACGAAAATGTTCATAGTCCAACGGTTGAGATCAAATTTCTCTCTAGAACTCTAGATCTATAAATTTCGGCAATGGTTGTGAGATACTCATGTAGACATAGATTCTAGCCTAAGACATATTCTTGCCTCTTCTAGTCACTTCAGAAATTTTAATGAAATTCCCAAAGAGTTACCAATTCCTTCTAAGATTTATGAAATCCATAAGTAAGCTAGAAGAGAATAAAGCCTAACCCAATCTGAAGCTGCTAAAATTTCTTCTTTATCTAGGTTTAAGCACTCCTCACAATGCTTTATATATAAACTCGCATTGTTCATGAAGTACGAGATTTTCCTTGTACTCCATATTGGAAAAAATCATTGTGAAAGAGCCTTTTGGACTAAGCCTCAGGCCCACCTCCCCTTTCGCTACCATTTTTTTGGATCCATTTTTTGATATCATTTTCTGTGAGTCAGCTCCCCATAAACTTGCATATGAAGGCATGGTCCTTTATCCATCTTCTGTGATCCTCCTATATTTTCGGAAGAATTACAAATTTCAGGCTTTGAGCCGCTTTGGGAATGTATTTTCCCCTTAATCCTGCCTTCCATTATGCCCCCAGAATCAAAGATACTTTGGATGAGCTTCCATTGGCGAGGCTTTCAAGACCCATACCACACGCACACCTTTCTATTTGTTTCCAACAACAACTTTCTTGGAGGGGTTCTCACCCCTCCCCCCTTGAGGCATCATCCTACACGCTCAAAATTATTGCAAAACACCCTCCCCACAAATCCTAATCAGAAAAAATCCCAACAAAACCTAAGTTCACTAAATAATAAACTAAATAACTTTAATTAACCTAATTTAATTAAATTAAATTAATTAACAAAGGATAACAAACTTAATTAACTAATTTAATAAAAAATTATTTACATATTGAAATTAGTTTTATTTACAATTTACAAAAAACATAATAAAATACATATTTACATATTTTATATCCCTAGGTAACCAAAATGACCAACTTTGACTAAGGATATCTTTGAAAGTGTAAGTCAGAATGAAGCAAAACATTATCTTTTGGAAAGTTGGTGATTAAAAAAAGTAGTGAAGACACCAAAAATGAAAAAAAGAAAGAAAGAAAGTAAAAATCGACAAAAATAAGGCAAATTAAAGAATTCTAGGGGTGATATTAGCCAAAATTTACATGGAGGGTCCCATAATTTCTTTGAAATTGAGGGGGGTGGATGAGGCCTCAACATATAATAAGTCCAGTGGTTTGAGCTACAAATACACAAAAACATCAATTTTTGAACACACATATTTGATGTTATTTTTTCATGGGCTAGACAAATTCATTGTCCATGAAGCTATAAAAACATATACAGTCAATTGTGCAGATTCTAAATACATAAATTTTAAAGAAGTAATAGTGTGTACTATTTTTAATATTTTTTTCTCTTAACAAATGTCAAAATCTTAAAATATATCCCTCTTTTATTTCATCAATATTTTTTTTGGCCTTAATCATTTGAAAAAAATATATATGGTGCACTAGATGACATTGAGACCTACAATTAAAAAAGAAGAAAGAATTATTTGATAATGTTAAGACCCTTTTAGGTTGCACTAACAAAAGGCATTATAATTTCAAGAATATAGTGACTTTCATAATTTAAAAAAGATAAAAAAATTAAGATTGTAATTTTTTGTGCACAAGAACAATCCATTCTCTACCATTCTACAAATTTTTATAGAAATATTCCATCATTTAGGTACTCAAAGATTACATTAATACAAAAATATGCTTTATATTTTACATGAAAAATAATATAGCGCTATTAAGAAAACTAAAAATTCACATAGTTAGACACAATTTCTATAAATAATAATTATATATTCAAAAAGCTAATTTGTTTTCTTGCATTTCGTCATTTTACAACATATTTAAATTAATTATGTCAATACCTCTAATCATCCCTCCAAGTTAATATATTTTTGTTTTCCAAAGTTTATGTTTCCACTAACACGTCATGAGAGGTCATCAGTAGTTTGCACCCACCCTCATCTGAACTCAAAATTTATCATGTGTCAAGAACAATGAAATTCCTTAAAGTGAAAATATTTCCTAAATATTTTTCAACCAAAAAGGTTTCACCTCCAAGACTTGATCCCTCTCCACCAATGATAAAATAGGAGTTACGATTGATCTACACTAGTTCTTAAATTTGGATGTAGTAAAATTAGTAATCTGAACCATCTTCAGTTTGGATTTATTAAGTGTTAAGAAAAATAAAATTCCTCAAAGTGTAAATATTTCCTCAATTTTTTTTTACCAAAAATGTTTGACCTCAAGGGACTTTCTCCACCCATGAGAAAATATCAGTTAAGGTTGACTTAAAGGCAGGTAGAGTATGTAGTAACACATTCATAGATTGTCCCTTGTCCTACAGAGAAAGGGGTCTCATACACCAACTTGGTGTCTATCTTGGTTGTGACTTATATCTATCTATCTATCTATCTATCTATCTATCTATATATATATATATATATATATATATATATATATATACATATATACATATAGATACACCTCATGTTAACTTCAAATTGAAATGTTTTAATGACAAGAATTTTTTTACTTGGTTGATAATTAAAAATATTTTACTAAAAAGGACATTAAAATACATTGATTTTTCTATTCTTTAATATACTTTTGAAATTCCAACATGTTAAGTTGATGTTAAACATAGAAGAAATTGCATGTCTCCTTATACATTTCTATAAATTACATTACCTTACTAGAAAAAAGGAAAGCTAATGAAATTTAATCCTGCCAAGATGAAATCCTAAAAATTGGAGGGCTTATCCTTAGCCCTCACATACACAAGCTCTTTATTTAGCAATCAAGTAGATCTTCCCTAAAAACTAGTTGCAAAGCCTCATTGTACCTATATTTAAAACTATGGATAAAATCAATCCCTCTAATTATAAGACCATTATACTTAGCCTTGTTTTATGTAACATCCTCCTCCCACACTTACCCATGCTAACTAGTCCACCGGGGTAAATATGTGACAAAGAGTTACTAAGATATGATTCAACTCTCAAAGTATAGTTAACGAAGTGGAATTGACAAACCAAAGACAAACTAACCTTCCTCAAGAGCTAAAGGATCCCCAGGGGATAACCAACCACTCTAAGTGCCCAACCTCTGAGTTAGCTTGATTTTTAACTGATCTAACCACCAATAGCTCCCATGAAAATACCTCCATCTGGTTGAAACCCTTCAGTCGCCCCCACATTACTTCTTCCCAGTGACTGCAATCTTTTTTAGTCACTTATGTGCCCGCGAATGCGGGATTTAAGCTACTTTTTCAGCCTAGGACCTAGGCCTCTTCCTAGAACTTGATGAAACTCTTAGGAATGATAAATAATAAGAAGATAAGGCCCATAATGAAAAAACTGAACAAGGACCTAACCTGACCCATCTTAACCATGGCAAGAATTTCATCAAACATATCATAAACATATAATGTATAGGTGATATAAACACATATAAACATAGGGACCTCATACTTATCTAAGATTCATCAAGAAGTATGATTCCCTCTCACATTAGCTGCATTATCATTTATTAATTCATTCATTCATTAGCATTTTATATACTAACCAAAATGTGATGAAAGCCATAACCTAAGAATATCATAAAACCATACTTGTAACTAGCATATAACCAAATAAATAACAATAATAGAACAACCATAATAGCCACATAATAACAAGTATATTTACACATAGAACATAAGAAGAAAAGAGCTCTTATTAACATACAAAAATCCAATCAAGTCAGGGAATTACACCTACCACCTGACCATAGATTGGGCTGAACCAAATATCTCTTTCATCCAATCACCCACACGCTATATTTCAAGCATGAATGTGTGAATCGCAACAAAACCAACCATGCTTCTTAGGCTTTACCACATATCCTTCTAGAACCAGCCAAGGATTTCTAGGCCCTAAGCATGCACCAATACAACCATGATTTATTGTATATCCCGCCAAGAGATTCCTATGCCTAAACAAGAAACATACACTACCAAGGTTTACCACAATCCCACAATATACCAACCAAGGGATCACTAAGCCTATACAATCATGGATGCCTTTTGAAGTCTCCACCTAAATTGTGAGGAATTTTTCTATGTCAACCCTCAAGCTTTACCATATATCCTTCCATTTATCAGTCAAGGATTCCTAGGCCCAATGAGTGTATATGAAACTAGGCTTTACTGCAATCCCACCTTTACCAGTCTAGGGATTTCTAGGCCTTGTGATTTTTTTTCCTGACACCACCTCACTCAGTTTCAAAACCATTTGACAATCCAGCTCAACCAAGTAAAAGAACCCCATCACACTATGGCTATTTAGAAATGGAAATGTAAGACCGAAAACCACTATCACACTTGGCAAATCTCATACCAATGACAACAAGACAACCAAATACACACATGCATGTAAAAACTAAAAAGGAAATCATACATGCAGCTCAATACCTATAAGTAATCCCGTTGTAGCCACTTGATCCAACTCTTCCTTGCTTGATATTTACGTCTCTTTTCTTTCTTGCCCTTCCTTTATCTTTCTTTCTCCAAATCCAATGTATTCCAAAGGGCTCCAAGTATAATCTAAGTGTCCAAGAGTATGAGAGAGTGAGAGAATAGAAGAGACAGGTCCACCATAGATATGTCAAAATCCTTTGAACTGATCCTCAGAAGCATTTTTATCAATGAGACCTCTATTTTATTTGATTTCCATTATTTTTCCTTCATTTTCCCTCTCACATGAAAACGATGACATTTCACCTTCTTTTTCTCCCAATTTACACTATTTTCATAATTAAATTGTCAATTATTTCCTCTCTGCCTTTTCAAAGCCTTTTTCATTTCCATTGCCAAATTCCCCTAGACATAATAAACCATATGAACACCCACTGGGATGTTTTTCCTAGCATTTATCTTGGAATACGTGTCTAATGACCTTGGTCTCTTTTTTCCTTTATTAACTTTATTACATGTATTTTTAACTCAGGGTTGTTACAGAGCCCCCTTCCCCCCCCTTAGGGAAACACCATCCTTGGTGTTCTATGACACCTATGACATGAAAGAACGCTAAAAACAAAACATATTACCCATGGACCCTTATAACTTAGCTCATTGCAATATTTACAATGACATCCTACTGAAAAAATGACAATCATACCATTTACTAGAGCTTTATAACACAACTCATTATGGTATTTAAAATAAAAACCACATGTAGATGCACATTTTCTTCAACTAGAAAATAACCATATTGTCTATGGAGCTTTATAAACACAACTCGATACAATATTCACAATAATATACACATATGCACATTTGCTTTGACCAGCCAATAAAAGGATACAATGCCTACATCAACAACAAGGGAGTCCAGAGGCTTACACCTTCACCCTCAAAAGTAAAACCACAATTCACCTCCTTCCCAGGAAGTCCAGAATACATTGTCAAAATCAAGTTTTCATCCAATGTCCAACACTATGATCCTTACACTACTTGTTCTCTCAGTGAGTATTTATTGGCTCATTGTTCCAAGGCACACTCCAAATGTGCATCTAATTCCATCTAGAAATGCTAATGACAAAAAAAATTCATCCCCCATCCTTCCCTTCTTTGCTACATAGTCCCTTGAGAAATCTAGTCATCCCCTCCCATATAGTCACTCACCTTCCAAGTTCCCTGGAATCTCATAAACTGGGCGATCCATCCCTTGGCAGGGTTTCCTCACATCTAAATTTCTAAAATAAAAGGAATATCCCTACCTCAAAACCATCATACCAATCATAGCATACTCATGGAAGTCAATGGAAGCTATTGGGCACCAGTGTCCCACAATGGTCCTACTCTTGAAGTGCTTTACCAACGTACTGCTTCCTATAACAACCACCCAAGTGGGGCATTTCCACGATTTCCTCTACCAATCACATAATTTACATTAGATTAAAAATTAATTAAAATAAATTAAAATCATACCTCATTGGTGTACCGTCAATAAGGTACACCTACAATCTTGTTTTCTTCTTATCACGGTGAATCGACTAACTCTTTGATCAAATCATCATGTATAAACACATCACATTCAGTTAGCTCAAAACAAAACCACCAAAATCAAAATCATATATCAGATGTAACCATCATAAATAATAATCATAGATCACATGTAATAATCATGAATCAGAATCACAGATCACATGCATAACAAAAATTGAAATAAATATTGATAGTTATCTTTTGATTGGTCTATTTGTTATTGTTTTGTTTTTTTTATCATTTTTGTACACACACTGAATCGGTTGCCACACTTGACAAGCACACCCTGCCTTCTTTTCAACCACGTACACATACGAATAATGTACATTACAACACATACACCCACACACAACATACGCCACCACACAATACATGCACCTACACATGAAATGCAATACATACACCTATACCCAGCATACAACACAACACATACACCTACATCTGGCATACAACACAATACATACACCTACACCCATTGTACAACACAACACATACACCTACACCTGGTGTACAACACAACACAACACATAAACCTATACCTGGTGTACAAAGCTACATAATACATACACTTATACCTAGTGTGCAACACCATGCATATACGTACCAGAGTATAGCACAATGAATACACATGTCACGATACAATGACTACATAATACATATAACACAGTACCACATGTGCACAAAACACTATGTATGCCATGTACACAATACCGCATGTACACAACACCACATGTACATAGCATCACCTGCACAATGTGTACACAACACCACATGTACATAACACGACCTGCGCAACATGTACACAACACCACCTATACAACATGTAAACAACACATGTACACATCATCACATGCACGACATGTACATAGAACCACGTGCAAGACATGTACACAACACCACCTACAAAGAGCACCACATGTACAACATGTACACTGTGCCACATGCATATAGCACCACATGTACAATCATGAACACTACACCATATGTATCTAACTACTTGTACAATAGGCACACAACACCATATGTACATAGCATCGCATATTCAAAACATACATAGCACCATATGTGCACAACACTGCATATCCAACAAGCACACAACACCATATGTACACAACATCGTATATACAATAGGTACACAATACCATTTGTACATATCACTACATATAAGACATGTACATAGAACCATATGTACCCAGCACCGCATATGCAACATGCACACAACACTATATGTACACAGTATCACATATGCAATATGCACACAACACCATATATGAAACATGCACACAACTCTAGTACTGCACATCTTAAGACCGCACTATACTTACCAAGCAACCTTGCTTCTAGTGTATTATCCATGCTTGTCCCAACATGCCACAAATCACACTGCTTTCATTCCACTGACGTATCCTTCATCATTACCTGCCATAGCATAAACATAGACATAGTATAATCACATAATATCAATTCATATCCACATGATATTGACCTCATCAATCTGTCAGAACTACTCTTCCACTCGATTCCTCATAAGACCAATGCCATTCACTTTCATAAACAATCATTTCTCCACAAGAATAATCCTTGACAACCCTATCAGACAACAAGATACATAAATACATATATACATTTAAAAATTATCATAAATAAATCATGATTGTAGATGACCCTGTATAAAATGACGCGCATATATACATGTACATATATACATATCTATATATATATATAAACATAAGTATAATCCTAATCACAACAAAATCACTAGATATCATAAGTTCAAGGTTAAGAGAACTTCATTTATCCATACAATGCATGCACAACATTGATAACAATAGTTTCCAACATAGCCAAGGCATCTGATGCTTCAAATCCATTTAATTTAGCTTTCATGTTACCTTTCTCATGATCGTTTTGCCACCGTCCATTATCCCAATGGACCCAACCTATCCAACTTGTCACACACTTGCCTTCAACTCCCCTTTACTCATGCACTAAGATTCATCTGGGTCTTACAATACCTGTTGGGTTTCACACAGCTTTTCCTGAGCTCCATTAACTTTCCTCTTTCCCAAATGAATTCCCAAGTCCCTCAAAACATAAAATGCAAGAACAAGAAGAAAATAAGAAGAAAACCATGAAAGCCAATAACAATATGATACCAGAAACAAAGTACCATGGCCATGTACCAAACATAAACAAAACTAAAAATCAAGTGCAACCAAATCACAAAAGACCAAAAGCATAAAACTACTAAAAAACACCATGAAAAAATCCCCATGGATTCCCAATGCTTCCAAGAGGAAGCTCAACCTGAGCCTTCTTAAAGACTTCATGGAAACATTTATTTCCATGTAATTCCCTACATCATATTGCCAAAAACACATAATTGTCAATGCATAAATAAGCATAACAATGTATCGCTTACCTTACCTTGTTGTGCTAAGCACATTGCATTGTAACTAAAAACATTCATTTCATCTCTCAAGGGACTCCAATTCCTTGATGAATTTGGTCATAACTAGACACCAGTTGTTGTAATTGTCAAATACATGTTCATGAATCTAGCACATATCACATAATGTCAGACAAAATCAAGGTTAAGAATACTTTTTGTATGAAAAGCACTCATTTGTTTGGAATTGTAGTTTCCAAACATAGCCATAGGAAATCTCACCCAATTCCTTTCTTAAACTTTTACCTTGCTACAATTGAGTCTTATTATATCTTCTCGCATCACCTAGCTGTTAGCTATACAAACAGTACAATGTTATCTTGTCATGCTAATACCAAGCATGTTTCCCTACAATTGTTTGCACATGTCATTCACACGTTCCAAAGATAAGTATATCATATCTATTAATTTGAAATCAATCTTTACCAAGACTAACAACCATAACATAATCAGTAGTCAACTCACAGTAAACAATCATAATATTACAACTAGCACCCACTTACACTCAAGTCAATATATATATATATATATATATATATATATATATATATATATATATATATATATATATATATATATATATATATATAGATAGATAGATAGATATATATATATATCAGTGGTCTCAGCACTTAATATGTTAGTACAACCATTCTAAATAATATCATTCCTTCATGCAATATTATAGACACAAACTCATATCATGCAATTAATCAAACATTCAAACAACAGATAAACGACATAATAGACAGAAAATACTCAAACACCAACTAGACGACATACTCAAATGCCAAAATATGACATAATCAAACTCATATCTCACTGTATTTCAAGTGAGGCTTATCACATCTACACAAGTCAATCCAAATTAGTATGACACAATATCACAATTATATCCACTCATACCTGAATATTATAACCATGATCATCTGCACCAACCAATCCAAATTAGCACGATACATATAACATCAATATCTAAATGCAATGAACATAATCATCATGCACATGACCACAATGCATATAAAAACAAGTTGATATCATGCATGACTAACTGATGCACGTGTACATGGCCGCACTGATCAACTAACATATATCATGCATATAAACACAACAACAATAGAATGATAGACATGTATCTAATCCTAATGCATATAAAAACCATTAATCAACATACCTGCATGTCCACATACAACTTGTATGATGATCTGCTCTTACGCTGAGGTCTAGTACTACAACCTCACTCTAATAATCTTCTTCTCCTGCTCTATCTCATCCAATATATCAACATCATAACATACCAACACATCATGATGCAACAAACTACATAATGAACACCATGGTGCATCTATGACCTACCATGCATGCATAACCATAACCATGACATTGCATGCATGACAACATATAAACACTGACATGCATAACAAATACATATACAATCGACATGCATTCATGACAAAAACATCCCAAAATCAACATCATCAAATTCTACATGACAACACAACTGCAACAGTGACCATCACCATGCATACACATCAAGCACAACCTTCATGCATGCATGACAAACACATTCCACCCATCCAGTCCAAGCATTGAATCATACTCTGATACCATTCGGAACCACCCTCCTCCTATACTTACCCAATCTAACAAGTCCACCGGGATAAATATGTGATATGGTTCAACTCCCCAAGTACAGTTAAGGAAGTGGAATCATCAAACCAAAACCAAATTGACCTCCCTCAGGTGCTACATGACACCCAAGGGCTAACCAACCACTCTAGGTACCCAACCCCTGAGTTAACTTTCCTTTTAACTTATCTAACCTTCAATCACTCCCATTACAAGCCCTCCATGTGACTGAAACCCTGCAGTAGCTACCACAGGCCTGCTTCTCAGCAACTGTAGCCTTTTTTAGCCAATTTTGTGCCAGTGACCACAGGATTTAGTCCACTTTTTCAAGCTATGACCTAGGCCTCTACCCAAAACTTGATGAAACTCTTAAGAATGATAAATAACAAGAAGACAAGGCCTCTAATGCAAAACTTAAATAAGGACCTAACCTGGGCCATCTTAACCATGACATGCATTTTGTTAAACATATCATAAACATATAATGTGCATGTCATATAAACACATATGAACATAGGGACCTCTTTCTTATCTTAGATTTGTCAAGAAGGTCGGATACCCTCTCACATTAGTTGCATTATCATTTATTAGTTACTTCATTGATTAACATTTCATCTACTAACCAAAACATGATGAGAGCCAACAACTCAAGGTTGTCATAAAACCATACTTATAACCAACATATAACCAGATAAATAACAATAATGGAACAACCATCATAGCCACATAATAACAATTACATTTACACATAGAACATAAGAGGAAAATAATTCTATTAACATATGCAAATCCAACCAAGTCAGGGACTTCCATGCACCACCCGACTATAGATTAGGCTGAACCAATTCTTTCTTTCAGCCAATCACCCCTACACCATATTCCAAGCATGAATGTGGGACTCCCAACAAAATTGACCATGCTTCTCAAGTTTTATCACATATCCCACTAGAACTAGTCAAGAATTTCTAGGCCCGAAGCAAGAACCAATACAACCATGCTACATCATATATCCCACCTAGTCCCAAATAAGAAACATACACTACCAATATTTACTAAAATCCCACCATATATCGGTCCATGGATCACTAGGCCTATACAAGCATAGATGCCTCTCAATCTCTCCACCTAAACAATGAGGAATTTGTCTATCTCCACCCTCAGGCTTTACCATATATCCTGCCATTTACCTGTCAAGGATTCTTAGGCCCAACAAGGGTATACAGAACCAGGATTTACCACAATCCCACCTTTACCGGTTCGGGATTCCTAGGCCTTGTGATCTTTTTTCTTGAGACCACCTCACTTTGTTTCAAAACCATCTGAAAATATAGCTCAACCAAGTAAAAGAAATCCATCACACCAAGGCTATATGGAGATGGAAAGGCAAAGCCAAAAGCCACTATCACACCTGGAAAAAACCATGCCAATTACAACAAGATAACAAAACACACACATGCATGTACCATGCATGCAAAAACTAGAAAGGAAATCATACATTCCATTCGATACCTATAAGTAATCTCGTTGTATCCACTTGATCAAACTCTTCCTTGCTTAATCTTGGCCTCTCTTTGCTTTCTTTCCCTTTATTTTCCTTTCGTTCTCCAAATTTAATGTATGCCTAAGGGTTCCAAGTATACTATAAGTGTCCAAGAGTATGAGAGAGTGAGAGAATAGAAGAGAGAGGTCCATCATAGATCTGTCAAAATCTTGTGAACTGATCCTTGGAAGCCTTTTTATTAATGAGGCCTCTATTTCCTTCGATTTCAATTATTTCTCCTTCATTTTCCTCCTCACATGCAACCTATGAACTTTCCCCTTTCTTTTCTCCTAATTTCCATTATTTTTATAATTAAAATGCCAATTAATGCCTCTTTTTCTTTTCAAATCCTTTTTCATTGTCTTTACCAATTTCCCTTCGCCATAATAAACCAAATGAACACCCACTATGATGTTTTTCCCAACATTCAACTTGGAATGTATGTCCCATGACCTTGGTCTTTTTTGCCTTTATTAACTTTATTACAACGATTTTTAACACGGGCTTGTTACATTTTATCCAAGATATATAGATGCATTTTGGAAAAGGAGATTAACATATGACCTTAAATCCATGGAAAAAGAGCTAAAGGCTAGACCAAATTTAGAGGCCATCATTCAATTGTTCGCCACTTTGTTATGGGATCACTATAGAGGATTTTCACAATAATAAAACATATCCCAATTTTTATTTTGTTCACTTTAGTAAAGAATTTAACACAGTGCCTAGGACTAACATTTGGATTACATTAGAATAGCTAAAAGTTCCTTTGTAGTTGAGTGTTGCCACTATATGATTGTATGAGAATATTATTTCCAACTTTAAGAATACTAAGGACTGGTCAAAAGAAATTAACTATAATATAGGAGTTAAGAAAGATTGTCCCCTATCCTACACACTTTTTTGTATTCACATTCAGAATATAGAAGATTGTTCAGAAGATGCAAGTTATGTCAACTTGTCTCTCATTGTTATAGTCATAATCATTCTTTTTCACACTGATGATATTATTCTTATGGCTAGGATTCCCTATAACCTCTGTAAGTGGCTAAGAATCCTTAAAGGAAATATGTCAAAATATATGTATGATTGTGAACATTGACACAATGAAGGCTATGATAATTAAATCCAAAAAAATCATTTACAATAATTTCATATATGACAACAATATCTTGGAATTAGTTCCTTCATGCAAATTTCTTAATAGTCAATATTCATCACAAACTCAATTAGAACTATAACATCAAAAAGGGATAAATGTAGGGTGGGAATCTTATCATGGGCTTCTAAACAATTGTAAATTAATAAAACTTTGGTTGTGGGATAAGAAAAAACTCCACTTTGAGTCCTCTTCAACCCAATTATCTTTATATGGGTATGAAGTTTGAATATGTAGTACCTTTAGAGAATCTTGGAGAAAGATAGAGCATATCCAAAAGGATTTTATAAATCATAATCAAAAAATTAAATGAATTAATATATGTATGGAAATTAACTTTTAACCTTCTTATCTATGATATATCCTTTGATAAATTAGGGTATAAATATTATTAGCTCTCTATAATTTTCCTTGGGTTGAGGAGAGAAATTCACAGGTAACCACAAAACCACTTGTAAACTAGAATCTAGTGCTTCTAGCTTTAGAGAGGGATCTCTCTGTTTAGGATGTTCAAATACTCTAATCTTAGGCTAGGTATAGTGATTAGTAGGGTATGATTTTCAAAGATTTTCTGATAGGAAAGGAGACATATCCATTGGGCATGGAGTCATGTCTAATTGGTTATGTTTCTAGTGATGAAATGAAGAGAAAATGGAGCTTCTACAAGGGAAAGGAAGGTAGTCTCTTTAAATATTTTTAATTTGAATTCATTGCACGAGGGTGAGTGGTAGAAAAATGGAAAATGCAAAAGAGCATCAAGCATCAAGACGAATTGTAGTTGTCATTTTAGCAGAAAACATAGATGTCTAGTAAACTAAAGCATAGAAATGTTAGGAGTGAATTTGGAATCAAATATTTGTTTAAATAAACAAGAAGAAACACATTAAAATCATGTTTTTCATAGAAAACAACTTACAAATAAAGGAAGCACGTCTCCAAGGCAAACTAACTAAATAATAACTACAAATTCCACCTTTATATTTCACTCACTGTAAAAATATATAAAAAAAATAAGTGCAACACAAAATGTCTTTCTCCTGAACCTGAACAAATCTTTTTTCAATTAAATTCATATCATAAATAGGCTAAAATGAGTTAGTTCCCACCTCCAGGGGTTGAATTCCTCCTCAGGAATTTTGTTTCTAACTTTTGCAATGAAAATAGATCTGGCTACTAAGTACTAGGGGTTGGCTAACTAGATCGTTTCTAAGCATTTTACATTAATTTCTCAGCCCCAAATCGAGATTGTGAGTCACTAAATTATTTATTATAGTTAATAGTACCATAGAAACAAATTACAGTAAGTTTTAACTAGGTTAAATAGTTCAAAATGATGTATGTCTGGAAACACAACGTCAATGTTGCGCAACTCCCTAATTCGCCAGAAATGCAAAAACACAACGAAGAAACACAATGCTGCATGGTTGTGATATCTCTGGTTGATTTCTAAGTTGCTTGGTGACTCCAACATGTGTGAACAATTCTAAACATGGATATTCCCCCCTTGGAAGATTTCTTTTACCCCACAAAGGCTCCAACTTTGACAAATTATTTTGTAGCAAAAATCATAGTGTTAGTTTGAAAAGCGCAACACCATATGTTTTATGGTTTGAGTGACAGTTGTAGTGCCCCGCTCTAGTTTACTGGCAATGATATGTCATTAACATTTACTTAGCCCTAAGGCCCACACTTTATTCTTGAGGACCTCAGGTTGAGGATTTGGACATATGACTCTATTATTAGTGGTTGTGATGTTTATGTATGTTCTCCACTGATATTATGATGAAGATAACATTATTGGTTATGTATGTATCTATTGGTATTATGATGATTGTAGCATTAATAGTTATGCATGTTCTCTATTGGTATTATGATGATTGTAGCATTACTGGTTATGCATGTTCTCTATTGATACTACAATGATTGTAGCATAAATGGTTATGTTTGGTCTCTATTGAATTTATGATGATGATAGCAGTAAAGGATATGTATGCTCTATATTGATATCATGATGATGATAGCTTTGGTGGATAGGTATGTTTCCATTGATGTTATGATGATGATAGCCATGATGGATGTGCCCCCATGTTACCTACTTGCATTAGTTTTGGTTCACAATGAGCAATGATGCGAATGACTAGGTGATGTTAATGATGCTATTATGACAATGACTAACACTGAGAAACCTTGTTACTAATGATTATTGAGTATGGAAGGAAACCATTAGAGGCACTTGCATATGACAAGTTGATGACACCTGGTTTGATAAAAATTTATATAATTTTATCTTTGAAATTCTAAGTCGATTTTGAAACCTGCTATATATGTTTATCTATATTCTGATGATATGTTAATGGTTGCAGGCACAGATTAGCTGCTTGGACGAATGACTCACATATGGGTGATGGGGTTGTACAATTGGATGGAACTGCATGGGAGGGGTGGGACAGTGTCCCTGATCTCACTCACTAGCACTCCCGCTGTGACTTGGGCTAGAAAGGTTGAAACACCTTCACCTTGAAGATCACGATGTCATGAGGCAGGTCCTAAATTTGGTTCGCTCATGAGGATTTTACCGGGGGAATGCATCAAGGTGGATTCCTTGATCCCTGACACCATTAGTCTCACTATAGCAGGCAACATAAGATATTATAGTGGTCTCTATTGTTGCACCTATACTTTCCCCTCGTAGCCACTGAATGCTTGAAGGGTAACTGGCGTGGAACCCTTGGAACTTCTAGGGAATTTCTTGAAGGGCACAACCAACTGGCACCCTTGGCATCGCAAATAAATTGTTAGGTGTGGCACCCTTGGAACCTCAAGGGAAGTTCTTGAAGGGCACGACCAAACTTGGCACCCTTGGCATCGCAAATAAATTGTTAGGCATGGCACCCTTGGAATTTCAAGGGAAGTTCTTGAAGGGCACAAAAAAACTTGGCACCCTTGGAATAATTAAAAATAAATTAATTAATAAATATAATCAAGAAATGAAAACTAGGTAAATTCAAAGGTAAATGATGTTAGAAACCGAGGTAATTAAATCAAGAATAAAACTTGGGTTAAGAGGATCATGGGAAGAAATAAAATATTTTACCTTAAAAACTCTACCCTTCCCATGTTGGAAAATATTAGGTAGATAATGCAGTTTAATTAGGTAAAAAAAAGGGGAAGAGGGACATAAATGTAAGGATAAATATTAATCCTAAAATAGTTAAACCTAATTAAGAGAAGAGGATGGTGAATTAAAATAACATTAATAAATTAAAATTTAGAGAAATGTAGAGAACCTCCATGTGGCAACAACCAACATAAGAATATCCATCTAAGAGATAACTTGAGTTAAATTAGGGAGTAGATAGGGGATCAAATCTTGGCTCATTAATTGACTCTAGTAATGAACACAAATTAAGGAGTAAAAAGGGGGATCAAGAGGAAACTAGGAGAAGAAATAGGAATCTTGTTGAGGTGAGGAAAATATTAGTTTTAAATTAAATTTTAAGTAATAATTTTGGAGACCCTTGATGAGAGAGTGACACATGGGTGGGTGAATAATCAAAGTATTGAATTATAAAAAATAATTAATTATGCATGACATGCCAAGTGTCATCTATGAGGAATCCTATAAAAGAAGGGGCAAGCCATGGGATAAGGGACCTTTTTGGGGACCCTATTGTTGGATGGATGAGACTATGTCAGAGTAGTGACTACAAACTATAGTGAGTTTGGTGAGGTAGAGGACTTTAGAGAGGGGACTCTTGAGCCAAGGAGTGCTCTCCTCTACTAGCTATCACATTCCTACATTGTATAACTCCATTGCAGCTCGGGGGTCTATTACCGGGAATAGTGTCTATGCAGAGCTGCTAATCCCACTAAGGATGGTAGCTACCTTAGAAGAAAACAAACTAAAACTACTTTCATTTTCCTTTATGATAGATAGATGAGAGAAGAATAAAGGAGACCAACTTATGTCTTGCGCTTGGTTCCTTGTTCGATTCCTCTCCCTTCTAATAGATCTTTTGCTACTCGATTCCTTGTCCACCCAGCTTCACAGGGCACCTGTAGAATCAAAGCAGCATAATACTATCCAAGAACATAGATCTATTATCATAAACAATATAGGATCAGATGTAAATTGACCATACAAATGCATAAAACATAAATCATACAAGAGTATGGAGGAAAACTTGAATAGCTTTATTGATAATCAAGAAAGAGCCAAGAGAATTACAACCAATTGTTCTGACCCAGCATCATCCTCTCAGAACGAAGCCCTTCTTCACCTCATGAAAAGCTTAGATCACCCAACACTATGATATTGCACCAAGAAACCAGCAACACTTCCTTACAAGATGCAAAATTCCAGCCTCTAACCTCTGGGATGAGGGATCCATATATAGATGTTTGCAAGGGGGGTGAGTCAGCTTTTGAGATTTGATTAGTGTCCTCTCTCTAATAGTTCTTGATTCCACTTGGAGACTGATGATATCTTACTCATCCCTGGTCGAATTTAGAGAGGCAAGTGTCACAGGAGAAGTTTCTAGAAGATTCCATGCTCCTCCACCTTGCAGATTGACCCTGCCATTTGTCCCTTCTCGCCCATCGCACCCCATAGAAGGGCTTTTTGACATGCATCGCACCTACTATGTGTATTTAGGTGGGATGCAATGCACTTTGCCTATGGAGCAGGTGAAATGGTCCAGTTTTGACCAGTTATGAGTAGTTTTTCATGGAGAACTTCTGGGAGATGTTGTAATCAGTTGACCTTGTTCTTTTAGGGGTTGGAACAACACCTTTAGGGACTTAGGAGTCCTTGGTTTATGGACATTTATGCTTGGGGTTGCAGTGCCCAAAAATGTCTATAACAGTTGCCCCCTAAAGCATGAGTTCATTAATCTTTTGATGTCGAGTGAAAATGCTTTATCATGAGGATCCGAAGCTTTTTCGGGCTGGGAGGAGACCTGTAATAAGATACAATACAATACATTATCTTCATTTTATTTTCATGATCTAGTTGAGGCGGGCATTCCCATGCTCAACTTTATAAATTCATTTTCATGTACATAGGACAGACAATCGTCTGAGTGTAGACTGATGATTCTGGTAGAGTCATCATCCCTTAGATTGGATGATTATCTATGTAGCAATGATGTACATTTGATGTCTTTATTTTCCTGAATATATATCGTAGCCCGGATGGATGAAACTAGATCCGGGGTCTTCAATCTCATTCGATCTTCACTCAAAGTACAAGTCGATCCATGTGAGAGATGTTCTGGAGTCGAACATGGAAAGACATTGCCTGATTACCATCCAATCATGTAAGCCGTTAACAGGCGCGAGAGGAATCACCGATAATGATGATGACCCTCAAGGTACTATAGTACAATTCACGTGGTGTGAATAAAGGACTTGGCGTCGAACACCACGCAAAATATTTCGATCGAAGACCATTAATGTAAACCTGTCGCTGGAAGTGAGAAACTTGCCATTGAGGCATGCAAGCTTCAAAGTACTGAAAGGGTTGTTCCTAGATCAACTTCTTGGATAATGAGTTGATGTCGACAAGAAGTGATCCATCATAGGAGGGCCTTAGTGAATCCCACATCAATGACACGGAACGGAGCAAATGATTTTAATGGAGGTGAAAACGATCTGGTGATATAAGGTTCTAGGTGGCGTTCATGAAAGAATGGAGCGTAAATGTATTGAAGTGGGTGAGACACAGGGGAATTCTCTGAGTGACTTCTCTTGAACATATCGGCGACACTGACATGATGGATCGGTAACATTAACCCCAAATGTGGATGGTGTGATGGAACCATGGTGATGTGACCAGTGAATGTAACAACCCAACCCGACTTGGATGCGGAGTGAAAGTGTCATGTTCAAGAGTGACTTGCTACCAACAAAGTTTCTTCAAGTTTTCTTCCCATTTTTTCCCCAGTCATTGCTGACCAGTACCTCTTTATTTTTGTCAAGCTTGAGGAGGATAACATATTCTTGTTCTATAATAAAGAGGTCGACCTTTATGGACATGATGGAGCTGCTAATCCCACTAAGGCTGGTAGCTACCTTAGAAACAAACAAACTAAAACTACTTTCATTTTCCTTTATGAGAGATAGATGAGAGAAGAATAAAGGAGACCAACCTCTGTCTTGCGCTTGGTTCCTTGTTTGATTCCTCTCCCTTCTGATAGATCTTTTGCTACTCGCTTACTACTCGCTCTTGAACATATCGGCGACACTGACATGATGGATTGGTAGCATTAACCCCAAATGTGGATGGTGTGATGGAACCATGGTGATGTGACCAGTGAATGGAACAACCCAACGCGACTTGGATGCGGAGTGAAAGTGTCATGTTCAAGAGCGACTTGCTACCAACAAAGTTTCTTCAAGTTTTCTTCCCAATTTTTCCCCAGTCATTGTTGACCAATACCTCTTTATTTTTGTCAAGCTTGAGGAGGATAACATATGCTTGTTCTATAATTTTCCCTTCGGGCAAACCCATCGCTATGTTCTAATGAGCCTAGCGATATTGAAACTCGTTCTTGTCTGTTATGGACAAGTTTGTCGTTATTAGGTTTTAATGAGTTTAACGACAAAGATAACTCGGTCCTTTTCAATTTTAGAGAGTCTGAAAAGGGACGTAAAGGAAAATTCAAAAATCCTTTTTCGTCATCTAATCCCTTAAGTCCGAAAAAACTTCAGATCCTCATGATAAAGCATTTCACCCGACATCAAAAGATTAACGACCTCATGCTTTAGGGGGCAACTGTTATAGATATTTTTGGGCACTGCAACCCCAATCATAAATGTCCATAAACCAAGGGCTCTTAAGTCCCTAAAATTGTTGTTCCAACCCCTAAAAGAACAAGGTCAGCTGATTACATCATCTCTCAGAAGTTCTCCATGAAAAACTACTCAGAACTGGTCAAAACTGGACCATCTCACCTGCTCCATGGTCAAAGTGTGATGCATCCCACCTAATGCACACGGGAAGTGCGATGCATGCTGAAAATCCCTTCTATTGGGTGCGATGGATGAGAAAAGACAAGTGGCGGAGACAGTTTGCGAGGTGGATGATCATGGAATCTTCCAGAAACTTCTCCTGTGACACTTACCTCTCAGAATCGCCCAAGGATGAGTAAGAGATCAATGAGATCTCCAAGTGGTATCAAGAAATATCAAAGAGAAGACACTAATCAAAAACCCAGAGCTGACTCACACCTCTGCAAATATCTATATATAGATCTCTCATCCCAGAGATCCAGAGGTTAGAGGCTGGAATTTTGCATCTTGTAAGGAAGTGCTGCTGGTTTCTTGGTGCAATATCATAGTGTTGGGTGATCTAAGCTTTTCATGAGGTGAAGAAGGGCTTCTTGCTGAGAGGATGATGCTGGGTCAAAACAATTGGTTGTAGTTCTCTTGGCTCTTTCTTGATTATCAATAAAGCTATTCAAGTTTTCCTCCACATGTTTGTATGATTAATGTTTTATGCATTTGTGTGGTCAATGTACATCTGATCCTATATTGTTTATGATAATAGATATATGTTCTTGGATAGTATTATGCTGCTTTGATTCTACATGTACCCTGTGAAGCTGGGTGGATAAGGAAGCGAGTACCAAAAGATCTATCAGAAGGGAGAGGAATCGAACAAGGAACCAAGCGCAAGACAGAGGTTGGTCTCCTTTATTCTTCTCTCATCTATCTCTCATAAAGGAAAACGAAAGTAGTTTTAGTTTTTTTCTTTCTAAGGTAGCTACCAGCCTTAGTGGGATTAGCAGCTCTGCATAGACACTATTCCCGGTAACAAATAGGAAGTATGGTCGTCAGGCTAGACTCACAGCTCGTCATACTACAGCTCACTGGTATCTAGTCCGTCCGAAATCCAGATATCTATCGCATGTTCCTAAGGGTCAAGATTTTGGAAAGGCAATTTGATTTTATTCAATATCATCATATTTCCAGAAGCTTAAACACATTAACTGACTCATTGGCAAATTATGTGTTAGATAGACATTTGCAACATTTATAAAAAGAAGCATTTCATCAATATTTGCATCAGGATCATGTAACTTAACCAAAATAAAACTCCGAAAATCAAAAATATATATATAACTGTTTATGGTTTACACATAATGTTCTGTAACCAAGACAAAAATTGGTCAAATGACCCAAAAATCAAAACGCTAGGGGTCACCCTAGTCTAATGATGTTGGTGATAACAAGTCACCGCCTGTGCAATCATGCGTAAAAGCCTAGTCCATCGACTTGGCACGCCAGTAGTATGTCGCTGCAACCTTAGAGGCAGCTCGTCAGTCCTCACATCTGGAATATTGAGAGTGAGGCCCTCGACCTGATCCTGTAATGCTGAAAGAGTCTCGGCCACATCAAGGTCGCGAAGGATAGCCCTTCCCACAGCCTCTCCTGTTGGAGCGGCAGCTGGCACTCTCAGGCGTACTACTGGCCGAACGGGACCAACATCTGCATGAGCACATGAGTTCTGATTAGTCTTGACAGAATAAAGCACAAGGAAATTATAAAAGAGAAACGATAAACAGAAAAATGGTCAAAGAATTTACCAATGGCACCCCACTGCTCGCCAGCCGGCAGTACCAAATCCGGGTCACCCCGGAAGTCCATACCAGCATATGGATACTCGGAATAAACCATCTCCTGATGATCGAACCACCCGAAGAAGGTATCAGAAAAGGAAATCTGAGATTGACCAGCATGTCTGGACATATGGTCAACCCATCTTTGCATCCGTGGCTCAGTCGGTGGAGGTAAACCAAGTGAAATATACTGCGGCTGCATCAGTGGGATCTTTTCCAAGGCAAAAGCAGTCAAAATAGAACCATATCCAAAATTCTTCAATCTCCCATTTTTCACCTTGGTTAATTGTTCTTTCATCACAAAGAGTACTACATCACACCAGTTGAACACCTTTGGTTCAAGGCATTCTAAGGCATACTGCATATAAGACCAGTTGGCCACATGAAGAGCCGCACTACCAGCCATCCTACCAAAAGTGTATAGAATGGTCCTCAAGGACCTATCAGTGACGTCTCGGATGTTGATATTGCCATCTTTACTCGGCTGAGATCCCTCTTTGCAATACCTACGAATGTAATCTCTCACAGATTCACCCCCACGGACCGAACCTGATAAGGAGATAGGGGCACCCCGCCTCAATAAGCCGGTCAAAAAATAGATGTCCACGATAGTCAAGGGGATGGATTTGCCCCTAATCTAGAACACCTGGCTGGTAGGATCCCATGCATCGAGAAAATATTGCAACAAGTTGATTTGTTGCCTCATGCTAGAAATGCGGAAAAACTTGAACAAGCCGCAGTTTCGCAGTGCATTTACCGTAATCGAATCATGTAAAGCAAGCATTTCCTCTTCTTCATGCTCACGTTCTCGCCATGTAATAGGCATTTTGCTCCAATAAATCTTTGAAAACAAATAAGAGAAGAGTTAGATCCTGATTTGGCGAGAAACAGGCAAAAATTTCCATTAAAATCTGTGCACAAATTTCCCTCCTTGCGCCCATCGCACCCCAAGCAGTGTTCTGGGTGCGTTGCATGCTAACTGTCCAATGGGTAGGCCAACATGCAACACACCTTTCGATATAGAAAGGGTGCAATGGAGCCAGGGTGATTTTTTCAAACCCAGAGGCTCAGAAAAACCAGAAATCAGGCTCAGAATGCAAAATGGAAAAGATGAAATGAAAGAGCTCAGATTTAGCTCCTACCTGGTCTAGACGGTGCCGAAAATCGTCCAAAGCTCCAACAAGCCAAAGTTAAAATGAAATGGTAAAATGAGGGGTAAAAGCACTTTTAAATTACTTTTTACATAATTCAAGTAAAATATTAGTGTCTTAACTCATTTTTCAAACATATATTGTTCATTTCTAACTAGTTTGATGAAGCAATTGAGCATGCAATACAATATTTGAAGGGACAAAGTTATTAATGGTAAAGTCAAGAAATGACCGTTATATCGAGCAGTTTTAACGTGGACTTCAAGCTCGTTAAAAAATAAACATAAGCAATGAGCAAGTGTTTCCCCCAGTGTTTAAGCTCATTTTAAAATAAAAAATGAACCAATTTCTGGTAAATAACCGTCGTGAATGTAGTACTTCAGCCTTTAAAGCCTTGGTCATGTTCTCATCATCACCTCCACTATGTATTGGCCGATCATTCACCTCCACTTGATTGTTTACCCCTTTTGAGGAACAGCTGCGAAGAGTGATCCTGTTAGCCATCCTTGTAACACTGCCATGATTGGAAAATTCCAAACCTTACCTGGAATCAACTGCTACCCGAATTTATTACTCATTCCTCAAATACGAGTCTCCTTTAAGCTCTTTTCAACTGACTCATAAAATATGGGAAGATTGCCGAGCCATTGGCCTCTCCAGCTCGTTAAAGTGACCGGAAGTGCTATCCCTCCTTTAGATTTTAATCTTTTTGGACCTGAGGGATTATTACACAAAAAGATCGAGCGCTTGTTTTGTTCGGCTCGTTAAAAGTACCGAAAATTCATCCCTTCTGTATTATTTTATACTTTTTCGGACTTAAGGGATTAGATGAGGAAAAAGGATTTTTGGAGTTTCCTTTACGTCCCTTTTTATACTCTCTAAAATTAAAAAGGACCGAGTTATCTTTGTCGTTAAACTCATTAAAACCTAATAACGACAAACTTGTCCATAACAGACAAGAACGAGTTTCACTATCACTAGGCTCGTTAAAACATAGCGATGGGTTTGCCCAAAGGGAAAATTATAGAACAAGCATATGTTATCCTCCTCAAGCTTGCCAAAAATAAAGAGGTACTGGTCAGCAATGATTGGGGAAACAATTGGGAAGAAAAATTGAAGAAACTTTGTTGGTAGCAAGTCGCTCTTGAACATGACACTTTCACTCCGCATCCAAGTCGGGTTGGGTTGTTCCATTCACTGGTCACATCACCATGGTTCCATCACACCATCCACATTTAAGGTTAATGTTACCGATCCATCATGTCAGTGTCGCCGATATGTTCAAGAGAAGTCGCTCAGAGAATTCACCTGTGTCTCACCCACTGCAATACATTTACGCTCCATTCTTTCATGACCGCCACCCTGAACCTTATATCACCAGATCGTTTTCACCTCCATTAAAATCATTTGCTCCGTTCCGTGTCATTGATGTGGGATTCACTAAGGCCCTCCTATGACGGATCGCTTCTTGTCAACATCAGCTCATTATCCAAGAAGTCGATCTAGGAACAACCCTTTCAGTACTTTGAAGCTTGCATGCCTCAATGGCAAGTTTCTCACTCCCGACGATAGGTTTACATCAATGGCCTTCGACGGAAATATTTTGCGTGGTGTTCGATGCCAAGTCCTTTATTCACACCACGTAAATTGTATTGTCGTACCTTGAGGGTCATCATCATTATTGGTGATTCCTCTCGCGCCTGTTAACAACTTACATCATTGGCTGGTAATCAGGCGATGTCTTTCCATGTTCGACTCCAGAACATCTCTCACATGGATCGACTTGTACTTTGAGTGAAGATCGAATGAGATTGAAGACCCCAGATCTAGTTTCATCCATCCGAGCTGCGATATATATTCAGGAAAATAAAGACATCAAATCTACATCATTGCTGCACAAATAATCATCCAATCTAAGGGATGATGGCTCTACCAGAATCATCAGTCTACACTCAGACGATTGTCTGTCTCATGTACATGGAAAATGAATTTATAAAGCTGAGCATCGGAATTCCCGCCTCAGCTAGATCATGAAAATATTATGAAGATAATGTATTGTATTGTATCTTATTACAGGTCTCCTTCCAGCTTGAAATAACTTCAGATCCTCATGATAAAGCATTTTACCTGACATCGACAAATTAACGACCTCATGCTTTAGGGGGAAACTGTTATAGACATTTTTGCGCACTGCAACCCCAATCATAAATGTCAAAAAATCAAGGGCTCTTAAGTCCCTAAAAGTGTTGTTCCGACCCTAAAAGAACAAGGTCAACTGATTACATCTTCTCCCAGAAGTTCTCCATGAAAAACTACTCAGAACTAGTCAAAACTGGACCATTTCACCTGCTCCATAGGCAAAGTGCGTTGCATCCCACCTGAATACACACAGTAGGTGCAATGCATGTCAAAAAGCCCTTCTATGGGGTGCAATGGGCGAGAAGGGACAAATGGCAGGGTCAATCCGCAAGGTGGAGGAGCATGGAATCTTCAAGAAACTTCTCCTGTGACACTTGCCTCTCTAAATTCAACTAGGGATGAGTAAGAGATCATCAATCTCCAAGTGGAATAAAGAACTATCAGAGAGAAGACACTAATCAAATCAAAAGCTGACTCACCCCTCTTGCAGACATCTATATATGTATCCGTCATCGCAGAGATCCAGATGCTGGAATTTTGCATCTTGTAAGGAAGTGCTGCTGGTTTCTTGGTGCAATATCATAGTGTTGGGTGATCTAAGCTTTTCATGAGGAGAAGAAGGGCTTCTTGCTGAGAGGGTGATGCTGGGTTAGAACAATTGGTTGTAGTTCTCTTGGCTCTTTCTTGATTATCAATAAAGCTATTAAAGTTCTCCTCCACATGTTTGTATGGTTAATGTTTTATGCATTTGTGTGGTCAATGTACATCTGATCCTATATTGTTTATGATAATAGATCTATGTTCTTGGATAGTATTATGCTGCTTTGATTCTACAGGTACCCTGTGAAGCTGGGTGGACAAAAAAGCGAGTACCAAAAGATCTATCAGAAGGGAGAGGAATCGAACAAGGAACCAAGCGCAAGACAGAGGTTGGTCTCCTTTATTCTTCTCTCATCTATCTCTCATAAAGGAAAACGAAAGTAGTTTTAGTTTGTTTGTTTCAAAGGTAGCTACCAGCCTTAGTCGAATTAGCAGCTCTGCATAGACACTATTCTCGGTAACTCTGATAGATCTTTTGCTACTCGCTTCCTTGTCCACCCAGCTTCACAGGGTACCTGTAGAATCAGAGCAGCATAATAGTATCCAAGAACATAGATCTATTATCATAAACAATATTGGATTAGATGTACATTGACCACACAAATGCATAAAACATTAATCATACAAACATGTGGAGGAAAATTTGAATAGCTTCATTGATAATCAAGAAAGAGCCAAGAGAACTACAACCAATTGTTCTGACCCAGCATCATCCTCTCAGCAAGAAGCCCTTCTTCACCTCATGAAAAGCTTAGATCACTCAACACTATGATATTGCACCAAGAAACCAGCAGCACTTCCTTACAAGATGCAAAATTCCAGCCTCCGGATCTCTGGGATGAGGGATCCATATATAGATGTTTGCAAGGGGGGTGAGTCAGATTTTGAGATTTTATTAGTGTATTCTCTCTGATAGTTCTTGATTCCACTTGGAGACTGATGATCTCTTACTCATCCCTAGTCGAATTCAGAGAGGCAAGTGTCACATGAGAAGTTTCTGGAAGATTCCATGCTCCTCCACCTTGCGGATTGACCCTGCCATTTGTCCCTTCTCGCCCATCGCACCCCATAGAAGTGATTTTTGACATGCATCACACCTAATATGTGTATTTAGCTGGGATGCAACGCACTTTTCCTATGGAGCAGGTGAAATGCTCCAGTTTTGACCAGTTCTGAGTAGTTTTTCATGGAGAACTTCTGGGAGATGCTGTAATCAGTTGACCTTGTTCTTTTAGGGGTTGGAACAACACCTTTAGGGACTTAGGAGACCTTGTTTTATGGACATTTATGCTTGGGGTTGCAGTGCCTAAAAATGTCTATAACAGTTTCCCCCTAAAGCATGAGGTCGTTAATCTTTTGATGTCGGGTGAAATGCTTTATCATGAGGATCCAAAGTTTTTTCGAGCTGGGAGGCGACCTGTAATAAGATATAATACAATACATTATCTTCATTTTATTTTCGTGATCTAGCTGAGGCGAGCATTCCCATGCTTAGCTTTATAAATTCATTTTCATGTACATAGGACAGACAATCGTCTGAGTGTAGACTGATGATTCTGGTAGAGTCATCATCCCTTAGATTGGATGATTATCGGTGTAGCAATGATGTACATTTGATGTCTTTATTTTCCTGAATATATATCGCAGCCCAGATGGATGAAACTAGATCCGGGGTCTTCAATCTCGTTCGATCTTCACTCAAAGTACAAGTTGATCCATGTGAGAGATGTTCTGGAGTCGAACATGGAAAGACATCGCCTGATTACCAGCCAATGATGTAAGCCGTTAACAGGCACGAGAGGAATCACTGATAATGATGATGACCCTCAAGGTACTACAGTACAATTCACGTGGTGTGAATAAAGGACTTGGCGTTGAACACCACGCAAAATCTTACGATTAAAGGCCATTGATGTAAACCTGTCGCTGGAAGTGAGAAACTTGCCATTGAGGCATGCAAGCTTCAAAGTACTGAAAGGGTTGTTCCTAGATTGACTTCTTGGATAATGAGCTGATGTCGACAAGAAGCGGTCCATCATAGGAGGGCCTTAGTGAATCCCACATCAATGACACGGAACGGAGCAAATGATTTTAATGGAGGTGAAAACGATCTGGTGATATAAGGTTCAGGGTGGCGGTCATGAAAGAATGGAGCGTAAATGTATTGCAGTGGGTGAGACACAGGTGAATTCTCTGAGCGACTTCTCTTGAGCATATCGGTGACACTGACATGGATCGGTAGCTTTAACCCCAAATGTGGATGGTGTGATGGAACCATGGTGATGTGACCAGTGAATGTAACAACCCAACCCGACTTGGATGCGGAGTGAAAGTGTCATGTTCAAGAGCGACTTCCTACCAACAAAGTTTCTTCAAGTTTTCTTCCCAATTTTTCCCCAGTCATTGCTGACCAGTACCTCTTTATTTTTGTCAAGCTTGAGGAGGATAACATATGCTTGTTCCATAATAGATAGGTCGACCTTTATGGACATGATGGAGCTGCTAATCCCACTAGGGCTGGTAGCTACCTTAGAAACAAACAAACTAAAACTACTTTCATTTTCCTTTATGAGAGATAGATGAGAGAAGAATAAAGGAGACCAACCTCTGTCTTGCACTTGGTTCCTTGTTCGATTCCTCTCCCTTCCTTATCCACCCAGCTTCACAGGGCACCTGTAGAATCAAAGCAGCATAATACTATCCAAGAACAATATAGGATCAGATGTAAATTGACCATACAAATGCATAAAACATAAATCATACAAGAGTATGGAGGAAAACTTGAATAGCTTTATTGATAATCAAGAAAGAGCCAAGAGAATTACAACCAATTGTTCTGACCCAGCATCATCCTCTCAGCAAGAAGCCCTTCTTCACCTCATGAAAAGCTTAGATCACCCCACACTATGATATTGCACCAAGAAACTAGTAGCACTTCCTTACAAGATGCAAAATTCTAGCCTCTGGATCTCTGGGATGAGGGATCCATATATAGATGTCTGCAAGGGGGGTGAGTCAGCTTTTGACCTGATTAGTGTCTTCCCTCTGATGGTTCTTGATTCCACTTGGAGATTGATGATCTCTTACTCATCCCTAGTTGAATTCAGAGAGGCAAGTGTCACAGGAGAAGTTTCTGGAAGGTTCCATGCTCCTCCACCTTGCGGATTGACTGTGCCATTTGTCTCTTCTCGCCCATCGCAACCCATAGAAGGGCTTTTTGACATGCATCGCACCTACTATGTGTATTTAGGTGGGAGGCAACGCACTTTGCCTATGGAGCAGGTGAAATGGTCCAGTTTTGACCAATTCTGAGTAGTTTTTCATGGAGAACTTCTGGGAGATGTTGTAATCAGTTGAACTTGTTCTTTTAGGGGTTGGAACAACACCTTTAAGGACTTAGGAGCCCTTGTTTTATGGACATTTATGCTTGGGTTTGTAGTGCGCAAAAATGTCTATAGCAGTTTCCCCCTAAAGCATGAGGTCGTTAATCTTTTGATGTCGGGTGAAATGCTTTATCATGAGGATCTGAAGTTTTGTCAAGCTGGAAGGAGACCTGTAATAAGATATAATACAATACATTATCTTCATAATATTTTCATGATCTAGCTGAGGCGGGCATTCCCATGCTCAGCTTTATAAATTCATTTTTCATGTACATGAGACAGACACTCGTCTGAGTGTAGACTGATGATTCTGGTAGAGCCATCATCCCTTAGATTGGATGATTATCTGTGCAGCAATGATGTACATTTGATGTCTTTATTTTCCTGAATATATATCGCAGCCTGGATGGATGAAACTAGATTCGGGGTCTTCAATCTCGTTCGATCTTCACCCAAAGTACAAGTCGATCCATGTGAGAGATGTTCTAGAGTCGAACATGGAAAGACATCGCCTGATTACCAGCCACTGATGTAAGCCGTTAACAGGCGCGAGAGGAATCACCGATAATGATGATGATCCTCAAGGTACTACAGTACAATTCACGTGGTGTGAATAAAGGACTTGGCATTGAACACCACGCAAAATCTTTCGATCGAAGGCCATTGATGTAAACCCATCGCCGGAAGTGAGAAACTTGCCATTGAGGCATGCAAGCTTCAAAGTACTGAAAGGGTTGTTCCTAGATCAACTTCTTGGATAATGAGCTGATGTCAACAAGAAGTGATCCGTCATAGGAGGGCCTTAGTGAATCCCACATCAATGACACAGAATGGAGCAAATGATTTTAATGGAGGTGAAAACGATCTGGTGATATAAGGTTCAGGGTGGCGGTCATGAAAGAATGGAGCGTAAATGTATTGCGGTGGGTGAGACACAGGGGAATTCTCTGAGCGAGTTCCCTTGAACATATCGGCGACACTGACATGATGGATCTGTAGCATTAACCCCAAATGTGGATGGTGTGATGGAACCATGGTGATGTGACCAGTGAATGTAACAACCCAACCCGACTTGGATGCGGAGTGAAAGTGTCATGTTCAAGAGCGACTTACTACCAACAAAGTTTCTTCAAGTTTTCTTCCCAATTTTTCCCCAGTCATTGCTGACCAGTACCTCTTTATTTTTGTCAAGCTTGAGGAGGATAACATATGCTTGTTCTATAATTTTCCCTTCGGGCAAACCCATCGCTATGTTTTAACGAGCCTAGCGATAGTGAAACTCGTTCTTGTCCGTTATAGACAAGTTTGTCGCTATTAGGTTTTAACGAGTTTAACGATAAAGATAACTCGGTCCTTTTCAATTTTTAGAGAGTCTGAAAAGGGATGTAAAGGAAACTCCAAAAATCATTTTTCGTCATCTAATCCCTTAAGTCCGAAAAAGTATAAAATAATACAGAAGGGATGAATTTTCGGTACTTTTAATGAGCACTCGATCTTTTTGTGTAATAATCCCTCAGGTCCAAACAGATTAAAATCTAAAGGAGGGATAGCACTTCCAGTCACTTTAACGAGCTGGAGAGGCCAATGGCTCAGCAATCTTTTCATATTTTACGAGTCAATTGAAAAGAGCTTAAAGGAGACTCGTCTTTGAGGAACGAGTGATAAATTTGGGTAGCAGCTGATTCCAGGTAAGGTTTGGAATTTTCCAATCACGGCAGTGTTACAAGGATGGCTAACAAGATCACTCTTCACAGTTGTTCCTCAAAAGGGGTAAACAATCAAATGGAGGTGAATGATCAGCCAATACAGAGTGGAGGTGATGATGAGAACACGACCAAGGCTTTGAAGGCTGAAGTACTACATTCATGATGGTTATTTACTAGAAATTGGTTCATTTTTCATTTTAAAATGAGCTTAAACGCTGGGGGAAACACTTTCTCATTGCTTATGTTTATTTTTTACGAGCTTGAATTCCGCGTTAAAACTGCTCGATCTAGTCATAAAATAAGAATGTCTCATCTAAAAACGGCATTTTTTCAAAGCTTTGCCCCACATCCTTTCTTTATGCAAGTTAGGAAACGACCAATCCTACGAGTTTAGAGGGTTAGAGGACCTACAAATTTAAAAAATAAATGGTCACTCTTCGCTTGCATGCCAAAAGGTTTGCATGCCCCCAGGTATAGTGAAATAGAGTTTCAAGGTTACCCCTCAATTTGCAGATAAAACATTTGTTTTATCAGGAAAGGCCTACCTTTTTAGGTTACCCCTCAATTTGCAGACAAAACATTTGTTTTATCGGGAAAGGCTTACCTTTTTCAGGTTACCAACGATTGTTCTATTTGTGCCACAAACAAAACACTTCTTCGGCGATGTCTACCAAAATAGACAAAGGTGAGTGGTGCAGACGCCTCCACTCACATAACTTTGACGAGGGAATATTATTCTAGTCTAATCCCCTTCTCCTAAACGGACGGGTGTGTCAGACTAGTCAGATATCCTTCGTGGAAACCTACCCTATACCTGAAGTTTTCCTATCGAAACAGGCCAGGGTGCATGCCCCCTGGGTTTCAGTCATGACCTCCGAATCACTCACGCTCGTCAGGAGGACAGACTGGAGATTGACGAGACATTCCTTGCATGAAAAGACCATTCAAGGATGGTATATGACTATTTGCTATGCGTGAACCGGGGAATGAAAGCTAGTCTACGAGCTTGACCACTCTTCCTTCGTGCGGAAAACACATTACTCTAAAGAGTGAGGAGACAATGGCTCCCATGCAATAAATATAGTCTCGTCCAAGGAGTAGATTATAATCCAGGGGTCCTTGGACTACCATTACGTTCATGTGAACGGTTTTCCCTCTCAATGTAATGGGCACATTGGGAAGGATCCCTAACGGTCGACTGGTTCCTTTGTCAAAGCCTGTTAGATTTCTCATTTCATGCAAAAGTGATGGCGAACCAAGCGCTTTCCAAGCAGTTGAGGAAAGGATACTCATAGAAGCTCCCTCATCTATGATGGTACCAGCCATAACAATTCTATATACTTGAGCGATGATTCCGAATGGTACACTAGTCGGTAAACGGGGTCTGCCTAGTAGATTCCAGTCAAAGGAAACAACCAGGTTGCTTGGAGGTGGGACCGAATAGACGGCTGGATATGACTCTGACAAACTTCCTTCCTGCAGTAAAGGAATGGGTAGATTGCCCCCATGTTCATCGGATTCTATGCTTACGAAAAGAATTTGGACGGTGTCATCCTTGTTCTCTTCGGTGACTGTATCATCTGAAGATGGAACCTCTGAAGGCAAGACCGGGTCAACTGCCGCCTCAACCTTTTGACTTTCGTCTGGTATGGATTCAGATGGTTTATATTCAATGATAGATGCTGCGGCCGACCACAAGGGCGAGTCAGCCAGATTTTCAACTAGTGACGGACTCGGCAAGAGTTTCTTATATCCAGGAGGAAGCCGTAACGGTGAAACCGGACGGTCGTCCAAAACTCTTTTAGCCTCATCTAAGAAGGGATAACGGTGGACGGCGTGATCACCTTCACACAGTTTACAAGGAAATTTACATTTTCCTTTTTGTCTACGGGCTTCACTTTCACTAGTTGACGGTGTATTTTCAACATGATCATCAGAGGTTGACGACACCGGGTTGTGCAAACGAGGAGACCAGTCCCTTAAGATCCGAGGGATGTAAGGACAATCTTGATGATAGTGGTCTCCTTTGCAAATGACACATGGCAATTTAGGCCTGGTCAGTGCAGTGTGTGGATTTTTGCTAGACGATGCTTGGTTTCCCCTTTTCGCCTTTGGCTCCTTCTTCTTCTTCTTTTTCTTCTTCTTTTCCTTCTTCTTCTTAGGTACTTGATTTTTGGCTTTACCAGCTTCATCAAGCGAAGAGGAAGGAGGAGAGGAAGAATTGGACGAAGTAGAGGGTTGAGGGGTAACTCTAGAATCGTTTAGTTGCTGACTTTATTGTTCAGGAATCGCGGTGTTCTAAACGACGGAGGTTGAGAAGAGCCATACGGGCAAGCCAATTGTCAATCCTGGAAGCGACAATGTGGCCATATGGGGTGCACCAACATCTCCCCAAGAGGAGAAGGGACTAGGATTTCCTCCAAGGGGAACTCCTTGGTTGGTGGACTCCATTTTCCTCAACCTAAGACCAACGTAGGAAAGGTGATAATTATTCCGTTTAAAATAAATTTTAGATGCTTTGACACAACTTGTTTTTTCAATTTTTAAGAGTCGATAAAAAACAAAAGATGACTCTAGTCACCTTCGATTTTTAATGAGCCTGAAGTGACAAGTGCTCAGATGGACCTTTTCCATTAAGGAGTCTGAAAAGGAACGAAAGGGATTGCTCTGGAAGTCTAGACAGAGGGATTACCGAACCAATCACAAAACTGCAGAATACTTTTTACAGTACGGCAGTCAATCTTCCTGAATGATGTGCTCAGTGCATTGCGATCGATAGGGCGGCACACACAGCTTCCTATGGATAAAGAATTAAGCCTATTGTGGTCTCCCAAACTATACTCGACGGTACGTGGGAGCACAAGTCCATACTGGCACTTATCGTCTCAAAGTGGAGGAATCACCCAACCAATAGTGAAAACAACAGTTACTAGGCTTTACGACGCTGGAATACGTCTCTAACCTAGACTTCTAAATGTTGTGCGTTAGGTTCCAAAGCGTTTTTAGATTCATTAAATTTATTTTATAGTTGATCTTGCTTAAGAAATTTTCCTTTTCGGTTCACCGCGTGGTGTAGATGTACAATTCCTAAAATGCAATCTAAGATGATAAACAGTCGGTCAGTCTTCTTTTTGCAAATGAAAATCCTAGCTACTAAGGAAAGAGAGATGGCGTTCTTTCAACAAAGAGCAAAGAGCACACACTATATGCACTGTCCTAAATCAAACCAACAAACAGTCTAAATGCAAATGCACATGCATGTATTTGTTTTCAGCCTTCTTAATGTGTGAATGATAATAAGAAAGCTAATGCGCAAATCTGAATTATTTTTCAAAGCGACAATTACTAACAAGTTTCTTTTCAAAAAAAAATGAAGACAATGACAACACTTTGCGATTTGGAATTGAAAACTTGCTTTCCACACTAGGAAAAACTACTAATTCAGATCAAATACAAGAGTAACAGTGTAATCGACTATCAAGAACAATCAGATTCTCTTCTATGACTGAAAACGACACTTGCGACACTTTCAAATCAAGAAACGACAGTACAATTATGCTACTTCTTTGTAAAGGAGAACTGAAAATGACTCAAAAAATACATAAAAACATTTACAGTTCTTTGCACAATGGAGGTGGAATAACAGCAAGGAAAGGGGTTTCAAACAGAGGTGTACTGACTATAGGCAGCAAAACTCCTGAATAGATTTGAAAAGAGTGAACACAGACACCAAAATTTAGGAACAAGGCCTTGTCTGATCAATGCACCTGTAACACAGTGAAACTGAAATGCAACGCACCTACTACACTCGGGAAGTGCGCTGCATTTGAAGTTCACAGAACAGATAGTGCTCTGGACCAGGGACGATACTTTGATTGGGTTCCAGGTCATAGTTTGCAGTTCAGTTCAGGAATTTTGGCCGAGCAAGTGGTAATCAGTAAATCAATCACAGGGGTAGATCTAAAGAGGTTACTAGATCCACCACGAGGGCAATTAGAGAGCTTGTAAATCAATTGTTTAATTCATAAACAAAACCCAAAGATTGACTGAAGTAGCGTTGATCTACTTTGCACTTGCATAGCAAATGCAGTTCGAAGGCTAGCTGGCTTGACTTCAGGCTCCGTCTGTAACTTTATAAAGTAATAAAATGTAAATGAACAAACAATCTATTCGCTCCCCAGCGGAGTCGCCATTTTGTTACCGGGAATAGTGTCTATGCAGAGCTGCTAATCCCACTAAGGCTGGTAGCTACCTTAGAAACAAACAAACTAAAACTACTTTTGTTTTCCTTTATGAGAGATAGATGAGAGAAGAATAAAGGAGACCAACCTCTATCTTGCGCTTGGTTCCTTGTTCGATTCCTCTCCCTTCTGATAGATCTTTTGCTACTCGCTTCCTTGTCCACCCAGCTTCACAGGGCACCTGTAGAATCAAAGCAGCATAATACTATCTAAGAACATAGATCTATTATCATAAACAATATAGGATCACATGTAAATTGACCATACAAATGCATAAAACATAAATCATACAAGAGTATGGAGGAAAACTTGAATAGCTTTATTGATAATCAAAAAAGAGCCAAGAGAATTACAACCAATTGTTCTGACCCAGCATCATCCTCTCAGCAAGAAGCCCTTCTTCACCTCATGAAAAGCTTAGATCACCCAACACTATGATATTTCACCAAGAAACCAGCAGCACTTCCTTACAAGATGCAAAATTCCAGCCTCTAACCTCTGGGATGAGGGATACATATATAGATGTCTGCAAGGGGGGTGAGTCAGCTTTTGATTTGATTAGTGTCTTCCCTCTGATAGTTCTTTATTCCACTTGGAGATTGATGATCTCTTACTCATCCCTGGTCGAATTCAGAGAGGAAAGTGTCACAGGAGAAGTTTCTGGAAGATTCCATGCTCCTCCACCTTGCGGATTGACCCTGCCATTTGTCCCTTCTCGCCAATCGGACCCCATAGAAGGGCTTTTTGACATGCATCGCACCTACTGTGTGTATTTAGGTGGGATGCAACGCACTTTGCCTATGGAGCAGGTGAAATGATGCAGTTTTGACCAGTTCTGAGTAGTTTTTCATGGAGAACTTCTAGGAGATGCTGTAATCAATTGACCTTGTTCTTTTAGGGGTTGGAACAACACCTTTAGGGACTTAGGAGCCCTTGGTTTATGGACGTTTATTCTTGGGGTTGCAGTGCCCAAAAATTCCTATAACAGTGATTCCCCAGTGTGGTCGCCATTTTGTTACCGGGAATAGTGTCTATGCAGAGCTGCTAATCCCACTAAGGCTGGTAGCTACCTTAGAAACATAAAAACTAAAACTACTTTCGTTTTCCTTTATGAGAGATAGATGAGAGAAGAATAAAGGAGACCAACCTCTATCTTGCACTTGGTTCCTTGTTCGATTCCTCTCCCTTCTGATAGATATTTTGCTACTCGCTTCCTTGTCCACCCAGCTTCACAGGGCACCTGTAGAATCAAAGAAGCATAATACTATCCAAGAACATAGATCTATTATCATAAACAATATAGGATCAGATGTAAATTGACCATACAAATGCATAAAACATAAATCATACAAGAGTATGGAGGAAAACATGAATAGCTTTATTGATAATCAAGAAAGAGCCAAGAGAATTACAACCAATTGTTCTGACCCAGCATCATCCTCTCAGCAAGAAGCCCTTCTTCACCTCATGAAAAGCTTAGATCACCCAACACTATGATATTACACCAAGAAACCAGCAGCACTTCCTTACAAGATGCAAAATTCCAGCCTCTAACCTCTGGGATGAGGGATACATATATAGATGTTTGCAAGGGGGTGAGTCAGCTTTTGAGATTTGATTAGTGTCTTCTCTCTGATAGTTCTTGATTCCACTTGGAGACTGATGATCTCTTACTCATCCCTGGTTGAATTCAGAGAGGCAACTATCACAGGAGAAGTTTCTGGAAGATTCCATGCTCCTCCACCTTGTGGATTGACCCTGCCATTTGTCCCTTCTCGCCCATCGCACCCCATAGAAGGGATTTTTGACATGCATCGCACCTACTGTGTGTATTTAGGTGGAATACAACGCACTTTGCCTATGGAGCAGGTGAAATGGTCGAGTTTTGACCAGTTCTGAGTAGTTTTTCATGGAGAACTTTTGGGAGGTGCTGTAATCAGTTGACCTTGTTCTTTTAGGGGTTGGAACAACACCTTTAGGGACTTAGGAGCCCTTGGTTTATGGACATTTATGCTTGGGGTTGTAGTGCCCAAAAATTTCTATAACAGTTTCCCCCTAAAGCATGAAGTCGTTAATCTTTTGATGTCGGATGAAAATGCTTTATGATGAGGATCTGAAGTTTTTTCGAGCTGAGAGGCGACCTATAATAAGATACAATACAATACATTATCTTCATTTTATTTTCATGATCTAGCTGAGGTGGGCATTCCCATGCTCAGCTTTATAAATTCATTCTCATGTACATAGGACAAACAATCGTCTGAGTGTAGACTAATGATTCTGGTAGAGTCATCATCCCTTAGATTGGATGATTATCTGTGCAGCAATGATGTACATTTGATGTCTTTATTTTCCTGAATATATATCGCAGCCCGGATGGATGAAACTAGATCCGAGGTCTTCAATCTCGTTCGATCTTCACCCAAAGTACAAGTCGATCCATGTGAGAGATGTTCTGGAGTCGAACATGGAAAGACATCGCCTGATTACCAGCCAATGATGTAAGTTGTTAAAAGGCGCGAGAGGAATCACTGATAATGATGATGACCCTCAAGGTACTACAGTACAATTCACGTGGTGTGAATAAAGGACTTGGCATTGAACACCACGCAAAATCTTTCGGTCGAAGGCCACTGATGTAAACCTGTTGCCGGAAGTGAGAAACTTGCCATTGAGGCATGCAAGCTTCAAAGTACTGAAAGGGTTGTTCCTAGATCGACTTCTTGGATAATGAGCTGATGTCGATAAGAAGCGATCCATCATAGGAGGGCCTTAGTGAATCCCATATCAATGACACGGAATGGAGCAAATGATTTTAATGGAGGCGAAAATGATCTGGTGATATAAGGTTCAGGGTGGCGGTCATGAAAGAATGGAGCGTAAATGTATTGCAGTGGGTGAGACACAGGTGAATTCTCTGAGCGACTTCTCTTGAAGATATCGGCGACACTGACATGATGGATTGGTAGCATTAACCCCAAATGTGGATGGTGTGATGGAACCATGGTGATGTGACCAGTGAATGGAACAACCCAACCCGACTTGGATGCGGAGTGAAAGTGTCATGTTCAAGAGCGACTTGCTACCAACAAAGTTTCTTCAAGTTTTCTTCCCAAATTTTCCCTAGTCATTGCTGACTAGTACCTCTTTATTTTTGTCAAGCTTGAGGAGGATAACATATGCTTGTTCTATAATTTTCCCTTCGGGCAAACCCATCGCTATGTTTTAACAAGCCTAGCGATAGTGAAACTCGTTCTTGTCTGTTATGGACAAGTTTGTCGCTATTCGGTTTTAACGAGTTTAACGACAAAGATAACTCGGTCCTTTTAAATTTTAGAGAGTCTGAAAAGGGATGTAAAGGAAACTTAAAAAATGCTTTTTCGTCATCTAATCCCTTAAGTCCGAAAAAGTATAAAATAATACAGAAGGGATGAATTTTCGGTACTTTTAACGAGCCAAACAAAACAAGCGCTCGATCTTTTTGTGTAATGATCCCTCAGGTCCAAAAAGATTAAAATCTAAAGGAGGCATAGCACTTCCGGTCACTTTAACGAGCTGGAGAGGCCAATGGCTTGGAAATCTTTTCATATTTTACGAGTCAGTTGAAAAGAGCTTAAAGGAGACTCATCTTTGAGGAACGAGTGATAAATTCGAGTAGCAGCTGATTCCAGGTAAGGTTTGGAATTTTCCAATCACGGTAGTGTTACAAGGATGGCTAACAGGATCAATCTTCGCAGCTGTTCCTCAAAAGGGGTAAACAATCAAATGGAGGTGAATGATCGGCCAATACAGAGTGGAGGTGATGATGAGAACACGACCAAGGCTTTGAAGGCTGAAGTACTACATTCACGATGGTTATTTACCGGAAATTGGTTCATTTTTTATTTTTAAATGAGCTTAAACGCTGGGGGAAACATTTGCTCATTGCTTATGTTTATTTTTTAACAAGCTTGAAGTCCACGTTAAAACTACTCGATGTGGGTTTATTTTTTAACGAGCTTGAACCCTGTAGTAACATTTCTCATGATAAGTTTGCATGTCCCCAGCATAATAACGCAAATAGAGGTGCATGCCCCCCAAGCTTCATTGCATTCAACTCGGTGGTTGGAATGAAGGTTTACTTTTGAGATTTGGAAAGGGGTTTGTTTCATTTTTTAATGAGGTTGACACAGTAAAAGAACTACCCTCATGACTCCTTGTTTCATTTTTTAACGTGGTTGACACGAGATAAGAACCGTCCTCGGAATCCACCGTATTTACAATATTTGATAGAAAATCAAAAACTGAAGGATGATTAAGGTCATTGGAATAATCTTCGTTGTAATTCGAGAGATGGGAATGATGGTGGTAATCTTCCCATGGTGCCTCCCCTAACATCATTGACTGAATGATTCCTTTGTCTGTAGAATGTACATGCGACCAAGGATCTGAAGAGGTACGATATGCCTTAGACCTATCTATCCAAACACTCGATGAACATTGATTTAGGTTTGCCCCCCAGGCCAAGAAAATTGATTGCTATAATATTTCTAAAATGGCGATGATCCATGCTGAAAAAATGTTTAGGAATCTTCTGAATCCATTAGATATAGAAGATTTCATATTGCAGGTTTCCACTGTGGCCACTTCCGCCAGATTACTCGGAGGCGGTAGGGAAAAGTACCCATTAAGGCAGGGTCTTTTAGGAGACCTACTCCGATATTTTGAAGTGAATGATTGCTTCCATGGATCATTGGAATGCTTCCCGTAACTTGTGAACTGTTGGGGAGAAATGTTTGTTGGTCGACGATTGTAATTCCTCCTTGAAAGGGAAATGCAATCTTCTTGAAGTAGGTCGACACAACTGCGGCTATGGCATATAGGATGTTGTAATCGAGGTTTCCGTCTATTACTTCAACATCAACTTCTACTGTTTTGCCCCCTAGTTCAACTTGCAAATTACTTAAAATCCCGTATGGAGTGTATGATTGTCCATCAAATGCTTTTAACATTGTTGATGATCGCGACAAGGGTGGTGAGCCTAAATTTTTCCAGCAACTCATCGACATAATACATGTAGATGCCCCCTCATCAATAATTGTTCGATGAACAGTTTTGTTGAGGGCTTTCACTTGAATAAGGAAAGCTAGTTGAGCTGGTAACTGAGGGTCATATCCTTTGTGATTAAAGGATACAAGATTGGAATCCGTTGGGTCAATCCCACCTATTACTGATAATAGATCCTGCTTTTGGGAGAGGCAATTTTGCGGTACCTCAAGTGTCGACATAGCAGATGGCGATTGGGCCAGGTCCTCTACTATATTATAATTCTGTGCTACTTTTGCACGAGGATTAAATGTCGATTTTTGTACTACTCCCTTTGGTGACTTTATCATTGGTTCAGGAATGATGGGTGTCACAACTTCGGTCAAAGTTGTTGTCGAACTACTAGGTTGTTCATTAGCCTTGTTATTCGACAGCTATGGATTCCTGTAATCTTTATTCCTTGTCAAAGCATCACTTTGCTGCTTTGAGATAGACAACATAAGCACTTGGGATCGGGAAGCATTTTGATTAGCAACCAGTTTGGTTCTCAGGTTTGGAAACGGATCAGTCAATACTGCTGAGGTTTTTGAACTCTTAAAGAGTTTCTTAACTTCAGCTTTATGTGTACAATCTCTCGTCCGATGATCCTCATCACATATATGACACCCCGCAGGGGGTTTCCTTTGCCCAGAAGGGTTTGCAGAAGGACTCATCCTGCTTCTTTTTTCTCCCTTTCTTTTTTTTCTTGCCCCCTGGTTGCTTCAGTTGTTTTCCCTTGTCGGTTGACATGGTATTTACCTCCGAGGCGAGAAGTTCTTCATTTTCATTTTGATAAGAAATCTTGTGAGCTTTCTTAGATGTAGCCTTTGTCGATTTCGTGCTTGTCGTACCTATCATGCCATCACCGCATGAGAGTCTTTGTTTGATTTAGGAGGGGGAGGAACGAAAAATTCCAGTCTAGGAGCATCAGGTATTTTATCGTAGAGCATGCCAGACTGAGTATAGATCAAGTCTAGATATTGTGCACGAGCAATAACTTTCTCTTCAGTGACGACTCCTCCCTTTACCACATCTTCTGTGATAGAAGGTAATAATGACTTAATAAACCATTCAGCTAACAGCTGATCAGGAACATATGTTTTTACCATTCTGTGACGACGTCGCCACTCATGAATATGATCAGATATGTGAGTGGCCGTTGTCTATTTGAAATTGGTAAGAAGCTCTGTTCCTGTTTCGTACCTTATTGGTAACTGAAAATGGGTTAGAAAGGTTGTGGCTAGGGCGCTGAATTTATCGAATGAAGCTCTAGGAAATTCGATATACCATTTTACTGCTGGACCAGTTAACGTTCGCTGAAAAAGGCGAAGCCTAATCGAATCATCGTTTAGAGTGTTAGATGAACACCACAGATGAAAGGTCATCACATGATTGGACAGGTCTTCACCCAGATTTCCATTAAATTTAGGAATATCTGACCGAAGTTTATGTGGAATCGCCGGCCACCAAGGGGCATAAGCAATTGGATCATTCGTCATCCGGTTTAGATCTAGTAATTCTAGAGTTGCTACAAAGGGCAACTGTTGATTCAGGTTAGGCGAAGCATACCCAGGATAAGATGGAATTGCCTGAGCAGTGGGTCTTTGCATACCAGCATATTGTATTTGATGCTGGTAACTTTGATAAGGTTGATGGGCATAACCATTATAATATGGTTGTTGATAACTGCTTTGGAAATGCGGTTGCCCATTACTTACAAAGACTTGTTGCTCAGATCCTTGATATGATTGCTGGAATGGTGGTTGTTGAGATTGAATCAGCCATGGTTGTTGGACCATTTGTTGTTGCCCAATACTGGATGATTGACCAAGATGAGGAGTCATAGTACTTGTTTGAGCCTGAGTTGCTCCAGATAAGGAGGCACTAACCTGAGGTTGTGATTGAGTTGTTGAGACAAGAGGCTGTTGTATTGCAACCTGATAAACTTGGGGTTGACATACAACAGGTAGCACTTGTACTTGCGACGCAGTCACCATAGCAGGTATGGTGGGAATATTCGACACAGGGTTGACTGGTTGCATTGAATATACAACCCTTGGTTGCTGAGGCAGTATTAGTACCCAACCGCTTGATGTAATTCTAGTTTGACCTGAACTTTGTTGTAAACTCTCATATGTTGTTCTCCGAGAGGGAACAATGAAAAGGCATACTGCCCTCCATATGGTGGCAATCCAGTACTTAAAGGGTAGATTGGCCTTTGAAGACACATTGGATCAATTTGTTGAGTTTCAACATAAGAAATACCAGATGATAATCCGGATGAAGAAATAGGAACTGACCATGTCGTCGAAACAGTCCTTGATTGGACTCCAGCTTGTTGTTGATAACTTTTCGGGACAAATGGTATACCGGTGAACATTGTTGGAGTAGCAGCAGGAGGCTCTGTCGCTGCTGCGTCAGATAACACAGTCCTAGATGTCGACGATTGTTCAGACATATCTAGTCTATCAAAAAGATTTCCTAGCGATTCTACAAGAACTTGCGATGAAGGGAGACTAACTTCTAAGACCAACGAGGTAACAATGATGTTATTCCAATTAAAATAAATTTTAGACGCTTTGACACAACTTGTTTTTTCAATTTTTAAGAGTCGAGAAAAAACAAAAGATGACTCTAGTCACCTTCGATTTTTAATGAGCCTGAAGTGACAAGTGCTTAGATGGACCTTTTCCGTTAAGGAGTTTGTAAAGGAACGAAAGGGACTGCTCTGGAAATCTAGACATAGGGATTACCAAACCAATCACAAAACTGCAGAATACTTTTTACGGTACGGCAGTCAATCTTCCCGAATGCTGTTTTCAGTGCATTGCTATCGATGTGGTGGCAGACACGGCTTCCTATAGATAAAGGATTAAGCCTATTGTGGTCTCCCAAAATATAATCAACGGTACGTGGGAGCACAAGTCCATACTGGCACTTATCGTCTCAAAGTGGAGGAATCACCCAACCAACAATGAAAACAACAGTTACCAGGCTTTACGACGCCGAAATACGTCTCTAGCCTAGACTTCTAGATGTTGTGCGTTAGGCTCCAAAGCATTTTTAGATTCATTAAATTTATTTTATAGTTGATCTTGCTTAAGAAATTTGCCTTTCAGGTTCACTGCGTGATGTAGATGTACAATTCCTAAAATGCAATCCAAGATGATAAACAGTCGTTTAGTCTTCTTTTTTCAAATGAAAATCCTAGCTACTAAGGAAAGAGAGATGGCGTTCTTTCAACAAAGAGAAAAGAGCACACACTATATGCACTGTCTTAAATCAAACCAACAAACAGTCTAAATGCAAATGCACATGCATGTATTTTTTTCAGCCTTCTTAATGTGTAAATGATAAAAAGAAAGCTAAGCGCAAATCTGAATTATTTTTCAAAGCGACAATTACTAACAAGTTTCTTTTCAAGACAAAATGAGGACAATGACAACACTTTGCGATTTGGAATTGAAAACTTGCTTTCGACACTAGAAAAACTACTAATTCAGATCAAATACAATAGTAACAGGGTAATCGACTATCAAGAACAATCAGATTCTCTTCTATGACTGAAAACGACACTTGCGACACTTTCAAATCAAGAAACGACAGTACAATTACGCTACTTCTTTGTAAAGGAGAACTGAAAATGACTCAAAAAATACATAAAAAATTTTACAATTCTTTGCACAATGGAGGCGAAATAACAGCAAGGAAAGGGGTTTCAAACAGAGGTGTACTGACTACAGGCAGTAAAACTCCTGAATAGATCTGAAAAGAGTGAAAACAGAAACCAAAATTTAGGAACAAGGCCTTGTCTGATCAGTGCACCTGTAACACAGTGAAACTGAAATGCAACGCACCTACTACACTCGGGAAGTGCGCTGCATTTGAAGTTCACAGAACAGACAGTGCGCTGGACCAGGGATGAGACTTTGATTGGGTTCCGGGTCATAGTTTGCAGTTCAGTTCAGGAATTTTGGCCGAGCAAGTGGTATTCAGTAAATCAATCACAGGGGTAGATCTAAATAGGTTACTAGAGCCACCACGAGGGCAATTAGAGAGCTTGTAAATCAATTGTTTAATTCATAAACAAAACCTGGAGATTGACTGAAGCAGCGTTGATCTACTTTGCACTTGCATAGCAAATGCAGTTCGAAGGCTAGCTGGCTTGACTTCAAGCTCCATCTGTAAGTTTATAAAGTAAACAAATGTAGATGAAAAAACAATCTATTCGCTCCCCAGCGGAGTCGCCATTTTATTACCGGGAATAGTGTCTATGCAGAGCTGCTAATCCCACTAAGTCTGGTAGCTACCTTAGAAGCAAACAAATTAAAACTACTTTCGTTTTCCTTTATGAGAGATAGATGAGAGAAGAATAAAGGAGACCAACCTCTGTCTTGCGCTTGGTTCCTTGTTCGATTCCTCTCCCTTCTGATAGATCTTTTGCTACTCGCTTCCTTGTCCACCCAGCTTCACAAGGCACCTGTAGAATCAAAGCAGCATAATACTATCCAAGAACATAGATCTATTATCATAAACAATATAGGATCAGATGTAAATTTACCATACAAATGCATAAAACATAAATCATACAAGAGTATGGAGGAAAAATTGAATAGCTTTATTGATAATCAAGAAAGAGCCAAGAGAATTACAACCAATTGTTCTGACCCAACATCATCCTCTCAGCAAGAAGCCCTTCTTCACCTCATGAAAATCTTAGATCACCCAACACTATGATATTGCACCAAGAAACCAACAGCACTTCCTTACAAGATGCAAAATTCCAGCCTCTAACCTCTGGGATGAGGGATCCATATATAGATGTTTGCAAGGGCGGTGAGTCAGCTTTTGAGATTTGATTAGTGTCTTCTCTCTGATAGTCCTTGATTCCACTTGGAGACTGATGATCTCTTACTCATCCCTGGTCGAATTCAGAGAGGCAAGTGTCACAGGAGAAGTTTCTGGAAGATTCCATGCTCCTCCACATTGCGGATTGACCCTGCCATTTGTCCCTTCTCGCCCATCGCACCCCATAGAAGGGATTTTTGACATGCATTGCACCTAATGTGTGTATTTAGGTGGGATGCAACGTACTTTGCCTATGGAGCAGGTGAAATGGTCCAGTTTTGACCAGTTCTGAGTAGTTTTTCATGGAGAACTTCTGGGAGATGCTGTAATCAGTTGACCTTGTTCTTTTAGGGGTTGGAACAACACCTTTAGGGACTTAGGAGCCCTTGGTTTATGGACATTTATGCTTGGGGTTGCAGTGCCTAAAAATGTCTATAACAGGGTCTGCGGGGAAGAAGGGTACCCAAGGAGTAGGTTGGGAGGTTAACCAGTGGGTCATTGCATTCGGATCACGTATGTCATCATTCACACTCAGAGGTGACCGACAACAAGGGAAAACAAGTAACAGAAAATCAAGTGGAATCTCGTCTTCTGGTGAACAGTACATATGTATTACAATATTCTTTTGTATGATTTCTTCATGGCTTTAGTTAAATATATGTAAATTTTATGATATGTTCAGTGAAATGAAATTCAGGGATGTGTTAGATAGTGCTGAATAAATTTGAATTCCCAATGTTTTTCTCTTCTGGTTGTATTTTATTGTGATTTAAAAAAGAAAAAGAAAAATATATATAGGGTTGGTCCCTACACTTGGTATCAGAGCCATGTTGAACTCTTGAGACCTATGGGTCCATGCATGCATGACTAGTTTTGTTAAATATCTAGTTTTGTGATTATCTACCTATCTTATGATAGTTTTTATTTTTATTTTTCTTTCTTTCTTTAACTTTTGTAATATTTTTAGGAATTTTTTTTTTTTGGGAGTGTATAAATCGAAAGTTATCCTCTTGAAATCTCATTAGTGTATTCTACATTGTGTATTCAAGTCGATGAAATAGCTATTTAGAAATTTTTAACAAACTATTCAAATATTGACAAACATTTCCGGCATAGACGTTGTTAGATCAAGGAACATGAAGAGAGATTAAAGTATTCAAGGAAGATAAACTAGTGAAATGTTAGTATTCAAAGATGAAAGAAAAACATAGTTTTAGTTTCTTTCACTTGAGCAACAAACCTTTTGTTCTGAAAGAGTGCAGTATGTATCCCTCTGAAAAACAAATCGTTGGAAAGTTTATTGTTGGATTTCTTCCATTTTGATGTCGCTTCACTGTATTTTATCTCTTGTTTGATATTTTATAGATTAAGTTTGGTAAATGCATAAGAAACACATTGACAAGATTTGCAAGCTAGCTATTTTTCGATGTATTCATGAACATATTTTTAGCATCCTGAGATCAGGTTTATGATACCAGAAATTGCATTGGACCTAATTGTTTTTAGGAGGAAAAGGGAACTATTGATCAGATTCTGGCTATACTGTGGAAACTGCAAAGAAACTTTAGTAGAATTTTCCACAATTTTGGCTTGTTTCCACCCTTTTTTGATGAAGTTTCACATTCATTCCTGAAAACTGTTGGGATATATTTCTCTCAAGCTATTATGTTTTCCATCTGGCATCTTAAGGCACGCATCCATGCAGTCCTCGTCATGGTCATCTTTCCAGATTTCCTTCCTTCCATGGTAAATATCCAACGGAAGTGAGGAGGATTCAACATTCAAGTTAACATAATTTTCCAAACAAACAAAAAACGTTTTTCTGTCAATGTAACAATTTGCGGAAAACTCAGCCCTTTTTTTTTCTTCCACACTTGCACTCACATAGATTTCAGTGCATCGGTTACTCTATTAAGAGGAAAGATTCTTATCTCCACATTGTAGGACAACAAATCTGGGTACTTGAGAACATCAGCCAATGAAAGCCCCGCAGTTTTAACCATAAATTCCACTCTACGCTTCATCTTTTCCTCTGTATGCGCGATAAGCGTCAACCTCCTCCTCCATAAATCGGAAATTTGAATTTCAGAGAAGCCTAAACTTCTCAAACACTGTAGTCTTCTATCTATGGTTTCCTGTCGTAGTCCAACGATTGACTGCAAAACGTATGCAAACATCGTTGATCCCTTCTTGAACCCCAAATCCTCGGCCTATTTAGATGATTGGATAACTTTTTCCTCTGGGGTCATGAGAAAAAGAGGCTTTTGTGCCAGAGATTTTGACAATGCTTCGCTCTGAATGCCCAATTTTTGCAAAAGTGAAACCGCAGATTCAAGCCTCTGTTGACTCTTGCTAAAAGTGCTTGCACTAGTACAAACTGGTCTGGCGATATCCTTTTCCTTCATGAAAGTCCTGTAGAATCTTAGGCATCTCTCTAACCAAAGCCTAGCCATGCCACTCATTGGATTCTAGATCCACTTCAATGGCGTTCGAAGATGAGGGTTTGGAGGCTAACATCAATGGCTGTCACAGAAGCCTCAAAGACAAAATGTACAAAACAAACCAATGAGCCTTCGAATCGACTCACATGTGGATGATGATGTTGACACTGCAATTTTCATGCCACATGACTCTTTCAAGCATCCTTTTACCAAAAATAGAAAACATTCATCTCCACACTAAAAACCCTAACCCTAATACTAGCTAGGGCACAAAATGTTATAAAAGTTTCTCTTCAAAAGTAACTTCATAGTTCTAACCAAATGTAGTTGCAAGAGGGAATTTATGCAAAACATTATCACCTAGAAACTCAACCTCATAAACAAGCATACTTTAGGCAAAACGTCAAAAAACCAAAATTGTGTTAATTCACCCCTTCCAGAATTCAAACTTTGGCTGCCTCGACCAATAGCTCCAATTTGCCTCTATCTTTCTCCTATATCTCCCTTAAATGTTGTTTGGTGGCTCTTCATTCTTTCCTCATAGACAGATTCTTCTTGCATACATTTTTTATTTGCTTGTGTAGAGGAATGGATCTGCTCAACATGTATTTGGCATTGTCCATGGTTCACCGATAGATGTCCAGAAGATCACTCATTTGTTTCCTAGCCATTTCATATTGGTTCTTGAGCTGAAAATCTCTCAAATTGCCTCCTTCAGTTTCCTTCTCAACCTGTTAAAGGTGTACTTCCTCTCATCTATCTCTTTCTTTTCCTCTTGCACTATCTTCTCTTCTTGGATTTGTAGCTTCTTTGATAAGGATCTAGTAATCCTAGTTGTTGTAACTTCTTCCTTATTAACATCCTATTTCATTACCTTTTCTTTTCCCTTGGATTTGGTAGTAGCTAGTGTATTTTTAACCACTGACACATCTTCAGTAGGTCCATCTGTCTTTTCTAGAATGACCTTCTTTAATTCCCTATTTTCCTATTGCCACTATGCATAATATGGGTCTTCTTCAAATGTTCTTGCAATTGACAATTCCATTTGAATTTATCACCAACAACTTCATCTTTTGGTATGGTCTCCATGGTTTCAAATGTCTACTCCAAGGGAAAAATTTTTATGGTAAACCTAGTGAGAGACTTTTTAGGGACATCCACCACTCCTGGAAAAAATTGTAGCTTCTTTCCTTTCTTCTTTACTATTGACTGCATTGTAGTTGAGAGTCTCTTCAGTGAACTTCTAGATAGGGATTGAATTTCTTTTACCACTACTAGTAGTGTTTCTTTCTTGCTCAAGGAACTAGTTGGCACATCATCCAACAAGTTTGAAGAATCAACAAATGAGTACCATGTTTGATTTCTTTTATTCAACACTTACAATACTATTGGGTAGCGGAAGCCCTGCGTAAAAATCATGGGGCACGAAGCTCGCAATTTTGGGTAAAGCAAGGGTAAAGATTCCGCGAGAAGCATGGAGCACGATTTCTAATAAGTGAAATTCAAAGGGTAGTCTACCCAAAATAATGTAAAGAAATGTAAGTAGAGTCAGCCCGCCCTTGGATCGCAGTCCATGGAAAGTTATAAATAGAGCGAGGCTCTATGGGTAGGGGAAGCTAAGTTCTTTTTCAGGTATGATCTTGGATCTAAATTGTAATGGGTTGTTGAGGAAAGTAGTCTGAAGCATCTGTAAGTCTAAGTCAAGGGTTTGGGGTAGTGGATAGAGGCTCTGCAGCTGTGTGCGCAGAGGCCTAGAAGAGTCCGCAACTGTGTGCGCAGACCCCTACAACTGAGTGCACGGGGCGGATCTAGATGTACTAGTGATAAGTGGAAATAAAGATAAGTTCCTTCTGAGAATTCTGTGTCAAATCTAAATTATCACGAATTTGGCATTTTGTATGATTAATAAGACTATTTTGATCTATGTGCATATGATTGCTTATTGAATACTTGTGAATATGAGTTTAATCTTAATATGTGAACTAAATAAATGTGATAAATGTTTGCTTAAAGACCCTCCTAAAGTAGATCTGATTTGTAATACTTCATCCAATAGATTAGATCTCTAGACTGCACGCTAATAGAAATCAAGAGGTGTTCAGGATCGGTGCGAATACAGTGCAGCGCGAAGCTATAGAACAGGACGCGAAACCTCCAAACCACATCTTGACATCCCAAGGGTGCGAAAACCTGGTTCTATCACCCTCCCTTGCTACCTCATGTGAGACCTCAGTCCACGCTTCGCGAGCTGTTGCCGAAAGGGCCAGTAGCTACGGGATTTTCTTGGCTAAATAACTCTTCCGAACCTGGGTCAGGCCCATATAAGCCAACAAATGGTTCCATTGTCGGGACTGGGATCTGCTTAAGAGGTGTCTGATGTGGGAACACTGGAACCCTACAAAGAAAGAGATTGAAGAGTGGTGGGATCTGAAACTCCACGAGTTCGCAGTTCAAGAAAATAGAAACCCACGAGTATCAGAGGAAGATTGGCTGGACTAGTATATATTCACAGACATTCACAAAATCTTCTTTGCATCATTTCTGGTAGAGCTGTATGAGTGGATCACAAGGTTAGCTAATAGCATGGGAAGGTACAGATTGGACCAGCCTATTGGGTGGACCCTGGAACTGGTGCACAGTCTAGAAGCCACCAAGGATAAAATTTTGCACGTAGTAGATCATTGGTTGTATCGGGTAATAGGAGGATTTATTACCAAGTTCGCGATAGATACAACTGTGAGCTATATCAAAGAAAAAAGGCGGTTTCTTTAGAGACCTCAGGGTAGGTATATAAAAACATTGAATACTTGGATTAATATTTTGTTGTGAAAAAAACAAATTATGCGCATTTATTGATGTCTAGAGTAACGCGGAGCAGAAGAGGTTACCGCAAAATAGGAGGAGGAGCGAGGAGGAGCTTGCAAGGTTCTCACTAGGGAGTGCGGTCTGGTTTATCAAGGAGCACTTCCCACTGATACCACCTCCGCCCACGCCACCACCCGCTTCACTTACATCAAATTTATCGACACCAACCCTAACACCAACCCCGACCCCACCCCAAACCCCACCACCACCAAAAGTCCGGATGGCGAGCACAGTCCAGCTACCAACATTTAAAGGGGTAGCAAATGAGGAACTGGGCTAGTTCTAGTTTGTGATAAAGTCTGTATGGGACGCTCAGGGCATCATAGATGATAACATCAAGAAGGCTATGTTAGTTAGTGCGCTGCAGGACTGCGCATTGACCTGGTACATGAAATATTCAAGTGATCATCCAAATGAAGGAATGACAGCAATCCAGGAGGCACTACACAAGGAATTTGGGCGACCCAAGTCGGAAGCACAGTCAGTTATTCGGTTCAAGGAGATTGTAATGTTGCCTAGTGAAACCCCATGGGATTTAGATTAGAGATTGAAAAGCACCATCTGTGAGGCCAATATGACGCTAACGGATGCGCAGAACCACGCATAGTTTGTTGCATCGTTAATGCCCTATCTGAGATCGGCTTTATCGCACAAAAGATCTCAACCCAAGCTGAAGTGTTGGAGGTAGCAATGCGGCTGGAGGAAACCCCAATACAGGACCCAGGGTTGGGAGTACAACAAATCTAAGCGCAAATACAAAACTTATGTCTAGAGATGTGAAACTTGAAACAAGGACAGGTGCCTAGGACAAAGGTATGGGAAGAAGTATGGTATATCAAATGTAAGGGATCGAGCCACGATAAGGACCATTGTCCAAGCTTTGCGAACTATGTGGTGGGAGGGGGGCCAATAACATTGCGACCAGAGGTACAAACGAGGCCAAGTATGGCGTTCGCACTCTGGTGCACAATCTGTGAGGTGGGAGGAAAGCATTCCATAGACAATTGTCACCTATTACCAAGATTAAGACAACCCCTTCCTCAACAATTATTTTGTAACTTTTGCAGAATGGTGGGCCATGAGGAAAGAAATTGTCGTAGTTACCAAATGTTGATGGATCGAACACCTACTTATAGGATGCAAATAGAGGTGTGCGGGCAGAGTCCCACCACACCATTCGTGTGGGGAGGGTACTAGGGCTGCGGATGGGGCCGCGGAGGCATGGGACTTGGACGGGGACGAGGGCATTAAATTTGCTACAATTGTGGAGGGTCCGGGCACTACGCCCGGGATTGCACGAACCCGCCCAATCCCTACGCTGATTGCTCAGATGCGGGAAAAGGGGGTGCTTTTGACCAACCCCACTCAGAATGTCCAGATGATGAAGGCTGAACCTCATGTGGAGGAGCTGAACGTAAATATGATGCTCCAGAGTGGTCTACCACTGGAGAAGATAAGGGGAAACAACCAGAGACAGACGCATGGGTCTGTAAGGCCCACCGGAAACAACTAGACTTTGACTTGGAGCGTACGAAGGAAACCTTTATGGAAGCCAAGAAGAGCTTCATGGAAGCTTCTACGTCAGGAAGTAAGGGTTAATTAGGGTCAGAGAAGGATACATCTGTGCTAACGACCTTCCTGGAAACCTACATGACCTTACTCAGGGATGCTAAGGCGGTAAAGGGGCTGTAGGAACTGATAACTCATTGCGCCGGAGCAGATGAACCGCAAATGATCCGAAAATTAGGTCAACATGCTTTGTGCACTAGGCAGGAAATGTGGCTAATTGTCTAGATCGATAACTATGAGATGGATCAGGTCGTCTTAGATTTGGGGTCTGACGTGAATGTCTTACCAAAGCAGACTTGGGAACGCATGGGCAGACCTCCACTACAATGGTCCCCGATTCAACTACAGATGGCTAACCAACAGAAGATTCTGCCCATGGGACGCCTGCACGGAGTTACAGTAGACATCGATGGCACCAACACCTAGACCGATTTTGAGGTTATCGAAATTGTGGATGATAGTAACCCATATCCTGCACTGTTAGGGATAGATTGGGAAACGGATATGAATGGAATCATGAACCTCAAGAAACGAAAAATGATATTCGAAAAGAAATCTCTCTGCGTAGTGGTCCCGTTGGACCCCGTAGATGGGGAACGATATACCGAACCCGTGTGCGATGAAGACAATGATGGAGAGTTAGACTGTATCTACCAGATTACAGCGCAAGATTAGGACTAGGTTAATCCAACGATGGATGGTCAACTCTCATGGGACCACGATAGTTCTTGCACGTCGGACTCAGATGAAGAGGTTGAACGATGGAAGAACCAGCTACATGAAGTAACCACGTTCAATTGTAATTATATGGTAACAATAGGAGTAAAGGAACTGTCAGAGGTATTCGCGAAAACACCCCACACAACTGTTGCTTCCGGATAGGGTGTAACCCCGAAGATGTGAACGACAGGGCTCAGATGTTGAAGGAAGGTGCGCGCACGACTAGAAGAGTGAAACAAAGTAAGAAGTCCTCGCCAACATAGCTTACAGACATCCACCCAGCTTAAAATTAGGAGCTCGAAGCCACCCCAAAAGACCGGTGCCCAAGCGGCCGGTGCCAACGTTAGTAGGGGCTCAAGGAAGTTGCGGATACCATGGGTACATTGGGCTTATAACAGATGATGGAAGGAAGCTCAGAAAAGATGGAGTGGCCACAGGCCCCTCAACACTAATAAACTGTGGTTGCGGCCAAAGAAGCAAAGTGCATTACAAAGCAGAGTAGCCCAAGAACGTGCTGCGACCCTGCTATCATGGCTGCGCCCACACTCACAGAAGAACATAACCCCCAGATTGATGACCCAAATGCTTCAGAGGTGCTCACAGCCCGAGCTAGAAGGGATGATCCAAACTCACACCAAAGGTGCAAGCACATGACTAGCAGTAGAAACTACAGTCTCAGCACCTCGAGCAGTTGAAAGAAGGCGTGGGACTATAAACCAGTCTGCGGAAAACCGGTGCGGCGAAAGGATTCTTGGCCAAATTATGCAATCCTCAAGTTCACAGTTGTGCCCCAAGGATAGCACTACCATGGGGAAAAGTCAAAATATGACCGTTAGCCACCTTGGCCCTATCAGGAAGGTCCGATCATGTCAGAGAGGAGCGGGTAGCGAGACATGAAGACGAAAGTTCCGAATGAGATACGTAAAGATCTGCCAACTCGACGCCACTAATGAGCTCAAAATGGAGGGAAATGATTTTTTCAAATCACATAGTTTGTGGCTGGCACTAGACTTTTGGTGCATTAAACCAGCAAAATGCAGCAAATATGTAGCTACCAGGCACTCCTTGAGTACTATGGCAAGAACCCGAGCACGGGCTGCAAAAGAAATGCAGCTGAATCAAGAAGAGCCCAAGGCTATGACTCAAGTTCCTGAAGTTGCTAAGTCCCTATGTACCCCGCAACCTAGGACAAGCAAAAGATGGGAACCGTTCGGGCTTCCCGAAGACTCAATAAATGCTCCACAGTTGACAAAGGCAAAGCAGTAGCCCCTGAACCCGCTGAGGAGGATGATGATCTGCAAGACTTGATCGATCAGATTGACGCACAAGTGGAGGAAGAAGAACCTGCGTTCCAGCTTCCGTCGTTACCCTCGTATCTTTCCCCATGGACTGGGACCACCAAGAGATCAAAAGACGAAGACACTGCAAAAACTACGCTCTAGAACCCGCTCCTTTTGGACGATATAAGGTTGGAAGGGTTGCCAATGGGGCGCGTTCCAAGCATCAAATTCAAAGATTGGGACCTTGCAGACAGTGACAAGTTCCCTGAACTAGCCGAAGACAAGTTTTTTTCCGTAGAAGTGGTTACTAGGTGTGGAGAGGGCAGGGCTACTAAATCTCAGGTGGATACCTCAGTATCACCGCACGACCATCACCATATTTGTGATTCGACAACTGCTGGGTCTCGTCCATGATGGAAATCTCTGGTTGGAAGAACCGATCCCAATCACAGCTGACCTAATCCACCGGATTACGCACCTACCGCTTAAAGGAAATAACCCCATAGACATAGCAGGAACCATTAACGAGGGAGGCCTCGCCGAAAAAATAAAGGAGAAGTACCATATGGAGAAAGGAAAGTGGGGCTTTCGTACGGCCCAAGCAGAGGCCGCAAGAAACCAGGAGGAACTAACATTACAGGTTGCAGAACTCCGTCTCTAGGCCCAACCTCCCACACCTCCGACCAAGCGGGAACGTCACCATGGCGAAGTTGAAGCTGGACTAGAAATGATCAGTGGTGTTGTTCGTGAATGCTCGGGACTACTCGATTAGTCGCTCGGGATACTCACCTCCCTCCAGGAGGACCCAACCATTCAGCAAGTAGAAATCGAGGCGTGCAAGTTACAGCAGGCCTATGACACCACCCGCGGGGCTGCACAGATGGTCACTATCACACAGTGGTTGGCCAAAATGAAAGAGGCCTAGGTGCTCAAAGCCCAAGTTGACGCGGTGTGGCAACAAGAGGCAGTACTTAAAGAACATATACAGCCCTGGCTCAATGAAGCATTAGCATATCTAAAACCATTGAAGGCAAGGTAACATAGATGCAGGTAGTATGTGTGACGGAGCAGCTAGCTGCAAGTGATAGGGATGCCTCAATGACTCACATGGAAAAGGTACAAAGGCTCACAGCCAAATTTGTTGCAGAGATCAGCGAGATGTAGAAGTTGCTGACTGACCTCCACGCAAAGATTCCCACACCAGCTGAGTGACTCAGGACGAGTCACGATGATTGTGTTGGGCAACTGTTGGGTAGCGGAAACCCCGCATAATGGTAATGGGGCACGAAGCTCACAATTTTGGGTAAAGAAAGGGTAAAGATTCTACGAGAAGCACAGAGCGTGATTTCTAATAAGTGAAAGTCAAAGGGTAGTCTGCCCAAAATAATGTAAAGAAATGTACGTAGAGTTAGCCCACCCATGGATCACGGTCCATGGAAAGGTATAAATAGAGCGAGGCTCTATGGGTAGGGGAAGCTAAGTTCATTTTGGGGTATGATCTTGGATCTGAATTGTAATGGATTGTTGAGGAAAGCAGTTTGAAGCGTCTGTAAGTCCGAGTCGAGGGTTTGGGGTAGTGGATAGAGGCTTTGCAGCTATGTGTGTAGAGGCCTGGAAGAGGCTGCAGCTGTGTGCATGGACCCCTGCAGCGCAGGGCGGATCTGGATGTACTAGTGATAAGTGGAAATAAAGATAAGTTCCTTCTGAGAATTCTGTGTCAAATCTGAATTATCGCAAATTTGGCATTTTGTATGATTAATAAGATTTTTTTGATCTATGTGTATATGATTGCTTATTGAATGCTTGTGAATCTGGGTTTAATCTTAATACATGAACTGAATAAATCTGATAAATGTTTGCTTAAAGACCCTCCTAAAGTAGATTCGATTTGCAATACCTCATCCAATAGATTAGATCTGTAGACTACGTGCTAATAAACAGTAAGAGGTGTTCGGGATCAACGCGAATACAACACAATGTGAAGCTGCAGAATGGGACGTGAAACCTCCAAACCACATCTTGACATCCCAAGGGTGAGGAAACTTGTTTCCAACACCCTCCCTTGCTACCTCGGGTGAGACCTCAGTCCACGCTTCACAGGCTGTTGCCGAAAGGGCTAGTAGCTACAGTATTTGATTGGCTAAATAACTCTTTCGAACCTGGGTCAGGCCCATATAAGCCAACAAATACCAACAACTTAGTTAAGAAAAAGTGGAAAATTCTAGGTTTCACTTGACTTTTTTTCCCTGCACTTTGGATGCCATCTTGTTGCGACTCCTGAATAGATAGAAGGGAAAATTCAGGGGGCTCTTCCCAGTAAAATGCATCAAGAGACTGAAATTGTATTGATAAATCTTCCAAACCTACCCTCACAAGTGAAATAACTCTGAATAGCTTACAAAATATTGTTGTGATGTTCGAGTAGATACTCTTTAGGAGAAATGGACCCATGCTCCTTGTTTCTATACTCAGGCTTCAAAAAATCTTTATAATGGGCAATATCAAGGGGCATGTCCTCCCTGAAGGGGAATCCTTATTGCAACTGATATTGTGACCTCTATAACTAGAAAGGTAAGTGCTCCAACCTTAGCCTCCAAACCATTAAAGTTAATGGAAAACTCCTTAGTAAGTTGTGCATTATACCATTGAAATTTCTCAGAAAACCTGATACAACCCACCTGCTCAAAAGAAACTATGATAGTTGGGCTGCATTGATGAATGTGAGATCTTGTGGTTCAAATATGACAATAGCACCTCCCTTTTGTTTTCTTTCTTCTGGAGTTAACATGGTTTCTTTTTTGCAATAGGGGATACTCTAAGGTTTTAATGCAAACTTAATTTGTGCAACAAGTAATAGCAATAATGAAAAGAGGCCCCAAATTTTATCTTTGATGGAAAATGGGAACAAAACCCTATACAATAGACCAATTAACACCAATTTCCTCCTCGAAACCCCAAGTCAACTAATACATATTTGATTCTGGTGGCAGAAAATTCAAAATATAGGTGCAGTGCCAGAAGTGCAGTGCATGAGAAAGCAAGTTTCAAACACCTCTAAGGCACACACAATTATGGTAAGGAGCTTCACTTCAGTTTAATGGCATGGCAGTCTTTTCATGTGGAGGCTTCAAATCGAAATTTCTTACAATTTGGGAAAGGTAAGCACAAAATTTCAACACACAGAGAAAACCCAGCAAATATAGAAAGCGCATTGAATGGAGAAAATGCAGCGAATGCAAAAACGCAACGTTGGTGAAATTTGGTGTCTTGCATATTTCTATGTTGTTTTCTAAGCTCATGCATGCAATTGGGTAATCATTTAAAAACAAGGTACTGAGTAAAACTGAAGTTTTCACCTATGAGAATGATTTGACCACCGTGTTGAGAAAAACGCAACACTGTGTGCAAGCGCAACACTCCCTTGTCTCCTTTGCACAACGACCAAAAACGTGTAGACACCGAGCTTTCTGATGGAAAAATGGTGAGTTGAGAGATATTGTATGAAGACAACCATGCAATTTAACCTCCCAAGGTGGCTGAGAGTGGACTTGATGGTGATAATCATGATTTGAACTTGAATGACCAAAGCCTAGCACTTGGTAAAAGCACAACAATTGTCCTCTTGACTGTTGAAGAGTTGATGTCATGATCAATCATGATTTGACATGTAAATTGACTCAAGACACCTACAATTATGTGTCCATGATGACAAAGCATGGCATCACAATCTTTCTCATGATTACTTGATGTAACTTGACCCCTAGACCTAGCTAACTTGACCCCTTGGGATATAAAAGACCATTTTGTGACTCTTGACACACTTTGACATATTTACAATACATAATAAAAATTTATTCCAACCTAAGACCTAAAACTTGATCTTCCACAAGATAATAGCCACACTTTTAAGCTTTTGACAAAATTTGAAAGACAAAAACTATTTTTTTTTTACTACTATGACTATAGAATAGTGACACATCCTTAAATTCCATGTATTAAGAAAACCTTGCCATAATAAATTAATGCGCAATAGATATGAGTCTCCATGATATAAATCTCTAAGAATGAAGGTTTCTCCATGAATGCACTCATAATGAATGTTGTACAATCAATATATTAGGGAATAAAGAAGTTTGATTAGAGAATCCCCAATTCATAATGCGGTTGTGGCATAGACTTGGGATTGTTGTCATGGATTGTGACCAAATTTTAGCGTAATGCCAAACAAAATAAATAACTACAAACTTGAACACTTTTCCATGATAAATTTGAAAGTTGCCTACAACTCGAAGTTGCTCCAAATATGCGTAAAAAAACATGAATAAACCATGTCTACGTTGTTTACAAACCAAGGCTGCCCCATATAAGCTATTTTAATGTTACATCATATTAACGATTACAAACCTATGAATGTTATTAAGGCTATTTGTTGTAGAGAATGATCAATGTTATTTCTTGTTGGCATTATCGCATAGTATAAGAGAAGAGAATGATATATCAACGCTGCAAAGAATAATAGTGAACGCTTCTCCAGGGAGATAATAAGGAAAATGCTACTCCAATAATAAAAGAGAACGTTGCTTCCATGAAGATAATAAAAGAGGCAATACTAATATTCATCCAAGGCAATACCATCAACACATCTATTCATCCAATGCAATTACCAATCTTTATTCATGGCCGCAGTAGCCTATTGGTGCTAAATTAGCCTATTGTATGCCAATGCTGGTGCCAAGGTAATGCTGGTGCCCAAGTATCCTGTTGTGTGCCAAACTAATATGCAATAAACGATAAAAACAATAAAAACTATGCCATGGCTTGGATGCAATGCCAATAAACGTCATGCGAAAAATATTAAAGAGGCTCCAATGCATTATAATCTCAACGCTGCCCAATTTGCATGAGGAATTGGACCAATGCATTATAATCTCAATGGATTAAAATATCAATGCTCAGAAATTTTATCTGAATGTTGCAACAATTATTCTCAACACTTCAGAATGCTAGCAATGAACATTGTTGGCAATGAATGATGCTTTAGGAAAAAACATTGCCCTTCACCACTTCTGACACCACAGTATATAAATTAATGTATGCAATTGTATAGATTTGTGATAACGATGCATTGTAAGAAGAACTTTTTTTTCTTTTTTTCTTTTATGTGATCGTTGCATTAATCAGAAGTTTCTTTAGTTAAAATACCAGAGTTTCATCTGATTTCTTTATAGTGCGTGTTCTTGATCAAATGCTGAGAGTTTCATGGTATTATAAATGAATCTATATGAATTATAAGCTCAAGTAAATCAACAGAGCAGGACATGTGGTTGGAAAACTGTAATACCTTACAAAAATAAATGGCATTTTTTCTGAACAGCTATGATAGACAAAACTTTAGAAGTTGAGAGCATATATACTTCCTCTATTTTTTTAGATCATCAAACCTTGCGTTGCATCAGCATGGGCATTGAGAGACATATTGTGCGCACAAACTTTTAAGATCTGCTTCACTTTAAAGCGAATGTTGGTCAGACCTGTGCCATGGTTGTTTTTCGACGAGTCGCCTTGAGATAACGTAACGAATAGGGTTCTTCTCCACGACAATGACAGTGAACATGTCGCTCAAATTATGTGGCTGTGTTCAATTCATTTCATCAATTTTGTGTAAGGTTTATACAAAGCCAATGAGTTTGAAATGCAATCTATATGTATGATGTGAATTTGAAACCATGCATGGAATAATTTTGAAGCCTTTTCATTCGCATTTACAAAAAATAATATAATAAATGCATATGTTATGCATGTATGTAAATATACGTATTATATATTGAGAATGGGAACAAATGCATCACATTTGCATTTATAAATAAGTAATATATCTAGATGTGTGTATTATATTTCTATTGCATAGATGTTGTATTATTGATTGCATTGTGTCTTGTTATTAAAGAAAGAAGATCATATGTTTTTTAAGAATGATATTAACTTAATTATATAAATTAAATGGCCATTGTAATTATATAAATTAAATGGTGTATAAAAGTTTAGAGTCATTTAAATTTTAGATTATAATATATATTCATATATATAAACAAATACTAAGATTATGTAAAAAAGTTGTGTGAGAGTATTATGAGTCAACATCATGACTTAGTAGTACTATATGTCCAAAAAAATCATAACTCATGTATATATGAAATTTATTTTAATTAATTTGTTTTTCATGTTTATGTCAAATATAAATGATTAGTTGACATTGCCCATATTTTCTAATTAGGTTTTGAAATTTAAAAGAGATTGTCCATGTCTATCTCATTTATGGGCAAAAGTTAAAATTCTCAAAATATTGCCTTTGCTTGATGATTATATTTTGAAATTTAAAGAAACTTGACGAGACCTGGAATTTAAAGTTAATGTTACGAGCGAAATGAAAATTGCTGATGGTCAGATCTTTATAAGCCCTTCATTTAGTTTTTAATATTGAATTAAGGATGGATTTTCAAGTTAACATTACAAGTTAAATAAAAAATTGTGGGTAAGATCTTTATAGTGCTGTTGGGCCTCAAATATGTCCATGTTTTCATCTTTTCATTTAATACCACCATTCATAACCTATATTCATGTACTTTTAACCCATTTCGTACCTCAATTCCATCACTTGCCACCAAATACATATCTTACACTCTATGGTTGGTTATCATTAATTTTATTGACTCTTTTATGATTGAAGATGATTTTTCCATGATTTACTAATGACGGTTTTTCTAAGTTCATTTATCATAGGGTTCCATCACCAAAATTGTTCACAAGTCAATTGAACTAGTTGGTATAAGTAGAGTATGCGAATATCTAATTTGAAGTTTCAACATTTTGGCACACTTCCAAGGAAAACCGAGGGAGTTTATTGTCCAAAATCCCTAGGAGCTAATTAACAAATCTGCTCAAAATGTGCAGAGTTTCCAAAATGCCAAGTTTGACCTCCAAAATGCCAAGTTTGACCTCGATTTTCATGCAGCTCGAGGTGAATCTAGAAAATCTGAGAAAATGGGTTTTTTAACCATATAATTAATTATCTATATCCAAACATTTTCTCTAGATTCAAATTTTTCTAAAATTTTAAGCGGGTCTTGGAGGAAGTTTTATAAAAAATGACTCGTTTTCCAGAGTTTTAGAATTTTGTAAAAAGAGCCAGACCGCCAAAGTTGGGCACGATTTCCGAGGATCTGGATTTGAATGAGACAAATACAAGAGAGATTTTTGTTGAAAATATAACAATTTAGGTTCCCTCTAAATATTTTTTCAAAATTCGCCATGGTTAGGAATATTTGCCAATATCTTTGGCATAACTTTGTTAAAATTGTTCAATTTTCCATAATTGAGGAAAATGAGTAATTCGCCTTGTAAATCTTATAAATGGCTCAACCATAGTTTGTATTGTAAGAGTTTTGAAGTTTGTAAAAGGAAGAGAAGCAGGGAAGGAATAAATGGTGGATTGAAGCTCTTTTGTAGTAATAATTGAATCTTAATTGAATTTTGCTTCATCTCTAAATTCTTTGTAAGTATTATGACTTTGTTTTGAATTTCATTTTTATTGAGTTAGTTTAGGTTTGATCTAGGAGTGGCAAGGGCCCACTACAACTGGAAACAAATCCTTTAGCTTATCTAGATCATAGGATTTACATTCAAAGTGTGAATTTCATCGAGAATTTTGTTGTGTAAAATCTAGCATCATTTTGTACTTACTCTGTCTTATAGATTTGAAATTAAAAGTTCTAGAATTCATTCAATTAGAAGCTTTCTTGTTTTTCATAGCATAATAATTTCTTTGTAAGGGCAAGTCCGAGTGTGAATTCGATTGTGCAAGTAGAGATATCAGTTTAATGCAGATTGATTTGGCTTTCATTTACTTTTATGTTTTGATTATAAGTTTCCTGATTATGAAGAGTGAGTTTTCTTTCAAATGATTTATTTCATTTAGATTAGGAGTTTTGAATTTCAAATTTTTCATAGGTTAATTTGAAATGAATTTCTTTCAATAGGATCTTTCAAGTTAGAATTCCTATCATATGTGTTTTTTCAAGCAAGTGTATGGTGTGTTCTTTTAAGAATTTCTTTTATAGCAATATTTGGTGTTCTTTTATAGTAGTAAAATAATAAATTGATTCCATACTCTAATTTAGCTTATATGCTCTCATCTTGCGTTACCTACACTTATGCTTCAAAGTTTACGAGCACCAGATTGATAATTTAATGTTGGATTTATAACACATATAATTTCCCTCACAAACACATTATGATTTTGTATATTATATAAAAACTATCTTAATATAAAATTCTTATTGATTTATAAAATTCTTATTCATTATTAGAATTCAATTAGTTCTGGTAAAAAAAACTTATTCTTTATAAGAGATTTTTAATATGAGTAATTTGTTAAACTTTATCTTTAAATTATAATAATGAAAACTAAAATAAAAATGCTCGTATATATTTATTATCAATTAGTTTGATGATAAAAATGTATGTCTCATTAAATAGTATAATAATTTTTTATTTAAAATATGAAAAATAAAATTAAAATAAGATAAATTAATTTTATATCCTTTAATTATTAAAATTAATTTTCAATAATTGTAGATTTTAAATTCAATTAACAATATCAATATATAATATTACAGCAAGGATTCTAAGGACGGTGATGGTAAATCGATGACTAATGGTATCGTATTGCAAAAGTGAAGCTCTTAAATGCATTCACCTTGATTTTTTTTTATTGTTTCCACTTTGCCATTTTTATATATTTATTATTTTTAATTGTGAATGAGTAAAATTATTATTATTATTATTATTTTAGAATAGTTATATTTTATTTTAATTAAAAATTATACTTTTTATATGATCACTGTGAATTTGTTATATATCAATTTTTATATTTATTTAAAATAAATAAAGTTTATAATCATAATAATAATAATAATCATTTAATTTTAAGGTCATCACCAACATAGATAATAAATTGGTGTAAGAGACCCCTAAATCAATTTTGTTTTTATCTTAGGGTTTATATTTATCATAGGGTTTATATACCTTGGGTTTATAATATTAATCCCTTGGGTTTAATACTATTCTCTTGGTTTTATAATACCTTGGGTTTTTAGTATTAATCCCTTAGGTTTATTATTTGCTTGGGTTTATAATATCAATCCTTTGAGTTTATTAATCTAAGGGTTCATATTCCTAGGGTATAATATTATTCATATGGTTTATAATATTAATCCTAGGGTCTCATATAAATCCCTTGAGTTTATAAACATGGTCAACCACGGTTGAATATCGAATTGTAACAAATATTGTCTCAATGTTAAAATCAATCATGGCCAACCATGGTCAACTATCGTCAACCATGGTCGATCATGGTCAACCATGGTCCAACATCACATTTAGACAAAAATTGTCTCAATATTAAAAAAATAAACCATGGACAATCATGGTAAACAATGGTTAGTCATGGTCAATCATTATCAATCATGATCAACCATGGTTAACCATGGTCCAACGTCACATTGTGAAAAATATCGTCTCTATACGAAAATCATTCATGGTCAACCATGGTGAACCATGGTTCAACATCGTATTGTGTCAAGGATTGTCTCAATATGTAAATGAACCATGGTCAACCATGTTTATTTTGGTGTTTATAATATTTATAATAAGGTTTATATACCTTGTTTTATAATATTTATCTTGGGTTTATCATAGGATTTTCTCAATATTAAAATCAATCATGGTCAACCAAGTGTCAACCATGGTCCAATGTCACATTGTGAAAATGATTATCTCAAATCAACCATGATAAACCATTGTCCAACATCGCATTGTGGCAAATATTATCTCGACATTAAAATCAATCAAGGTCAACCATGGTCAACAATGGTCTGATGTTGCAGTTTGACAAGGATTGTCCCAATATGAAAATCAATAATGGTCAACCATGTTCCAACATCGCATTGTGACAAAAATTGTCTCAATATGAAAATAAACCATGGTCAACCATGATGAACAACCATGGTCACATTGTGACAAAGATTGTCTCTTGGTCCAACGTTACATTATGACAACTATGGTAATCCATGGTCAACCATGTTCCAAAGTCACCTTGTGACCAAGATTGTCTCAATATGAAAATCAACCATGGTCATCCAAGGTCAATCATGGTCAACCATGGTCACATTCTGACAAAGATGATCCCTTGGTCCAACATCACATTTTGACAACATGGTCATCCATGGGCAACCATGGTCCAACGTCTCATTGTGACAAAGATTGTCTCAATATTAAAATCAGCGCTGGTAAACCATGGTCAAACATTGTCCAACATCAAATTTGAGAAAGGTTGTCTCAATACGAAAATCAATCTTGGTCAACCATAGTCCAACATCGCACAGTGAAAATTATTTTGTCAATATGAAAATCAAATATGGTCAACCGTGTTTATTATAGGGTTTATTTATCTAAGGGTTTATATAATTTTGGTTTACAAGATTTATCCCTTAGGTTTAATATTATTCCCTTGGGTTTATAATCCATTCAATTTTTAGTATTAATTGCTTGGGTTTATAATATTTATCTTAGGGTTTATACACCTTGATTTTATAATATTTATCCCTTGGCTTTAATATTATTCGATTGGGTCTATAATACCTTAGGGTTTTATAATTGTCACATTGTGCCAATTATAATATGTAACATTTTTTCAAATATTGTCTCACTATGAAAATGAATTACCATGGTCAACCATGGTTCAACATCGCTTTGTGACAAATATTATCTCGACATTAAAATCAATCATGGTCAACCATGGTCCCATGTTGACAAGGATTTTCTCAATATGAAAATCGACCATGGTCAACCATGTTCCAACGTCACATTGTGAAGAAGATTCTCTCAATATGAAAATCAACCATGGTCAACCATAGTAAATAACCATGGTCACATTGTGACAAACATTGTCTCTCTGTCCAATGCCACATTATGGCAACATAGTCATACATGGTCAACCATGGTCTGACGTCGCATTGTGTCAAAGATTGTCTCAATATCAAAATCAACCATGGTCAATCATTGTCCAACATCGCATTGTGAGAAAGTTTGTCCCAATATGAAAATTAATCATGGTTAACCATAGTCCAACATCACATTGTAACAAATATTTTTTCAATATGAAAATCAACTATGGTCAACCATGTTTATTTCAAGGTTTATAATATAATTCCCTTGGGTTTATAATCCTTCTGGTTTTTAGTATGAATCCCTTGGGTTTATTATTCCCTTGGGTTTATAATATTTATCTTAGGGTTTATATACCTTATGTTTATAATATTAATCCCTTGGGTTTAATATTGTTTGCTTGGGCTTATAGTACCTTGGGGTTTTATAATCGTCTCATTGTGCCAATTATAATATGTCACATTGTTTCAAATATTGTCTCAATATAAAAATCAATCATGCTCAACCATAGTCCAATGTTGCATTGTGATAATGTTTGTCTTAATATGAAAATCAAACATGGTCAGCCATGGTCCAAATTTTCTTTATGACAAATATTATCTCGACATTAAAATCAATCATGGTAAAGCATGGTCAACCATGGTGATGAGTCCCATCAATAGGTAATTTTGAATATTAATATGCCATCTTCCAGTCTTAAAACTACCCTTCTCTTGCATTAATTCACATTTTTCATTATAATATGTTTAGTAAGAGGAGTAGAAGGTGTTTTTCATAGTATGTGGCCTAATGTGGTTTAATTACAAGAAAATGACGGATCTTTGAAGTTATTATTATGTGGGGGCTCAATGGAGACAACTAGGAGAGAATCTAGGGGGTTTGTCCAACTCCTTAACTCCCTAAACTTGGCTTGGGATCACCATATACTCTCTCACTAGGTTAAGTTCATTGGTAGCCGTGTGACTCCTAGTCCAAGTGAAGATCAGGGAGAACAAGATCCACGATTTTTGAGATCAAGGAGGGAACCATTCCTATTTCAAGGGAGTTTCTTCACCTTCCCTTTTGTATAAATAAACTAGAGTAAGAGTTCATTAGGATTCAAATTTTTTGTTCAGCTAGGTGTAGTTATTGATCTCCAAGCATTGACATTGTTATTTTTCAACTTTTATGTGATGTATTAGATGTGCACTTTTTGATAATGAGAAGTTGGATTTTAAGTTGCATCTGAGTTAGTTTTAGAGGGTTAAGACCCTTGGGTTTGGGCCCAACCGAGATGCTAGGTCCCTCTTCTTGTACTTAAGTTTCTTCTTGATTCCAAGTAGTTCATAGTTTCTTGCATTTCAATAGAATTTAACCTATAAAATCTTGTGGTTGCAGCCTCTACATCACCTCTCATGTGGCAAAATGAGTGGAAGGATTCACAACCATAGCCCAAAAAGATTATGTTTATGATTTCTTGGAAATAAATTAGTGTTAGTTGTCTTGTTTTACATTTTCTTTATGTAGTTTAAAAGTTAGTTCATTGGGTAGATCAATAGTTTGCATGAATTAGATGTAATTTAAATTCAACTCATATTTTCCATCATAAGTTATTCATTTTGAAAATGATAAATGGATGCATGCATGTGATTGAGTTTAAGTCTTATTTATCTGCAGGGAAGAGCACCTTCATCACTTTCGTACTGATTTATTTCACCTTCTCCTTCCATCTACAAGCTCTGTCCCAAAAACCCTTTTTTATAAGCTATTATGTCTAGGTAACTGAGAGCACTCATCCTAGTGCAAGGCAAGCCTCTAAGAGGTTCTCAGCTTGGATAGAGGTTCAAACCAACTTTCTTTCATTTGCTTCAACTAATACTCACCTCTCCATACCCTCAAGCCAATGTTTTCACCTTCAGAAACCACTAAGATGCCCTCATGTAGCATTTCAAGCTTGCATATTGTTGAGTCATGGAAAAGGTATTATTATGCTATTTATCTCATCATTCTTTTCCTTTATTTCTATCCCTTCTATATCCTAATATGTCAAATTATCATGGAATTAGGGTAAGAACGAAGGAATTATCTACAGTAACAACTTAGCTAATTATTATCTTTTTTATGCAGGAAAATACAAAAAGATACAACTGTTGTTCCCTAACTAAGAAACAGCAAAAATGCAGCAGGCTAAAGAAGGAGCACGGTGGTTATAGATAAGCCCAAAATAAATCAGAAGGATCGGTGCTAGAAGGGAAAAGATGTTTGCTAAAGGAAACAACTGTAAGCAGAAGGGGGGTAGCTGTTGTTATTATTATTGTAATTCTCAATTACAGAATTTTGCTGTAGTAAAGAACGCAAATACATTGTAATGTATTTACACTATTATGATTAATATATAAGAGGAGTTGTTGTTCCTTTCCATTATCTGATGTAACAAGCGGTGTACGTTGGCAGCTAAGGGCCCGACTTCCGGTAGAATTCACTACTTCACCTATGTTATATATTTCTAACTACTGCAAGTGTGATAGTGTGATAATATTATCGCTTTTTGTTATTTTATCGCTTTGTTGTTCATTATTTCATTGTGTTGAAAGAATAGCTCTGTTTTATATTTGAATTACAGAATTGTTGCCTGATTAGTTTCCTTTCATTTTGGATTGAGTTTCCTAGATAAACATCCTACTCAGTGTAATGAACTGTAATGAGTGTTAACTATTGTTGTTAGAACTCTCAGATTGATATCATCGTTGTTTTATAGTTGAATGTGTTTGATTTAATCTCAATTAGTTTCTAAGTGAAGAGTTATCATTACTACACTCTTAACTAATATTGTTGTTACTTGGATTGCATATTGCTGTTACTTGGATTTCATGTTGTTGTTGCTTAGATTACTGTAGGATTTGAGTTCATTAAAGGATTGAGTTTTCTTTTAATTGCAATTAGAATTTACTTACTGCATCCGTTTACTCTTGTATTAAAATATCTATACTACAATTCATGAAACATTACTCTCTGAATTAAACAGAAGCCACATACGGTGTACACTCTTGAAATAGAAAGACTTGTCCTGATTGATAATTAATGTGAAGATAATTAGGAGTTTAAAAGGCACCTTTTATCAATCAACATTTTGGCGCCATTGCCGGGGAGAGTGTAGCCATTTATAAAGAGTGATGTATATCTGATAATTACCTGTTGAGAGAGAACTGGGTCTTAAAAATGGAAGGTAAGAACCTGCATACGGAGCATGTAAAATGCTTGCTTCCCTGCCCGCTTTCCAACAGAGTTGTTAGAAACCTAGGGTAGAGATAAACATTTGAGTTGTTCGTATGAATGACTAAGAAGAAAAAACCATAAATAAATCCAATTCCACTACCCAAACCTAAAAAATCTAAGGGGTCGGTGACACATCCTGAAGATGAACCACCATTGCTGGTTCGAAACATCGATCAAAAAGAAACCTAATGTGATGTATCCAGAAGATAATCTACATAATCATGAAACTCTCAGAAACCTCAAAGACAAAATCTTAAATAAAGTTGAATCTCAGCCATTAGTAGGTCCTTGAAATGTTGCTTCTAGACAACCTACTGTCTCCCTTCGGGCCACAGGCTCACCATCTGCAGCCTACGCTGAGGTCCATAAAAAAACTGTAGGAACTGAGCAGAGTTTTCAAGAAATTGAGAATTCACGCCCAATTTCCTCACAAGAAGGGAATTCTTGTAATATTCGTGAAGGAGGAGGAGAAACAGGGGAAGAACCAAGATCCCCTCAAGTAGTAATTGAGCAAGGAACACCCAGTATCCCAGATAGAGGGAGTGTTGTTAAGATTATTTCTACCCCTTTGGGACACCCTAGGAGTAGCTCTCCAGCCCCAGAAATCCCAGAAGGATACTGGCATATATTTGACCAAATGGCCAACAATCCACAAGCACCCCAAACTTCCACATTGCAGTATCCCATCGTTGACACAGCTGTCAACGCACCCATGAAAGCTATCCCTTTACAAAATATTCCCACCTTTCATGGACTTACATCAGAGGATCTAGATGCATTTTTGTTTGAATTTGATGTATTATGTCGAGGTTATGATTATACCACCGACCCCCAAAAACTAAAGTTGTTTCCCTCTACATTAAAAGGCGTAGCCTTGCATTGGTTTATGGGGCTAGGTGGGGGAACAATAAATGATTGGGATCAAATGAAAAATGCTTTCCTAAAAAAATATCAAGACTATTGCAGATCTAGGGAATTAAAGGATGAAATATTTCAAAAGGTAGCTAGACCCAATGAAACATTAGAAGAATATGTAGAGCACTTCCAATATAACCTTCAAAGATCCCCCTATGCGAGTCTGCCTTTGCCTGATAATGTGCTGAAAACTACACTAATTAAAGGGATGAAATAACAATGGATAGAGACATTAAATATTATGGGTAAAGGTGACATATATCAAGAAGATTATGCTAGTATTATTAAATTGTGTATCAGGTGCTCAAGAGGCAGTACGAGATTGAAACCAATAGAGCACAACATGCCCACCATGGACAGCAAAATCTCTGATGGAACTATCACTCATACAGAAATAGACAATCTGCTAGAAGATTTTGAAACAAATATCTTGGGAACTTTGACTACGCAATTAGACATCATGTAGGCAAAGCAAAAATAGGCTGAAGCAAAAGAGAACCTGGTGATATTTTGTCCGAGATGTAGGAAGAAGCATAGTCACAAAGAGTGTTCACTAGATATGGTACAAACCTGTGCCATATGTATGAAAGATCACGCTACAGAAAGTTGCCCATCACTACCAGGATTGAAAGCAGTCTATAAAGAGGCAGAAGAAGAAGTAGAACCAGTCTACCTACTAAATCAGTGTCACCAATGGCAACCACGACAAACAGGTACGTCGACTGACCCATCTTCTTCTTTTCAGCCCTCACAATATAATGCTCAACAATACTCAGGAGCTATGTGGCAAAACCAACCACCTTTTCCCAATTGGTCACAGCAACCATTCTCTATGCCACCTTGGACCAACCAATCAAACCAAAATAATAGTTGGCCGAATTTCCCTTGTTTCCCACCATTTTGGCCACCCTCCATGTCACAAAACCAGAGTTGGCAGTCAAGCTAGCAACGACCTACAAATCAGCCAGCAGGAACAATCCCCCTACCTCAACCTACACTGCCAGCACCCTACACATTGCAACAGAACCCTCAAACCAACCTACGACCACAGCTCCCAGCCCAGCCCAACCTGAACCCCAACAATAGACCAATCCAATCTGTGTAAATTATTGAAGGACCTGAGCCAGAAACTAAGCTAAGGGAGTGTAATGAGCTGAAATTAAGGTCTGGGAGGATAATAGAGTCAGAGGGGGATAAAAATATACAAATTGAAGATCTGTTACCTGTAGAACAACAACCACAAGTGGAGAACCCGGTTAAACAGAAAACTCACGATCAAACTATCACCTCCTCTCCACCATTCCCAGAAAGACTAATTATACCCCACTCAATTGAATATCCAGATTTTGATCTTCTGGGAGAATTGAAAAATTTGTGTGTAAAAATACCTCTCCTCCAAGCTATTCAGGACATTCCAATTTATGCAAAAACTATTAAGGAATTGTGTATGAAAAAGCCAAAGAGGAAAATAAAAACAACTCCAACTATCCATGTAGTCGGTACTCTGTCTGATTTATTGTCTGGCAGAGAAACACCAGTAAAATATGAGGACCCAGGAAATCCTATAGTCACGGTACAAATAAACGGGTGCTCCTTTTCCAATGCATTAGTTGACCTAGGAGCAACAATCAATATTCTCACAACAACAACCTGTCAAAAGCTTGGCATTACATCCTTGGACCCAACCACGACCCTCTTGGAACTTGCTGACCGATCAGTTGTCAAACCAGAGGGGACATTACAAGATGTAATGGTGTCTGTAGATTCGTGGGAATACCCAACAGATTTTCTGGTCATCAATCCTAGAAACCGACTAGATGGACATCCCCTAATTCTAGGAAGACCTTGGCTAGCAACCGCAGATGCTTACATAAGCTGTCGGACAGGCAGCATGACTATAGCAAGAGGAAGAGATGTAAAGAATTTAGCCTTATATCCTCCAGCTCAGCCAAGTCTAACAATAATAAAAACAAGAAAACAACCTGTATCATATCTAACTGAAAACATTAGATCACCACTAACTATAGAAGATGCTCTTGAATTCAAGGATCAAACAGAAGATGACATCATTAATACTTATATTAACAAACCAGATGCGATACCCCATGCAAAATGTCACATGATCGAAGTAGCCCTAGATAATAAATCTGAGAGGACCCCTTAAAAGATATTAGTGACCAGTAAATCCCAAAAACTTTTGTGTATAATAGTAAAACCATGGAAATTGAGCTAGGGAAAACCTTAAATATCAATAAAAACCTGACCGCAGACCAGTGACAAAGGCTTGTTTCACTTTTGAGAAAATATAAAGAAGCCTTCGCTTGGGATTACCCGGACATGAAAGGGATTGATCCCCAGCTTTGCATGCACCACATCTATACAGAGAAAGATGTGAGGCCCATTAGACAACCTCAACGGAGGTTAAACCCTCATCTTAAAGATATTGTGAAAGATGAACTACAAAAACTGCTAGATGTAAATTTCATCTACCTAATATCTGATAGTAAGTGGGTCTCCCCATTAGTAGTGGTGCCCAAAAAGAATGGAAAGTGGCGTATATGTGTGGACTATAGAGAGCTTAATAAAGCAACCCAAAAATATCATTTTCCCCTCCCATTCATTGACCAGGTTTTGGACACATTAGCAGGAAAAAAATTCTTTTCTTTCCTAGACGGCTTCAGCGGCTACAACCAAATACAAATTGCCCCTGAAGACCAGGATAAAACTACCTTTACCTGCCCATGGGGAACATTTGCTTACAGGGTCTTACCTTTTGGACTATGCAATGCACCTGCTACATTTCAGAGGGCTGTACTCAACATTTTTTCAGATCTAATAAATGAAGGGCTCGAGGTGTATATGGATGACTTTACACCTTACGGAGATGACTTCGAGCCAGCATTACAAATGCTAGAGAAAGTTCTGCAAAGATGCATTGCTACCAGGCTCTGTTTAAGCCATGAAAAATGCCACATGATGATGACCGAGGGCCTCATCCTAGGCCACTATATTTCAGCAGCTGGAATCTAGGTAGATCCAGCAAAAATTTAGATAATTCTTTTAATACCTACTCCTACCACACAAACTGAGGTACGTAGTTTCTTGGGATTTTCTGGATATTATAGGAGATTCATAAAGAATTTTTCTCAAATAGTTGCACCCTTATATGCATTAACAGGAAATATTGATTTCATTTGGACTGATAAATGTGATAGTGCTTTTGAAGATTTAAAACGACTTGTATCAACAGCCCCAGTATTAAGGGGCCCAAACTGGGATTTTCCATTTCAGATCTCATCCGATGCATCAAATATGGCTATTGGAGTAGTTCTCGGCCAGGAGGAAGATAAGAAGCCATATGTGATATATTATATCAGCAAAAATCTATCTCCTGCTGAATTGAACTATACTATGACCGAAAAAGAATTTCTGGCCGTAATCTATTCTATTAATAAATTCATACATTATATAACAGGATACCCTGTGGTTGTGTACACTAATCACTATGCTATTAAATATCTAGCTAATAAACCTGTTACAAATGGAAAAGTGACAAGATGGTTGACTCTTTTACAAGAATTCGATATAACAATCAAAGATCGACAAGGAAAACAGAATCTAGTAGCAGACTTCCTTTCACAAATGCCAAAGACAGATGACTCGGCAATAGTAGAAGACCAGTTCCCTGATGAGAATTTATTTGCTGTAACCATGAAAACACCATGGTACGCAGATGTCGCAAATTACTTAGCAGTGGGAAAATTACCCAAACACCTAACGCCTAATGAAAGAAAACAAATAGTACAGTGTAGTACGCGGTTCTCTTGGATCGTAGGTTATTTATTTCATACAGGAGCTGATATGCACATTAGAAGATGCATCAGGGAAGACGAGGTCTTCGACATCCTGAAAGCTTGCCACGATGGGCCTTGCAGCAGACATTTTGCAGACCGCAGGACTGGTCACAAGGTCTTACAGATGAGCTATTATTGGCCCACCATTTTTAAAGATGCCAAGAAGTTTGTCCAGGCATGTGACAGTTGCCAAAGAATGGGATGCCCTGAGAAATTAGATGAGATGCCCCTGAACCCGCAGATAATCATTGAACCTTTTGAGCGATGGGCCTTAGATTTCATCGGTCCAATAAACCCATCATCTAATCAAAAAACATATATATTAGTTGCAACAGAGTATGTGACTAAATGGGTGGAGGCAGAGGCACTACCAAGGGCAACGGAGGACTCGGTAATTCACTTTATTTTCCAACTCTTCGTGCGATATGGCTTGCCAAGAGAAATAATCACAGATGGAGGGCCACAGTTTATAGGCCATAAGATTGCTGCGACATTAAAGAATCACCATATCTTGCACAGGATCACAACTCCATACCATCTGCAGGAAAATGGCTAGGTAGAAAGCACCAATAAAGTAATCGAGGCAATACTCACAAAAATAGTCGCATCACATAGACGTGACTGGGCTACCTGATTACCAGAAGCCCTGTGGGCATATCGCACGACATGGAGAAATACCACGGGATATTCCCCATATCAGCTAGTGTTTGGCAAAGAGCCTATCTTCCCAATAGAATTTGAAATTCAAACATTAAGGATAGCTCAAGAAGTAGGCTTGGATCTAAATGAAGCACAGATTAACAGGCTACATCAAATCAATGAATTGGATGAAATTCACCTTTCAGCTCTTCAGCACACTGCATTGATCCAACAACAAAGAGCAAAATGGCATGATTCCCTCATCAAGAAGAAGACATTCCACAAAGGTGATTGGGCACTTTTGTATGATTCGAGGTTCCAAGATTTCCCAGGAAAACTCCAGGCCAGATGGTTAGGCCCCTATGAGATACAACAGGTGCATGACAATGGCACCCTCACATTAGCCACCATTGATGTGTTTGGCTACTCTTTTAAAGCAAATGAACATCGAGTACACCTCTATCACAAACAGTTTACTAGGGAGTCCTTTTGCCAACAACTACGGGAAGATTCCACTATGCAAATTCTTGTTGAGGAGGGCAACCTGCCCACAACATCGGTCCAGTGAAGAATCTAATTGTTTTTGAAAATTGTACATAAAATTTTCCTTTCTGTTTCATTGAATTTGCTTGTATAAATTGTATATAAGTTGTTTTTTCTCTTTTTCCTTTTGTTGTTCCCTTTAAGGAACAGTTGTTGTGCCCTCTAAGGAATAGCAAAAGTGCGTGTGAATTTTCTTTTTGCTGTTCCCTCTAAGGAACAGCAAAAGTGCGTGAGAATTTTCCTTTTGTTGTTCCCTTTAAGGAACAACTGTTGTTCCCTATAAGGAACAACTGTTGTTCCCTCTAAGGAACAACAAAAGTTGTCTGAATTTTCTTCCTTTGTTCCCTCTAAGGAACAACAAAAGCTCACGTGAAATTTCTTTGTGTTGATCCCTTTAAGGAACAACTGTTGTACCATCTAAAAGAACAGCTGATGTTCTCTCTAAGGAACAACAAAAGTTCATGTGGATTTCCTTTTTACTATTCCCTTTAAGGAATAGCTGTTGTTCCCTCTAAGGAACAGCCATATTGCATGCAAATTTCTTTTCTTGTTGTTCCCTGTAAGGAACAGTTGTTGTTCCCTCTAAGGAACAATCGTTGTTCCCTCTTAGGAACAATAATTCCGTGTGCATTCTTTTTCTTCTTTTTGTTGTCCCCTTTAAGGAACAACTATTGTTCCCTCTAAGGAACAATTTTTGTTCCCGCTAAGGAATAACAAGTTTGCGTGCATTTTTTTCTCTTCCCGTTGTTCCCTCTAAGGAACAACAATTTCGAGTGCAACATTTTATTTTTCCTCCATTTGCTGTTCCCTCTAAGGAACAACAATTTTTGTGTGCGATTTTTTTTCTCCTTTTGTTGTTCCCTCTATGGAACAACTTTTGTTCCCTACAAGGAACATTTGTTGTTCCCTCTAAGGAACAACTACTGATCCCTTTAAGGAACAACAATTTCGCACATCATTTTTTTTCGCTTTTGCTATTCCCTCTAAGGAACAGTTGTTGTTCCCTATAAGGAACAATCGTTGTTCCCTCTAAGGAATAGCAGTTTCCGTGTGTAGTTTTATTCTGTTGTTCCCTTTAAGGAATAGTTGTTGTTCCCTATAAGGAACAGTTGATGTTCCCTCTAGGGAACAATAGTTTCCATGTGCAGTTTTATCTTGTTGTTCCCTCTAAGGAACAACTGTTGTTCTTTCTAAGGAACAACATTGTTGGACTGTTTTTTTTCGTTGTTCCCTCTAAAGAAAAGTTGTTTTTCCCTCTAAGGAACAACTGTTGTTCCCTCTAAGGAACAATTGTTGTTCCTTCTAAGGAACAACATTTTTGGAGTGTTTTTTTTTTGTTTTCTCCTCTAAGGAACAACAATTTCGCATTTAACTTTCTAGCTGTTCCCTCTAAGGAACAACAATTTCGATATGTAGTTTGTCTTGTTGTTTCCCCTAACGAACAACAATTTTCATATGCATTTTCTTTGTTGTTCCCTCTAAGGAACAACACCCCTTTTGTGTGTTTTTCCTTGTTGTTCCCTATCAAGAACAACACTTTTTGTGAGGTTTTATTTTGATGTTTTCCTTTAGGAAAATAGCACTTTGTGAATACTTGTGTGAGAACACCTTTCCCAATGATCCTCTAGAAGGCACAAGGGTACAAATATATATGAAAGGATACAAATCTAAAGACTATTGGAACAAGCAAATATTGAATATTATCATCTTTAAACAAGATTACATTGTATTGATCGAAAAAGAAAGGACACAACCATCTATATCACTTCACCATCCTCATTTCCATGATAAATAAAATTGATTGATTATTTGTACCATGTTGGTTCTTCCCTAAAACCTATAACTCTCTCTATTCATTATCATCAAATAAGGTTAAGGGCATACTTTTTCTATTGATATGTTTAGACTTCTTCCGCCATTCCTACTCCTAAGGAGTGTTGAGCCACCCTCTATGTATAAATAGGAAGTGTTGTTCTAATATATATATATATATATATATATATATATATATATATATATATATATATATATCTATATATATATGTTTACTAAAAAATTTTATGATTTTGTTATAGATGGAGGATAGGGGGTCTCATCATGAACTAGCCTACCATGATCATAAGGAAGCAACAAAGTGGCATTCCCACTATGGCCACCACACCAGGGATATGATCCAATGGATGAATCAAAAAATAAAAAGTCCTTGGAATAGGAGGTCTCATCACGAGCCGGCCTGCCCATCTTTTGCTCCTTCCTAGTGAATGGAAATGTGTTCATTTGGTTACCAAGCTAGCACATTGGTCTCCACTATCATAAAGCACTTCTTCTCTTATAGATAAAGGATCATGGTTCCAAAGGGTTAGAAAGCAACTCTGTTGAGGCTATAGATGCCTACAGGCAACAGAAGCGCTACTAGTGGTAATGAAGTCATATTTCCAACATCAATAGCTATTATAAGTCCCTTTCCTTATTTTGTATTCTTACTACAGAGTGGTTATGTTCCTAATCTATTTCGAACCTTTATGCATGGATATCTTCTAAAAAAATCAATCATAATGGCTTTAAGTGGAATGATGATGGTAAAGCATCTTTTTATGTCAGACATCCTTTTTCTCTTTTTTGAAATCACCTCAAAGCATCTCCTCACTAATTCATAATTATCGTATAAGCATTGATTTCAACATCCGATATCTCTTGCGATCCTTTCATAAATAGGTGTACCTTACCTCTTCTATCATCCCTATATGTGGCCACCAACATGATTTTCCTTCATTCATTCGGTCGAAGGTGACCTATCATTTCAAAGGGGGGCAAGGGTGACTCCCAAAGTACTTATGCATGTGTGTCAGTCCTTTATTTGATCATGCAGGAATATATGACAATCCATAATAGCAAGTCTTTAACAATATTTATGCTGAAAAATATCATCTGATATAACGATTATAACAACTTGTTGTTCCATCGTTGGCTCTATGTATTGCTGTGTTACTTGTGTTAAACTTACAGTGTGTAGAATTTAGGAAATATGGGAGGACGAACAGTGTGCAGGAAGCCACTAATACTGGTTGTTTCCGATGTTGCTAGAGAAATTCTAGTCTGAGCCAGATGGGTTACATATTTCACACGATTTCAGGAACCCAATGAAACAATAGCCATTGAATTCCTGCGGAATTTACAGAACGGCCAGTCTATGGTGAGGGGTAGACAAATCACTGTATCAAATGTTGTGATTGAAGAAGTTTCTAGATTACCAGCCGAAGGACCTGTGTGGATGAATAAACGACTGAAGTTGCAAGATGCCATTGAAACCTTTAAAGATGAAGGGAAAGAACTAACCATCAAAGGAAAAGGAGTTTGACCATCCTCCCTTGGAGAACCGTGGGGAGAACTAGCTAGAGTCATTTAGAACTTCATAACATGTGATGGGCGAAAAGACGTGGTAAGGTTGCCTCAACTTAAATTGCTAATAGTTTTGAAACAAAAATGTTTAGTGAATCTACCTGCATATTTGAATTTCTTACTGCATGATTCAACCAAAAAAATAAGAAAATCCCGACACATTGAAACAATTGTAAGTCACCATTTTTTAATAAGACTGATAATCAGCTACAACCTCACCTAGCAACAAACAAGTTGGGAAGAATTAGTATTTGCCATAGAAGGGGGTTTAGCTTTGCCTGCTCCTAACCCCGTTCCAAAAAGAAACAGGACTACCCGCACAACAAACATTCCACAAAAACACAGATATTCTACCAAATTAAGGACAAGCTTGGGAACAGTTGAAAATCCCCAGGGTAGTAGCAGCTAGCCCATAGAACTGTCTAGCCCAGAAAATGAGCCATATTTACAGTTGGAAGGATGGGATGACCCCGAGTCAGGACATGATGAGGAAATAGAGCACTCTAGTGAAGAGGAAAGGGATGAAATAGAACTCCCCTCAACACCAAATACAAGTCCCCCATGAGACCTATTGCATGATATTGAATTGGCCCAGATTTTGGCCAATATGAATGAATTTATATAGCCTAAAAGCCCGCTCAATTTTAACATTGGAGCAGCCCAATCGGAAGAAAGCTCTGACCACAACAGGAGCATACCAGAAAATGCAGGTTATGAAGAAGGAACAGGGGTAGAAGCCACTCAGGGAGAGGTAGACCAACCCAATGATATACCTCCAGAAGAACCCAACCAGGTAGGTCTAAATGTAGAAAACATAGACCAAACAAAGGACATGGAGATAGACCAAGAAGATGAAAATGAATCTGGGGACACAGTCCTTTTGGGGCAGAGTCAAGATGAGCAACCGAGCTCGTTGGGAGCAAAAACGAACAGAAAAACACTCACTCCCTCTAAAAAGAATAGAGCCACAATTAAAAAGCTCAGGAAGGAACAACAAAGGCTAAAGAAAATAGTGAAGATGCTCAAACGAAAAATAAGGAAGTTATCAGTAGGGAAAGTCCCAGACAAAACCTTGGAGACAATAGACACAGCAATACAAACTGAAGAGGATGAAAGAAGAGCTACAGGGACTCAAACGGAGCCCATACTTACCCACCCTATTAAGGAACAACAAGCAAATTTTGTAGAAATAGCCACCCAAACAGAGGTTGTACCCTCTTATGACTTAGCCATTCAAACAGAGATGGTACCCTCATCCAGCACAGCTACTCAGACGGAGGCTCAGACCTCCCATAATAAAGGATCTCAGACAGTAAGCATTTCTTCTCACAGCAGGGATACGCAGACCACCATTCAGGCTCAAGATGTTATGACAAGCAATGATCTTAGTATATCAAATCTGCAAAAAGATTTAGCACAGGCCCAACTTACCATAGAACGCCTTGAATTAGAAACAGTCCCCCAGCAAAGATACCAGGAATTACAAAGGCAGCTACGGGACATGAACACTTCAGAAAGTGAGGCCTTTGATAAATATCGAAAGGCAGAAGAGAGGAATGAGAAAATGAAGCTCAGATTAGAAAAATTCAGGAGTCAAATGGATACTATTTGCTCATTGTACACTGATGTATTGGCATGCAGATCTCCTGCCAACAGTTACGCCTTATTTTTGCTAGAAAGCTTCATACATTTGAATATCAAAGCTGTTAAAGCTGGAAAAAAAATAGAGTTGAAAACAATTGAGGACTTTATAAACTGTTGTAAACAACATGGAGTAAAAGTCTAGAGATTTCTTTGTGAATTTTATTTACACAATTTTGTGTTAGAGGAAGAAGTAGAGAAGAATCCCAACCCCTTTGTGGGGGATGTGTAGTTTCAAGCTTTTATTTCATTTGTTGTTAATCAATTGAAGTGGTTCAAGGCTCATAATGTATTCCAAAGGCAAGAACATGGACTGGATCTGTGGGTCAGAGGTGAAACTAAAAACCCTTTGCAGATGCTGGCCAGTCACAAAAGTCTCATGACAAAAGAAGGAGTCATCAAAATTTTGGGGCCTATTCAAAAAGAAATTGTACAAAAGGGAGTAGAGTACTTCCTCTCTATTCAGGAAAGCTCATTAGCTATAGCCAAGCTTAGATGGACAGTTTCCACTAGCAATGTACAAAACAGGGAGCCATTCAATTATAAAAAATTTAAGCTTGCTACAAAACGTTTTGTCACTTACAGCAACCACATCTTAAGGGAAGTTCATTATTGGTTAGGCTGTCGGTTCCACAGCCCTATTGTTTGGTATCCTGCCAAAGGTTACAAAGCTATATATGAATTGCCTAAAGGGCAGACAGGGCCCATTCTTGAGCTCTTGGCTAAAAACCATGGCTTTAGACCACTTTACGACATTCCTTCTCCAACTTATTCCTTGACTACTCCGCACACAAATTACTTGCTTTTCATGATGACATGAAAAAGGGTAAGCAGCAGAGTATGTTGAGTCATGGAAAAGGTATGCATATTATATTATCTCATCATTCTTTTGCTTTATTTCTATCCCTTCTATATCCTAATATGTCAATTTATCACAGAATTAGGGTAAGAATGAAGGAATTATCTACAGTAACAACTTAGCTAATTATTATCTTTCTTTATGCAGGAAAATACAAAAAGAGACAACTGCTTTTCCCTAACTAAGAAATAGTGGAAATGCAGTAGGCTAAAGAAGGAGCACGACGGTTACAGATAAGGCAAAAACAAATCAAAAGGATCAGTGTGAGAAAGGAAAGGATGTTCGAAGATAGAAAATAGTGTGAATCCCTCGCTTTTACCATTTAATCTTTTTACCCCTTTCTCATTATAAAAGGCAACGATTGTAAGCAAAAGGGGGGCTTCTGTTGTTATTATTATTGTAATTCTCAATTACAAACTTTCGTTGTAGCAAAGAACGCAAATAAATTGTAATTTCTTTACACTTTGATGATTAATATATAAGACGAGTTGTTGTTCCTTTCCATTATCTGAAGTAAAAAGCGGTCTACGCTGGCAGCTAAGAGCCTGGCTTCCGGTGGAATTCACTACTTCACCTATGTTATATATTTCTAACTACTGCAAGTGTGATAGTGTGATAATATTATCACTTTCTGTTATTTTATCACTTTGCTGTTCATTATTTCCTTGTGTTGAAAGAATAGCTCTGTTTTATATTTGAATTACAGAATTGTTGCCTGATTAGTTTCCTTTCATTTCAGATTGAGTTTCCTAGATAAACATCCTGCTTGGTGTAATCAACTGTAATGAGTGTTAATTATTGCTATTAGAACTCTTAGATTGATATCATCGTTGTTTTACAGTTGAATGCATTTGATTTAATTTCAATCAGTTTCTAAGAGAATAGTTATCATTACTGCACTCTTAACTGATATTGTTGTTACTTGGATTGCATATTGCTGTTACTTAGATTACTGCAAGATTTGAGTTCATTAAAGGATTGAGTTTTATTTTAATTGCAATTAGAATTTACTTGCTGCATCCGTTTACTCTTGTATTAAAAGATCTATACTGCAATTCATGAAACATTACTCTCTGAATTAAATGGCAGCCACATACTATGTACACTCTTGAAATAGAAAGACTTGCCCGGATTGATAATTAATGTGAAGATAATTAGGAGTTTAAAACGCACCTTTTATCAGTCAACACATGTAGCAATCGCCTACAGAAAACCTGTAATAGCATTTTTATTCATCAATTTTGACCCACACTACAATTTTGACCTAGCATAGATGCATAATCACCTCTAGCTATAATAATATGATCAAGAAAATCTCATAGGCCACTCCAAACCTTCCTTTTCTTCACTGCAAAAACAGAGTAGAGTTAGTTTCTTTATCATGCAAATAGGTTATGAATCTATGAACAAGTATGACCTAGGTAGATGGTACCTATGATTCTAATTGGTAGTTTGATGAATTATGCAAGATAGGTTAGGTTGTTTTCTGCAAGTAGATGAGGTAGTGTGATGAATTCTACAAGATAACATAGCTTCATTTCTGCAAGTAGGTTAGCCTTTTTCTTTTCATGAATTGAGTAATTATGGTTTTACAAGTTGAGTCAATGGAATTTCTATTTTCATACTTACAAGCAATTTCCAATTTATCCTTTTATCAATCTTTCATTCTAATTCAATAGAAGGAAGGGTATTTAAGAACTTTTTTTATCTAATGTCATAAATGAGGGTGGCTAATCTGGATCTTGGGGGGAGGCCCTCAAGATCTAAAGATTGAAATAGCTCTTGGGGGGGAGGCCCCAAAGATCTGAAAAATTGGAATTGCCAAAAGAAAAAGAAGAGAATGCCCAATGAACAAAACCACAAAGAATTTTGTTTATTAAAATGGACAATAATTGTAAAAGCTACATTGTGGTAGATAAACTGTCCTTTTAAAAAATGCGACGTGTTACTTATAGTATTTTTCAATTACAATACCATGGGTCAATTCCATGGGTGAATGAATACCATAGGTGGATGTCACAATACCACAGGTCAATTCCATGGGTGAATGAATACCATGAGTGGATGTCACAATACCATGGGTGGATGTCACTTATGATACCATGGGTGGATGCCGCTTACAATACCATGGGTAAATTCCATGGGTGGATGAATAACACGGGTGGATGAATACCATGGGTTGATTCCATTTTCCATTTGGATCATTCCACCCTCCTTAAGAAGCAATGGTCCCCATTGCGTGAAGTTCTCTCCTGCAAATCCTTCGTTAAATATGAAGAGCCACTGAAAAGAAGGGTTTTATGTGGTTAATCCATAACCATGATGAACGAAGTTCCGAGGATAGAGATACCTTGTATTGCTTGCGACCAATTATGATAGTGACAGTGTGCGGCCTAGCAAATGCACTTCGATGAATTGTGGGTTTGTGGATGACCCATAACCATGATGAACGAAGATCCGAGGATAGAGGTACCCTGTAATGCTTATGACCAACTCTGATAGTGACAGTGTGCGGCCTAGCAAATGGATTTCGATGAATTGTGGGTTTGTGCATGACGCATAACCATGATGAGCAAATATCTGAGGATAGAGATACATTGTAATGTTTGTGACCAACTATGATAGTGACAGTGTGTGGCCTAGAAAATAGACTTCGATGAAGTGTGGGTTTGTGGATGACCCATAACCATGAAAAATGAAGACCGAGGATAGAGATACCCTATAATGATTATGACCAACTGTGATACTAACAATGTGCAGCCTAGCAAATAGACTACAATGACAAGGATTTTGTGCGCTTGACCTGTTATCACTCAGGTAGGAAAATTCTTAGGAGGGAATACGGCCGAGGTAACCACTAACCAGTCTTTTAGCTGCAGATTCTAGCCAATCTGCAACTAGAGAGGGCTCTCTCTTTGTAATTTAGCTTTGTTTTGCTATATGTTAGGCTAGTTATGAGGCACAAGTTTTTGTTTGGTGTTTGGAAGGTGACATTCAATAAAACAGGGCTGCAAAGTGTGAAGAAGTTCAGACCATTGGGTTAATGGAGTCAGTGAGAATGAATTACTGGGTATGGTTTCTTAGGCAAAAGGAGGACTACAGAGCAAGATAATTAAACATAGAACAATTTTCAAGCTGGAATAAGATGAAATGAAGTCAGGGAATGAAAGGCAATTAAGAATCTTTAATTATACTAACAGAGGGAAATGAGTAAATATTACCAAGGAGTAGTTAAGAATTCCTTGATTATATTTAGAGTGAAAGAACCAGGGAGATAGGAGCAGTTAAGAATTCTTGCCTATGCTAGTCCCGTAGAAAACATAAAAAATTACAGGAATTGAACACAGAGTACAGCAAAGTAAATTATGGGCTATTCTTTTTTCCTGTAATTTAGAACATGATATATGGATGATATGTAAAACATAAATATAGTAAAACTAGAGTTTAAAAAAGACTTATTGATCCATGAAGTAACACAAGAATTCTGCAACATGTTCTTTTGCCATTAATTCCACAACCAGCAAGTTCACCAGCAAAGCATTCCAGCAATCTTTATTCCAGAAGAGTTCTCAAAATTTACAGCGCAGGTCCAGAATGATATTCACCAGCCAACCCCCAATACATTTCTAGGGGAGGTATTTATACAAAAAGAGTTACAAAATATCTCATAGGGAAAATATCAAGCAATAAATTTATCCATCTACTTCTTCAAAGGCAATAAATGACATTGAAAACAGAGCGTAATCAATGTAGAAGTAACTTCCACTGTACTGGCTGCCTTAGGTGGTCTGCTATATTTGACTTTTTGACTGAATAAGTCGGCTGGTAGCTGTCTCTTCAATTTGCGTTCCTGTATGGCTGTCACGGCCCTGTCATCTGTGCTTGATTCTGCCTTAACGCATTCAGCGTGAATTCCTTCCTTTGTTATTTTCATTTTCTGACAGGTGGCCCGTACATTTGAATTTTGATTATATGCAGACGATCAAAAAAGAACAAGCACCAAAACTACCTTGGTAAAACCTCCAACATGCTCTGCCACCATTGGTCTGTTGGCAACTGGTGTCTTTGTAATTTTATCAATATTTCATCAGCTTCAGTGTACCTGTAGAAATTGGGTGGGACTTCAAAAAGATGTGTTATTTCATGTTCAATATAGAACAGATTTTCCAACTTGTCATACAAGCTTTGTCCAGAGGGAGGCACTATGTCTTCTGAAGTGCTTGATGATGCTGTAATCTGATTTGCAACATATGTGTTTACCCTGTGAGCATACTGTTCATGTGTCAACAGTCTCTGATTGCTGGTTAACAAGCTGGGTAGACCCCTTTGCTGCAAGGCTGTAAACTTTTCTGTAAATGCATTTATTTCTACCTGCATTTCTTGACATTTTCTCTCCAGATTTTGCACAAAACTCTTCATGGTCAGCACCTTTTTAACTGTCAAAATTGTACCTGTTCTGTCCTGAATATCTAGAGCTGCTAGTTGCTCTTTGGTATGAGTATTCAAAAAATGGATTAATCTGTTGGCCTGTTCTGGCATGTTTCTTAATAATTCTTTGGCCTTTTGAGTCTCCACTCAGGCTATTTCTATCAATTCAATTTGCTCATGAATTGTTTGAATTGATCTCCATTGATCGGTGATGGACTAGCCAATTTTAGTCCACAAAATTGTCTTGATTTCTGACAGAGTTTTATGCAGAGTTAGGTCTTTCTCTAAAGATTTTACCTTGTTTTCCAAGGCCTTTACCTCTCTTGTTTTCTTAGCCATTGTTATCTTTGATTTATCATATCTTACCTCCAACTTGGCTAGTTTTTCTTTAGCTTCCTTTAACTCTGCCATTTGGAGTTCCAAGGTCTTTATTTCCTCCATCATCTTCTCCATGCTCATGCTGGTATCTGGCACTGTTGTTGCTGCTGTTGCTGAAGTATCTATGGCTGAGGTACCTGTTGTTGATGCTGGGGTAGTGGGAGGGACTGATGTTGTTGCTGTAGGAGGATCAGTTGTGGCTATTGGGGCTGTTTGAGCCGGCTGAGAGGCCAACTCTCCCTGTTTTTCCTGTAATGCTTTCCCCAAAGCCTTCTCTATTTCTGCCAGTCTTTCATTCATTTTAATTAACAGCTCCATCATGTCTTCTTCTTCTTTTTCTTTCACCATCTCTGTGGTCTGCGGATGCATAGTAACTGGCAGTCTTAACTGCTTCTTGAGGGCAGCTATGTCATCCTCCTTTTTCTTTATGAGTGCTTTTATTGCCTTGGGATCCTTGGGATTATGTCCCAGCTCAATGATGATTTCTTCCAAGGACTTTATCCTGTTGTCCTTGGCCAAAGAGGATACCCTTTCCAACTCTAATTGAGCAGATGTATTGTTCAGTGAATTCTGCAATTGCTGAGCTTGTATGGCCTTGTCTGCCAAAGTGGAATAAACCATTTCACCTGTTTGTTTGTGCAGCTCAACCTGGTCCAAAGGGTGAATGTCTTTGGCCAGAGCCTCTAGATTTGTTCTAATATAATCAGCAGCTGACTGTGGCTGCTGCACTATGGGTTTGAAATGACTCAAGATTAATTTCCCTTCCTTGATATCATAGGCAGACATCAATCTCTGCTGCTTGGCCGGAGTCATTTTGAGGAACTGATCGTAAAGCTGCATTCTTATTGGCTCATTTTGTGCCTTGATCTCCATGAATGGCCTCTTGATATCTGAACTTTGTTTTCTTTGTGGCCGTGCTGATGAAATCTCCATAATGGGTTGTTTTCCCGATTGCTGTCCATGAGAACTGGTAGGTGATTCTGTCTCTAGGGAAATTAATGGGCTGGCTGCCCTTTCACTTCTTGGACTCTCAATAATCTCCTCAATAACTTCCTCTTCAGGTAGAGGATCCACTCTCTGCCTCTTTGCTTCTGGCTGTTCTGCTGGCCCACTTACTGGTGTATCCTCTTCCCGGTCCCTTTTTCTGCCCTTCTCCTCATTGAGAGGAGTCTGCAATGCTGGAATCTCTGGTGCATGGGTTTGGGCAGGAGGAATTTGCCCTTGGCCTTGCTGTTGTGATGATGTAGGCTGATCTGTGACTTCTTGTTGTTCTGAATGCATCACTTCTTTGCCTTTGGATGTCCCTGCAGGTGGAGTATCTTCTTGGGCAGGTTGTTGTGCAGTTGTAGCAGAGGATGTGCCCGCTCCAATGTGTTGAGGCAATTTGAACGAGACCTGTCCAAAAGAGTCCAGGTCAAGAGTTTTTTCAAGGTTTTTCATTGCCTGCTCCATTTTCTCTTCCTCAGTAATCTGTTCTACCAATGTACCTTCTACCCATTCATCTTGATTAGCATATTGTTCTATATCAGGGATTCTACAATGCTCATAGCCTGATAGCCTATATTTTGTCTTTCTATCATTGATAAATCCCTGTGGGTCATAGGGTACCCACCAAAAACTCCTCTTTAGTTTCAGCTGCTCACTTAATATCTGTTCAGCATCTTTCCACCCTTCCTTTTTGTTAATGATGAGGGGGCCTAGTTGGTTTCTTAGCTTCAGCCAAGCCTTTTTCTTGGCTTCATAAAAATGAGTCAAATATGAGCTAATAAACTGCCTAAAGTATTCAAGGGCAAATAATCTCATAGGCACGTATCTTGGCAGCTTGTAGGGGCATAACTCACAGCCATAAATCCTGATTTCTGTGTGATTTTGGTAAAAGTACCAATCACCTATTTTATAGCTTTTGGACAGCTGCAAGATTTTCTGCATTTCAGCTGTGAGTCTGGGAGGGGGACTTGTCATCAGCAGAGATGAAACTGGATATATGAATAGATCAATGAACTCACAATAAGTATAAGGAGATTTATGGACTACATGGAAGACTGGGGTCCAAAATATAACAGATCTCCTTTCTCCTTTTGCATCCAATTTCTTGACAGGGAACTGAAAACTATCTGTTTGATAGTATAAAAACAGATGATAGATATAGGCTGTATACTTGAAAACTCCTTCCCTATTTAGGCTCATGAATTGCTCATGGATTTTGTTGCTAATGAAGGTAGCAAAGTCATACTTGATGGCAGGAGGGTGTCCTAGAATAAATATAGACATCAGGGCAAGAATGGTTTCATCAACATACTCACTGGTTCTAAAGCCGAGGACATATGATATCATGTCAATGACAGTTCTCCCAACTTCATTGAAATAGACCTGGTGATAAGGAGGTGAGTCTCTGGGCTGGGAGTCTGGTCTCATGAATAAATTGGCAATTCGGCCTATTTCTGCAGAGGATAGTTTGGAGCCTTGGTCTAGCAAATTTTTCATAGACAGGGGAGCCAGAGGCTGATTGGGCTTGAAATGCAACATCTCATTGATTGAGTCAGGAGTGATATAGAACAGGACAGTGCCATTTGGGGACATGATTGCTCTTTGAGTGGGCTCATAGTTAGCACAGCACAGTTGGATTATATCTGGAAATATATTGACTGATGGGAGATAATATCTGGGCAGATTGGACTGCCAGATGCCATAGAGGTCAGTCTTGTTTAGGTAGTTGTTCCTGATTTCACAAAATGTTTGCAGATGGTCTTTGATACCCCTTAGGTCTTGTATTTGGAAGTCCCTATCAGCTAAGGGCAACCATTCCAACTCCTTGTGTGGTGCATTCAAGGGGGCAACATTAAGGGCAACTAGAGTCTCCATTTTTCACCCTCTGTGATTATTTAATTTAAAATTTGGAACTTTCACAGCAACAGTAGGTAAAATATGAGTTTCTGGAGCTCTGTGTGGAAATTGCAGGTCAAATTGAGTTTGAATTTTAGCTAAATGGAGGAGTTTGCAGAGGGAAACAAGTTCTGAGAAATTTCTCGGGAAAAATGGGCCAAACAGAGGTTAAAATGCAGAGGTTCGGGGGCAGCAGTGTGTTTTTCGTTATGGAACTCTGGTTTTTTGCAAGGAACAGATAAAATAGGCTATTTTTGGGGAAAAACGTGAAAAGCAGGGATAGCTATGGTGTATTTTCTAAGAACTGTAGATTGTATTTGCACAATTCTTAGGTTCGATGGACATAACTCAGAGAAAACCAGAAATACACATGGTTTGGGAGAAATTGAGTAAATACCTGGTTCAATGGGCACTCTGTGAAAAATGCAGGTGGCAGAGTGAGCTGAGGGACTGAGCAATAGAGTTGAATTGCCTGGTTGGTGGACTGTGTAGTAAAAATGGCGTTTTGGTCGTTGAAAACCATGCAAATAGCGCGCAGAACAAACAAAGTGAAATGGGCAAAAATGACGTTTTAACGGCTTTTTGACGAAAATTTGGATTTTGGCGGGTTTTTGGCGCGCTTTGGTTGGCTGACGTCAGCATGACGTCATCTTTGTCGGGTAGCGGGGGTACGGAGGTCGACTTGGCAGTGACGTGGCGAACACGGCGGACGATACGGAGGCGGGGTGGTGGGTGACGTGTCTGCTGATGTGAGGGTGACGAGCGGGTGACGTCGACAGGGTGGGAGCATAGGCGATAAACGGTTTGGTCCCTGCACCGCCTTTGGATGATAGTGGTTTTGTCATAGGGGGCAGTGATCACACCAGGCGCCTGACGCGTGTCTCGCGTACGGCGGAAATACCGCCCATCCCCCGGACGCTATCGTTCGGCATATGGGGGCTCGCGATATGGATGAGGACCATCCGATCTGGGGGATCGGATCCGATGGCTGGCGGCACGGTAAGCTGGCGGAAGGGTAATGTACGGGGCCCGCCATAATATTCCATCGCTTTTTAATGTTTTTGCGAAGTATTATAGTGTATTGCAATTTCGGGTTCGCGGGTTGGTTATTTAATTAACCAAGTGTTAATTAAATTCCATAGGATATGTACGCGGCTAGGGTTATTATAAGGTTCCAAGTGAACCTATAATTCCCGAAACTTTATGGTGTATGGCTATATTAAGCCGGGGGTTGGGATATTTAGATTTTTAGGGATTTTTACGTTATTTTATGTATAATAGGAGCGGGGAAAAGTTAAAAAGGGAGCTATATAATAAAGTTAAAATATTAATATGGTTTTATGGGTAGTAAACGCTAAGCTCATAAGGTAACAACTTAGGTTTTTAGGGAAATGAAAGTGAAATGGAATGATTATTTTTACACAAGAAATGTGGCTTGTTTTGACTAAGTAAACACAGAGTTCCACTTAGTATTTTTCATAAAATGAAATGAATTAGGACCATTGAGCAGATCCCAATGTCCTTGAAGGGATGTTAGTAAGTGTTCATGGGGAAATGAGAGGGGAAATTAGTCATGCTCCACCTGAACTATAATCACCTTGCCATGGTATTTGTGATATCCATGAGATAAATCAAATTCAACAAGACAAAACTGATCACCAACCTGCTTCTGCAACATCCACCTACCTACCCAGCCTAATACACCTAACATTTTTTCTTCCTTTGATTGGGTGCATTTGAACTAGCAAACCCTTTCTCTTTTGTTATTCTTTTGACTGCCCTCCTATCTAAGTCTACCCTTATCTCTTCTAGGGGCTCAGATTTAGCTGTTGAGCTCCCTTTGCTTCTCTACCTAACTATTTGTCTACCAAGCTTGAACTGTTTGGGCAGACTTTATTCTCTAGTTCTAAAACAAGAAATTTAAACATGGACTGGCCAATATTGAGCTATTGGGCCATCCATCAAGTGTGACAGAAGTCAGTGATTGCACATTATGAACTTGTTTTGCAAAACATAGGACAGTAGTGGAATTTTGACTAGCCACTTTCCTGGTCTTTCTTTGGGGTTCATTTTCTTTGTTTTTTTCTTGACCAATTCATTCTTTTCGCCCTTTGATTTTTCTTTTAGGGCATACCCTCTTTACATTTTTTTTAAATTCTTTATTTTTTTTGAAAATATGGAATCTTTGCAACATGGAAGGATGATCATATTTGGCATTTCCACAGTCAATCATGAAATATGACACCTATTGGTATAGGAACCTAACATGACCCATAACCGTGATGTTGGTTGTTGATGCAATAGCAGGTGCCTACATAGCCTAGGGTGGAAGGGCATGTCTCCAAAGAACCCAAGCCAAATGTTGCTATGTTGAAACTGATGAATGTGAAGCAGCTGCCTACTAAAGCAGGGTGGGAGGGCACGTCTCCAAAGGGAACCCGCTCAAATTGCTGCTCGAGAATTAAAATGGACATAACTCGGTCAATATAACTTGGAATATGTATTATAACTTTTTTTCTGAAACATAAGGACCATTTTGCATCTTCCCATGTGTTAGAAATCTTTATCTGCACACTCTAGAATCTCATATTCGTAGTGCAACTTTTCCACCGTCACAAAAGTTCTCAAAAAATAGCTGATTTTAAATCACCGATATCTCCACATCCGAACTCCAATTCGACTCATTTTGTTTTTGAAATTGAACGATTTTTTTAGAGGAGCTCAGATCTAGAATCACTTTTCTGAAATTTTGTACCAAAACTATAGAAAATAGATAGGAGAACCACCACCAATGAATTGTCGTCAGAAACATTTATGTAACATAACTGATTTTAAATCAGCGATATCTCCCTCATCTAGACTCCAATTAGGCCAATTTTTTTTTCAATTTGGGTATTTTTTCACAAGGAATCTAGATCTGTTATTTTTTTGTAAATTTTGGACCAAAAATTTTAGATCTGATCTCCAAACTCGCTGCCCAAAAACATTCCTGCAAAAAAATGAAAAAAGAAAAAAATTTCCCGCTTGGCACAAGAAAATGCTCTGTGGAGGATATAGCACATACTTGAAATTTGTTGAATATTGCTACAAAATTTCAAACTTAAATATGCATCAAACCCTCATTCCCATGGAATCATAACCTCCTGTGATACCACTGATCCGGATCTGGGGGGAGGCCCTCAAGATCTAAAGATTGAAATAGATCTTGGGGGGAGGCCCTAAAGATCTGAAAAATTGGAATTGCCAGAAGAAAAAGAGGAGAATGCCCAATGAACAAAACCATAAAGAAATTTTTTTATCAAAATGGAGAATAACTGTAAAAGCTACATTGTAGCGAAAAACTCTCCTTTTACAATATGCAACTTGTTACTTATAGTATTTTTCAGTTACAATACCATGGGTCAATTCCGTGGGTAAATGAATACCATGGGTGGATGTCACAATAGCACGGGTCAATTCTATGGGTGAATGAATACCATAGGTGGATGTCACTTGCAATACCATGGGTGGATGCCACTTACAATACCATGGGTAAATTCCATGGGTGGATGAATACCATGGGTTGATGCCATTTTCCATTTGGATCAGTGGCTTGAGTAGAATCCTATATGTTATGTATATAGCATTGTCTCCTCGAAGTTTTTATGAACCACGGGTTGATAATTTGAGTTGAGGAGCCCTTGGGAGTTGCAACATTCTTGGTGCAATACCAGGGCACACCACCTTTTGGCATCATTTTTGGGGAGGTTTCTAGGTAGATGTTGTTTCTTCTTAAGCATTATTTTCTCTTTTGCATATAGTTTTGAAGAAATAACATAAAACAAAAAGAGAAAAATAAAATTTCATGCCTCGTAGGAGTAGAGATACTTGTTGGCTTAGGTTGGGTTGACCCAGTTTCGATTCTTTACTACCCACCAACAAAACCTTCAATCACTGGCCCTTTTGGCAATGAGCTAGAAGCAGGTCACAGCCTCACCCGAGGTGACTATGGGAGGTTGCAGAACCAAGTTTCTGGAACCTTGAGGGATACTGCAATGTGGAATTTTTGTATTTTCTTTATGCTTTAATACTTATAAACTATTTGGCATACACCAACTACTTTACGCTTATTGATGAGCCCCAGAAATGGGTAATTATATGGGCTCATTTTGCCTCTTATTTCGAATTAATCCACCATTCTCATTATTTTATTGCGTGTTTTTGAATATATTTATGCTAATAGATTGAATTGGGTTAGTCATTTTGCCATGTAGTCTAATGTGTGCTTTATGCAGATTTTTTGGTCAATTTTGGACAAAGTCAAGGGATTTATGAACAAATGGTAGCCAAAACTCGAGGAAAATAGGGAAGAGGATTTGTAGGGGGGTGTCTCCTTCATTTATGACCCCTTTCCTTGAATCCTCCATCAGCAACTCGAAGCACAAAGGTCCACATTGATGCATCCAAGGGACAGTCGAGCAAGTAAAGAAGGAATGATGTTCATCTCCAGTTCTAGGAAGCCGAGTTCCTTAATTTTAGGAGGACTATTGGAGGACTCCATTTATATAAATAAGGGGGCTTAGAGCCTCAGTAGGTTAGACAGTTATTAGTAGAATTTTCGCACTTTTGTGCAGCACATTGTTCAGCTTATTTTCGAGTTCCTTTTGAGAATAGTTTATGTAATGTGACTGATATTTTTGATAATGAAAATGAAACAGTTTTTGAGCTAGCACTGATGTCTTTCAGAGGGCTAAATCTCTTGGGTTAGGGCCCAACCCAATCTTCCTAGCACCTCTTTCTTTGTACTTATATGTTTTTATTTCAATTCACAGGTTAATTTCTGTTACATAGATTCATTTTACTTTGTTAGATTAGGTTTCTTTTGATGGTTTGCTTAGCTAATTTTGTTTCAGTTGCTCAAGTAGGTTACTGCAGTGACAAAATAAGATTCAAAAATTCCAACAGAAGGACTTGATCTCCTTTCTCCCTTCACGAGACTATGATTTGAGGTCAAGGCACTACTGTTGCCACCAAAAACACAATTTTTTTCTCTTCCATGCAACTGCTAGTGTGATACTTTGATTTGGAAAGATTGATATTGGTTCAGATTCATTTGCCTAGATCATTTCCTGTTCTTTTACCATATATCTCTATGCATGCTTTTCTGTTCACAGGTTACTGTTCAACATTTTCTATTTGTAGTTCAAAAATTAGGTCAAGCTAGGAAAATTTTCTATTTTCATGGCATAGTTAGTCCTTTCCTCGATCAATTTTCATAAGTAGATGTGTGGATCTCTTGCAGGACACCTCAGCTCACCATACATCCATAAAATAGCTAGCACCAGCTCACATCTCATAGATTTCCCAAGTCATTTGCAACATTTCACCAATCTACCCTAATTTCTACGTTTTCTCATAAACTGCCCTCTTGCCATTTGAACAAATCCAACCATCCTGTTCTTTATTGATCTTCCTTAACAAGTTCTAGACCCCTCAACATCTTCATCTAGCCCTCAGTTTCCCTTTCCCATCACTTTTCCTACCTTCAAGACTCCAAAAATAGCTCTCGGCCTCCTCCTGTAGATCCTCCTGTAGAACCTCCTGTAGATCCCCTGCAGCCTCCTATAGACTTTATTGTGAATGATTTTTCGAAGTCTGCTCGCAATGGAAGTCTTCAGAAGGGTACTAGGGGCTTCTTAGGACCTCTCCACACCTTTCTCCACCTCTGTAAAAGCCAACTCCACCTTCCTCTGCCACCAAACCTCTGCATAATCACAACCAGATAAATCACAAGCATAATAATTTCACAAAAAAACACTCAAAAGCACAAAAAGATGTTTTCTTTTCATTTCCTTTCAGAAGTAGTGTGAATAAATGTAATTTACCTTTTCAGTAGTCAATGGCACTCATTTCATCATTTTTTATCTCTTTTCATGCAACAGTAGGGTTAGTGGATAAATTAGGGTTTGCTAGGGTTTACGTTACATTTTAGTTTTCCTTCTCTTTCTGCGAGTAGAATAGCCTCTTTAGAGTTATCTTTCTTTTATCACAGTTAAAAGCTTCTTCTAAGAATTCATAGAAGTTGGCTTAAGCTCCTAGTGATCTTGCGCCAGCTGACCATGTGACAGCCTGCAATAAGAGGTAGTACTTGTGCATACAGCACCGTCGCTTCCAAGTTTGTTACAAACTACCAGGTTGATAAAGGTAAAGTAGGGAGCCCCAGGAGTGGCAGCATTATTGTTGCAATACTAGTGCTCACCATATTTTTGGCACCGTTGTCGAGAAAGCATCAGAGTATTTTTTGATTACTTCTTTTCTTCTATTTTCTACTACAACATTCTGCTAACTAGTTTATTTCAGCAAAAGTAGAGTAGTTGTTTCATTTCAATTCTGCAATTTCAATTCTGCAAAAGTAGATTAGGCATTTCCTACTTTCATTTCAATTCTACAATTTCCATTCTAGCAAACGTAGATTAGGCATTTCCTGCTTTCATTTCAATTCTGCAATTTCCATTTCAGCAAACGTAGATTAGTCATTTCCTGCTTTCATTTCAATTCTGCAATTTCCATTTCAGCAAACGTAGATTAGTCATTTCCTTGCTTTCATTTCAATTCTGCAATTTCATTTCAACAAGTTCATTTCAGTAGTTGCAATTTGTTGTTCAATCCATTTCAGTTTTGCAGGTACAAGTAGAAAAAAAAAAACAAAAATCACCCAAAAAGAGATTTCCTTTCATGCCTCGTAGGAACAGAGACAATTCAGGAAAATTCCTACCCAACACCCCCACCACATCACTAAGTCACCCTTCTCTCTTCTTTGGTGGCAATGATCCAAAAGAACCTATAGGTGAACCCCCAGAGATATACGAAGATCCTATAGCAGAAGAAGAGCAAGAAACCATTCCTCCTAAGACCATGGCTGAAAATAAAAACATTAGAGGAAATGGGGAAAGAGTAGAGGGTACCTTTCCTATTTGAGAGACCAATGGGGACACTAAAATGAAAAACATAAGTCCCTCAGCCTTACCTCACTTCCATGGATTGACTACTGAAGATCCTGATACCTTCTTGTTTGAATTTGTTATTGTCTATCGAACATATGACTATGCAAAAGAGGAGCAGAAGTTGAAACTATTTCCTTCTACCCTCAAGGATGTAGCATTCTGCTAGTTCATGGGGTTACCTGGAAACAACATCACAACTTGGGCTCAAATGCAGCAAGCCTTTAACAACAAATACCGGGACTACTGTAAGTCAAAGGACACCAAGGAAGAAATCTTCTGAATGACCATGGAAAGCAATGAATCCTTGGAAGATTATGAAGAGAGGTTTCAACTCAGTTAGAAAAGGGTCAGGTGCACACTTGACCCAAAATCGCTGAAGTTGGTCCTGCTCAAAGGGGCCCCGGAAGACATTCTAGATACCCTACATTTGCTGGCTTGGGGATACATCTACCAACTACCTTATGATGACATAAAGATTGTGTTTAGAAACCATTTTAGGGCAGCCAGAAAGAGAGGTAGGGGAAGTAAACCTTTAGCCAGTACATCCTCATCCAGTTCATCCCTTAGAGGTGAATTTGAAAATCTGCCAGAAGATTTCAAGAGCGAGATGAGGCAGACTCTTGCCATGCAAATGGATACCTTGCAGATCAAAAGAAAACAAGAGGAATCAGAGAGAGCCTTGGCCATCTTTTGTCCTAGGTGCACCAGAAGGCATCCTAGGAAGGAATGTCCATTGAACTCTATAGAAGTTTGTTCAGTCTGTGAAGAAGACCATTCTACGAATCAGTGCCCTTCTTTGCCTGGACTTAAAGCTGCATACCAAGGGGCTGAAGGAGCCACTAAACCACTCTATTTCATGAACCAAAGGAGGCCACATGGGCCCAGACCTTACCAGCAAGGAATGCAAGGGATATACCAAACTTATTACAACCCCAATCAAGCCACTTCCATGCCTTCTTGGGGTCCCCTTACTCATCATTCTTGGTCCACACCCCCCCCGGTCATATCCACTTCAATACCATGCTCAACCAGCTGGTCATTCATTTCACTCTTATGCTCAGCCACAGCCTCAGTGGAGTGCACATCATCAGGGGTGGAGGCCCCAATACAAATATCCTCCCGCTCCTTTGCCTCCACCACCTGCTCAACCGCAACCATTACCTCTTGCTCCACCAAGGCAACCCCAAATACCTGCTCAACCGAACCTGAACCTGAATAACGGACAAGCCCAACAAGTATATAGTGGAGAAACGTCATGCCCGACCTATGCTGTGGAGATTCAGGAGATTAAACTACAATCTGGGAAGGTCCTCCCAGATAACCAACCTCCCCCTAAGGAGGATGAGGAAGAAAAAGAGGAAAGTGAGCCAAAAGCCATTCCACCCTTTCCCGAGAGATTATCTGGAACAACATAGCCAACCCCAAAAGAAACTGAACTTCTAGGAGAATTGAAACAATTATGTGTAAAGATACCACTTCTCCAAGCCATAAAAGATGTGCCTATATACAACAAGATGATCAAGGAGAAGTGCTTCAGGCACCCAGGCATGTGCAAGAGAGATGCTCCAACTATCAATGTCATAGGACAACTGTCCGACTTGATGTTGGGGCAGGTAATATGTTCGAAATACCTAGACCCTGGAAGTCCTGTAGTCGATGTCCACATCAATGGCACCATAATCCCCCATACCTTGATTGATCTAGGGGCTGCCATTAATGTGATGACCAAGGAAACTATGCTCAAGCTCAACCTTTAGGGCTCCCTGAGAAAGACCACAACAGTACTTCAGTTAGCAGACTACTCCACCATGACCCCTAAAGGGATTGTGGAAGATGTAATGGTCTCCATCGATTCTTGGGAGTACCCTACTAATTTCCTGGTTCTCCAACCAAAGGAAAAGCTCACTAGGTATCCTCTCATCCTGGGAAGACCCTGGTTGGCTACTGCAGATGCCTACATCAGTTATCGAGCTAGGAACATGAAAATCAAGAATGGGCACATGTCCAAGTAGCTAGTCCTATATCCTCATGCCAACCTTTGTTAGAACATGATTTACCTCTCTGGTTGGAGGAGGAAGATGAGGATGAAGTCTATTCCGCACCACTGTGTGCAGTAGAAGCTACCATGGGGGGCCACAAACTGAGGATGATCTTATTGAAAACTTGATTCAGAATCCACCCCCCAGTGTGTTGCCATTAGAAGAGCTAGTTGAAGAAACCCAAGCCAATCCTGTAGTTGATCTATGTGGGCTGATCCAACCTCTCTTTGAGCTAAAAATGTGGAATTCGACCCAGAAAGAACCTTGAAGATCAACTCATCCCTATCCACCTCTCAGGAGAAAGAATTGTGTAGCTTATTGAGAAACCACTTGGATGCTTTTGCTTGGAGCTATAAGGAGATGACGGGAGTGCACCCTTCAGTCTGTACTCATCACATTTACATTAAGGAATATTGCAAGCCAATCAAGCAGCCTCAGAGGAGGATGAATCTAGCCCTTAAGGACATTGTCAAAGAAGAACTGCAAAAGTTACTAGATGCTGGATTCATCTATCCTATCTCTGACAATGAATGGGTCTCTCCTTTGGTGCTAGTGCCAAAGAAAAATGGGAAGTGGAGAATCTGTATCGATTATTGGGAACTAAACAAGGCCACCAAAAAGGACCATTTTCCTTTGCCTTTCATAGATCAAGTGTTAGATGGCCTTGCAGGGAATAATTTTTTCTCCTTCCTAGATGGGTTTAGTGGGTACAACCGGATCCAAATCAGCCCAGAAGACCAAGATAAGACCACTTTCACTTGACATTGGGGTACCTTTGCATACCGGGTCCTTCCTTTTGGATTGTGCAATGCTCCCGCCACTTTCCAGAGAGCAGTATTGAGTATATTTGCTGAACTGGTTCATGATGCAATGGAAATCTATATGGATGACTTTACCCCCTATGGTTATAACTTCTAGGAAGCTTTGTCTAACCTAGGAAAACTTTTGGACAAATGTATTGAAATGAACTTGTCCCTTAGTCCTGAAAAATGTGAATTCTTGATGACTGAAGGGACCGTGCTAGGTCATGCAATCTCTCAGCAAGGATTACAAGTGGAGCCCAACAAAATTGCTATCGTCCAAAGGGTCCCACTGCCTCAAAAGGTAAGAGATGTTTGAAGCTTCCTAGGTTTAGCAGGGTATTACAGAATATTTATTAAGAATTTCAGTAAGCTAGCCTTTCCACTGTTTGGCCTTTTGGGAAAAGACGCTGAGTTCATATGGACTAACAACTGTCAAGAGGCTCTGGATACCTTGAAAAGTAAACTAGTGATTGCTCCAATTTTGAGAGGTCCAAACTGGGCCCCACCTTTTCACATTCATACAGATGCCTCGAACAAAGCGATAGGAGCAGCCCTAGGGTAGATTGATTAGAAGCTACCTTATGTCATATATTTTGTAAGTAAAAACTTGTCGAAGGCAAAATTAAACTACACTATAACCGAAAAGGAGCTCCTAGCTGTAGTCCATTCCCTAAATAAGTTCAAACACTACATCACTAGCTATCAAACATTTGTACACACTGATCATGCTGCAATTAGGTATTTAATGAAAAAACCAGATGTAAATGCTCGTATTATTAGATGGTTACTTTTATTGCAGCAATTTGATTTAACCATTGTTGATAAGCCGGGTAAGGAAAATGTTGTTGTTGATTTTCTGTCTAGACTAGATCTGCCTGCAGGTGAAGAAGGAATGGTGGATGATCAAATGCCAGATGAACACCTATTTTCTATCTCAGTACTCTCTCCATGGTTTGTTGATATAGCAAATTACTTGGTTTCAGCACAGTTCCCGCCACACCTGTCCTCAAAAGAGAAGAGCAAGATCATGAGGAAAAGTGCCCCTTTCACCTAGATTGGGGGCAATCTCTTCAAACTCAACCTAGATCAGGTTTTGAGGAGATGTGTCAGGGAGGAGGAAGTTTTTGACATTCTCCTAACTTGTCATGATGGGCCCTGTGGGGGCCATTTTGTAGCAAAGAGGATTGCCTTCAAAATCCTGCAAGCAAGTTACTATTGGCCCACTCTTCATCAAGATGTAAGGAGATATATCAGCCAATGTGACCGATGTCAAAGGATGGGGAAACCTACTCCAAGGGATGAGATGCCCTTGCAACCTCAAGTGACTTTTGAGCCATTTGAGAAGTGGGGCATGGACTTTGTGGGTCTTGTCAATCCTCCTTCAAAGCAAAAATCTTACATCATTGTGTGCACTGATTATCTAACAAAATGGGCAGAAACAAAGGTGATCAAGGCAGCAACAGAAGAAAAAGTAGCAGAGTTTCTGAGAGAGAATATATTCTACAAGTTTGGATATCCAAGAGAATTAGTCACAGATCAAGGGAGTCACTTTACCTCCAATATGATTGAAGACCTAGTCGCACATCAAAAAATTAAGCACAGAACTACCACCCCTTATCATCCACAAGAAAATGGATAGGTGGAAGTCACTAATAGAACTTTGGAAGGAATTTTGACCAAGGTAGTGAGCAATAGCAGAAAATATTGGGCAGATCGATTGATTGAGGCCACCTAGGCCTATAACACCACCTAGAAAACCACCGATGGTTTCACACCCTATGAGCTGGTCTATGGGAGGAAGGCTTTGCTTTCAATAGAATTTGAATATAACACACTAAGGATGGCAGCTCAACTGGACCTAGATCTCAGCCATGCACAAAAGGAAAGGTTACCTCAGCTAAATGGTTTGGATGAACAGAGATTGCATGCCCTTCTCCACTCAAAGGTAGTCTAGATTCAAAGGAAAATATGGCATGACAGACACCTCAAAGAGAAAAAAATTCCAGGAAGGAGATTAGGTGTTATTGTATGATTCAAGGTATAAAGATTTCAAGGGAAAATTGAGGACAAGATGGCTGGGACCGTACACAGTAGAAAAGTGCAATGACAATGGTTCAGTGCTAATCCAAACCATCGATGAAGAAGCCATCCCCATGATTATCAATGGGCATAGGTTGAAAATCTACAAGAGGCCTCTCTCCAAGAAAAATTCATTGAGAATCTGAGTAAAACACTGTTGGTAGTGGAGCAAGTCTCTGACTCCACTCCACCCACACCCTAATAAAAAAAAACAAAACAAAACAAAAAAGAAAAAGAGGAGAATAAAAGATCCCCAGGTGAAAACCTCCCCTTGGAGGCACCCAGGGCAGACAGTGAGGGTGAAAACCTCCTGGAGGCACCCCCAACTGTCTCAAAAAAAAAAACAGAGAAAAAAAGAAAAAAGCAGGAACAAGAAAATTAAATTTTCTTTGAATGCTTTGTAGATTGCAGGAGGGCCACAAAAGGAAAAGGGACATGGCCAAGATGTATACACCCCTGATAGATTATTTTTCCATCGCCATTTTCTTTTTCCAGTCCCTAGTCTCACTTGTTCTGGAAAATTATGCATCCTATAGGAGGCGTTGTGCATTCTACAGGAGGCTCCTATAGAAATCACAGACAACTCGAAATCAAGTCCAGAAAAGGATCAGAGGGCTAGAAACTTGTCCAGAAGACCTGTGGACCTCCCTGCCACCATTCACCCTCCTAACTCTCCATTCCATACCTACACCACTGCATTTCCACTCACTTCTTTCCTCCCTGCACAGAAAATATAGAATCCTGTTTCTTTTGTTTTTTTACACGAAAAAATGAAGAATAAACGAGCAGCACCCTGAACTTAACTCTTACCTACTGCATGCCAACTACTTTTCCTTTTCCTTCAGAACCTTCCTCAACTATCTCTCTAGTCCCTACTCAAGCTTCAACCAGAATTTTTAGAGGGAGAAGCAATTATAGAAAATCCTGTAGGATTCCTGTAACAGTTGATCCCCTTAAAAATCGAGCTCTAGAGGCAGGGACAGTGTAGCCACAGATGATACAACATGCAAGAAACCGGCCTTGATTGAAGATCACTAGCATGAGGTAGCCAAGCCACCAATTCAAAAGCCATGGGCGCTAACAATAGCAACAATCCATGAATAGAGTGCCAAAGTCTAAGCATGCAACAACACGGTAGCGACTAACAGGTAAGTGATGAAACACGTTCCTCTGTTGCATGCGTATAATTTAGAAACTGCATGAAAAATTGAGATGGTCACGATTAATTGAAATCGGTGGCCAGCTAACTGGCCACCCTCGTCCAGTTCAAACAGAACCCCTCGTCCAGTTTGAATAGCACCTTGTCCAGTTTAAACAGTGCTCAGTGGGTGCAGTCAACACGTGTGTTCAGTCAATTTGGGAAGAAAACTCAAAACAGGTAGTGGTGGCGGCATATAATGGGAATGATGGAAGTGATTTTGGGTAGGCGGCATGGAGTATCATAATGGCACTGGAGTAGGGACCAATGGTCTGGATGGGGATAACATACCCTTCCTGCCACCTCACCTCGTCACCGCAAAACACGCCTGTAAGCTTAAGTATGCTGCAGTCGACGCCTTCATCACCTTTGTTTTCATTTGCATCGTCGTGCTCTCGACTGCAACAACTTAACTACCACCTTCCGAACCTTGAACCAGTCACTCTCTATCAGTTTCAAGACCCTTCCACTTATTAGGCTCTACAAGAGCATTATCGCACTCTACAGGAGCAGAAACACAGTCCTACAGGAGCCTTTCTACAGGAAGGCCAGTGAGCAGCTCCGCAGAGGAAAATTCAGGATTTTATGCCAAATTCGAGCTCAAAAAGGTAGGCTCAGTAAAACCCACTCTGCATTTCATATATCTACAAAAGGTGGTGGGATTCGAAGCGAAGTATTGAGTTGAAAAGAAAGGAAAAGTGAGAATAGAAGTCTGCCTGTGTTTTTTAGAAATATACACAGTTTCTCCATTTACTTTTTGCACTGAAATTCTATCTCTTTCTCCTCCGTGATACTCTCCTATGTAAAAAGATGATGCAGCTCTAGAAAATTAAGCCTAAAAAAAGTGAATTTGCATTGGGTAGCCTGCTTATTTTGTGAAAGAAAAAAACATTGTCTTGTATACTCTCTGCTTTTTAAGATATTTTTCCCCTCAAACAGACCGAGAAGTAAATTAAGTTTGAGAACAGAGTTTGAAGGGAAGGAAAGCTGCAATTTGTTTTTGTTAAAAAAGGAAGAACACAAAAAACTCTCTCTCTGGTTCCAGCAAGAAAACCTCAGCTGTTCTTCTGTTCCCGGGTTTGAAATTTGTTGCCTTCCTCCTCACCTGAAACATTCCAACAGTCTCTGAACATCATGACAGGGGGTTTTATGAGGAAGGAGCCTCTGAATTCAACTAAACTACATGAACACCCAGAAGTGGTAGCCCTCTTTACCAGGGCAAATTGGATGTATTTTTTTGAAAAATTTCATGGGTATGATGAGGAAGTCACAGAGGAATTTTTATTTTCTTTAAAACCTCACTCAAAAACCCATGCCACAGTCAGTTACAGGGTTCTAACCATAGAACTTACACCGGAGTTTATTAGTAGGATTACAAGCCTCCCACTTGGACTCCCCTAGAGCAAACAAGAAAAACCACTGGGTCAAGTGGCCAAGAAGACCTTTTTCTAGCCTGATGAACATTATGTGGAGGATAAGAATGGCATTAGGAGGACAAGTATACCTTATCCATGGGGTGACTTCAGTTATCAGATCATGAAATATATTTCCTATGAAGAAAGATACAACATAGTCTATGGGTATCATTTTAGAATGTTACATGAACTAAGATATGGCATGGACCTTCCTGCATCCAGAAAACTCAGTCTTCCATATTTTCTCCTCTAATCCTTAATAGAATCTAGCACCAAACTGAAGGCAGGGGTTCCAGACCAATTGGCCCACCATGGGCTAATTAAATTGTTGGTGGACCTCCACACTTACACAATCCCCATAGCCTGGGATAGTTTTAGGAACATGACTAAAGAGGATGATATCAAAACTCTCATTGATGACCTTAGTCCATCTGGGAGTGAAGAGGAGGAACAGAAAGAGGAACCTGAGAAGGAAATCCATGAAGAAGAATAGAAACAGTGGGAAGAAGTGGATAGGAAGGTAGGTTTCCATGATAAAGAGGAAGATAGCATATCAGAGGCATGGGATGTCAGGGAATCTGTCAAAGCCATCAAGGATGAAGAATTAGATTAGTTGCTCAGAGGATGAACAATCCATTCAGTAGGGGGGTGATGATGAGCCCCAAAAATGGGTAATTATATGGGCTCATTTTGCCTCTTATTTCGACTTAATCCACCATTCTCATTAGTTTATTGCATGTTTTTGAATATATTTATGCTAATAGAGTGAATTGGGTTAGTCATTTTGCCATGTAGTCTAATGTGTGCTTTATGCAGATTTTTTGGTCAATTTTGGACAAAGTCAAGGGATTTATGAGCAAATGGTAGCCAAAACTCGAGGAAAACAGGGAAGAGGATTTGTAGGGGGGGTGTCTCCTTCATTTATGACCCCTTTCCTCGAATCCTCCATCAGCAACTCGAAGCACAAAGGTCCACATTGATGCATCCAAGGGACAACCGAGCAAGTAAAGAAGGATTGTTGTTCATCTCCAGTTCTAGGAAGCCAAGTTCCTTGATTTTAGGAGGAATTTTGGAGGACTCCTTGTATAAATAATGAGGCTTAGAGCCTCAGTAGTTTAGCCAGTTATTAGTAGAATTTTTTCACTTTTGTGCAGCACATTGTTCAGCTTATTTTCGAGTTCCTTTTGAGAACAGTTTATGTAATGTGACTCCTATTTTTAATAAAGGAAGATGAAACAATTTTTGAACCAGTACTGATCTCTTTCATAGGGATGAAGCTCTTGGGTTAGGGCCCAACCCAAGCTACCCAACACCTCTTCTTTGTACTTATATGTTTTTACTTCAGTTCACAGGTTAATTTCCGTTACATAGATTCATTTTACTTTGTTAGATTAGGTTGCTTTTGATGGTTTGCTTAGCTGTTTTTGTTTCATTTGCTCAAGTAGGTTACTGCAGTGACATAATAATATTCAAAAAGGCAAATAGCAGGCCTTGATCTCCTTTCTCCCTTCCTGGGACTATGATTTGAGGTCAAGGCACTATTGCTGCCACCAAAAACACAATTTTTTTCTCTTCCATGCAACTACTAGTGTGATACTTTGATTTGGAAAGATTGATATTAGTTCATATTCAGTTGCCTAGATCATTTCCTGTTCTTTTACCATAGATCTCTCTACATGCTTTTCTGTTCACAGGTTACTGTTCAACATTTTCTGTTTCTAGGTCGGAAATTAGGTCAAGCTAGGAAAAAGTTTTGTTTTCATGGCATAGTTAGTCCTTTCTTCGATCAGTTTTCGTAAGTAGATGTGAAAATCTCTTACAGGACACCTCAGCTCACCATACATCCATAAAATATCCAACACCAGCTCACCTCTCATATATTTCCCAAGTCATTCGCAACATTTCACCAATCTGCCCTAATTTCTGTGTTTTCTCATAAACTGCCCTCTTGCCATTTGAACAAATCCAACCATCCTATTCTTTCTTGATCTTCCTTGACAAGTTCTAGACCCCTCAACACCTTCATATAGCCTTCAGTTACCCTTTCCCATCACTTTTCCCACCTTCAAGACTCCAAAAATAGCTCTTGGCCTCCTCCTGTAGATCATCCTGTAGAACCACGTGTAGATCCCCTACAACCTCCTGTAGAATTTCCTGTGAGTGATTTTTCGAAGTTCGATCACAATGGAAGTCTTCAGAAGGGTACTATGGGCTTCTTAGGACCTCTCCACACCTTCCTCCACCTCTGCAAAATCTAACTCCACCTTCCTTCGCCACCAAACCTCTGCACAACCACAACCAGATAAATCACAAGCATAATAATTTCACAAGAAAACACTCAAAAGCACAAAAGGATGTTTTCTTCTCATTTCTTTTCAGAAGTAGCTTGAATAAATGAAATTTACCTTTTCAGTAGTCAATGGCACTCATTTCATCAGTTTTGATCTCTTTTCCTGCAACAGTAGGGTTAGTGGATAAATTAAGGTTTGCTAGGGTTTGCTAGGGTCTGCGTTACATTTCAGTTTTCCTTCTCTCTCTGCAAGTAGAATAGCCTCTTTAGAGTTAGCTTTCTTTCATCACGGTTAAAAGCTTCTTTTGACAATTCATGGAAGTTGGCTTAAGCTCCTAGTGATATTGCGCCAGCTGACCAAGTGACAGCCTGGAGTAAGAGCTAGTACTTGTGCATATAACACTATCGCTTCCAAGTTTTTTATGAACTACCGGGTTGATAAAAGTAAAGTAGGGAGCCCCAGGAGTGGTAGCATTATTGATGTAATACTGGTGCTCACAACTTATATATTACTTCACAGAATTGCATTCATCACTTAAACATAACATAAACATCCATAAACTTCATAGTACTGAAATAACATTCAGATAATAAGAAAATCAACACATCAAACAAATATTTTACCATGGTTCATCCCAATGTGGGACTACATCCACAATAATTGTTGCTTATAATAGAGAATTGGTACAACAAATAGTTCTTTCCTACGCACATAATTGCAGGTTGTCTATGTAGTAAGTTGCAGACGGTCTGCGTACTAAGTTGCAAACCCATGCTGCCGCGAAGATAGCTATGGACCCTCACCTTATCTCAAAATTACATATCACAAAAATATCACCATAAACATAGATCTAGATCAACTTGATGCCTTCCTTATTTATTATGCATCCCTATATATACTATTACATGAAGGATTACATCGTTGCATTAGCATGGACCTAATACCACGGTTTCTAAAATACAAGAAAATGTGGTCCAAAACCATCAAATTTAACAATATTTCATGCTTTTTACAAAAAGAGAAGGGCTTCGCCATGAAGCCCCTATGTTGCATGGTGACTTTACTACACAGTCTTTGTTGTGCTCCATTGCTCTGCTGCGCGGACCACTTCGTACTCTGCAACATCGTTTCCACTATGCACTCCACAAAACTCGAATTTCTTGCCCTCATCAAGGAATTCCTTGTATAATTATCCAACTCCAGTTACACTAGACTTCATTTGTGCACTGCGTGGCTAAAAACACCACCGACACAGGAACTTCATTTCCACGGCACTTCCTCATGACCTTTATTGCCAAAATATGTGCAATGAATTAGGCTACTTGGTCGGTGTTCAAGTTTATGTCATAGCTCTTGTTTCCCTTGACAAGCCCATACTTCTTCTTCATATTCTCCACCACATCATGGTCGTGATCCTTTCCCATGAACTCCTCCATAGGGCTCTGACCTTTGGAAGGTAATCTAGTGATCCTCCAGATCAATATTTGATTTATGTGGATCTTATTCCTGATACACAGGTGTCCATCATGTATTAATAAAAATTATTGTTGCATTCACACTAGGTTTTTTCAACTTCTGTCGAACTGCGACACATTCAACATGTTGAGTAGTCTTGACTACGCCAACCCATTCACCCATCGTTGTGGTTATAATCTTATCACTTCGCTACATGGGTAGTGAACCTTTTGCAAGTACCAGTCTGGTGCAAATTGCGGGTACTTCATCTGGTCAATAAAATCATTGTCTATAAATTTTAGCTACGAAATTTTCCCTAAAATATATCCTTCAAATGGCACATCTTCAGGCAATAATGGTGTGAATGTCCCATACTTTGCATCCTTGGAATCCTTTATTGGTTTGGCATTTGGCTTCCTCGATGGGATGTATGAGGGTAGAGGTGAGATTAATGTTGAGCCACCTTCCTCTGCCTTTATTTCCTCCACTTATTCTTCAATATGGACTTGTTGAGTTTTCTTCTAAGGTTTCATAGGTTTGGCAGACTTCTTGTCCTGGTTATTCCTTGGTTTTCTTTTGTCTTCGTGATGTCTGTGGATTCTGTGGCAGTTACATTGCTACTGTGGTTGATGCTACAATGGGTGTTTCAACTACTAGCATGGGCATATATGTGGCTTCCATGACTCCAAACAATTCCTGCTCACGAAAATTCCACACAATCTCCTCCTAATATTGCTCAGTTGACATACACAATGGTGTCTCCTACAACTTTTTCACATTATTAATCACTCGAGCTCTTGATTTAGAAAATTTCTTAATCTGAGTGGGAGTCAGCTATTTATAACAATTTTGGCCTTCAAACCTCATCATTAGATTTGATTTTCTCTCGATTCTATTCAGATTTCGTCATTAAATGAGCATCTATCCTTAAATTCTACCAACATGTCGTCTTAAATGCAATTGGGTGCATGTCCTTTCCTTTTTAATGGTCATATTTCTACTTTTCTGGTGAACTTTGACATGTCCCTTATTGTAGTGCACCTTTGTCTTATGTCTCAGCTTCCTGCAAACTTTGACATATTCCTGATTGTAGCGCACCTCTGTCTTACTTTGCGGCTTCCTATGAACTTAAATATATTCCTGACTGTAGCGAAGTACTTTCTTTGTCGAATCTCTTTCTGCAAAGTAGTTTATAGTTCAACGTCCAATTTCAACTGCCTGTGACACTAATACTTTCCTTCTTTCTTCTTTAGGGTGAAGTTGTATGGGTAGGGTTGTCCTTGTACAACTTCAACCTAATCCCATTTACTTTTCCCATAATTAATTCTCCATCAGTGATATACTTAATAACATATGGGCCTAACCAATGTGTTTTGAATTTCCTTGGGAATTTCACAAACTTACTATCATAAAGGAGAACAAGGTCTCCTATCTGGAACTTCTTCTGCTTAATGTGCCTGTCATGCCAAGCCTTTTCTCTTTATTTTTGTACTTGTTGATGAAATCCTGCAATAAACATGTCTTCCTCCATAGCAAGTAACTACAACATGCTTTCTTCCATTATGTTTGGGTATGCCATATTTGTAAAAGTTGCAATTCTTAGGCTAGGGACAATGTATTCCATGGGCATCACAACTTCTTGCCCATTAACCAACCTAAAAGGTGTCTGACCTGTCAACGTTTTTCATGTAGTCCTATAAGCCCATAATATTGTTTGAATCCTAAGATCCCAGTAATCCCTATTTACATTAAATACCTTGGTTAGTCCATTCTCCAAATTTTTTTTAAATTCTTCCACAATTCCATTTTCCTGAGGATGATAAGGAATACTCTTTTGGAAGTAAACTTGAAATTCCTTAGTTAATGCTTCAATGGTCTTATTCAAGAAATGTGACCCTTGGTCACTCATCAATATATTTGGACACCCAAATAAGGACAGTATGTATTCAAAGATGAGCTTTATAGCAGTTTCTGCATTGCAATCCTTCACTAGCTGTGCTTCAACCCACCTTTTCAAATAATCAGAAGCAGTGATTATATACCTCGTACCAGTCCTTTTCCCTATTGGATTGATAGGTCCAACAAAATCAATAGCCCATTTATCAAAATTTTGTAATGTTACTTGTGGCGCTAGTGGCATTTCATCTCTTCTTGAAGGTTTTCCTATTCTTTTGCAGATATCACAAGCTAAACGGTACTTGTTTGCATCTTTGTGTAGTGTAGGCCACCATAAACCCGCTCTTAAAATTTTCTGCGCAGTGGATTTTCCTGCATAATGTCCACCAGCTGCACCACTATGAGCTTCTATTAAAATTATTTGTCTTTCGTGCTCAGGAACATACCTGCGTAGTATTTCATCTTGTCCCATATTATAAAAATGTACTGCTATTAGTGAAAAAATTTCTACCTTAACCACCAATTCTTTCTTCTGTTGCGTAGTGTTTTCTGAAGGGGCCATCCCTATGGTTAAGAATTGAATAATGTAAGTGAAGTGATCATCTAAAATCTTGATTGAAAATAGATATGCATCAAGAATATTATCTTCTATATTTGTTGGTTCTTCTCCTCTTTCTAACTTTGATAAATGATGAAGTCCATCATTTAGTCTTCCTAGCTTAACAAAAACTTCAAAGTCATACTCTTGAAACAATAATATCCATCTTCAAATATGTCCTCCTAAGACAGACCTATTGACTAAATATTTTAGTGAAGAGTGTTCTATGAACATCTTGAAATGTGATACCAACAAATAATGTCTAAACTTTTGTAAATAATATACCATAGCCAGTCCTTCCCTCTCTGTACTTGTATAGTTATTCTCTTCTTTACATAGTTTCCTTCTTGCAAAAGCTATAGGGTGATTGATTTCTCTTGCACAAGGATGTGCCAATACTACTCCTAAAGTTATGCATGAAGCATCCACATGAACATGAAATTCCTTATTCCAATATGGGAATTCCAGTGTAGGAGAAGTTACCATCTTTTCTTTTAGTGCGTTGAGGCTCTTTCTACATCCTTCATTCCATAGGAATGTTACATCTTTCTTCAGTAGTTTTTTCCATAGGCATAGTGATATGTGCATATCCCTTGATAAATTTTCTATAATATCATGTATGTCCTAATGTGGTACGAAGTTGTCTTACTGTCTTTGGTGGAGGTAAATTCACAATAATAGCAATCTTCACAGGATCCACCATCAATCCTTCCTTGCAAACAATATTTCCTAGTAATATACCAAAAGGTACACATAATATGCACTTTTTGATATTCAGATAAATATGATACTGATTGCTTGTGTCAAGCATCAGTCTTAAGCTCGCAACATATTTCTTCAATAACCCAAATATTGTCCAATCATCGAAGTATACTTCCAAAACTTGTGAATATATTCTTTGAAAGCTAGAACCACCACTCTTGAAAATATGGAAGGGGCATTCTTCAGTCCAAAAGGCATCATTGTATACTAATATGGACCCCATTCTGTAGCGAAGGTGGTCTTATGTTGATCCTTTGGTGCAATTATAATCTAATGATATCCAAAAAATACGTCTATAAATGAATAGGCTTCCTGACCTCCTACATTTTCCAATACATCATCAGTGAAAGGAGTAGGGAATGGGTCATGTAGATATGCATCATTTAATTTCCTTAAATCAACACAAATCTTAATTTCTCCTTGTGTTTTCTTTTCTTGTACCACCATAGGACTTACCCACTCTTATTCTTCCACAGGTTCAATGATTCCAATTGCTATCATTTTGTCAAGTTCTTTCTTCACTTTTTCTTTGTACTTTGGATTTAGTCTATAAGGCCTTTGCTTAACTAGCTTAGCATCAGGATTTAGAGGAATCTTCATAACTTCTAAATCTCAAACTATTCCCTTCGTATCTGAAAATTTAGTGGGGAATAAGTCCTGGTATTCATGCAAAAGATCTATCACTTTGTTGATTCTTTCTTCATCCCAATAATCTCCTATCGTTGCAAACTTTGGCTCCTCTTATGATCCTATATTCACCTTATTTGTCTTCAATGGCATTATTATATCAGGTATTTCTAACTCAGGTCCATTCACTTTGTGGTATCCTTCATATTCTTCTATGTCAATATTGCGAGGGTCTTCATCTTCTTCTACAATGATGTTGTAGCATTCTAGTACATTCTGTAGCTACGCAACCCAACAGGCTACCAAGGGAGTGGAATTTCATTCTCAAAATTCTTCTTTTTAACTATCTGAAGGGTTGAATATATACATGGACAATCATATTCAAAGCTAAATTTCCATATAAACCCATCAACCATCTCTGCCCAGTACGTAGTACCATGTCAAAGTTCTATTTCCAAGTAACAATTTTGAGGAATTGTCTCTAATGTATGTATGAACCCATGCACCCATTCTTCTCGTGGAATCTCCTTCCATGTTCTCATACAAAGCCATTTGTGCTCTCTAGGATCAGTTTGACCATCATACTTATCTTTTGACTCTGTTTCTGCCTGACCAAACCTTATCCATATCAACCTTCCACATTCTTTCCAAGTTCCTATATTCTTCTTATGTTTACCTCACCATCTATCTGAAGTAGCTCTTAGGGCTATATCCAGGGCTAAAAATCTATGACATTCTAGTACCTGTTCTTCATATTATTCAAAAAAATTATTTATATCACCCAAACCATCATAAAGAGGTAAGTCACATGCCGCAAATGTCTTACAACAAACTGCTTTAGTAACTCTTGCACATCAACTCATAGATACTTCATATAACTTGTTTTGTCAATTCTCCAATTCTTCTTCTAAATCTGAAGCGCACGAACTGTCATGCTCCCAACTCAACTTTCCTTCAGTAGGGTTAACACAATCTTTTTCTTTTTTTATCATCTAATAGATGTTATCTATATCAACTGCATTGTACTCCTCTTTAACTGGTTCAGTATACCTTGCTCCTTCTGATGGATCCAAGGGAATTATCACTCCCATATTGTTGCTTTCAAATATCATTTTCCTCTTCTTTAAGTTGATTATAGCAATGTTGGTAAATTCCCAATCTATACCAAGTAATGCAGGATAGGGGTTCTGTCATCCACAATTTCTATCACTTAAAAGTCAGTAGTAGTGCACACCCCTTCAATGTCCACTCTAATGTCTAGTAATCTTCCAAGAGGAACAATCTTTTGTTGATTCTCCATTCTTAGTTGATGTTAGGCATGGGATCCCCCAAGAGAAGTTTTGGGGCTTAAAGCCCAAGTTTTTACTAAATCTGATGTAAATACTCCACGTTGTATGGGCGCAGAGCGCGAACTTGTAAATGAGTCATAGGGTTGTCCGCCCTCATTTTTGTAATGTAATGTCGACTTTAGAAATATACCCATGCTCTGCAGACCATGGGATTGTAAAAATAGAGCGAGGCTATAAGTTGTAAAAAGGGGGAATCGATAGAGGAATGAAGGATGAAGAATTGAGTCTGATCTAAGTGTAGAGTAGGAGAAGGCTCTATAGCTGAGTGTGCAGAGGTCTAATAGTCTGCAGCTAAGTGCGCGGACCCCTGCAGCTAAGTGCGCAGGGTGAGTCGAGTCTGTAACCTTTGGAGAAGTAATAAAGATAAGTTTCACATCATTTCTGTGTATCTTTTTCCTGTTTTGTGCATTGAATGCATCAGATATAAATTGCATTTCTATTGTTTGTATGATGCACGAACTTATATCAATGTGTTGATAAAGTGAATATAAGATAAAGTATACATTTACGAAGAGATAACTAACTCTTATAAGAATATAAGTAAGATACACAGTGTAGCTTGGGGAATTAGTGCAGAACGTTTCCTCAGTAGCGCGAAAACACCTCAGTCCTTGGTTAGGGCTGCGTGAAGGTGATTATAATAGATCGTGAAGGTCTCACAGGTCAGGAAAGTGCACAAAGTGACCTGCGCGAAGCTATTCATAGTTGGAGTAAATCGACCCCTCAGACATCTCCAGGGTGCGGAAACTTGGTTTCAGCATCCCCCCATACTGCTTCGGGTGAGACCTCAGTCTACGCTCCAAAGGTTGTTGCCGAAAGGGCCAGTAGTGTAGGGATTTTTTGGTTAATTAACTCTGAACCTGGGTCAAGCCCCCTCAAGCCAACAAATGGTTCTGTTGTCGGGACCGGAATCTGCATAGAGATGTCTAATGTCGTATCATTGGAATCCAACTAAGAAGGAAATCAAAGGTTGGTTGGACAGGAAAATTCATGAATTCGCGGCGCAGGAGAACAAGAATCTGCAACTATCAAAGGAAGAGTGGTTATAATGCTACCTGTACACAAAGATCCACGAAATCTTCTTCACATCTTTCCCTACTGAGTTGTACCAGTGGATCGCGAAGTTAGCAGATAGCCAAGGAAGGTGAAAGCTTGACGGTCCTATCGTGTGGACCCTAGAGTTTGTGTGTAGATTGGAAGCATTGGAGGATAAGATCACGTGCATTGTCGATCACTGGCTCATTCGGATTATAGAGGGATTCATCACCGAATTCGTGGTAGACACTTCAGTCAGCTATAGCGAGGCGGAGCAACGCTTCTTCAAAGGACCGTGGGGTAAGTACATAAAGTCTCTGAATACTTGGATTAAAATGTTATTGTGTGAAAATATCATGCAGTTACATTGATGTTTGGGCCTACACAAAGTGGAAAAACCTACAGGAACAAAGGAAGTAAGGGACTAGGCAATATCCCTTTGATTTCACCTCTGCTAGGGGATGAGTAAGAGCTCACGAAGGTATCTCCGCGAAGTGCGATCCATTTGATAAGGTAGATAATTTCACGCATACCACCCCCACCCACACTGCTGCCAGCATCACTGCCATCACGTCCATCTTCACCCATACCACCTCCACCGCCACCGCGATTCAATATGGAAAGCACGATAAAGTTTCCTGTATTTAAGGGATTGGGAAATGAAGATCTGGACCAATTCTAGTTCATGGTAAAAGTTGTATGGGAAGCGCAGGGAGTTATGGATGACAATATAAAGAAAGCAACACTGGTTAGTGCCCTACAGGATCACGCGCTGACTTGGTACATTAAGCACTCAAGTGATCAAACGAATGCAGGAATCGTGGATATCCAAACTGCACTAAATAAGGAATTTAGCCGGCCAAATTCAGAAGCATAGTCAATCACTGGGTTCAAGGAGATCACAATGCTACTAGGCAAGACCCCTTGGGAGCTGGATCAGAGGCTGAAATGTACAATTCGTGAAGCTAATATGACTTTGATGGATGGACAGCACCGCGAATGGTTTGTAGCATCGCTAACACCACATTTGAGGAACACACTATCATAGGAGAGGTTAACGACTCAGGCAAAGGCCTTGGAGATTGTGATGAGGACGCATGAGACCCCCATGTAGGACCCTAACTTGGGAGTTTAGCAGATCCATGCACAGTTGAAGAACTTATGCCTTGAAATGCAGAATCTGAAATGAGACAGGACAACTTGACCAGAAGTGCGCGAAGAGGTGTGGTGCATCAAAAATAAAGGTCAGGGACATGACAAGGACCATTGCTCGGTGTTCGTAAATTACCTTGCAAGAGGAGGACCAATGCCATTAACGCCAAAAATTCAAGTAGGACTAAGCACAACACCTACTTTTTGGTGCGTGATTTGTCAAATAGGTGGAAAGCATGCTACGGAAAACTACCATTTATTACATAAGTACACTTAGAATATGAAACATTTATTCTGTAATTTCTATAGGTAGGTTGGACACAATGAGCGCACTTGTAGAAGCTATGAGCTGATGATGGATAGAACTCCCACCTATAGAGTTTAGGCCAAAATGTAGCCCCTAGACCAGAATGCAGGGATGGCATGAACCAGATTTCAGGAGTGTGGATGAGGTCTAGGCAAAGGAGGGCCCAGAAGAGGTTGCAAAAAGTTGATATGCTACAATTGTAGAGTGTTAGGACATTATGCCCGCAATTGTACAAATCTAACTTCTCCATCATGTCTGTATTGTACCTTGTTTGATCATGAGACGGAGGATTGTCCTACGCTAATAGCTAGGATATGTGACAAGGGAGTGCTACCACCTCCCCCGACTCAGAACCTGCAGATGATGAGGTTTGAGCCGCGGGAGGAAGATCCAAATGTGAACATTGTGCTCCGAAATGGAATTACGATGAGAGATGATAAAGGCAAACAACCATAAGATAGTACTTGGGTTCGTAAAGCTCTGGTGAAAGAATCATAGTTTGATTTGGAGCGCGCTCGACAAACTTTTATGGAAGCCAAGAAGAGCTTCACTGATGCCTCCACTTCAGGAAGCAAAGGTAGACCAGCACTGAAGATGGACCCATCCATGCTTACGACATTCCTGGAAACACGCATAAAGCTACTGCATGACTGTAATCTTGTGAAAGGATTGCAGAAGCTTATTAACAAATGCGCTGGGACCGCACCAGGAGAATAGCGCATAGTCCGGAAGATTGGAAAACACACTATGATAGGGAGAGAAATGAGGCTAACCACGCAGATTCGAGAATATGAGATGGACCAAGTAATTATGGATTTAGGATTAGATGCGAACATTCTACCAAAGAAGACATGGGAGCGCATGGGGAGCCCTACGCTGCAGTGGTCTCCTATTCAGCTGTGAATGGCGAACCAACAGAAGATAATACCCCTAAGGCGATTGCAGGGAATCACAGTGGATATTGAGGGAGAAATCATGCTAACAGACTTTGAGGTGATAGAGATTGTTGATGACAACAATCCCTACCCGCGCTCTTAGGAATTGATTGGGCCACTGACATGACTGGGGTGATTAATATGAAGAAGCGCAAGATGATTTTTGAAAACAAGTCTCTGTGCGTAGTTATACCATTTGAACCTGCTGAAGGATCACGCTATAAAGAACTGGTGCGCAACTATGAAAGTGACATTGATTTGGACTGTATCTACAAGACAACTCCACGAGAGAAAGACTAGGTAAATCTCGCCGCGGATGGATGAATTTCATGGGAGCGCGAAAGCTCTTGCACTTCAAATTCATATGAGGAGATAGAATGATGGCAGAACTAGTTACATGAGGTAACCACGCTTAATTGCAATATGATGATAATATCACTGCATTGCATATCAATAGAAGTAAGAGATCTTCCTACGTATGATGGATCAGGTGAGGTAGATGCTTTCTTGGATAGATTCAAAAGGGAGGTGCCAGAGAAGCAAAATTTGCAAGCCTTGAATTGGGTACTACATGCTATGCCCAAAAGGTGGTGGCGTATGCACAAAGAAAGCTTTGAAGACAGGCACGCATGTAGAAAAATGTTGCGCTCACATTTTGGGAAACCTATAGTGCAATGGGAAGACAAATACAATGGACGGGATGGTCAGCGCGCGCATCTGTCTAGGTGGGTATAGGCATATGGTAAACAAGCTGCGTGGATGCACACGAACTTCAAGTTGGGAAATACAGTCAGTAAGCATGTGTTGGGGGGGAAAATACGTGAATGGTCCCTCAAGTTGGAACAACAAAGTGTGGAGAGAACGAGCGCACAAAAGGTTATCCATGCGGAAGCATTTAACAAAGTGTGCGAAGCGCTGAATAAGGTATGTAGGGCATAGCGAAGTGATTGGGACCTGCATGTAAGAGCAATTTTATGGGCTTATAGGGCAACGTGCAAGAAGCTGACGGGAGAGACACCTTCTAGGTTGGCCTATGGAGTGAATGTTGTAATGCCAATGGAGTATATTATGCCTAGTCCGCGCATAGTAGTGCCCATAGATATGACGAACCGTGGAGCATTGGAAGAAGGGATCGCGCAGCTGGAAGATCTTGAAGAAGAACACTTGGGACCTGATGAAGAAATCCAGTCGGGTAATCTTAGGCTCCAAGAACTCGTGAATGAAAGAGTTCGGTTGAGGGAGAAAAGAACCATGGTGGAAGAAGAAGTCAAGAAGCTTGAGGAAGGAATAAAGAAGGACTTTCTTGATAAGAAAACCGTGGTGATAAATCAGGATGTGCACAATTACGTTGACAAATTTGGGGACTACCGCCAAGAGTTTATCAGTTTGATGCCTTGGATTGGATCGTATGTTACTAAGGGGATCACAGATGGTGGCACGATGCAGTTGCTGAAGTCAAATGGCAAACTTTTCCCAAGAAAAGTAAACGGCAGACGGTTGAAGTCATATACAGGTGGTGTAGCCACCTGACTAGCCGTGGGAAGCATAGTCTTAGTGCTCCAGGAAGTTGAAAGGAGGCGGGGACTATAAACTACCCTACCCAAGAGTTGCACATTGACAGAACTGCACTGTCACAAGGTCTGCAACAGTGCAAGGATAGCTGCGCTACCGCACAGGTTGGCTGCAAAGTGACTGTTATAGTCACTATTCACGATGTGATGCTTGGTTTGTGACCAAATGGAGTGGACAACAAGAATTTAAGGCAGGATTTATGGGCTAGATTTGGGAAAATATGCCGCCAAGGGAGCATTAATGGACCGGATTTGGGGGGAACGGTCGAATTCGAATTCAAAAGACGCTATAAATTGCAAATTGCTACCGAGGAAACAACACTTGGCCATTTGAGAATTCAGCTATTGTGCACCTAGATATTTCTGAACCGAGACCTATTAGAGTTGAAGGCATTGTTTGAGCACCTATCTGAGCAATTGAGAGATTTCTGGAAAAGCAAGATGGTAATGTCTGAAGAAGCTAGGGATATCGGCGAGATGACCATTGAAGAGGCCACGCAGGCCATGACAGTAGGAGATGCCCATGAGATAACTGGGATAGTCGCAGAAATCCATAAATCACCGCGCACGCCAAGACCTAAGAAATATAAGCAGCCCATGGTTCTGGTACGCCTGTCCACTAGAAACCCACTGCAAACTAAATTGACCATGGAAGAAAAGGGGAAAGTGGTTAATCTGGAAACTGATGAGGAAGGGGAAGACCTTGAGGAAATCCTGGTCGACGAGAAGGAGGACAAAGACATGGAGGTGGAAACCAAGGGAAAGGCAAGGTTGCCCAAGGACCTAGATGAGAGCAAGAGCTCTCAGCAGACTCCTCTGCTACTTGACGATATTGTCTTTGAAGGAGAACACTTGGGACGGGTTCCAGGCCTAAAGTTTGAAGATTGGGATCTTGCGAACAACAAGAATTTCCCACGCTTGGCAACTGCGCAGCTCATGAAGCCAAAGAAAAACACTAAGGCGGGAGTAATAGAGTTGAAGCCGCACAAGTGGTTGCACGGAGTAAAGAAAGCAAGGTTGTTAAACCTACTCTGGGTTCTGCATTACCATCGTGCCCCAATAACTATCTTTTTCATCAAGCGGCTGCTCTTCCTGGTGCATGATGGATGTTTGTGGCTGGAGGACCTGTTGAGGGCCCGGAAATCGGGTCGACAACAAGGGGGATACCCACCTGGTCCGGAACTTGGTTGGTAGCTCCTTGTCCGTTTGGTATAGCGGGTCCGACTGGGGATAATGGGACCAGTTTCCCAATCTAAGGGGTGTGTGTGTGTGTAGAGTTTGATGATGCTGATATAGAAGTATATTTTTAAGCTAATTTAATTCTAACTTCTAAACTGACTCTATGCTATTGTAATCTAATAAAAACAGCACATCGAATCTACGCTAACCCGGGGTAGATTTCCTCTATTATGCGATCTAAAAAGATTTCGAACAATAACTGGTAATAAAGATTATTCAACTATCATAAGAATAGAAATCAATTAAGATAAACCATTTTGCATAAAAAGTTAGACAAAACAGTTGTGAACAGCATATCGCATAATAAGTTATTCATATGTCAAGCACAAATAAATGACTCCACCGTACAAAAGTGCCAAATGGTAACCCACACATTCATACATTAACATACAAACAACTCAGCTGCATATCACTCTAAGAATATAAGCAGAAATTGGTCAAGAGATAAAACTACCATTTATGACTGATTTCACTCATAAACTTCAAGCAATAACGATTTATCTCTACTTGTTCTAATATCTACTAAGAGTACATAAGTGCAACATCAGTAGCAGACATTAAAATGCAAACATAAATAAATCTTGATCCATCCATTCATCAAAAAACCCCTCCGAGGGTGCAAAAGTGCATGTTCTGAGGACAAGTTTTTTAACAAATTTCTGGACCCTTCTCCAAATGCCATGAGAAGGGTTAAATACTACTAACTAATTAATCTTAATTACACAAATTTAGGAAACGGCTTCAAATGACCGCCCTTTTACTAAAACAAATATATTTCTAAAAATTGAATCTAATTTCTAACCGTTTCTGTATCTGCTCCTTAGTGCTGTAAGCAACGCAACGTTCGCCTGGAAAGAGTCGGCTGGTTGTCTTTTCCTTTCGTTCGAGCGATAAAAGTAGAAATAACAAGAGCTGGCACCTCTTTAGGAGATATTTTTGAAAATCTTTCTCTGGCTGGGTGTATTCGCTGTGTGTATACTTAGTGTAACCCAGATTTATTTCAAACTGATTGTGCTGTTGCTATTTCGGTTTCCGGCCGTGCGAATGACTCAATGAATTAGGGATTTCGTTGCCTGAACAATCTTCTGTATTGAAACTTGCTTCCGTTCTTTGTTCCAGGCTTTTCTGGAGCGTCTTCCCTCTTTAGCGTTTTTCTGTTTGCTTTACCCACTCTGAGCTTCAGGATCTTTTGCAAACATGCTGCTTTTGTGCGCCTTTAACTCTGAGTCTTGGATAGTCTATTTCCATCAGTATCTGTTGAATGATACTCTGGAATCCGCGGTCCTGCTGCATGCGGCAACCATTTGCGAAGGCATCTCCTCTCTGTTCTCCTAGTATTGGCGCTTTCCCCTTTTCCTTAGATGTTTCCTGCATATTGATTTATATTAGTTGCTTCCTTACAGTTTACGCAAAGGAAAAGAAGAATTACGAAAAGATTGACATGAAAGCATTAAGTTCTAATGAATGCATAATCATGACACTCATAATGACTTGACTCTTCAAAAAATGCAACACAATCATTCTTGGATATTCAGGCGTACAATCATTAATTTCCCTTAAGGTGCGCGCTCAATTTTGGCTTTACAAACTATGTCGAGGAAATCTTGCGATGAGTGGTTCTGCGATTCGCATCGCAGTATCGAGGATTGTGATGTCATGAAGTGTCATCGCAGGGATTGATAGTCTCATTCATCGCAGATCGCAAATCGCAGGATCGCAGATCGCAGATCGCGAGATCGCGTTTTTCATTTAACCACTGTGTGCTGCTTATGCGATGTTGCGATATGCGACGTCGCATATCGGCCGTCGGCGATTCCTTCAGATTTTTCATTTAAGGGTGCTTTCAATATATGTGATGCGATGAATTTCTCGTCGCTTCTTCGCAGCTTATTTATGCACATAGGAAACACTTCACTCTCTCTTCGCGATGCGATCTAGCTTTAGGGAGTTAAAATACAAAAATTTTGATAAAAATATTTTTTGGATTTTTTGCTAAGGGTCCCCCTTTGCTTGGTGTTATTGCTAATATCAAACAAAGAGGGGGGTTGTTGGTGACCACAACAATGGCGATTCACTGTGAAGAACCAGTTATCTCTGCTTTTCTATTGAATTTCTACTTCCGAAACAGAAAAATTTTCGTATGTCTAAATTTTGTTATGGACAGATAGAGTACGTTACCCCTTATCCTGTCAACGATACTTTGTCTCAACCTTTTCATATTCCAATTGTCTGCTTCCTCAGGCTTAGTTCTTGCATTCATACCAGACATTACTTGGTCTTATTAAAGATAAAATAAGGTCTTCTCTGCGTACTGGCTTTTTTAAAATATGCTCATTTGTCGTAGGTAGAGCCTCTGCTGCCTGCAAGCGTCCATAGCCTCGACAGGGTTACCATGTTATCCAGCAATGATCCTTTTTCCTACTTGAGGTTATTTACAACATTTCAGAGAAAAATCCTTTTTGACACTTTTTCCTTTTTTATTCTCTAAAGAACAATGTCTTGGTTTGGTGGCCAAATTATGACACAGTCATTCACTGGATTTACACTTTTGCTGAACAAGCTGGCTCGTGATGAGACCCCTTGTCTTTTGATTGCAACAATCTTGAGTCGTTGCCCTGTTTTGATAGACAGTATTGGCAAAGTCAGCAAGTTATAATATCTGTGATCATGATAAGCCGGCTCGTGATGAGACCTCTTATTCTTTGAGATATAGTGTTTTATCGGATTGTTCCTCTGAATGTTGTGATTTCCTTTAGCAGGGAGGAAGTCATTGTTTTTCCTTAAGAAAGCTGTGGACGACAATAATAGAGTTTGAAAACAGCAGCTTTACAGAGAATATTTATTTTATTATTGATGATACCTTCCATTGTGCTGACATGAAACAATTTTTCACCAAAGGTTGCTTTCATCAAAGTTTTTCTTTTAAGGTTGAAACTAACATCATATTCAGGCTAAAGTTAACTCTACTTGTCAATAATAAAAATCAGATTTTTCGAAAAGTTTTGTTATTTGTACAAGAGAAATCAAAATCTGATAGAGAATTGGTGTGCTCTTTCATGAATCCTTTTTAATGATCATTTACAACCGGTTTTATTTATAAGAAAGAGAAAAACAAATCAAAACTAAAACTATCCTACAAAAATAGAAGAATGATCTTCTATGGAAAATACATTTTAAGAATCTGTCCATTCACAGGCAAAGAATCTCTTCTACCTGCCAAATCCTGCAACACAAACGTCGATGGGCCTATGACTTCTACAATCTGAAAAGGACCAAGCCACAGCTTCTAAAATTTCGTATGTTTGCCCTTTTCTTCATGAGCCTTATCCCATTTCAAAACTAAATCTCCCATCTGAAAGTTTTTTCTGGTCATTATGCTTGAGTCAAAAGAGGATTTTATTAGCGCTTGATGGTGAGCATGGGTTTTCTTAGCTTGCTCTCGTCATTCTTCTAGTTTGATTATTTCCATTTGTCTCAGCTGTAAGGAGGAAGTAGGTACTTCATCGATGTATTGTACTAAAGACAAAGAGGGAATGACTAGGTGAGTTGGAAGAACCACTTCTTTCCCATAAACTAAATTAAAAGGAGAAGTGCCAATTGAAGATTTCTTCATAATTCCATCTGCCCATAAAGCATTTACCAGCGCTTTGTGCCAATTCTTTTGATTTTGGTCGACTGTCTTTTTAATAATCCTGATTAGGTTCTTGTTTGTCGATTCAGCCAACGCATTACCTTGTGGATAGTAGTTGGCAGAATACTTCAGTTTGAACCCTCTTTTAAGAGCAAACTCAGTCATTGTATTTCCAGAAAAGTATGAGGCATTATCAAACATTAAGGCCGTTGGCAATCCAAACCTAGTGATGATAAATTGATCTATGAATTCAATAATGTTTTCAGAATTAGCTGTCTTGAGAGGAACTGCTTCTACCCATTTAGTAAAATAATCTGTTGCCGTGAGGATATACCTATGCTGCTTAGAAGAGTGAGGAACGATATCACCTATTATGTCTAAGCCCCATTGGCTGAATAGTTGCTCGATGTTAACCGGCTGCAGTGGCATGGACGATTTCTTTTGTCTCCCTGCAGCAGTCTGGCAGACTTGGCATTTCCTTACGTAATTGTATGAGTCTTTGAACAGTGTGGGCCAATAATATCCTGCACGTAAAATTTTATGTGCAGTAATTTCTCCAGCATAGTGTCCACCTGCTGGTCCATCATGGAGTTCCTGCAAAACCTTTTCAGCTTCAGTTTTCTCAAGACACCTAAGAAGTACAGAATCGTAATTCCTTTTAAACAGAACATCATTTATGAGCTGGTATTGTTTAGCTTTCAATCTCAGAGCTCTTTTCTTGGTGTGGTCCAGGTGTGATGGAGCATACCCGTTCTTAAGATAATAAATGGTGTCAGCATATAAGGATTCTGCGTCGTTTAGGCTTACCTCATACATATGTACCTCTTCAGATGAGTTCTCAGGAATTTGTGATGCTCCAGCTAACATCTTGCAGAAGCCTTGACCTCTTACGATGTTTGCTGGCTTGATCTCAAGATCGTATTCTTGTAAGGCGGTAATCCAATTTGCTCTCTTTTCGCCCACGTCCTTCTGTATCAGAAGGTTTCTTACCGCTGGAAACAGAACTATGACTTTGGTATGGGCTTTAAGTAAGAAAGGTCTGAAATACTTGATCGCTTTGAAAACAGCATATGCCTGTTTCTCCACGTCTGAATAATTGAGTTCAGCACCTTGTAAGTTCGAGGTAAAAAATGCGATTGGAGCTTCCGCCTTCTCTTGATTTGCTTGAGTTAAAATCGTGGCATAAGATTTCTCTGAGGCAAATGTGTATAAGATAAAAGATTCTAAAAAATTTGGGGTCGCTAAAGATGGAGCGTTGATGATGGCTTGTTTGATCAAATTGAATGCTTCATGTTCGTCTTGACCCCATTTAAAATTTGAATTCTTTTTTATCATATTTTGTAAAGGAGAAATAATACGTGAAAAATCCGGGACGAACCTTTTTACAAAATTGATTTGACCAAGGAAAGATTGCATGGCCTTTTTGTTATGGGGCATGGATATTTTGGAAATTTCTTTGATTCTGTCAGGGTCAATGTGAATACTAGATTTTGACACTATGAATCCTAGTAATTTCCCTTCACTTAATGCGAAAAAAGATTTCTTTGGGTTAAGTGAAATCCCATACCTTAAACATCTTTGAAAGATTTGTTTCAAGTCTTTGAGATGGTCGCTTTGCTTCTTGGAGTACACTATTATATCATCCAGGTAAATCACTACAGATTTATTGACTAATCCTTTAAACGCGATGTCCATGGCTCTCTGAAAGGTAGCGCCGGCATTGATCAGACCAAATGGCATCTTCCGATATGCATATGTGCCCCATTTGGTTCGGAATGTCATTTTTAACTGATCATCGGGATGTACCAGCACTTGATTGTATCCTGAAAATCCATCCAGAAAAGACATTAATTCTGAGCCTGCTACTGCCTGTAATATTTGCTCCATAGGTGGGAGGGGAAAATTGTCTTTTTGACAGGCTTTGTTGAGATTCCGGAAATCGATACAGATCCTAATATCTCCGTTTTTCTTTCTAACGGGCACCATATTGGATACCCATTTGGAATGTCTGACGGGGAAAATTATTCTGGCTCTCAACAACTTATTTAACTCAGTCTTTATCTGATTTTCTAAGTTGGGGTGGATTTTTCTGAGTTTCTGCTGGACAGGTTTTTCATTGTCAATCATAGGGATAGTGTGTTGAATGATAGAAGTGTTGTATGTCTTCAGCTCATCGTAATTCCAGGCAAAAACGTTTTTGTATTGTCTCAGAAGACAGATATATGCTGATTTTTCTTCAGGGGCTAGGCCGTGGCCTAGATTAACGTTTTGTGGCTTCTCATCGGTTCCTAGGTTCACTAATTCATAGTTTAGAGTCGAACTGTAGAGTTTAGAATTGGCAGACCTTTTAAACCAACTTTTTAGATCATATAAGTCTTCTAACTTAACCACCAATTTAGGTATAGCATTATCAGTGCTATTTTGTTGTATTTGGTGATCATGATGGTCTTCATCAATTATTTGGTTTGAGTAGGATCCTTCAGAAGTGAAGAAGTTTACAATGTCAGGATCGTCGTTGAATACTCTCCAGTTGGTGATGTTGTCAGGGATGGATGGTCTAAAGATTAATTCTATTGAGAATCTATCTGGACTAAAATCTTCGGAGGGAATAAGTCTAGAGGCTACGTTAGCTAACAGGTCTGCGCTTGCATTTTGGAGTCTTGGGATTGACGAAATATTGAATGCTATGAAATGTGCAGTCAGATCTTGTACTAAAGATTGATAGTGCTTTAAATGACCTGATAGGCAATGTATGGTGTTACGTACCTGTTTGACGACGATCTCAGAGTCTCCAAAGACTTGGAGATACTTAACGTTCGACCCGATTGCTTTGTATAGGCCTTGCACCAAGGCCTCGTATTCTGTTGTGTTGTTAGTGCAATCGAACTCAAGTCTGCACGTAAGCATGGTCTTATTTCCGTCTGGGCTAATCAGAACGCATCCTGCTCCTGCTCCCTCGTTAGATTTGGAGCCATCAAAATATAATTTCCAAAACAAAGATGTATTTACAGGGTTATCTAAAAAATTAACACATTTTGAATTATCAGTCTGGGAAAAATTTTCAACTTGGGACAGAACTGAATTTTCTAAGTAAGGTGAGATATGAGCATTGAAATTGCCGAGGAAAGAATCTACCGAGTAATTGCCTATGATACTGTTGTTGTATGCTATTGCTTCATTTTCTCCTTCCAATTCCGTCACTATGTATTTTTGGTGCAACTCTCGTTCAACCTTTATTTGATTCGATTTACCGTTGTAGGGTAACCACATGTGCGACCAGTCGGTTGAGAAATATCCGTGGAGTTTTTCGGACCAATCCCTACTAAGAATCAAACCATAGAATTCAGGGATATCAGCTACTAGAATGTCGATAACCTGGCATACCTTCGGGTTAGACGACAATCTTATGGTCACTTGATTAAGTTCACCAATCACTTCGACTTGAGATCGATCAAGTTGAACTATGCGCACTGCGGATTTTTGTGGTTGAACATTCAATTTGGCACATATTGATCTAGGTAAAATATTTGTTGAAGCACCAGAATCAACCAAGCAATTGTGCATGTTTTTATTGAAAATTTCATAAGTGAGAAGAAAAGGAGGAGTATGAGATCTTGATCTTCCTCCAATCAAGGCGATGTCATTTGGATCAATCTTATTGATCGTGTTGGTTGGAGGTCTTCCCATGTTGTGGGAAGCTACGGCTGTAGGTAAAGATGTAGTAGGCACGGCATGTAATTCTTTCATCATTATTTTCTGTTGGTGTTTCAATTTGCTCAACTCGTAAAGAGTGATATTATCCCTAGTCTTTTTCATGTCATCGATAATGTTATACTCCATTTCATCCGACACTATCAGTGTTCTTGATGGAGGTGCTTGATCTGATTGGACTGGGCTAAATTGGGTCGCTCTAGCGGTTGTTTTCTTTGTTGCGACCTTATCTTTTGTTGCAGGGCTTGCGCCCTTCTGTTTAGGGGTAGTTTGGGGAGGATCAAGCTGGTTTTTGCTTCGTGTGCTAACCGGGAATGCTTCTTGATCTTCTTCTTGTGGGAGGATGAAATCCCACATTCCTTGTAGTTCCACAACTTCTTCATCATCGGTCTGCCCTTCAGTGGTATTCTCTTCTTCTTGTTCTTCTTCAGATTCGACGTTTGAGACAGCATTGGGTGGTCTGACATCCATGGGAGGATTTCTTTTAAAAGCTCTGTAGGGCTTTTTTGAAGAAGTTTCTGCTACTTGTTTTTTTATGTCAATCATCTCATTGGACATGGCCTTTAACACTTTTTGTAATCCTTCCAAATCGAAAGGATCTTTCGTTTGTTTCTTCTTGGTGTCTTCTTTGAAAGAGATTTTCTTAGATTTGCGTTCTTCTATTGCAGATCTCTTTTCTAGGGCCACTACGCGCTTTTCTACTGCTAACACCTCCGTCAAGTTTTCAACTAAGGTCGTCTTGTTTGCCCTATCTACGAAGATAGCCAAGTTTGATGGTAAGGCCGTGATATACCATTCACATCTTACTTCCTCGCTGGGTTGAGAAGCAGCGGGAATTTTGTTGAGGATCTTATTGAACCGTAAATTGAAATCTTTAATGGGTTCTCTAGCCTCAGCTTTAAGATTGGATAGGTCATTAATCAATGTCGCTGTTGATCTGTCATCACCGAACTTGGTAAGGAATTGACTCTGAAAAATGTCCCAGCTTGTGATAGACCCGGAAGGTAACGAAAAGTACCATGACCCGGCTGTTCCTTGCATTGTATAGGGAAAAAGCCAGACAACAGCATCTTCGTTGGTAACTCCATTGAGATTAACAGAAAGCATGAAATTATTGATATGCTCTTTAGCTAGCATGCCTGTTTCTGGATTGAATTTAGGTAGCCATTTCTCAGGATGGGCCGGTATTGGGCTCAGGGGTGGAGGCATTAAAACCGCCCTAGGGTTGTTCCATGGAGACTGGGCCATCGTTGAGCTGCTAGTTAATGAAAGTGTAGGGGATGATCTCTGATGCTGAGAAGATGAAGATATTATGATCTTTGATGATTGAAGAGGAAGGGTTGTGGAAGATGGATGAGTGATTTGGGATGAAGATGTGGGTGGTTGACTTCGTGGTGAGGGAGTTGAAATGGACGAAGTAGATGAAAGAGTCTCACTGTCAGACTCTGGTGGTGTTTTCCATGCTCTTTTCCTTGTGGGGAGAGGAAGTTCAGTTGGCTGGATGCCAAACTTTTCACTCTTCAATCTGGTCAGGGGATGAGCAGGATTGTATTGCGAAGTCACACTGCTTTGAGATTTATCAGACCACTGATTGAAAATAGAGAAGCCCTGGAGTTTACGAATCAGAGTTTGAATTTCAGTGGGTTCAATGATAAGTTGGTCTGATATATTAGGGTATGTAGCAGTGGTGGATACTCGAGCGACTTCTAACTCCAGGTTTAACCGTACTGGAGAAGTCAGGGGAGTTGATGAGGGTGATTTACTCTCACAATGGTATTTAGATTTTGATTTAGGTGCCATTCATAGTTCATGCCCTCCTTCTAGCGCCAAATATGTTGAGGGCCCGGAAATCGGGTCGACAACAAGGGGGATACCCACCCGGTCCGGAACTTGGTTGGCAGCTCCTTGTCCGTTTGGTATAGCGGGTCCGACTGGGGATAATGGGACCAGTTTCCCAATCTAAGGGGTGTGTGTGTGTGTAGAGTTTGATGATGCTGATATAGAAGTATATTTTTAAGCTAATTTAATTCTAACTTCTAAACTGACTCTATGCTATTGTAATCTAATAAAAACAACACATCTAATCTACGCTAACCCGGGGTAGATTTCCTCTATTATGCGATCTAAAAAGATTTCGAACAATAACTGGTAATAAAGATTATTCAGCTATCATAAGAATAGAAATCAATTAAGATAAACCATTTTGCATAAAAAGTTAGACAAAACAGTAGTGAACAACATATCGCATAATAAGTTATTCATATGTCAAGCACAAATAAATGACTCCATCATACAAAAGTGCCAAATGGTAACCCACACATTCATACATTAACATACAAACAACTCAGCTGCATATCACTCTAAGAATATAAGCAGCAATTGGTCAAGAGATAAAAGTACTATTTATGACTGATTTCACTCATAAACTTCAAGAAATAACGATTTATCTCTACTTGTTCTAATATCTACTAAGAGTACAGAAGTGCAACATTAGTAGCAGACATTAAAATGCAAACATAAATAAATCTTGATCCATCCATTCATCAAAAACCCCCTCCGAGGGTGCAAAAGTGCATGTTCTGAGGACAAGTTTTTTGACAAATTTCCGGACCCTTCTCCAAATGCCATGAGAAGGGTTAAATATTACTAACTAATTAATCTTAATTACACAAATTTAGGAAACGGCTTCAAATGACCGCCCTTTTACTAAAACAAATTTATTTCTAAAAATTGAATCTAATTTCTAACCGTTTCTGTATCTGCTCCTTAGTGCTGTAAGCAATGCAACGTTCGCCTGGAAAGAGTCGGCTGGTTGTCTTTTCCTTTCGTTCGAGCGATAAAAGTAGAAATAACAAGAGCTGGCACCTCTTTCTGACAAACTAGGAGATATTTTTGAAAATCTTTCTCTGGCTGGGTGTATTCGCTGTGTGTATACTTAGTGTAACCCAGATTTCTTTCAAACTGATTGTGCTATTGCTATTTCGGTTTCCGACCGTGCAAATGACTCAATGAATTAGGGATTTCGTTGCCTGAACAATCTTCTGTATTGAAACTTGCTTCCGTTCTTTGTTCCAGGCTTTTCTGGAGCGTCTTCCCTCTTTAGCGTTTTTCTTTTTGCTTTACCCAGTCTGAGCTTCAGGATCTTTTGCAAACATGCTGCTTTTGTGCGCCTTTGACTCTGAGTCTTGGATAGTCTATTTCCATCAGTATCTGTTGAATGATACTCTGGAATCCGCGGTCCTGCTACATGCGGCAACCATTTGCGAAGGCATCTCCTCTCTGTTCTCCTAGTATTGGTGCTTTCCCCTTTTCCTTAGATGTTTCCTGCATATTGATTTATATTAGTTGCTGCCTTACAGTTTACGCAAAGGAAAAGAAGAATTACGAAAAGATTGACATGAAAGCATTAAGTTCTAATGAATGCATAATCATGACACTCATAATGACTTGACTCTTCAAAAAACGCAACACAATCATTCTTGGATATTCAGGCGTACAATCATTAATTTCCCTTAAGGTGCGCGCTCAATTTTGGGTTTACAGACTATGTCGAGGAAATCTTGCGATGAGTGGTTCTGCGATTCGCATCGCAGTATCGAGGATTGTGATGTCATGAAGTGTCATCGCAGGGATTGATAGTCTCATTCATCTCAGATCGCAAATCGCAAGATCGCAGATCGCTAGATCGTGTTTTTCCTTTAACCACTATGTGCTACTTATGCGATGTTGCGATATGCGACGTCGCATATCGGCCGTCGGCGATTCCTTCAGATTTTTCATTTAAGGGTGCTTTCAATATATGCGATGCGATGAATTTCTCGTCGCTTCTTCGCAGCTTATTTATGCGCATAGGAAACACTTCACTCTCTCTTCGCGATGCGATCTAGCTTTAGGGAGTTAAAATACAAAAATTTTGATAAAAATATTTTTTGGATTTTTTGCTAAGGGTCCCCCTTTGCTTGGTGTTATTGCTAATATCAAACAAAGAGGGGGGTTGTTGGTGACCACAACAGGACCCCATCCCCATCACAGACCACATGATTAATAGAATTACCTAACTTCCTTGCAAAGGGGAGGACCCAGCGGATATTTCGGAGGGTAAGAGCAACGACTTGGCCATCGCGGAGGCCGTGAAGGAAAAATTCAAGTTGGAGAAGAAGAAGAGAGGGTACGTGATCTCCAGTATCAACAATAAGGCAATCAGAGTTGCAACCTAGATATTGGTTGGCAAGGTTATGTGGAAGTTTCGTGTGGATGAGGTGCCCACGGCGGGGGTAGCACTTACCGCGCAGTGTGTAGAGGGCATCTAGTTTAACTGGTCGGAGTTCCTATGCAAGGAGTTCCTGGAGAATTATTGCAAGGCACAGGAATAGGGGAAGACCTTACACTATGCATGGCTTTTGCTGTCCATAGTGCTGGTGGCTTGGGAGTTGCCTGAGGATAGCCAGTTCCCCACAATTGCACAAGACCTTCTGGACGCAGTGAAGTATGCTTCACTGTGGACCACTAAAGACGCGCAAGGATCCGAGACAATAAGATATTATGGGTGTTCATGGAGATGAACATCAGAATGGGGATTAACCGCAAGCTGCAGTTATCACCCACTGTCTATAATAGTCTGCAAAACTTCACGGAGTTTAAGGTGGACTTCCATCACGTGTATGTTAAGGCATGCAATGACCCCACAAAGAAGTGGAATGAGCTCCTGTACCTAGCCATGGATGATGTCATATTCACCGTACTTGAGTCGTGGCCGCCGGAGTGGTGCACTCCCGCCATCTCCACATTGAAAATAGAGAAGTCGACTGCACAAAGGATGAAGGAGGAGGCAAAACTATGAATGGTGCAACTAGTAGAGAAGAGAAGAAAGGAGGCTGTACTAGCAAAGGCGCGGGAGGCGCGGGACGCTACGAAGGTAGCCGCAGAACAACAGAAGACCGCCGCACTACAACAACAGGTAGCAGAGAAGAAGCGCGAGGGCCATAAGTCATCGTCGCCAGAGGAAGAGATAGAGACAGAGGAAGGTGGCATGAACCCATAGGCAGCATCTACACAGTTGAAGTGCTAGCACACAAGAGAGCAGGTGGGGCCATGGAAGAAGTCAAAATACTCCAAGACTTCTTTCGACCCAATCACCCTCACTGAGGGAGCTCTACATGACATAGGGGAGATGCTGCGCGACATCACCGCGGAGGCCCTCCAGTAGTTCACAGAGGAAATTCATATGACATTGTTGGCCCTTCGGGAAAAAATACAGGAGTTACATGTGCACAATCCTCAAGTTGGTACTTTGTCAACCAGCCTCATAATGGGCACGACCGCAGCTAAGGAAATGTTGTGTGCCTGCATGAAAAATACTATCGTGCTACCTGAGGGGGAACTTGTTAGATAAAATGAGACTGACAGGCCTACGGTCAGTGCGCTCAAAGGAGTGGGGATCAACATCACTACACTCCCTTGGGAGACGCTCTATGTTTTGCAAGATGAAGTAGTTGCAGAACTGCAGTCTAGGGAGGGTCGCGCACTCTAGGTAATAAGTGAGTAGTGAATTAATATGGAGCAACTGAGCCTGCGGCATGATGAGGTCATGGCGTAGAGCCAGTAGATTTTGTAGGTGGTTGAAGAGGCCTGCAAGATGGTCCCTAAGTTGGCCATCCCAACAGAGGCACTAGTAGAGGCGCGCACCCGGAGGCTAGCAGTAGGGGTGCATGAGGCACGAGAAGACATGGCTAAGGTTCAATTAGAGTTGAACCTTCAGATAGAAGAGCTACAATTAAAGGCACAACCTTCAACTCCTCCAAAGGTAAGGGAACAGCGTGCCAGGGCCATTACATTAGTGATAAAGGAGATCAGTAATGCAGTGAAGGACTGTACAAAATTATTTGAAGAGACATTCGAGGTCCTCACCACTCTGTAGGAGGACCCGAACATATAGTGCTTAGAAACAGAGGCACGTGAGCTGTAGCAACAATACGATGACATCAAAGGGACCACACAGATGATGGCCTTGATACAGAGGCTTGCGCGGATGCAACAGGCTAAAGCACTTAAGGAGTAGGTAGATGCAGTGTGACATAAAGAAGCAGCTTTGAAGGCACACGTCTAGCCTTAGATCAATGAGGCATTCGTCATTACAGCCTCAGTCAAAGCCAAGCTTGTGCAGATGCAGGGAACACGGGAGCATATGAAAGGAAGCAGTTCAGATACCGCGGTCTCTGAACAGTGAGTGCGGGAGGTACAGCAAGCAGCTGCTCAGTGCGATGCTGATCTTGTAGCAGTTCGAGCAAAGTTGGGAGGTCTCTACGCAAATATCTTCACACTGACAGAGTGACTCAAGTCAAGTCATGATGTTTGTGTTGGGGGCTTGTTGGGTGTAGGATCCCCTAAGAGAAGTTTTGGGGCTTAAAGCCCAATTTTTGAATAAATCCGATGTAAAGTCTTTGCATTTTATGGGTGTGAAGCGCGAACTTGTAAATGAGTCATAGGGTTGTCCACCCTAATTTTTGTAATGTAATGTCAGGTTTAGAAATATACCCATGGTCTGTGGACCATGGGATTGTATAAATAGAGTGAGGCTCTAAGTTGTAAAAAGGGGGGAATCAATAGAGGAATGAAGGATGGAGAATTGAGTCTGATCTAAGTGTAGAGTCGAGTTTGGGGTCGTAGAGTAGGAGAAGGCTCTGTAGCTGAGTGCGCAGAGGCCTAGTAGTCTGCAGCTAAGTGCGCAAACCCCTGCAGCTGATTGCACAGGACGAGTCGATTGTAACCTTTGGAGAAGTAATAAAGAGAAGTTTCACATCATTTCTGTGTATCTTTTTCCTATTTTGTTCATTGAATGTATCGGATATAAATTGCATTTATTGTTTGTATGATGCATGAACTTATATGAATGTCTTGATAAAGTGAATACAAGATAAATTATCTGTTTACAGAAAGATAACTAACTGTTATAAGAATATAAGTAAGATATGTGGTGTAACTTGGGGAATTAGCACAGAACTTTGCCTCAACAGTGCGAAAACACCTCAGTCCCTAGTTAGGGCTGTGTGAAGGTGATTGTAACAGATCGTGAAGGTCTCGCAGGTCAGGATAGTGCGTGAAGTGACCTGCGTGAAGCTATTCACAGTTGGACTAAATCGACCCCTCAAACATCTCCAGGGTGCGGAAATTTGGTTCCAGCCTCCCCCCATACTGCTTCAGGTGAGACCTCAATCCACACTCCGCAGGATGTTGCCGAAAGGGCCAGTAGTGTAGGGATTTGTTTGGCTAATTAACTCTGAACCTGGGTCAGGCCCCCTCAAGACAACAGTTGAATAAGTGACCATTGAAAATTCAGTTTACCCATTAACTCTCATGTTTTATTTGTGAATACATTAGCTTCAAATCCCAGATCTAAAATAAATTGGTCCTCCTATTTGTGCCCTAAGCCTCATTTCCTTTCCAGTTCTCTTTTGTATATGTAAGTTGTTAACTTCTTGCATTTCACTTTGTGGTACTTCTTTAGATGCACATGAATTTATCAATTTCTGAAGTCCTTCTATAGCTCTTTGATCTCTTAACAATTTCATACAAGTTTGAAGAAAATATTTTAAAGTATCTACCTTATGTGTTGCATCTTGTTCCTATATTTTCAGTGCTTGACTTTGTGTCGAAGATGATACACCACATATATTCTTTCGATTCTACTGTGTGCTAGATGTCGAAGCTCCTTCATCCATAAAGCTTCACTTCACTACCATGAATACTTCTTTTTCCTTTTGAATATTAAACATAGGGCCTCTTTTAGAAGTATTTCTAACCCATGTAGCTTCAGCTTCCTTCCTTCCATTTGCTTTATCATTTCCAGTCACATTTCCACTCCTTGTTACAATATTAATGTGAGGATCATCAATCCTCGATTCCACAATCATCATCTGAATGTTCTATGTCGGTTGTTGATTTTTATTTTCTTTCATTTTTTCCATAAGTACTGGACACTTCTCAATTACATGATCAAATGACTTGCAGTACTTACATGTCGTAGTAGGATTCTGATAATCTCTTGCAAAGTGACTTTCCTAGCTGCAGTTGTAACAAATAATTTTTCCACAACCTCGACCAGCTCCACCACCTTGACCTCGTCCCAGATAACCACCTCAACCACCACATTTTCCACTTCCTTCATGTCCATGTTCTTCAGCCTGCATTCTATAGGCATAAGTACTGCACTCTATCATCAATTCATAAGCTTGACAGTAGTTCTCATCATGCCCTACTGATTTGTAAAACTTGAAATATAAGTTTCCTAGAATCTGGACATACTTCTGCAATAGGTAGAAATATTCTATGCAATGTTCACCTCTACTTTTACAAATCTCTCACCATAAGCTAGATTTGGAATTCAAAGGATTATGTGCTCCACTAGCCATGTAATTTTTGAAGAGCGAACAATGTTACTTAGAGTGACCTTCTGATTTTCACTTTGTACACCACACTTATTCGCGAACTTCCTTACTTTTCTTCATATCTTATATATGCGAGTCAAATTTACCAGTTCACTATGGATTTGTTGCGTACCTGCATTGGTATCCCCTATATGCGAAGATTTTAATTTCATCATAAGTTCTAAAGCTTCGGCTTGAGTTTCTATCTTTTGTTGTGACAAAGGAAGTCTTATATGTGGAAGCAGCACAACTATAAACCATTATTTATGTTGATGTGCAGTTGGGAGCTCACATGATCCAATAATATCTTGAATCTTTGATCAAATTCCCAAATAGATTCAGTAGGATTTTTTTATTTATTTTAGCTATGTGATGCACTGCAACTTAGAATTTTTCTTCTTAAATTCTTTTACCAATGTTGTTTTAATGTCTGCAAATGATCTAATATGATTTCTCAAATACTTCACATACCATGTCAGCACTCTATCTCGGGAATGTTGTGACAAGCTGCACTTTCTTTATAATTTCGTCATGGGCCTACTTCACTGTCCATACTACTTCACATAAAAACCAAGATTGCTCTAGATCCCTTGATCTAGTACCTTTAATGATAGGTATATTAATATCATCAACCATAGTTCTTCTTGTAGGGGGAGGGGGAGGAGGATGGGGGATAGGGGGGTAGGGTGATGAGGAAAACCAAAAGCACCCTAATTACTACTTGATTCTTGCTTCGACGAACTTTCAAGCTGGAAGGGTGAATACTATGGAGTTCCTTCACGGTTATCAGGGTGATTTTCTTCACTTTCAGACTCACTTAATTGAGGGATATAGTTAGTTTCTATAAAATTATTCAGATCTTGGCCACGAGATCTCTTCCTAGTGTCTATTATATATCTTTTTCCACTTCGCGTTGTTCCAGTTTCTTCTTCGCATCTTTTTCCAAACATAAGTAACTATTAATCTGACTGCATTCCTAAAATTCCCTTTTCACACAAAAGCATCTTAATCCAAAGTTTTAGAGATTTCAAGAACTTACCTAGCGGTCCTTTGAAAAAAAAAAATCCTTCTTCGCTATTGTACACAATCAAGTCTACCATGAACTTAGTAATGAATCCTCCCAAGATGTTGTCAATTCAGAAGTCAACAACTCTTGAGATCATGTTTTCAGCGTTCTTGATTCATTATATTAGTTCAAGAGTCCACTCCTTAGGTTCATTTCCTTTAAAATAGTCTTTTCTCTCAGTCAACCTTGATATCCAGTCATATAGCTCCACATGGAATGAGACGAAGAAGATTTCATATTTATCTTCAAAAAAATACTTCTTCAACCACCTCCTAATTGATAAATGAGGGATTATTTTTTCTTGTTTTGCAAATTCTCGTTCCTTCTATTCTACCCAATCTTGAATTTCTTTCTTTGACAAATGCCACATAAACATCCCTCAAACAGATACCAATCCCAGCAATGGAACCATTTATTTTTGTAGGTTGGGATGCCCTTGGTTCGATTCATTACTACGCACCAACAAAATCCTCAATCACTAGCCCTTTCGGCACCGACCTGCAAGCAGGTCGTAGTCTCACCCGAAGTGACTATGGGAGGTTGCAGAACCATGTTTTTGTAGCCTTGAGGGATATTATGATGTGGAAATTTTGTATTTTCTTTATGCTTTAATTGTTATAAACTACTTCTCATACATCAACTACTTCACACTTATATATTACTTCGCATAATTACATTCATCACTTAAACATAACATAAATATCCATAAACTTCATATTACTGAAATAAAGTGCAGATAATAAGAAAATCAACACATGAGACATATTTTATCGTGGTTCATCCCAATGTGGAACTACATCCACAAGGACTGTTGCTTATAATAGAGAATTGGTACAACAAATAGTTCTTACCTATGCACGCAGCAGTAGGTTATCTTTGCACTAAGTTGCAGATGTCTGCACACTAAGCTGCAGACCCAAGCCTCTACACACTTAGCTGTGGAGCCTCACCATTTCTCCAAAGTACAGAGTCACCAAAATATCACCATAAACATAGATCTGGATCAATTTGATGCCTTCCTTCTTTATTCTTCATCCATATATATACTGTTACATGAGGGATTACATCGCTACATTACCATGGACCCGATACCATGGTTTCCAAAATACAAGTGACTATGGTCCAAAACCATCAACTTTTATAATATTATATGCTTTTTACAAAAAGGATGGGGCTTCACTGTGAATCCCCTATGTTGCACGGTGACTTTGCTATGTGGTATTTTTTCTACTCCACTGCTTTGCTGCGTGGTCCACTTCGTACTCCGCAACATCCTTTCCACTACGCTCTCCACAGAACTCAGAGTTTTTGCCCAAAATATTGTCAAGTTGGGTTGTGCCAAACAATACTCAAGGAAATTTCTTACCAAAAACCCCCACAGCCTCAAGCAGTCAACCTTCACTCTTCTTCAGTGACTGTCAACTTCCCTCTCTGGCTACAAGGGAGTTAGAAGACCCCCTAGATGAGAAACCTAAATTTTTGAAGAACCTATTGGAGAAGAAGAAGAACCCACTTCACCTACCCAAGCTATGGCTAAAAATAGGGACAATGAGGTTTTCCCTATAAGAGAGACCTATGGAGAGGCTAGAATGAAGAATATAAGCCCTACTGCCCTTCCATACTTCCATGGCTTAACCTGTGAGGATCCTGATACCTTCATATTTGAATTTCTTTTTTTGTCATTAGGACCTATGACTATGCCTCTGATGAACATAAGTTGAATTTATTACCCTCTACCCTTAAGATTGCATCCTTGCACTAGTTTATGGGTCTGCCTAGGGGTATCATCACTACCTAGGCCCAAATGAAACAAGCCTTTGATAATAAGTATAGGGACTAATGTAGGTCCAAAGAAACCAATGAATAAATCTTCAGGATGACTCTTCAACTTGATGAATCCTTAGAATACTATGAAGAGAGATTTCAACTCAGTTATAGGAGGACCAACTGCACCCTTGATCTTGAATCACTCAAACTAGTTCTTCTCTAAGAAATCAGGGAAGACATGTTGGAGACCCTCAACATGTTGTCTAGGGGAGATATCTATCAGTTATCCTATGATGACATTAAAACTATGTTCAAGAATCACTCTAGGGCTGCTAGAAAGAAGGATAGGGCCATTCAAGGCTTGGTCAGTTCCTCTCCCTCCAAAACTTCCATTAAGAATGAAATAAGTAACATGTTGGAGGATTTCAAGAGTTTAATGATGCATACCTTTTTGCTGCAAATGGATACCATGCAAATCAAAAGAAAATAGGAGCAAGCAAAAAGGGCACTAGCTATTTTTTGCCCAAGATGCACCAAAATACATCCTAGGAATGAGTGCCCCTTAAATGTCATAGAGGTCTACCTATTTTGTTAAGAAAATCATGCAATAGACAAGTGCCCTTCTTTACCGGGACTAAAATCTATATATCAAGGAGTAGAAGGGGGTTCAAAGAAACTTTGTTTCATCGGTCAAAGAATACCTAAAGGACCTAGGCCATATCAACAAGGCATGCAAGGTGCACACTACTCTTATTATAATCCATTTCAGACTACACCCTTGAAACCTTGGTACTCTTCCACTCACCCATCCTCATCCACACCCCCTTATTGGCCTTATGCTCCTCCATATCCTCCTCAACCTATCAACCATCCTTTTCAACCATATCCACCCCAATCTTCTCAATGGGGCAACCCATCACAAGGGTGGAGGCCTCAACTTAACCAACCTCCTGGTTTATTACCTCCACCCCAACCTTAGCCACAACTCACTCATCCTACTCCACCTAAGCAACCTCAAATTCCTAATCAACCAAATCCAAACCCGAACAACAAGAAATCCTAGCAAGTCTACAGTGGAGAGACATCTTACCCTACTTATGTTGTGGAAATCCAGGAGATCAACCTTTAGTCTGGGAGAGTGATTTCAGATAACCAACCACCTTCTCCACCTGAAGAGCTTCAAGGATAGAATGAAGAGAGTGTTCCTCAATTCAATCCACTTCCGTTTCCTCAGAGGTTGATCCACCCTAGTCAGTACACCCCAGAAGACATTGAACTTTTGGGAGAATTGAATAATTTGTGTGTTAAAATACCCCTTCTCCAGGCTATTAAAGATGCTCCCATCTATAATAAGCTCATCAAGGAGAAATGTTTCAAACATCCTGGGTGAAGAAAAAGAGACATCCTCACCATAAATGTTGTTGGGAAATTATCTAATTTGATGCTTGGGAGGGTGATCTTCCCAAAATATCTAGACCCTGGAAGCCCTATAGTAGATGTGCACATTGATGGCCTTATAGTCCCTAACATCCCGATTGATCTTGGGGTTACCATCAATGTGATGACTAAGGAAACCATGACAAATATAAACCTCTAAGGAGCTTTGAGAAAGACCACCATAGTGTTGCAGCTTGCAGACATATCCAGAGTAGCTTCCGATGGAGTTGCTGAAGATGTTATGATCTCCAATGACTCTTGGGAGTATCCTAGTAATTTCTTGTTTCTCCAACCCAAAACCAAGTTCAATGGCTATCCTCCCATCTTGTGAATTCCATGGTTAGCCATTATTGATGCATACATTAGTTGTAGGGTTGGGAACATGGCCATTAAGAATGGACATTTGTCTAAAAAATTGGTATTTTGTCCTCCTTCTCAGCCATACATTGAGAATGACTTACTCTTATGGCTAGAAGAGGAGGAATAAGATGAACTATATCACACCACCCCCCACCCAATATGCACTATGGACATCATTACAGGGAGGTGGAAACCTGATGAAGATGATCTCATTGACCACATCCTTTAGAATCAACCTCCCACTCCCATACCCATTGATGAGTTGATGAAAGGATCTGAGAGTAATTGTTGGGTTGATTTATGCCCTATTGACTCAAGTTGTAACACCCTCCTTCCACATCTACCTAAGCAACCAGCCATCCATGGGTAAACATGCGATGATAGGCCACTATGATATGATTTGTCCTCCTAAGTCACATTAAGGAAATGGCACCAGTAGAAACACACCGTACATACGTTGAACATCAAAATTAGGACCCTCGGAACAATCCCAACCTTTCTTCCAACCAACCCCTAGGTCCCACTAAGATTCTAGACCACTTGACCCTCGAACACTCCCATGTTATAGGTCTGCCAGCATCCAGGAGGCTCTAGGAGATCCCATGCTATAGGCTTGTCAGTATCCACAAACTATCTTGCTTAGCGTTGTTCCATCATCCCTGGGATTTGAGCCACTTTTTTAGGCCCAGAGCCCAAGTCACTGCCCAGAATTGAATGACACCTTTAGAACAGTAAGGTAACATGGAAATGACAATGCAAATGAAATTTCTTGAATAAGAACTTGACTGGACCCCTACTAGCCATGAAAGGCATTTCGTCAAACATATCATGAATATGTAATCTACAGGAGTAAATAATTTATGTGAGCATAGGGGTCTCATACTTAGTAGAAAATCACTAAGAGGCATTCATGCCTCAACACATTAACTTCCATTTCATCCATTAGGTCACAAATACATTATTCATTCATTCACAAGTAAAAACATGATGAGAGACATACATAGATATTGTCATAAAACACATACATAACCATCATAATAGTAGCAAAAATACAAATGGAATCAAAGCCATATGATCCACTTGAAAACCAATATATTACTCATAGAAATACAAGGAGAAATAACCTCATATTGTTGATGAAAAATCCAAACCCATGATGGGACTTCAATGTTCCACCCAACCATAGAATGGATGAACCAAATCTCTCTTTAGCCATTCACCCCCATGCCATATTCCAAGCGTGAATGTGGGATCTCATAGAACACATCAACCCAAAACCATCTAGGGTTTCTAAAGGCAAACCACTTCAACCCATCAAACAATGATACCATCTCATAGTCAGACATCAAAAAACCATCATCATATTGGTCTCCACCCAAGCCTTCCAGGGCTCCAAGGCGTTTGTTCCAACCAAGGCTCCACTACTAGTAACTCAACCCACAAATTTTACCAGGTTCTAGAGCATTTGTCAAACCAAGGCCCCAGGACTAGTAACTCAACCCAACAAGGGCTCCGGGTCATTTTTCCAACCAAGTATATGGGACTAGTAACTCAACCCAAGTTGTTACAAGGCTCCAAATCATTTTTCTAACCAAAAAAAAATAGTGAAAAAAACCCACAATATCCATTACTAACTAGGAAATGTCAAGGCTAGGCAATCCACTGACAATCCTGGTCATCCCCCATGCTAATGACAGATCATAACCAACAAACCACATGCATATTCCATGCATGTCAAAACTAGTGAGGAAAACATAAATGCAACTCGATACTTGCAAACCAAACCTGAGTAGTTGTTGATCCTGATGTCCTCTTGCACTTTCCTACTCTTCCCTTGCCTTCTTGCTTCAAAACTCCAAGTATGCCACACTCTCCAAGAGTGCTCCAAGAAAACTCTAAATATCCAATAGTATGAGAGAGAGAGAATAAAGAGAGAACTCCAAAACTGAACTAACCAAGCTTACCCACTGATCCTCAGAAGCCTTTTTATTAATGAGCCCTCTATTTTCTTCATTTTCTATTATTTTCTTTCATTTTCCTCCTCAGATGCAACCTATGACCTTTCACCTTCATTTTATCCTAATTTCCATTATTTTCATAAATAATTGTTCCAAAATTCCATTTTTCCTTTCGAAATCCTTTTCCATTGCCATTTCCAATTTCCTTATCCATAATAAATCGAATGAACACCCACTAGGATGTTTTCCCCAGCATTCATCTTGGAATACATTTTCCATGACCGTGGCATTATATAATTTTACATTGATTTTTAACCAGGGTTGTTACACAAGTCCATACCATGTCAAGCCTGTAGATTTTGGCGCATCCAAAACCTTAAAGATCATCCCTTCTCTCTCTGCTAAACAGGAAGAGAAATTGTGCAAGGTGTTGAGGCAACAACTGGATGTTTTTGCTTGGGACTATAAGGAAATGAAAGGTGGGCCTCCCTCATTTTTTACCCACCATATTTACATTAAGGAGGGATGCAAGCCTATGCACCAACCCCGAAGGATGATGAACCCAACTCTTAAGGATATTGTGAAGGAAGAATTACAAAAACTACTTGATCTAGGGTTCATATACCCTATTTCAAATAGTGAGTGGGTATCACGTCTTGGGTTAGTTCCCAAGAAGAATGGGAAGTGGAGGATCTATCTGGATTATAGGGAGCTTAACAAGGCCACAAAGAAGGACCATTTTCCCTTGCCATTCATTGACCAATTATTATAAGGCCTTGTAGGGAAGAAATTATTCTCCTTCCTGGATGGATGATTGGATATAATCAAATCCAATTTAGCCACAAAGACTAAGGAAAGACCACATTCACATGTCCTTGGAGTACCTTTTCTTATAGAGTCTTTCCATTTTGTTTATGCAATGCCCCTGCTACATTCCAGAGGGAAGTTTTGAGTATTTTTGTTGAATTGGTTCATGATTCTATGGAAATCTACATGGATGATTTCACTCCTTATAGATGTGATTTCCATGAAGCTCTCTCCAATCTGTGCAAGGTTTAAAAAATGCATTGAAATTAATCTCTCTCTAAGCCTTTAGAAATGTGAGTTCTTGATGAATGAGGGGACTTTCCTTGGCCATTCCATCTCCAAGGAAGGGATACAGGTTGACCTAAACAAAATTTCTATCATCAAAAGGGTCCCTACCCCTCAGAAGAAAAGGGATGTCAGAAGCTTCTTGGGACTAGCAAGGTATTATAGGAGATCCATCTAAGAATTTAGTAAAGTGGCTTCACCTTTGTTTGGTTTACGAGCCAAAGATACAGATTTATGTTGGACCAACTGTTGTCAAGAGGATCATGAATTGTTTAAAGAAAAGTTGGCTACTACACTCATCCTAAGAGGTCCCAACTAGGAATTGTCTTTCCATATCCATATTGATGCATTAGACAAAGTTGCGGGGGGATTCTTAGGACAAGTAGAGGATAAGTTTCCTTATGCCATTTACTTCATTAGTAAGAATTTATCTAAAGTTGAGTTGAATTACACTTTCACTGAAAAGAGCTCTTAGTTGTAGTACATTATTTAAACAAATTTATGCACTATATCACTGGATACCAAACTTTTTTTCATACTGATCATGCAACTATTAAATATTTTATGAACAAGCTTGATGTTAATGCTAGGATAATTAGGTGGTTTTTATTGCTACAACAGTTTGATTTGACTATCATTGACAAACTAGGAAAAGAAATGTGGTTGCATATTTTTTGTCCAGGTTAACCTTGCCTACAGGTAATGAAGAGATGATGGATGATCAGTTGCTTGATAAGCACCTATTTTCTATCTCGGTGCTTTCTCCTTGGTTTTCTAATATAGAAAACTACTTGGTTACTGGGAGGTTCCTTCCTAATCTATCACCTAGGAATAAAAGAAAGATATAAGGAAAAGCTCCCCTTTCACTTGGATTGGGGGCAATCTTTTTAGATTGGGACAAGATCAAATCTTGAGGAGATGTGTAAGAGAGGAGGAGGTCTTTGACATCCTCTCATCATGTCATGATGGTCCTTTTGGAGGTCATTTTTCTACAAAAAGGGCAGCCTTTAAATTTTTACAGGTTGGTTACTATTGGCCCACCTTACATTAAGATGCAAGGAGATATACCACTAGATGTGATCAGTGCCAAAGAATGGTAAAGCCCATACCCAAGGATGAAATGACCCTACAACCTCAAGTGGCCCTAGATCCATTTCATAAGTGGGGCATGTATTTCATTGGGTCAATTGATCCACCATCAAGGCATAAAAAGTACATCGTTGTGTGCATTCGTTACTTGACGAAGTGGGATGAGACAAAGGAAGTCAAAGCAGAAAGTGGTAGAATTTTTAAGAGAGAACCTATTATATAAGTTTGGGTATCCAAGGGAGGTATTCATTGATCAAGGAGCACATTTCACATCCAATTTGATTAAGAATCTCATGAGGCAGAACCATATCAAGCACATGACATCCACTGCCTATCATCCTCAAGAAAATGGGCAACTAGAGGTCACAAATAGAGCACTTGAGAGTATCCTCACCAAATTTGTTAACAACATCAGGAAATATTGGTCAGAGAGACTAGTAGAGGACACTTGGGCCTACAATACCACTTGGAAAACCACCACTAGATTTACTCCATATGATTTGGTTTATGGGAAGAAAAATCTACTTTCTGTTGAGTTTGGATATAACACTTTGAAAGTGGAATCTCAGTTGGATTTAGATGTCAACACATCACAACAAGAAAGGTTTCTCCAACTAAATGGCTTAGATGAGTTCAAAATGCAAGCTCTCTTACACACTCAAGTCATACAACTGCAAAGAAGGTCTCATATGACAAGCATATCAAGGAAAAGAATTTTCAAGAAGGGGATTAGGCCCTGTTATATGATTCTAGGTTCAAATATTTTAAAGGGAAGCTCATGACAAGATGGTTGGGCCCATACCTAGTGGAAAAATGTCATGAAAATGGATTTGTCCATATTAGAACCATTGATGAGGAAGGCATCCCATTGCTTATAAATGGTTACAGGTTGAAATTATATAGAATACCTTTGTCCAAGGAGGAATTTATCCGTTTAGCCAGCAAGGAATTGAATGTGATTGGAAGTTTAATAGTTTCCAGTCCATAAAAAATTTAGAAATTTTGTCCAAAAAAAAAGGATAAAAATAAAATGCTTGGACGAAAAACTCTATGAGGCATCTGAGACCAACTCCTGGGTTGAAAACCTCTCTAAGGAAGCCCATGTGAAAAATAATAATAATAATAATAATAATAAAGATCCCTAGGTGAAAACATCTCTTGAGGCACCTAGGGCAGGCATGCATGTTGAAAACCCCCTCCAAGGTAGCTTGTGTGTCTCAAGAAAATGAAAAAAAACAAAAAACGGAGAGAAAATAAAAAAGGAAAAGGAAGAAGCTTATAAACTATTTGCTAACCTTTCTTTTGTTTTGCAGAGTTGTACACAGTGGCATATTTCATGGTTACAGGTCAAGAACTCCCTATACATACACCCCCTATCCATCCTCTCCATTCACATTTCTATCTCTCTCCACCATCCTATCATCAAGAAATCTGAAATTCACCCCTTCTTTGTGTTGCTACAGGAAGGTCTAGTAATGCTACTGGAGGAGTCTGTGGAGCTATAGGAGGGATATCTGATGAGGAAAGTGATACAACCAACCATCCTGACTCTGATAAAGGGTAAATACGCTCCTCCTATGACTTTTCCATAACTCATCCATCATCCATCCACTCATTTCACCAAAATCTTTCTCAAACTTCTCCACTCTGTCCTTCCTTAAAAAGCACAAAAGCTATCACTTTCTATCTCTACAATGAATACACTACTCCTCCATGATTCTAACCCTATCCTCATCACTCATCATCATCTCTCTCATGCCAACTAAAGACTTAAAGTGGACAACAAGGGACTATTACAAGAAGAAACACCTCCTATAGAAACATATACAACTACACAACAAACATTGATATTATGTTTTTTCACCACTAGAAGGGATGATGAAGCTTGGTTTGCAGCCAAGAAGAGACACCTCATTCTTAGGGAAGCTTTCCACCAGCAACAGTAGCTTGGATATTAGAAGAAACACATGCAAACACATAACAATAGCAATAGTTAAGGCAACATAAAAAATGAAGACATGCACAGGAAATAAGTCAAAGAGGTCAACTCCTTTGTTTATAATGATGAATGTCCTAGCTTCAGTATGTAAGCCTCTGCTGCAGATCAATCCACGGGTATGCTCAAGTATGGAAACCGTAACCTCCTACAACTTCATAAAAATGATAAAATTGTGCCTTAAGTGAGAAAAGGTGTTTTAATAGGATGGAGGTGGCTAGTGAACTTGGCCACCCTCGACTAGTCAACTCAAGTGTGAGTTAAGTCACCCATGCAGTGTGGAAATGTCAACTCCAAACAAACTGATGTCCTAGAAGAGTGGGGTGATAGTCACGTTGAGGGAGATATGATGACAATTAGTGGGGACAACAATCCAAAAGAAGAAACTCATGTTAATTCCAAGTCACCACAATGCTCCAAGATTTTAACAAAAAAAGGATATTGTGTTGGATTGAATCCATTTACACCATCACTCATTCCAAAAACTGGTGGAGGAAGGCCGAGCTAGTGCATCGAGCCCTACTTGCATAGTGCTACAAGAGAAAGCTATAAGAAGGCTTGAAATTACTACAAGAGGGATGAGAAGAGCTACAGGAGGAATTGAGACGAGAAAAAGGAGTCATAGAAGCTCGATACTCTCCCAAAAACTTCATACACACCCATAAATACTCTAATAAGAACTAAGTGATACCCTACTCCTTTGTTTCTACACCCAATTTCATGAATAGTATTCTTGAAATTAATAGCATATAGTAGTCAATTGACTAGTAGGAGATCCTTTTGGAGGTTTTTGTGGTTAAGATAAAATAAATATCTTGGTGAATATAACTTTAAGTGCCCTTCTTCCTTACTATGACCAACCATTGTGCCACTATTCCAACATTGTTTATGCCACTGTTTCACCACTGAGACTGCCTAAATTTTTTAAATTCCACACAACATAGCATCAAGGAGTAATAGAGAAGAAATGGGGGGAGGATTTAACAAAAGGGAACCCTCATATACCAGGAGAATTCACCAACACCCTCCTGTATTTGACATCTTTAAAAACCACCAGTGGTTGGAATTCTTTGAGCTACTAAAGGGGTTTGATGATGAACTTTCCCCATGAATTTTCCAAAACATTACATTCTCAAGGGGAAGACAGTGCCACAACTATTTTTCAGAGTGTTGGCGATTTTTCTTAGTCTAGAAACTATTAGCACAGTAACCACCTTGCCTCTAGGAATCACATGGAGAAAACAAGACAAGCAAGTGTCATAGGTAGGAAAAACTTCTTCCTTTCAAAATAGAAGCCTGTAGAAGACAAGAATGGAGTGAGGAGAGAAATTATGCCTTACCCTTGAGCTGAGGTAGCCTACCATATCCTTAAATATATATCTTATGAAGGGAGATTAAGTGTAGTTTATGCTTACCACTTCAAGTTGCACCAAGAGATGAGATTCAGGGAAGACTTATCCCTTTCTCAAAAACTTAGTGTTCCTCATTTTCTTATGCAGTCAATCATGGAGATGAGTCAGAAGGTAAGGGAAGGAAAAAAATAATCATTTAGCTCACCATGGACTCATCAAATTGATAGTGGTAGATGATCTCAACCATTTGAGAATCCATTTCCTATGGAAAAAAATTGTAGACATGAATAGGGAGACTTTCATATAAACACAGGATGCCACACTAGGAGAAACGCCAACCTGCAGTGTTAGTGGAACAGAGGGCAAAACAGAGCAAGAAGAAGGGGAAAAAATAGAAGAGGAAGAGGCATCAAGGTCTAAAGAAGTAGAAACAAAGACAGAAGAGGAGGTGGAAGCAAGAACAGAAGGAGAAGAAGAAAAGGTAGAAGAGAAAGATGCATCAAAGAAAGAGGAAGGAGAAGTAGAGATGAAAGGAGAAGAGGAGGAGACGAAATAATGAGCCCCATGAAGAATTCTCCACCCCAAGGAAAAAAAGACATTGAACAGGAAGTGGTTGCAACCTTAACTACATTGGGCACTCCTATCAAGCCAAAAAGGAAGCAATCAAAGCCAAGTCAAATGTATTTTAGAACCAAGAAGATCACTAGAGTTATACAAGGAAATCCATAAACTCCTACAAGGGTTCCTATAATTATTGATGAGTCACCAAGAAAACAGGAAGAAATAGGACTGAGTGAGGGAAACATTGAGGAGGTCACTCCTCCTAGAATGAAACAAAAGTCACCCATAGCACCTTTGAGTAGGCCTAACACTAGGTCTATCACCTTCAAGAAGCTAAGGACACAATCTACATTTGAAGAAGACAAAAAGGAGAAGCTACAGGAGAGACAGGGTTTTCTATAGTAGGGGCAGAATTTTCTATAGGCAAAACAAGGGAATCTACAGGATCCCAAGAAAGATTCACAAAAAGTAGCCACCACCTCAAAAATCTTGGAAAATACCTACAAGATCTCCAAGAACCTAGCCCACAACCTAGCTTGAGCTATTACTATAAATTCATTGAAGGAAGGAGGATTATCCTTGAAAAGATTGCAATCCCACTCCTTTATGAGCTAGAGATAGAAAGAGCGAGAACCCACAGGTGGATGCAAATTTCTAAATCTAAGAAGGTAGAGGATGTAGGCCTTATGAAAGAAAAGGTCATTGAAACGAGCAAAGAGTTAAGTGAGCTGAGAATGAGAGAGTCTATAATGAATGAGCGGCTACAAGTAGAAAATATGAGCTTGAGAAAGAGGTTGCAAGAGAAAGAAACACAACTTGCCACCATGGCAAGTCTCTCCATGGAAGCATTTCAATGTAGACAACTATCAAAGTTTTATTCCATATTTCTCAAAGAACATTATTTGCAATTCCAAGTCAAAACCTTGGCCCAACATGGATCTATGGTCTTCAGGACTACAAACTATTATCACTCTAAACTTTCCCTAGGGTTTTCATGAAAGAAATAATAAAGGTAACCACAAACCTACTTTTGAGTGTTAGATCTAGCCTTCCTAATGCTCAAAGAGGGCTCTTTCTTTATGATTTAACTTTCTTAAGTTAATTGATTTTAGGCTAGTTATTTAAGCTTGATTGGGTTTCGATTTGATTTGGTGGTCGAATCACATATTCAGATGGATAGATAAGTGTCTTTTTACCATTGGGCCATGGAGTCCAAATTTCAAGAAAACAAGACTGAATCAAGTTCTAAAGATAGTGTTCACAAGGCAAGGTAGCTGAGTAAATTCATATCTTTTAGGCTAGATGGTGAAGTGGTTTTTCAATCGGGTTCAAGGAGAAATTAAGGATTCCTCAAACCAGATAATGAGGAAAATGAAAGAGGTCAATTGAAACTAGGGAGCAATGAATAGTTCCCTACTCTGGATATTAGAAGAAAACATAAAAATGAATAATTGTTCAGGACAAAGTGTACTTAAACAAATTTTGTAGTAATATTCCAGTTATTTCATTCAAATTGGAAAAAAACATGTATGTTTTTGAAATACTTAAGAAAATGACAATTTGACAAATGAATGATACTTCACTAAAGTGGCCCAACACATGAATCATGTAATGCAATGCCTTTATTACTCAGTCTAGTCTGCTGACTTGAAATTTTTTTACAATAAACCCTCAGGTTTTGAGATCAATGTAACTATAGAAATGTTTAGCAATCCACACCCTATACTTTGAATTATGAAGTATTTACACAAAAAATAGTTACAAAATATCCTAAACCGTTTTAGGAATTATTCAAGGAAAATAACTATCTTCATGCAAGAAGATAGAGACAAATGTGTAAATGATGCAAGATGTCTGTCTTTTACTATTTTTTGTTTTGATATTTTGTTGTTTGATCTCCTTGACTATTGCTCTACACTGGCTGTCCTTTTACTCTGTCTTTTGACTAATACTCTTTGAATTTAGCTGATCTACTGTTTTACTTTTACTGCTTTGTATTCACTGCTTACCTTGCATTTTTACATTAAATCATTTAACTTTTCCCAAGTCTATGTATCTGGTAATTTAATATTTACCATTCTTATGCAGACTTCATCAGCTTCTGTATATTTTTCAAAGGTGGGCTTGTTTACAAAAATATGTTTTACCTCATGCTAGAGGTAAAAGAGGTTTTCAAAAGTCTGGTAAAGGACCTTTCCTTTAGGCATCCCTTTCATAGAAGAATTGTTGGCTTGTTCTTTTGCCACTTCTCTAATTCTCTTATCATAGTCTTCATATGGCATCAATCTGTCATTTATTACCAATGGATTAGGAAGACCTTTCTACCTCAAAGCATCAAATTTGACCATGAACCTACCTATTACTAGCTCCATTGTTTGGCACTTGTCCTTAAGCTATAACATCAGTTGCTTCTTGGTGATTACCTTCTTCACCTCTAATATAGTGCCAATTCTATCAGCTATTCCAAGCTCCTGCAATTCATATTTATTTTTTGAGTTAAGGAACTAGATTATTCTTCAGGCTTCTTCTGCCATATTTCCAAGTTCAGCCTTAACCCTTTGAATTGTTTCACCAGCCTCTTTGACTAAATCATTTTGTTCAAAGATCACCTGTATAGATGGCCAAATATCATTGGATGATTCAATGATATTGGCCCATAAAAGTTGTTTTTCCTGGGCTAGTGGCTCCTTCAATGTTATTTCCTTCTCCAAATTTTGTATCCTTTCATTCAACCTATTTGTCTTTTGAACTTCATTCTTATGCATGATCTATGCCATTTTATTCTCATCTTCTAGACTTTTCATTTGCTCCTTAAGCCTATTAGTGCTCTGAATGGAAATATCCTCCATGGTCTTGACTAGTTTAGCTGCTTCATCACTAGGATGAGCTGTTGTTGTTGTTGAACCTATTGTTGAAGTAGTTTCTAATGTAGTTGGAAGTGTTGTAGCTAGTGGACCTGTTGGGGCTAATGAAGCTGCCAAAGTATAAGGAACTATTGTAGTAACTGTAGGAATAGCAGTAGCAGTAGCTGTCTCAATGCTGGCTTGTTTCAGTTGTATTAAATTGTCCAATTCATTCTCCATTTCTTTTAATTGAGCATTTAGCTAGAGAATGAGATCCATCATTTCATCTTTCTGGCTTTGCCTCTCTAGAACCTCCTTGGTCTATGGATGTTCAGAAGGAGGCAACCTCATTTTTTTCTTTAGTGCAACAATGTCTTCATTTTTCTTTTTTATGAGCTTTTCTGCAGCCTTGATGTCATTTGGATTGTATCCAATCTCAATAACTGAGTCTTCTATTGTCTTGATTCTATTATCCTTTGCCTGTGATGATGATTTCTCTGGCTTAAACTGTTTTGTGATATTGTCTAGAGAATTTTGAAGTTTCTGAATAGTCATGGCCTTGTTGGTCATAGTTGAGTAGATCATTTCTCCTGCCTGCTTATGAAATTCAATTTGATCAATAGGGTGAACATCCCTGGCCAAAACTTCAAATTCTATTTTCCTGTAGTCTGTTGATGACTTAGGCTGCTGGACTGTAGGCTGCAAAAGGTCATTTGCATTTTACTAGTTTTAATGTCAAAAGATGACATTAACCTATTCTGATTGCTAGGAGTCTGTTTGAAATACTGGGCATAAGTTTCAGCTTTTAATGCCTCATTCCTTAATTTGATCTCTTCATACTTCTCCTTTATGTCCTTTTCCTTACCCACTGGTTTTCTTGATGATGAGACCTCTATGCTAAGTTGTTTCTAAATACTCTAGGTATTAGAGTTGGAAGGTTGATGGGTTTCTTCTGAAACTAATGAAGTTGTGCTCTCTCTTACCCCTACATCTGTATCCATGATGAAGTGTTTTCACTGTCTCAACTATGTCTTCTTGCTCTTCTTGCTCATTTACAGGATTTAGCTTGGGTTTTTTGTTGTACATGATTTCAAATCTGTCATGTGTTGTATCTATACTTGAGCAAGAACCCTCTTCCCTGGTCCTTTTTGTATTTTTGTCCTACAGGGTTGGAGTGTGCAAAATGGAACTAGTATCCATCTGTTTCTCCATATCTATGAAGGTATTTTCCAACCACTCTAACTGGTTGGCATAGTTTTCAATGTCTACCCTGGACTCATGCATAAAAGGGCTCAAGTTTAATTTGAGCCTTCCTTTGTTTATGACTCCTAAAGGGTCATACTGCCATTTAAAACTGCTACTGGACTTCATTTCCTGTAAACACTTCTCTACTTCTTCTTCAGCCTCCCTATTATTATAGATAAAAGGACCTAGCTAGTTCTTGATCTTGAACTGTGTTTTCCTCCTAGCTTATAGGAAATTCACATCATCTAAGTTTATAATTTTCCTAATATATTCTAATGAAATTATCCTCATGGGAAGATATTTGGGCAGCTTATAAGGAGTGAGTTGGCATCCATATATTCTAATTTCAGTGTGGTCTTGGTATAGATACCAGACTTCTATTCTACTATTCTTATACAACTGAAAAACTCTTTTTATCTCAACGGTGATCCTGGGTTGATTGCTACTGGTTAGCATATTTACAACTGGATGCCTAAAGGAATCAATGAACTCTTTGTAACTGAAAATAGTGGAATACTTTTGGATTAAGGGTGTCCAAAAGATGACTGGTCTGGGATGGCCCTTAGTGTCTAGCTTTTGGATGTTGACTGGAAACTTATCTGACTGGAAATATAGGAACATGTGGACCAATACAGAAGAGTATTTAAATACTCTTTCATTTAGAAATCTGATCAATTGATCATGGATTCTGTCTGCCAAGAACTGGGAAAAAATGAAAATTGTAGTTGGAGGCTTGCCTGGGTAAAAAATAGAGAGGAAAGCAAGTATAGGCTCATCTACATGCTCATCTGTGGTGTATCCTAGAATACAAGAGAGCATGGTCAAAAATTTTCTGGCCCTCTCAGAGAAAATGGTAGCAAAGTATGGGCAACTATCTGTAGGGGTATGAGACTCTTCTAGGATGAAAGTCTGAAAGATTTGAGTCCTCTTGGGAAGGTCCAACTTCAAATAGAGTTCAAGTAGGTTTTCAATGAAAAATGGGGTTTCATTTTGGTTTGGTTGGATCTACAGCATTTGGTTTATTGACTCTGTAGTGATTGTAAAAAAAATCTGCTGGTTATGAGAGACTATGGCTCTTTGGCTTGGATCTAACATTTTTGGTATAGATGGATGATTTCAGGGAACTAGTATACCTGTGGGAACAATTATTTGGGAAAATTTGATTCCCATAGATGAATGTCATCATTTTGGTTCAATAATTTGTCTTTACTACAGTAGTGGAGTTTCAATAGATGGATAGGGGAAATTATGTCTTTGATTTGGAAATGTCTGTCAGCCAATGGGAGGTGGTCAACATCCAGGTGAGGGGTTTGTAGGGGTTTCTCATTTAGAATGATTTGGGAAGCCATAATTTGGTCTATTCTATTGAATTAATCTTTCTCTGGCTTTAGGAGTAGCGTTAGGAGCTCTAGAACAGTGGGAAGGGCGAATATAGTGTGCAGAAAAGGGCTTTTGAATGCACAGTGGGTTTCTTGTAGCTGGGCAAGGTTTTTAATTGATTCAATTAATTAACCTTTTATAATTACTATGCAAAGCTTAAGTACAGGTTCATTCTCGTTCTTTCAAGAATACCTAGAAAAACAGAGGTTTCGTGTACAGATAGGGTTTTGTGGTAGCAGCGGAGGTTTTTGAAGCTTCAATTTTCTGTGTGCTGCTTTAATTTGGAGTCTGTAGGGTCTTCAGGTTGTAAATGGGTAAACAAAACGGTTGATCAGAGTTCTCGAGCGTTAGAATTGGTTGACAGAGGTGTTTGCAATGAAATATCATTGAAAAGAGTGAAAAGGGGGCTTTTTTGGTTTTTAACCAACAGTGGTTAAATTTGGGCGCGGGATTAATAAATGAATAGTGGTTGGTTTCCTTTTACATGGGGAGGCATTTTTATGGCATATCGCGCCACTTTTGGGTGGAGGGTGGTATTTTTTGAGAGCACACTATATAACGTGGGGTTGCCACGTAGCAAAAGGTCACTCGGGCAAAACCATGAATCTTGCCTTCTTTTGGGATTTTAACTGTCAGAAAATGGGAGCGCGTGATATGAGTATGGGCCGTCGGTTCTGGAGGTGAGCAATCGGAGGGCTATCGCACGGCGGAGTTCTGAGGGTGGAGTCGGGGTGTGGTTGGCGGGGCCCGGGGATAAATAATGTGACGTATTACATATATTCAAAGGTTTAGTGAGGGTCAGGGATTTATACAGTGGGGGGTTAATATACATAAAGCAGGACTATAGGTTAGGAAATAACTTAGGATAAGGGGGTTTAGTGGGTTTTTAAGGGAAAAAGGGAAATTAATAAGGGGAAAATGATTTTTAAAGGGTAATGTCTAGGGAAAAGTGTGAAATCAAGGGGGAAAAGGGTTAAAATGAAGGGAAAGGGTTTTTACAATGGGAATGTGTTAAAATAAGAGGAGGTGAAAGGGAAGGGTCCTTTGGAATCAAGAAGGGGAAATTAGTGAATGAAAAGTAATGAAGGGGTAATGGAGGGAAATTTGGACATGTAAGGGTTTGAGTGAAATGAGGGGAAATTAATGAATGAACTTTAGTATTTAGTCCTAAAATCATATAGAAATTTTTTAGGGTAAATACCCCAAAGTACTACATAAATTTTGTGAATGTCCTCTTTCCTTTGATAGTTCCTCCTACACATGAAACATATGATTAAGAATAATGAAGGTGCATTTGAGCTTGCTGACCCTTGATTTCTTTTTCTTTGATAAGAAAAATATATAATTCTAACCTTATAACTTCCAGGGGCTCAGATTAGACTGATGAGCTCCTTATTATTCTCTACCTAACTATTGATCTGCCAAGATTAAACAGTTTGGCTAGATCTTTCTTCTCTATATATCAACATGAAATTTAAAGCATGAATGAATCAAGATTAAACTATTTGACCATCATGGATTGTGGCATTTTTGACAAGTTTCACACAATCTTATTTTTGCAAGGCAAAGTAAAAAGTAGTGGCATTTGAATTTGCATCACTTTCAGAATCTATTTTTTTAATCTCTTTTTGGTGGGGTTCATATATATATATATATATATATATATATATATATATTGGATCCTTTTCTTTTAGTCCTTTGATTTTTCTTTTAGGACTTACCCTCTTTACATTTTTTTATTTTTAATATCGGAAAACATTTTGTAGAAAGCAAAAGTATGTACAATATTACAAGATTAATCATAGTCAATTCAAAATTATGAATCCTATTATTATAGGACCCTAATAGTGGCTCCACATGGGGATGGCATTTCCTGGTGAAATGTCAAGAAATTTAAGATCAATAACCTTTGAAACTTTGATTGTAGTTTGCCTTGTAACTGCTTTTCTATAATTTGATTTATTCATATATATTATGGTGCACCTTCCAAAGCTTAGGGCCTTCTTCTTCGAGCTTCAACCTCGAAAGATAATCATCCAGTCGAATCTAAACTCTGCAATCTTATGTACAATGAGCAAAGTAAACAACTAAACTAATGTTAATCTAGGGATAAGTAATGTTTTAGCATTCTACCATTGATTGGTCCAACTGGTAGATCTGTTCCATCCAACTGCCTCAAGAAAAATATATTGTTGCCTCTGTAACCATAAATGATATAAGGGCCTTGCCATAGGAAATCAAATTTCCCATGTTTACCCTTTTCTTCTCTTCTGGAATCCCATTTGAGTTCTTTGTTACAAATGTAAAAATCATCATCTTTGGTTTTCTTGTCAAAAATATTTTTGATTTTTTCTTGGATCACTTGGGATTTGACATAAACTTCTTCCCTGGTTTGCTGCAAATGTATTGTTTGATTTATCCTCCTTTGGGTATCATTGTATTCTACCTGTAGTTCTTGAATCATTTTCATCACTGGTACTCCTAAATATGATGGAAAAACAACATCCATTCCATATACTAGTTGATAAGGAGATGTACCATTGGACTTTTTTGTAGTGAGTTTGTCTGCCCATAAGGCATTAACCAACCTTTTGTTCCAAGTCTTATTATTATCTTCTAACAGTTTCTTGATGACATTAACAAGGCTTTTGTTGGAGGATTCTGCAAGTCCATTACCTTGAGGGTAATAGGCTGTGGAATGGCCAAGGGTAATATGGTATCGGTTATAAAAGTCTACCATTTTCTTGGATTTGAAGGCAGCTTCATTATCAGTAATGAGCTTTTGTGGGCATACAAATCTTGAAAGGATATTGTTTTCAAGGAATGAGATGGTGACATAATCAATGGCTTTTCTAGAAGGGATGGCTTCTATCCATTTAGTGAAGTAATCAGTGGCTGTCAAAATCCATTTATGTTGGGCTGAGGAGGATGGGTGAATTTCACCAATGAAGTCTAGACCCCATTGTTGAAATGGGATTTCTGTGGAGATGGGTTTGAGGGGAAAAGGTAATAGCTTTTTCTTGCCTTCAAATATTTGGCATTTGTGACAGGAGGTCACATATTTCTTGACATCTGCAAAAAGGGTTGGCTAATAAAAACCTGCCCTTAAAATCTTATCAGCAGTTGTTTTCTAGTATAGGTGTCCTCCACAATCTCTTGCATGAAATTATTTCATAACTTTGTCAGCATCATCTTTTAACAAACAATTCAACAAAATGCCACCATTATATTTCCAAAATAAAGCATTGTCTATGATACAATATTTCATTGATTTCATTTTCAAGAATCTACCTTTAGTTCTAGATAAACCAGGAGGAGCTTGTAAATTTAGTAAAACAAGTATGATATATGTATACCAAGGTGAATCTAAAAAAGGTTCACTGATCTGTGGAGTTGCCATCTCTTCTTGATCATCTAAAGCACCAATGAAATTTATATCTAAGGCTTGACAGTTCGATTCAGCCATAAGTTTAGCTAAACCTTGGCCTTTGATTAGTTTTGTGGGCTTTATTTCAATATCATATTCCAAAATAGTGGCAATCCATTTTCCTCTCTTTCCTTCAAGCCCTTTCTATGTTAGAATGTCCTTTATTACTGAATTTGGAACATATGCAATAATATGTGAGTATAAAATGTACACTCTGAAATCTTTAATAGCCTTCACTAAAGAAAGAGCTTGTTTTTTCCATTATATTATACTTTAGTGTAGCTTCTCTCAAATATTTTCTGAAAAATGCAATAGGTTTCTCATAATATTGATCATTTTTTTGCAACAAGACTACTGCAATAGTGTGTTCTGAAGCAAAGGAAAAAAATATAAAATCGTTTTTGAAATCAGAGCTTATGAGGACAGGTGTTTTAGTAAGGGTTTCTTTGATTGCCTCAAAAGACTGCTTGGCCTCTACTGTCCACTTAAGTGTTGAATCTTTCTTTAACATGTTATTCAATTCTCTAATTAGTTCTGCTAAGTTAGAAATGAATCTTCTAGGAAAATTTATTTTACCTAAAAATGACTGTAATTCTTTGATGTTCCTAGGGTGAGTGATGTTTAGGATTGCCTCTATTCTAGCTGGATCAATTCTAATTCCCTCTTTTGAAATTATGTGCCCCAAGAGTTTACCTTCTTCTAGCCCAAAGAGTGTCTTTTTGGGATTCAAAGAAATGCCAAATTTTCTACATATAAATAAAAAATCTTCTTAGGTGATCTAGATGTTCATTATCTAATTTGGAAAACACTATGATGTCATTTTGGTAAACAACTAGAAAGTCATAGATTTCTTTTGCAAAATCTATGTCCATTTCTCTTTGGAATGTTTCTCCAACATTCATCAATCCAAAAGGCATTTTTAAATACGTGAAAGTACCCCAAGGAGTGCTAAATGCATTCTTTGCTTGATCCTCTAGTTGAGCTAAGATTTGGTTGTATCTAGAGAATCCATCAAGCAATGAAATTCTGGATGACCCTACTACCCTATGGAGAATGTGGTCGATTTTAGGGAGGGGATAGTTATCCTTTAGTGATACCATGTTCAAGTTTCTAAAATCAACAAAGAATCTGATTTCTCATGTTTTCTTTCTAGTAGTGACTAAATTAGAGACCCAATCTGAATATCTAATTGGTGTTATGATTTGTGCCTCATACATCCTTTTTACTTCTTTTTCAATCAATGGCATAAGAACTAGATTAATTCTCCTAAGCTTTTGTTTAAAGGGTTTCTGATCTTCTTTGATGGGTATCTTATGTTGAATAATGCTGGTGTCATAAGACTTAAGGTCTTCATAACTCCAGGCAAAGACATCTTGAAATTCTTTAAACAGACTTATGTATTTCAGCTTTTCAGTTGGAGGTAATGCTTTGGATAACTTAACAAGCTTAGGTTTTTCTTTTGTTCCCAAGTTGCATTCTTCTATGTCTGATATTAAAGGCTCCATCTTTGGTTTCCTAGATACATAATTTGAATCAAACAGATCTTCTAATGGGACTAATCCCTTAGGAAAAAAATTATTTTTAAGGTTTAAAATCTCAGAATCATCATTAACTAGTTCTTCTATTTCTACTTTTTCTAAGTTATCTATTTCTACTTTAGTGAATTTAGTGGGTTTATTTACATCTAAAGAATTTATATCTATTTCACTATCCATGGTGTCATCTACTGTACAATCAGTATCTATGTTACAGTTTTGGAATTCTCCCTTAGCATTCATAAAATCATAGATTTGAGAATCTTGTGAAAAAATATGCCAATAATTCATATTATCAGGTATTACAGGCCTGTGTCTCACCTCTGTAGTGTAGTGGTGATTGGGTTGAAAAGGTAATCTGCAAATGCTGGCAAAAGTAGCCAAATTGTGAACTTGCATGTTTTGTTTCCTAGGAATAGAAGCAAAATCAATTTCAAGAAGTTCTTTAACCAGATCTAGGACAGTTTCTCTGTATTGGCTAAGTCGAGGATTATTCACAGAATACTCTCCTCTATTTTTTTTTTATGATCAATTCAGAGTCTCCCATGATAGAAACTCTCTTGGCTCCAAGGTTTCTTACAATTTGCAATCCTAAGATCAAAGCTTCATATCCTGCCATGTTGTTTGTGCATTTAAAGTTTAATCTAAAGGCATGACCTTCAGAATGATTATTTTCCATATTATGAATCCAAACTCCTGCACCTGCTCCTAATCTGTTCACTGAGCCATCAAAATCTAAGTGCCACCTGGATTCATGAAATATATTTTCACTATTAGGTTCTTTATGTTCTTGTTTGATAACTATGTTATTGTCCTATTTAGTGTCTGAATTACATAAAATGAAAGAATCCATATCCGAATGTACAGAATAAATAGGATAGTTATGTCGTTTATCTATACCACTAACCATGTATTTCATTAAAGTTTCTCTGTAAAGCTTTTTGGGCTAATCAAATACTGAAATTGTGGCATAAGACATGTCTAATTGTAGAGATCCCTACAATTTTTCTCCCCATGAGTGAGACAATGGCATTCCATACTTTGGAGGGATGTCGGCAACTACAATATCCATGACAATACTCTTACCTGGGTATTGAACTAGAGTGACACACAAGTCTTTTATCATGTCTAGGCACTTGACTTTACTTGAATCAAAAGAGAAAATATCTTTGTATGGTCTAGTTATATCTGAATCCAATATCTCCATGATTGCTTTAGGCATCAAATTGTGAGATGCTCTTGAATCTAACATAGCATTGTGTAAGATTTGATCATGAATAGTCAAACTAATGTAGAATGGGGGAATACAACTTTATTCATGTTTACCATTTACCTCAGGACCACAAATTAATTTTGTTTGGTCATCATTTATATTAACATAGTCTTCTCCTTCATCTATATTCAGTGTTTCAGTGATTTGGGCTTTGTAGGAATCATTTCTTATCAATTCTGTTAAAGGAACTGATATTTTTAATTTGGAAATTTCATTTTGGATATTAAATGGAGTCTGTGTTTTGCCTGACTGAACAATTTCTTCCTTGGCAATTGGAGTTTGTGTAGTTTTTTCTTTCTTACCTTCAGTTGGTAATTCAGTTTGTGTTAGGGTGTCTACTATTTTACTATTTTCAATTTTTTGATTTGGAACAATTTGGGAAGAAGTTGAAATCTGAATAGCTTTTGAAGCTTTAGGATCAGTTGATTTTTGGTCATCCTTTGAAGTTTTCACAGCAGCTGATTTTTGAATATCAACTAAAGTTTTGACAGTAGTATCTATAATGTCTACAATTTTTGAACTGGATGCAATCTTTGGAGTGAAAGTTTTTTGGGTTTCCCTAGAGAGAATTTGCAGCACTTTGGTTGCAGGAGCTCCCACTGTCTTCTTGGTCTGAGTTTGGACAGTTTTATTAGTAGGGGTTTCTGTGTTTTTCTTACTCATAAGGTTATATTTCTTATGAATTTCATAAATAGAAAATTCATAACCTTGTTTATAATAAAAAAACTCTCCAGATTGTAATTGTAATTGTTGTAACATGCATAATTCATGTTCTTCTTGGGTAAGAAAAATAATATTACCATCATTTATTCCCATTAAGTTAATTTGAGTGTCTTCATCTTCTTCATTTTGGTGAGAACTTTCAACATAGTTTTCTTGGAAAGGTGGTCTAATCTGTTGATCAAGTGGCCCTTCTCTAGGCTTTCCAGTGTTGGGATTCTTCCTAAAGTTTGGATTTCTTATTTGAGGTCCTTATTGTTGATTATCCCATTGTGGTTTTCTTTCCATACTTTCTAATCTATCCACTAACTTTTCTAAACTTTTAGCCAAAATATCTATCTTAACATCTGAAGTGGATGGTTCTTCCTTAATGGTAACCCTCCTCTCATTCCTCATTTTAGCTCTTTTAGCCAACAAGTTAGCTTCTACACTAGCTACATCACTTTGCATTTTTTCTAAAGTTGGAGGGTTTCTTTCTCTCAATTGGTAAGACATATCAGTGTCAAAACCATTAGGGAATTTGATTAGTGCTAAGTCTGGGGGAGGTTTGATATTTGCAGGGATTGCATTGTAAATACTATTAAACCTAGTACAATAGTCCTGAACAGATTCATTAGGATCTCTTCTAATGTTTTCATATTCAGATAATATTTGTAAATGGTTCTTCTTCCTTTCCCATCTATTAATAAACAATCTATGGAAAGCAGGTAAATCAGCAATATGACCAGCAAGTAAACCTTTAAACCATTTCTTGACATCTCCTACTAGTGTTTGTGCAAATAATATCATTTGTACATCTTCTTCATCAATTTCATGTAATTCAAAGTAATCATTCATTTTATTTACATGTTTTTGTGTAGTATATTGACCAGTATCATCAAACTGAAAGATTTTACTTTGATAGTCTTGGGCCATAGCATGTACTTGAGCTGGTAAAGTCAAAGGAGCATATCTGGTAGCCATGGCTAAGATTCTAGATTGGCTAGGAGGTAAAATGGTACTGCTTGAATATGAACTTGAAGGGGTTACAACTGAGCTTGAAGGGCTTACTAGTGAGCCCGAAATATTTGGAGATGGAAATAAAGCTCTGGGTTGAAGAGGGAGCTTGGGGATGAATGATTATGTGGAATGAAGTGTAGTGGAAATAATAGATGAGGTGGTACTAAATAAAGATGAATTTATAGATTTTGAAGGAATGGTAGAAGGCCTAGGAGTGGAAGCAACTAGGGCAGCCAATTCAACTGATTGTTGAAAATAAGCTTCATCTATGTGTTTTATCAAATTTGAAGTTAAAGCATCAAGTTTGTCAAAAGTCTCTAGAACATGTTGATCTAAAACGAGATGTATAGCATTCCTCTTTGCTTCAATAAATTGAATAAAAGCAAGGTCCATTACAGTATCATGAACTGAAGTTTCAGATTTGGTATGAAACAATGAATGCTCAAGTGATAAATCAAATTCAAGATCCTCTGAGTTTGATAACTCTTTAGGAAGTGAATTTTCTTTGGTTCGCTGACTAATGCTTTCTTGACTTTCTTCTTTATTGTTTTTTCTGAGGATTTTGTCTGGATTATCAACAATTATAGCGGGCTTTGGATCTGGATGTGCCCTGGTATAGTATGTTCTTTTGGAAGCCAAAATTTTAAATTTTTAAATTTTTTGTAATGAAATCTTTTAACAACCCTAAAATGGCCTTAAGGTGCAAAGATGAAGTTTTATGATTTCCTTTAAGGTTTATTAAACTGAGGACTGACTCCCCAGTATGGTCGCCACTATGTTATCACTCTAAAATTTCCCTAGGGTTGTCATGAAAGAAATAATAGAGGTAACCACAAACCTACTTTTGAGATCAGGATCTAGCCTTCTTAATGCTCAGAGAGGGCTCTCTCTTTATGATTTAACTTTGTTAAGTTAATTGATTTTACGTTAGTTATTTAAGCTTGATTGGGTTTCGATTTGATTTGGTGGTGGAATCACTAATTCAGATGGATAGATAAGTGTCTTTTTACCGTTGGGCCATGGAGTCAAAATGTCAAGAAAACAAGACTAAATCAAGTTCTAACGATAGTGTTCACAGGGCAAGGTAGCTAAGTAAATTCAGATCTTTTAGGCTGGATGGTGAAGTGGTTTTTCAATCAAGGTCAAGGAGAAATTAAGGATTCTTCAAAGCAGATAATGAGGGAAATGAAAGAGGTCAATCGAAACTAGAGAGCAATGAAGAATTCCCTACTCTGGATATCAAAAGGAAACATAAAAATGAATAACTGTTCAGGACAAAGTGTACTTAAACAAATTATGTAGTAATATTCCAGTTATTTCATTCAAATTGGAAAAAAACATGTATGTTTGTGAAATACTTAAGAAATTGACAATTTGACAAATGAAAGATACTTCACTGAAGTGGCCTAACACATGAATCCTGTAATTCAATGCCTTTATTACTCAGTCCAGTCTGCTGACTTGAAATTTTCTTACAATAAACCCTTAGTTTTTGAGATCAATGTAACTATAGAAGTGTTCAGTAATCCACACCCTATACTTTGAATTATGAAGTATTTATACAAAAAATAGTTACAAAATATCCTAAACTGTTTTAGGAATTATTCAAGGAAAATAAATATCTTCATGCAAGAAGATAGAGACAGATGTGTAACTGATCCAAGTTGTCCCTCTTTTACCGTTTGTTGTTTCGATCTTTTGCTCTTTTCTCTCCTTGACTATTTCTCTACGTTGGATGTCCTTTTACTTGTCTTTTGACTGATACTCTTTGACTTTAATTGATCCGTTGTTTTACTTTTACTACTCTGTATTCACTGTTTACCTTGCATTTTTACAGTAAATCATTTAACTTTTCCCAAGTCTCTGTATCTGGTAATTTAATATTTACCATTATTCTGTAGACTTCATCAGCTTCTGTATATTTTTCAAAGGTGGGCTTGTTTAGCAAAATATGTTTTACCTCATGCTGGAGGTAAAAGAGGTTTTCAAAAGTCTGGTAAAGGACCTTTCCTGTAGGCATCCCTTTCATAGAAGAACTATTGGCTTGTTCTTTTTCCACTTCTCTGATTCTATTATCATAGTATTCATGTGGCATCAATATGTCATTTATTACTAATGGATTAGGCAGACCTTTCTGCCTCAAAGCATCAAATTTGACCATGAACCTGCCTATTGCTAGCTCCATTGTTTGGCACTTGTCCTTAAGCTGTAACATCAGTTTCTTCCTGGTGATTACCTTCTTCACCTCTAGTATAGTGCAAGTTTTGTCAGCTATTCTAAGCTCCTGCAATTCATATTTATTCTTTGAGTTAAGGACCTGGATTATTCTTGAGGCTTCTTCTGCCATATTTCCAAGTTCGGCCTTAACCCTTTGAATTTCTTCACCGTCCTCTTTGACTAAATCATTTTGTTCAGAGATCACCTATATAGATGGCCAAATATCATTGAATGAGTCAATGATATTGGCCCATAAAAGTTGTTTTTCCTGGGCGAGTGGCTCCTTCAATGTTAATTCCTTCTCCAACTTCTGTATCCTTTCATTCAACATGTTTGTCTTCTGAACTTCATTCTTATGCATGATCTGAGCCAATTTCTTCTCATCTTCTAGATTTTTCATTTGTTCCTTAAGCCTATTTATTTCAATGGTCTGGATGGACATATCCTCCATGGCCTTGACCAGTTTAGCTGCTTCATCACTAGGATGAGTTGCTGCTATTGTTGAACCTGTTGTTGAAGTACTTGCTGATGTAGTCGGAAGTGTTGTAGCTAGTGGAGCTACTTGGGCTAATGAAGCTGCCAAAGTAGAAGGAACTATTGTAGTAACTATAGGAATAGCAGTAGTAGTAGCTGTCTCAATGTTGGCTTATTTCAGTTGTATTAAATTGTCCTATTCATTCTCCATTTATTTTAATTAAGCATTTAGCTAGAGAATGAGGTCCATCATTTCATATTTTTGGATTTGACTCTGTAGAACCTCCTTGGTCTGTGGATGTTCAGAAGGAGGAAACTTTAGTTGTTTCTTTAGTGCAGCAATGTCTTCATTTTTCTTATTTATGAGCTTTTCTGTAGCCTTGATGTCATTTGGATTGTAGCCTATCTCAATAACTAAGTATTCTAGTGACTTGATTCTATTATACTTTGCCTGTGATGATTCTTTCTCTAGCTTAAACTGTGTTGTGATGTTGTCTAGAGAATTTTGAAGTTTCTGAACACTCATGGCCTTGTTGGTCATTGTTGAGTAGATCATTTCTCCTACCTGCTTATGAAATTCAATTTGATCAATAAGGTGAACATCCCTGGCCAAAACTTCAAATTCTGTTTTCCTGTAATCTGCTGATGACTTAGGCTGCTGGACTATAGGCTGCAAAAAGGTCATTTGCATTTTACCAGTTTTAATGTCAAAAGATGACATTAACCTATTCTTCTTGCTAGGAGTCTATTTGCAATATTGGGCATAGGTTTCAGCTTTTAATGTCTCATTTCTTAATTTGATCTATTTATACTTCTCCTTTATGTCTTTTTCCTTATCCACTAGTTTGCTTGATGATGAGACCTCTATGCTAAGTTGTTTCTGAATACTCTGTGTATTAGAGGTGGAAGGTTGATGAGTTTCCTCTGAAACTAATGGAGTTGTGCTCTCTCTAATCCCTGCATCTGTATCCATGATGTTAGAGCCTAAATCTACCTCAGGCTTAGAAAGGTAGGATCTAGGGTAACATCAAACCACGCTTAACCTAGTAGCTAGCCCTACCAGGTCGGGAGAGGGCCCTCTCCTTGTCAAATCTCAGAAAAGATGGCCTATGAAAGATTTAGATGACTGCTGTATTGATTGATTTTAGGCTAGGTATGTGTACAGAGGTGTTTAATTGAATTTGATGATGTTTTGTTGGCTCAAATGTGAAAGGCAAATTTGGGTCCGGGGAATGAGACTCAGTTTTGCAGAGATCTCTATGGGGAAAGGTAGGTAAATGATTTGGTACTTCAAAATGAGTGAGATGGAGAGATATTAGACATATGAGGAGTTGAAAATGGCATGAAGAGCTCAGGGATCCTTTTCAATCAGCTGAAAACATAGATAACTAAGCAAACCCTAGGTAGAGCATTGCATTTTCAATGTATTCTACCTTTATCCTTGTTTGTTTAGTTAAGAAGAAATAAAGACAGATGTGACATACATAAATCACATGTAAACTTACAATTACAGAGGAAAACACAATACCAAAGCAAAATTCCACATGAATCCCATAAAGTGTTGCAAACCACTAGTCTATTCCTTAGCCAAACTGCTGAAATGAGTATACAATGAAGCTCCAAGCTTTCCCAAAAGTCCAACCATGCTAATGACTGAAAAAAACATACGATATAGGCAAACAACAACTCATACTAGCCTCTTGCGGTCGAGCTCATGAGTTTAGGATCTGTTCCAACAAATTCTAAACTGAGAACTAAAAGGTAGGCAGTGGAACAACATGCCTCTAAAAACTAGGGAACCGATTCATTCAGTTGGAAACTACCTTTTCATGGATGAATCTACCTCTATGAGTGAAAATTCAACATAATTACATCAAGATCCATCAAATTACATTTAATTACATCATGAGTTTGATATTAAGAAGGAGAAAAGTCAAACTGTCAATAAACTAGGCGAAAAACAGAGTATTTTTGGTCAAATTGAGCAAAATTTCCCCAATGCGCCGCACTGATTTCCCTATGTGTAGTGCCTTTTTGCAGCCGCTTTTGGAGGCCTTTCCGGTGTCCAAATTTGCTCCAAGTTGGCTTTTTGGAAAGGTCTGTCTGTCTGCTTTCCCACACAAGTAGAATTTTTTAATGTTTCCTCCATTTGTTCCTCCAAAACTGAGTTCTCCCAAGACTGCTTCCTATGTGTCAAAAAAGGGGCAGAAAGGTCATTTTTGGGGTGTTTTTGACCTTTTTGGGAGACCAAAACCTGTCAAAATTTCTTGGCCATTTGTGAGCATGCATATTTTTTCATGAAAAATCCAATTATGTTGAGTTTTCCTCAAAATTATGCCTCCATCAAAAGCGAGCGCTGGGTAGCGCAGCACATTGGGCAAAAAAACCTGTTTTTTGGCCCAAAAATTCCAAAAATGCAAAAAGTGTCCCAAATTTTTTGAAATTTGGGCTGAGTGTCCTCCATTAGGTTCTATTCTGGGCCAAGGAAGCCTCGCCCAAGATCTGAAGTTTATCTTACACTTTTTGCCTCGTCGATCTCTTCTTCAATTTGGCCTTCAAGTTCTTGATTCTAGCTTGGCACACCATATTCCTTAACAAATAGTGATATGCCATGTTTCTCAACATATTTTTCTCATTGATGGCCTTCTCTAGCATCCTCTCCAAGTGGATATTAGTCCTCTCCAACCAAGACTCACGATCAGCATTGATTTCTTGCTCAAGTGTTGTGAACTTGACTTTCCTCCTTTTGGCAACTTGTCGGTTTTCTCGTATGTTTCTTAGCTCCATTATGGTTTGCTGATCCTCTAGTTGTTTGTTTCTTTGCTCTAGATATTTGACAATCCACTTGGCTCTTTGTAGGTTGAGAAACAAATGTTGAATGTCGGCTTGTTGCTCCTGGATTATCTGTCTAAGCTTTGAGCTTTGTGAGCCCAAATCGGTGTCATCATCCCGAAAAAGAATAAAATCTGTCTCCTGCTCTCTTGAAGGCCCCTCATCCTGCAATGGCCTTTTTCCCTTGTCCCAAACCTACTCTGCTGATGGAGGAAGCAAGACCCCTTCCACCCCAGGTGGAGATAATACTCGCTTTGCTGCTGCAAACAACCTTCTAGTGCCCTTTTGATAGGTGACAAATATTGGCACACTAGCGATCTATATCTCATGACTCTTCTGCTGATGTGAAGGTCCACTTGTCTCATGAAAAGCTACTAGAGGTATTTTAGGAGCAGTGAATACCTCATGTGAAATGAAATCCTCCCATGAGATGTTTTGTAAACCAAGCTGATGCAAGACCACAATTTTTATTAGTGCAAAATGGTATATGCTGTTATACTACTGCTGAGGAGTCTTTCTTTGCACTAAGGTGGTCATCTTCTCAATGTTCCAACAAATGAATTAAGGGAGATTCATCATTCTCACCCTGGTAAAGTGCATCAACAGTCTGATATGGTAGGCATACAGGCGAGAAAACTGGCCCTCACAACTAAAATACTTAATTATGAGTTTCAGCAAGGGAGCATATGAGTCTTTCAGATACCGGAAAGGAAAAACTCTACTGAGATGTCTCAAATAGCCAGCCTTAATGTAAGGCTCATAAAGTTCCATGTCAATCTGCCGCCTCTTATTCCACTGCTCACCAATGTTGTGAATGTCAGTTACTAGAGAAATAGACTCTGATGTTAAGGTGAATGTCACCCCTGCTAGAGTAACTTGGCTGCTATGTAAATGAAGCACAAATAATCTGGCCAACTCATGATGGTACTGGACTCTTGCAACCATCTCATAGAACTAATAATAGGATTGGTGTTGAAAGCATGTGACAGCAAGAGGGCAGGCCTGCAGCTCGACAAGTGAAGTAGGCTCCTCTCTTATATGTTTTCCACCCTTGTGAGGTCTCCTTGGTGCATGCATTTTGGTAGGAGAGTCACTGTGTGTCTCTTCATCTCGGTCATAGGAAGGATCAGACTCCATGTTTGCCAAATGTTTGTGTTGTCTTAGATGAGTATGAAGAGATTTTAGGTGTCTTTGATCTTTTGTTGCCAAGTGTATGAAAATGTATGAGGGACTATGAAGGGAGAGGGTAAGAGGGATTTTGGGAATGTTGCTGACTGGAATTTGGGGAATTGAAGGGTTTTAGGGACAGTTTTTAGGCTTTTGGGATAGCAATTAGGGTTTGGGAATTTTGTAGCTAGGGTTTGGGATAATGGGAATTGGGGATAGGGGTGAATGAATTTAGGGATATGGGGGATAGTAAAATGAGTTAATGAAACTAGAAAGAAGTGAGGGAACAAAAGGTGAGGGAGTGATGGCAATAAAAACAAATTTACAAACCCTAAGCAATCATGTTTGAAATTGCAAGGAAGTAGGGTTTGAAAATTGTTTTTACTAGATCATCATAAACATCTTAAGGCACACTTTCATTGGCATTTGAAGAGTTGTTGACTTACTTTGGACTAGAGGAAACCAAAAAAATTGAGAATTTGGATGAATTTGTGGTGAAAATGTCTTGCAGCTCTATGTGTCGCGCCACAAACCCAATGCGCCGTGCCTACTGTATGTGCCGCGCTAGTATAATTTTTATACTGTGGAAGGCAGCCCGATGCGCCGCGCCCCCGAAACTAAAACTCTTTGCTGCGATTTTGTTACCACTAGCTTGCTCTAAATTTCTCTTGCTCTTTTGGATGCAAATGAGTCTTTTAAACACAAGAAATTACTTAAAAACCAAAGACTTTAATTTTTCACTTCATAAAACCCACTTTTGCAATGTTTACATTTGACACTTTCTTTTCAAACTCTGTTTTAGGCAGTTTAGCTTTATTTTTCCTCTGATTAACTGAATGACTTGATTTTTTGTTTGCCTTGCGGTGGATGGAGTTGCTAAAGTTTGGTAAGGTGACCAGGGTTGCCACTGGAACTGTTACATATGAAAAATTGGGATTACACCAAATTATATACATGAAAAGATAAAATACTATGTTTTTCCTCAAAATAGAGTTTTGAGGAAAAATTCATTTCTGGGCATATGATGATGGAATTTATTGGTACTGGAACTTTATTCAACCTCCTCATGTTCCTGCTGATTGTTATTCAACCCTTTGAAGACCTTATTGACGAAACCCTAGACCTAATGAAACTGAAACCCTAAAAATGACTCTTGCAGATTTAAAAAACAAAAAATGATTGCAGACGATCTAGATGAATGGTAATGTGTCAACAGGTAAATGGCATAAGGGGAAATGTACAAGAAGCCACTACTGTCAGATGATCCATGATCCTAATGGAATGCAACTGACTAAGCGAGACACCTAATATGCAATGCAACAAGAGAATTTGATCACTAATGGAGGGATGAAGATACCGACACTAACATTGGCTCCAATGGGGATGGTAGCTCCTTGGAGGTGCCAAGAACTATAGATCTTTGGGAAAGCAAGCAGCGCCTTCGTCCATTGGGCTATGGAGTCAATAACTTCGACAAACCAAAACTAAACTCTTGACTCAATTTCAGGACTGAAATATGACTCAAAACTGACTCAATTTCAAAACTAAAATTGACCGAAAGACCTGACTCAAACAAACCAAACCAAAACTGAAATCAAACCTCAATTTTATAGCCTTCACCTCGGGCCCCAAACTGAAAGAATGATACAGTATACACTTGCAATGAAATTTAAACAAACCAGTATGTACAGTGATACATCTGACAGCAGAAAACACGTCAAAAATAGTACTGTTTGAGAAGCCGACCATTGACCGGCCCACCTGGATAGTCTTCTCCATTCATTTCTTTCAAAAGGAAAGCATTTTGGCCTCGATATGCAGCAATCCTAAAAGGTCCTTTCCAAAGGTTCTCAAACTTGCCATGCTTACCTTTATCTTCATTTCTTGCATCCCATTTCAGCACTACATCTTCTATTTGAAACTTGTCCACCTTTGCCTTTCAATCATATATATTCTTGATTCTCTCTTGCAGCTTAAAAGTGTTTTGAAAAACCTCCTCTCTAGTCTGCTGTAAATGGATCATTTGATTGATTCTCCGCCGCAAATGAGCGTCTTCGCTGCCAGCTTCCTACAGAATTTTAACCACTGAAATTGCGAGAGAGGTCGGGAATACTGTGTCCACACCGTACACGAGCTCGAAAGGGGACATGCCTATATATTTCTTTTGACTTACTCTGTTTGCCCAAAGTGCATTAACAAGCTTTTTGTGCCAAGTTTTCTTGTTCGTTTCTAGCAGCTTTTTGATAATATTGACCAAAGATTTATTTAAGGATTCCGCCAATCCATTACCTTGGGGGTAATATGCAGTTGAGTGCCCCAAAGTGATTTGAGATTTATTACAAAAATCAATCATTCTTTTAGATTTAAAGGCTGTTGCATTATCAATGATTAGCTTATTTAGACAGCCAAAATGAGACAAAATATTGTTTTCAAGAAATGAAATGACTACTGAATCAGTGGCCTGCCTTGTAGGAATCGCCTCAAACCATATGGTGAAATAATACATCGCTATGAGGATCCATTTGTACTGCACTGAAGAAGTAGGATGGATCTCGCTGATGAAGTCTAAACCCCACTGCTGAAATGGAGCACTTACTTCAATGGGATTGAGTGGTAAAGGCTGTAATTTCCTCCTACCTTGAAAAATCTGACATTCATGGCAACTTGCTACAGTTTTTTACACATCAACAAAAAGAGTTGGCCAATAATATCCCACTCTCAAAATTTTATTGGCTATTGTCTTCTAGAAAAGATGGCCTCCACAATCTCCCTTGTGAAAGTCTTCCATAACCTGTTTTTCCTCTTCTTCCACCAAACAATTAAGCAAGACACCACTAGGATCTTTCCAATAAAGTGCATTATTTATGATACAAAACTTGGCAGCCTTCAATTTCAATGTTCTACTTTTATTCTTAGCCATTCCAGGTGGTGGTGACAGATTTTGGAGTACATAAACAATGTCTGAATACCAAGGAGAAAGAAGAAAAATTTCTGATACCTGAGCGGGCGAACTCTCTTCATCTTCCTCGGACATAGCAGCAATGAGATTAATGTCCAAGGCATGAAAATTTGACTTAGCCATTAGTTTTGCTAGCCCCTGTCCTTTGATGAGCTTTGTTGGTTTGATCTCCACGTCATATTCCAACAAGGTAGCAATCCATTTGCCTCTTCTTCCCTCTGGATCTGTTTGCACTAAGACATCTTTGACAACAGCATTAGGGACATAAGCAAGGATGTGAGAATGCAGAATATAGACTCGAAAATCTTTTAAAGCCTTTACCAAAGCAAGAGCTTGTTTTTCAATAATATTATACTTTAAAGATGCATCCCTTATGGTTCTGCTAAAAAATGCAATTGGTTTCTCGAGCTGGTCTCTTTTCTGCATCAAGACTGCTGCCATAGTATGATCCAAGGCAAATGAAAACAAAATGAAATATTGAGTATAGTCCGGGCTGATCAAAACCGGGGCTGAAGAAAGGGCCAATTTCACCAAATTGAAAGACTTAATTGCTTCCTCAGTCCACCTCACTACACTATCTTTCTTGAGCATGTTTGTGATTTCCCTTAAATGTTCTGCAAGATTGGGCACAAAGCGACGTAAGAAATTCATCTTACCATTGAATGATTGCATCTCTTCCTTACTTCGTGGAAAATCAATCTTTCGAATGGCTTCCACCCGAGTTGGATCGATGTGGATGCCCTCCTTTGATATAATATGACCGAGAAGCTTGCCTTCATTCATGGTAAACAGACTCTTCTTTGGATTCAGAGATATACCATACTTCCTACACCATTGAAATACAATCTTCAAATGATAGAGGTGCTCTTCATATGAATTAGAAAAAATTGTCAAATCATCAAGATAAACAACTAGAAAGACATCCTTTTCATTAGCAAAAGCAATATCCATTGCCCGCTGAAAGGTTGCGCTAGCATTTTTCAATCCGAAAGGCATCTTTGCATAGTGAAACGTTACCCACAGAGTGGTGAATGTTGTGGTGAACGTTGTTTTGTCTTAGATGAGTATGAAGAGATTTTAGGTGTCTTTGATTTTTTTGCTGCCAAGTGTATGAAAATATATGAGGGACTATGAAGGGCGAGGGTAAGAGGGATTTTGGGAATGTTGCTGACTGGAATTTGGGGAATTGAAAGGTTTTAGGGACAGTTTTTAGGCCTTTGGGATAGCAATTAGGGTTTGGGAATTTTGTAGCTAGGGTTTGGGATAATGGGAATTGGGGATAGGGGTGAATGAATTTAGGGATATGGGGGATAGTAAAATGAGTTAATGAAACTAGACAGGAAGTGAGGGAACAAAAGGTGAGGGAGTTATGGCAACAAAAACAAATTTACAAACCCTAAGCAATCATGTTTGAAATTGCAAGGAAGTAGGGTTTGAAATTATTTTTTCACTAGATCATCATAAACATCTTAAGACACACTTTCGTTGGCATTTGAAGAGTTTTTGACTTACTTTGGACTGGAGGAAACCAAGCAAATTGAGAATTTGGATGAATTCGTGGTGAAAATGGCTTGCAGCTCCATGCATCACGCCACAAACCCAACGCGTCGCGCCTACTGTATGCACCGCGCCAGTATATTTTTTATGTTGTGGAAGGCGACCTCATGCACCGTGCCAGCTCTATGCGCCGCGCCACTCACCCAATGCGCCGCACCCTCGAAACTGAAACTCTTTGCTACGATTTTGTTACCACGAGCTTGCTCTAAATCTCTCTTGCTCTTTTGGATGCAAATGAGTCTTTTAAACACAAGAAATAACTTATACACCAAAGACTTTAATTTTTCACTTCATAAAACCCACTTTTGTAATGTTTACATTTGACACTTTCTTTTCAAACTCTGTTTTAGGCAGTTTAGCTTTATTTTGCCTCTGATTAACTGAATGACTTGATTTTTTGTTTGCCTTGCAGTGGATGGAGTTGCTAAAGCTTGGTAAGGTGACCAGGGTTTCCACTGGAACTGTTACATATGAAAAATTGGGATTACACCAAATTATATACATGAAAAGATAAAATACTCTGTTTTTCCTCAAAAGAAAAATTCATTTCTGGGCATATGATGATGGAATTTATTGGTACTGGAACTTTATTCAACCTCCTCATGCGCCTGCTGACCATTATTGAACCCTTTGAAGACCTTATTGATGAAACCCTAGACCTAATGAAACTGAAACCCTAAAAATGACTCTTGCAGATTTAAAAAACAAAAAATGACTGCAGACGATCTAGATGAATGGTAATGTGTCAGCAGGTAAAGGGCATGAGGGGAAAATGTACAACAAGCCACTACCGTCAAATGATCCATGATCCTAATGGAATGCAACTGACTGAGCAAGACACCTAATATGCAATGCAACAAGAGAATTTGATCACTGACGGAGGGATGAAGATACTGACACTAACACATGATTTGAAGTGTTTTAACTGTCTCAACTATCTCTTCTTGCTCTTATTGCTCATTTAAGATTTAGCTTGGGATTTTTCCTGTACATGATCTCAAATCTGTCATGTGTTGTATCTATACTTGAGCAAGAACCCTCTTCCCTGGTCCTTTCTGTATTTTTGTCCTGCAAGGTTGGAGTGTGTAGAATGGAACTAGTATCCATCTGTTTCTCCATATCTATCAAGTTATTTTCCAACCACTCTGACTGGTTGGCATATTTTTCAATGTCTACCCTGGACTCATGCATAAAAGGGCTCAATTTGAATTTAAGCCTTAGTTTGTTTATGACTCCTAAAGGGTCATACTGCCATTTAAAATTTCTACTGAACTTCATTTCCTATAAACACTTCTCAGCTTCTTCTATAACCTCCCTGTTATTACAGATAAAAGGACCTAGCTAGATCTTGATCTTGAACTATGTTTTCTTCCTAGCTGATAGGAAATTCACAGCATCTGAGTTTATAATCTGGCTGATATATTCTAATGCAAATATCCTCATGGGAAGATATTTTGGCATCTTATAGGGAGTGATATGGAATCCATATATTCTAATTTCAGCGTGGTCCAAGTATAGATACCAGTCTCCTATTCTATTGTTCTTAGACAACTACAAAACTCTTTTTATCTCATCACTGACACTGGGTTGATTGCTACTAGTTAGCATATTTACAACTGGATGCACAAAGGAATCAATGAACTCTTTGTAACTGAAAACATTGGAATATTTTTGGATTAAGGGTGTCCAAAATACGATTGATCTGGGATGGCCCTTAGAGTCCAACTTTTGGATGTTGACTGGAAACTTGTCTGACTAGAAATATAGGAACATGTGGAACAATACAGAAGTGTATTTGAATACTCTTTAATAATTTTGGCAATTAGATCAATTGATCATGGATTCTCTCTGCTAAGAACTGGGCAAAATTAAAAATTACAGCTGGAGGCTTGCCTCGGTGAAAAAATAGAGAGGAAAGCAAGTATAGGCTCATCTACATTCTCATCTGTGGTGTATCCTAGAATACAAGAGAGCATGGTCACAATTTGTTTGGAACTCTCAGAGAAAATGGTAGTAGAGTATGGCAGACTGTTTGTAGGGGTATGAGACTCTTCTAGGATGAAAGTCTGAAAGATTTGAGTCCTCATGGGAAGGTCCAGCTTCAAATATAGTTCAAGTAGCTTTTCAATGGAAAATGGGGTTTCATTTGGGTTTGGCTAGATCTGCAGCATTTGGTTTATTAACTATGCAGTGATTGTGAACAAAATCTGCTAGTTAGGAGAGACTATGGCTCTTTAGCTTGGTATATAACATTTTTGGCATAGATGGATGATTTCAGGGAACTAGTATACCTATGGGAACAAGTATTTGGGAAAATTTGATTCCCATAGATGAATGCCATCATTTTGGTTCAGGAATTTGTCCTTACTCCAGCAGTGGAGTTTCAATAGATGGCTAGGGGAAACTGTCTTTGATTTGGAAATCTTTGTCAGCCAATGGGAGGTGGTCAACATCCAGGTGAGGGGTTCGTAGGGGTTTCTCATTTAGAATGATTTGGGAAGCCATAATTTGGTTCATTCAATTGAATTACTCTTTCTCTAGCTTTAGGAATAGGGTTAGGAGCTCTAGAACAATGGGAAGGGTGAATACAGTGTGCAAAAAAGGGATTTTGAATGCACAATGGGTTTCTTTTAGCTAGGCAAGATTTTTAATTAATTCAATTAATTAACCTTTTATAATTACTATGCAAAGCTTAAGTAGAGGGTCGTTATGGTTCTTTCAAGAATACCTGGAAAAATGGAGATTTGGTGTGTAGACATGGTTCTATGGTAGTAACTGAGGTTTCTGAAGCTTCAATTATCTGTGTGTTACTTTAATTTGGAGTCTGCAGGGTCTTCAGGTTGCAAATGGGTAAAAACAATAGTTTTGTAGAGTTCTCGGGCGTTAGAATTGGTTGACAGAGGCATTTGCAACGAAATATCAGTGAAAAGAGTGAAGAGGGGGCTTTTTTGGTTTTTAACCAATAGTGGTTAAATTTGGGTGTATGATTAATAAATGAACAGTGGGTGGTTTCCTTTTATGCAGGGAGGATATTTTATGGCATATCGCACCGCTTTTGAGTGGAGGGTGGTAATTTTTGAGAGCACATGATATAACATGGGGCTACCATGTAGCAAAAGATCGCTCAGGCAAAACCACGAATATCACGTGCTTTTGGGATTTTAACTATTGGACAATGGGTGCGCGTGATATGAGTATGGGCCATTCGATCTGGAGGTGAGCAATCGGAGGGCTATCGCGTGGTGGAGTTGTGAGGGTGGAGTTGGGGTGTGGTTGGCGGGGCCCGAGGATAAATAATGTGGCAGTTACATATATTCAAAGGTTTAGTGATGGTCGGGTATTTATACAATGTGGGGTTAATATACATAAAGTGGGACTATAGGTTAGGAAATAACATAGGATAAGGGGGTTTAGCGGGTTTTTAAGGGAAAAAGGGAAATTAATAAGGGGAAAATGATTTTTAAAGGGCAATGTCTAGGGAAAAGTGTGAAATCAAGCAGAAAAAGGGTTTAAATTGTTGAAGGACAAAGTCCCCTAGGGTTTTGGGTCAACACCCTAGTAGAGTGAGGGGTTATCCTCAGCAAAAGACAACCATTCCACGCAGACATGATACTTAAATAAGCAAACTATGCAAAGAGATGTGTACCTGGGGGTCCTTTGTTTGGGTAGATCTAGCTAGGGTTCAAACCCTCTTGGAGTTCCTCTCGAGCCTTGAACCTGTAAAATAGCCAATTCAAAGAAGCATAGCAATATATGGACAAAGTATCATATAGAAATCAACTTCATAAAATATTGAAAGAAGGTTAATTATACATTGAAACAATTATTCATATGTAAACCATAACAATAACATCATATGCATAAGGAAGATTGATTTCAGGAACAAGACAAATGTTTCTTTATTGCAGATAACTAAAACAAAACAAGGAATGGTATCACCTAAATCTTCCTCTTGCTGGCTCCAAGCGGAACCATCCTCCGGGTCCGTCCAATCCCAAGCTTTCAAAAGGCTCCTTCCATGACTCACACAAGGATATCTGAACTAGTGAAATAACATCAAAGCTCAAGGAAACAAGGGTTTCCTGTAGTGGGGGAAGTGTTGGAAGCACAGGGATCTTTAGACTTGATCAGGGATAATCTCAGTAGAGTAATTCACTCCTTTCTCTCCTCCTTAAGGCCTTCCCATTGAAGCCTTTTTATACTTCTCCCAAAGTAGTTTTTTAGTTGGGAATTCATTGGGAACAGTTGGGGCCACGGGCACTAATAGGTAATCAATAGGTAAAAACTGTGATCTCCACTCAAAATTAAGGAGATTTAATTTTTTTAAGTGTTTTAAGACATATACACAGGTTTGGTATACACTGTCCCGCATACACACGTGTTTAGCTCAGGGCAATGTCGTGTACAGGGAATAAAACACTATTTTTTAAGTATTTGGACCAAGTCTGGAAGGAGGGGTTGCCCTAGGCCATAAATGCAACATCACAAATATCAAAGGTGAGATTTGGAGCTATAACAGATGCCCCCTAATATATGAGGTCAGAAGGGGTACATGATGGCTGAAATGTATTAAGTACATGGAAAGGAAACCTGTCAAAAACTGAGAAGGACTTCACCAGATTTCAGCCTGCCAAGCCACAAAAGGAGATCAAAAAGAAACATTGTCTGAGGTGGGCATACCCATGCTCAGAGAAAGTAAAGCATGTCTGCATATCAAGTACAAGTGGATCCACTATGTATACAAGTATAAATAACTGAAAGTACATAATGGATCATCTGATCACAATCGAACAGGTACATGTCTCAATATCACATATAAGATGATGCTCAATGAAGTTGAAGGATGGAGTTGATCACTCATGTCAAAACTGATCCAAATAGTACCAAATGAACATGATGGAATAAGATGATACTACACTGCAAACTTAGGTGCCAGCATATAAAATGTCACCATGAATGACTGCAACATATAAGGTGGAATGGTATCAACTAGCAGCAACAGGAGCAATTGTCAAGTGAACCAATGAATCTTGATACAACCCGAGGTCTTCACCGACTACCATGGTACATTTCTACACAATGGGAATGAATGATCTGAAGTCAACCATGTGAGAAATCATTTGATTACTAGTCATTGATGTATACCATTAACAAATGCGAGAATACTTACCGATAATGATAATGAGAGTCAAGGTACCCCAGTGCAATCTAACAAGTGCGAATAGATGAGTTGAAGTCAAACACCTATACGAATCTATCAATCAGGAGACAATGATGGTTTCCCACTGTCGATAGTGAAGGATCTACCACTGATGAATGCAAACCCCAAGGTACTGCCAAATGGACTCTAGACCTTTTCCCCAAAGCAATGAGTCGTAGTCGGTAGGAAAAGATCTGCTAAAAGGAAGGCATTAAGGCATCATTCATCAATCTAGCACGAGTGTAACCCGTAGGCCGATAATGTGGAAGGAATCAAACGAAAAAAGATGTAGTAACCTGACCGAAGCACATTTCCGGCTTACACAAGATGTAGCTAGCGCATGATAGAAACCCTTTGAACCAAACAATAATGAAAGCTAACACAAAGGTGAGGAATCCACCAATAGGGTCAAAAGGAAACCAAGGCACTGCACGAATCCTAATGTGTGATAATGAAAGCTGATGTCGAACACAAGGGAAACCACTCAGTCAAAGACCCATGATATTGATCGATGCTGAGCACAATGTGACCTATCAATAATGAAAGTAGGGCCAGGGTGCAGCTCTAGGCCTGTCCTCAAAGCAAGATGTAGTTGTCGATAAGGAAAAGACCCGCCAGCAAGAAGTCAATGGAAACCTTCTCAAACTGGCACGAGTAAACGACCAATATAACTGATGTTATGATAGACAAGACACTGAAAATCAGGGATGGCCGACTGAAAAATAGGTCAAGAGACACCACAAAGAGGTCGACTCAGGCTTACTTCCCTTGAACAAAAGCACGACTCAATGATGACCATGTGGCAACATATGATGACTCTATATAAGTTCGCCATGTAGGAAGCACGAACGAACTCTCCATATGATTGGAAGAGATAACCAATCGGAGGAGAACTGACTCAATAACAAGGTTAAGGCATACCTAAGTCAAGCTAAATCCCACCCAAATGGAGGAGATGCTTTGTTTGAGTGCTTTGTTCAAGGGTGACACGACTGACTCTAGTTGCCAAAAATAAATGGAAATATTGTCCCATTCCCACTCTTTTTGGAATATGTAATTTTTTTGTCATTTTCTTTAAGCTGGAAAAAGAATAAAAGAATGATATAGTACAATGGAAAGGATGACTATCAATGAAATAGATGATCTAGTTCCTGGGATGGGAACATTCCTATGCTCAATGCAGGGAGGTGAAGCTGGTCATGGACACTCAAAGGGATGTTCCTTCCACAGCTCTGAGGGTGTGTCAAGTTGCAAAAGCTAAGGGATTGCAAGTTTGATTTTTGCAAAAGACATGGTCAAAAAGTGGTTTAAACACGAGTCCAAGTGAAGCCGGCTCAAGGCCAAAAGGTGCAAATGGTTAAAATGCAATGCAATAGTACAACTCAACACAAAGGAGCCTCTAGGGTATAAGGACAAAACGAAGCAAAGAAGCAAAAAGGAATGAGTCTTCAATGCATAAGTCATGGTGGGACTAGAGAGGACTCCTGAGCCTACTCAATGAAGCAGCATGGGCAACCAATGCCAATGAGGTGCTAACTACGATGCCCATGAAAAGGATGGCTCTACCATCCTGTCATGATTTAAATAATCAGCGAGTGAAGATGGTTTATGAACCATAACAGGATGGGATCGACCCTATGCCAAGTGTATCGACAAATGGAGGCTAGTATGCAAAATGCAATGGAAAAATGGCTTCCCTAACCTATATGCCAGTGAGAAAACGATACCTGCCATGATGGGTCAGCAGTCATGGAACCGACTCGAAACTGTCGAAAAAGTGTCCAAAATGTCCTGAAAAACAATCCATTCTCGACACTCCAAGCTCCCAAGTTAAAAGATACATGAGATAAAACAAAATCAAGTTTTGAAAAAATTTGACATTTTCAAAGCTTATAAAATAGTTTTTTGACTCACCATTGTTACCATTTGAGTTGAGAGCACAAGGAGTGGAGAAAAAGAAGCAAGCTTGCCTTTTTCTAAATCTAACCGTTCAAATCTTCTCAAAACCATTAGGTAACCCCCAAACTTGGCTTGCATCAATTTGTGATTGTTTTTAAGAATTTTAATTAAAGTTTCACTGTTGAATTTATGTCAAAAATTTTGTCGCGGTGTATACGCGGGTTGGCTATATGAAACCTGTGTATATGCAGGCCCTAGATGTGACTAAGTATAAAACAGACCCACATATACACTATTATGATTTCAAAACAAAAAACTAACGGTCCAAACTTGTTTTTTCCTCAAAATGATAATCACCTGGAGGGAAATGGAGCATGCCACTGTTGATGATGAGGTTATGAATGATCAACAGGCCTTAGATGCACTGAGGGGATGCAGTTTGTTAAAAATTTTCAAAATTCCAAATATGAAGGAAAATATTTGCTTGCTTGAAATGTTCATTCACTACTAGAGTATCGAGGACGATTCATTCATGATTGATCAAATTCCACTGAGGATAGAGATTGAGGATATCTATTTTGTCACAGGCCTTTACCAGAGGGGAGAGGTAGTACATTCTACGGGCCATTCACGAGTTAGCCTTTCTATAGAGGACTATGTGCATACCTATTGCTCGTGCCATCCAGAAAAAATTGGAAGCCAGATTCCAATCAAGCACGTAGAGAGTTTGTCATTGAGGATCATCCTGTTCACTATAGCCAAAGTGAATGGATCAGCCTCCTTACACTAGGCTTCATGACTTGCCATGAGCTTGGCTGTAGACTGTCTCATCACATTATTTGATTGGTGTACACCTCTCCTCACCAACTTGAAGAGCCAACTATCCTCTATCAAAAAGGGCCAGACCAAAAACTTTGGGTATGGGACTATTTTGTGCTCCTTCGTTTTCGAGAATGTCCTAACGCTACACCCTAGAGTACTAGTTTTGATCATCAGCCCGTGAGATCCACGAATGGACAGGTGGGCCGATCTGATGAGACGTCTAGGAGATGGGGACGTACCGCGGACAGCTTTAGACGACGATTTCTTCTCCTGGTGGTAGCAACAAATCATCGCAGTGGATGACTACCCCTATGTCGGCTTGGACTTCCGAGGAGATCCTGATCTGGCATTACCACCAGGTGTGGCATGGGGAGAGATAGGTAACCATTTTTTAAAGTTTTGTCAATTTTATGATTTTATTTTTATTTTTTTCAAATATGAAAAATGAACTAAAAGATATTTTTGATGGGATTAAATGACTAATATAATGATCATGGTCTAGATGTCGGTCTGGTGCGACCAGATGGATTTAAGCGGCACAGGCGTCGCGGAAGAGGCGCCGAAGAGTCGGCTACGGAGACTCAAAGAGTCTTATACACAGTCCAACGAAACTTAGTGAGATTAACTCATCGAGTACTGATGGAGGCCGTAGAAGATCTACCAAAGGATATGCAGCATCGTGTGGTAGGAGTGCCACGCGACTGGGTTCAACTTCTTCGGCATGTGGCCAAAGTAGTGGTCACCTACTTAGCCACTCATTCTGAGCTGAGTCATTAGATGTACTAGACATGATTATGGGCATTTTAGTCCCAATTTTTGTATATTATTTTGAAACACTTTATGTACACACAAGGGATATCTATATATATATATATATATATATATATATATATATATATATATATATATAGTTCCAGACTTTTGATGTTTGATTTTATCTTGATGAATGAATGATATGCCAATCTAAAGCTTGATTAGCGATAGAATCTGCTAATGAATTATCAGATCGTGGAATATGCAAATAAGTAATATAAAGAAATGATCTTTGCAATACTCTCACTCCCAAAATATTGGCGATATAAACATGGAGCCCAAACCTGATAAATGCTATTCAATTGTGACACTACTAGTTGTGAATCAAGATAGACTACCAATGAATCGATTCCATAAGAAATAGCTTTGGATAGTAAATTAATGATGGAAGTATACTCGGCCATATTATTTGATGCAGGACCAATACATACTCCCCTTGATACCATCAACTGACCAGTTGGATAATATATCACCCAGGCTACGGAAGCGAGGTTCCAAGTGTGCTGACTAGCAGCATCGACAAATCTGAAATAGACCAAGTCATCCATCAACACCTGCCAAAGCAGATCAAAAAAGTTTCGATATCACAAAAAACTCCCAATAAGATATGTACAAAAATACAAAACATACAAAGAAGCCATTGCTCGGTCCTAACCTAGGCAAAGTACTTGAGGTAGAGCCCATTTCGGGGCTCCACCAACTTGTTCCCTTCAAAATCGACTAATTCATAAGCTCCTTTTTCTAAAACTCGTTTCACTATAAAGGGACCATATCACATAGACTTGAATTTGCCTGCCCCTAAGGCATCTTTATATTGGTCATAGACCAAGACAAGGTCGCCTTCAGAAGAGACTCGAGGATGGACAGCTTTATCATACTGGATTTTAATCCTTTTCTTGTGAGCCTCATTGATTGTGGTGGCATCTCGATGCTACTCATGGAGATGTTCCAAATGAAGGAGGTGCTCTTTGAGACTAGAGGTCTCTGGAAGGAGCTCAACACCTAGCTTAAGAGATGGAATTTTGCATTCAACAGGAAAGATAGATTCCAGCCCATAAACTAACTGAAAAGATGTAAAATTGGTAGCAATCTTTACCGAAGTTCGGTATGACCAGAGAGCTGGATACAACATGAGATTCCAATTGGAGCGATTTTTGTCAATTGTCCTTTGTAGGATCATCTTGAGGGACTTATTCATGACTTCTACTTGGCCATTGGCCTGAGGATAATACGAAGATGAATGCTCCTGTGGAAGCCCAATTTAAGAGCCAATTCGGACATCAGTTGGTTCTGGAAATGATTTCCATGGTCAGTGACAATCTCTCTCGAGATACCGAACCGTGAAATAATGTGATTGAAGAGGAACAATGTTGTTGTTTCACTATCGTTTTTATAAGTGGGCATGGTTTTTGCCCACTTCGTAAAGTAGTCCACGGCCACTATAATATACTTGTGATTTTCTACTGAAGGCAGATTACAAGTAGTAAAGTCAATACCCCACTTTGTAAAAGGACCGATAGTGATGACAGGGAAAAGAGGAACTGGATGCGCGCGCATCTTCCGAGTATAGACTTGACAAGGGTGACAACATTTGACCTCTTCATACAATCTTTGAAAAGCGAAGGCCAAAAGTATCCGGCACGCAAGATTTTCTAGGCTGTAGCAAGCCCTGAAAGATGACCACCACAAGCTCCACTGTTGCAATCATTAAGCACAATCTTTACTTCCTCAAAGGTTAAACAATGCCTAAGGATTGAATCAACCCCTCGAGAATATAATGTATCACCAAAGATGACATAGTTCTTAGCTAGGTGATGTAATTTTCGACATTCATCCTTGGTGGCAACAGGAAGGAACTTCGAAGTCTGGAGATAGATTATGATATCTCCATACCAGGTATCTTGTGAAGAGATGAGAAACAAGTGTTCGTCAGGAAAAACTTTCCTCATAAACAGTATCTTCTCCACAAGGCAGCTCGGAAATTAATTCTGTAAAAACCAATGATTTCTTAGACTTGGCCGACAAGAACTCAAGATCAAATTCTTGTAAAATGACAATCCATCGATTGTATTTGCCCCCAATCACTCACCTACCGAGGAAAAATTGGAAAGTATTGACCACTGCTAAGACAAATGTTTTGTGTAGCAGAATATAATGGCGAAGCCGCTGGATAGCATGGACGGCTGCCAAGGCTAATTTCTCAACCAGAGAATAGCGTAGTTCAGGGCCTACCAAACCTTGACTCAAGTAGTAAATCACATGCTCTCTGAGAGCATCATCTTCCTAAACCAGAACCATACTTATGGTTGATTATGTGGCTGCAAGATATAAAAGGAAATCTCTACCATAATCTGGTGCACTCAAAAGCGGGGCAGAGATCAATCCCTGCTTCAAGGCATCAAAAGATCATTGTGCAAAGTCATCCCATAAAATGGAACTCCTTTCCTGAGCAAACGCATAAATTTTTTAGTTATCTCAGCATAATTTGCTATAAACCGTCTTAAGAAATTTACCTTCTCCTGAAGACTTTGAAGTTGTCGGATGGAATATGGGGGAGGCAACTGAACTATTGCCTCCACCTTGAAGGGATCAACACGAATCCCTTCAGTTGACACAATGAACCCTAACAATCGACCATATGTAACCACGAAAACGCACTTGTTTTGATTCAACCGGATCTTGTAAAATCGACATCTCTCAAAAACCAACCGAAGGTGACTAGGATGATCGATTTTCTTTCAAGAACAAGCAACTAAATCACCCAAGTATGCCTCGATGACATACTTGACATCATGGAAAGCATATGACATGGCCCACTGAAAGGTGGCCCTAGCATTTTCAAGACCAAAAGGCATATTTTTGTACGCAAAGGTACCCGAGGGACATATGAAAGTTGTCTTATGCTGGTCTTCTAGATGGATAGATATTTGATTATAACCGAAGAATCCATCCATGAAGGAAAAAATCTCATTACCCGCACATTCATCAACTATCTGATCAATAAACAGTGTGGGGTAATTATCTTTCGGACAAGCTTTGTTCAAATCCCTAAAGTCAATGCATACACGGATCGTTCCTTGTTTTTTATCAACCGGGACTGGATTAGAAACCCAATCCATTAGAGGAACAGGGTATATGAAACCTGCCTTGAGCAGCTTTTCTACTTCAGCTTTAATAGCTGCTGCTTTCCTAGGATTGACCGGCCGAAGCTTCTGACGAATCGGCTTAGCGTTTTCATATGTCTTGATCTCATGCTGAACAATGGATGGATCAATACTAGGCATTTCTTCATAAGACCAAGCAAATACATCTCAAAACTCTTTAAAAAGGTCGATGTAAATTTGAATCTCTTCAGGGGAACACTCGGCTCCGATGAAGACATTTTCTATCACATTAGGGTTCCTAGAGATGTTTATCGGTACGGTTTTTGAAATGACTGACATGTTACCTTTGGCATGAATGTGTGCTGGAGCCAAAGGGTTTGAAACCATACAAACATCGCTAGTAAGCAGATTGGAGAACCTAGATTTGACTTCCTACAATGGGGGAAGAAAATATGAACGATGGTGTAAATCTTCCCAAGGTCGATCTACACCCATCATTGCTTCTAAGATTGCTTCCTCAGATGGTAAAACCATATCTAAGCAATCCATAGCAGAAGTAGAGTCAAGGGTCCAAGCTGAGGCCACATCACCATCTAACTCTTCCTCTAAAAAAGGAGTAGGATGGTCATCTGTAGAGTTAACGATAGACTAATATCTAAGTGCTGCAGACATAAGGAATGCCATTCCACCAACTTGTCCTGCATCTAATGTGGTTGTAGGCAAAGGCAAGGTCCAAGGGTCCGAAAAATAAGGAGTTCACAAGAACTCTTCTCGTGAAGACTCTTTGAAAGATGAAACAACATTGATTCTAGCTATAGGAGTGGGAAGATCAAATGTACCCATCAGTGAAGAATACATCCCAACTCTTAGATTATCGATAGGTTGATGAGGTTTATCCACCAATGCAACAGTAGAATCCGAATTTGCCCGAGGGTCAACAAGAGAATAATCCAATTGATCGACCTTAACAATTTTCCCCTCATGAGGAAAACAAAGGACTCGAAACAAAGTCAAAACAATGGCATCCATTGCATAAATCCAATTCCGTCCTAAGAGAAGATTGTAATCTAGGTTGGCATCAACGATTTCTACTTTGATATTAATGACCTTTCCTCCAAAACATATAAGAAAGGTTGGGATAATCCCGTGTGGCCTATGAGAATGATCGTCAAATGTTGTTAAGAGTGTAGGTGAAGGAACAGCCGAAGGCGATCCAATGGCCTTCCAACATGACATCGACATGACGCATGTGGAAGCTCCCTCATCTATAACTGTTCAAAAAATATTAGTTTTCTGGTAAGTATACTTTATTTGAAAATCCATATGATGAGGAAGTCTCTTTTTGACATTGAGCATGTCAAAAGTGAGCAACGAGGAATTGTTTGGATCCACCGCCCTAATCGCTGAAAGCAAAGCACTTCGTTGAGCTAGACACGACTAGAGTACCTCTAAAGCAGACATAGCACATGGACTTTGAGCCAGATCCTCCACAATGGAGTATTTCTAAGCTACCCTAGCATTAAGGTTGATAGTCACGCATTTGGCGGAACCTTTCAGTATCTGAGGTATAGACTCGACAAAGGGTCACTCAATATGAAGTGGATCCGTAGTTCCAGGAACAAATTTATCCTTGGATGTTTCAGCTTCACCATAATCTCGTGATGGTGTGGCCACATTGACATGAGAATTCATCATGAAAACATTTGAGGAATTGTCCCCCTCTTGGTTGCCCCCTGCAGAGGTACCAGGGTTTGAGTTCACGCTAGCAAGAAATTGCTGCCCTTAGGGGAAACGGTGAGTTAAGACAGCCTGGGAACTAGAAGACCCTTTCTGCACTAACGAGCGCTGAGCATCTTAAATGTTTGGGCAGAGATGAGTCAAATGGTCTCCACTGCATAACTTGCATGGAAACTTAACTTTCTTCTTAGACTCTTTTCCACCCTCACTAGCATTATTGCCAGGCTTATTCGCATTACCCTTCCCATCTTGATTCTTCTTTTTACCTCATCCCTTCCTCTTCCCATCAGAATTTTGATTCCATTTGGGGTTAGAAGATTGAACAACGTTTACGTAAGAATGTTGAGAAGGTGAAGGATTAGGCGGTGCAGCCTGATTGGACGAAGAAGTTTGTAAAGACAACTATTGCAATTGGCTCAGAAGGTTCACTGCATTCGCATCAATCGATCCAACAATATCATCTGCATGGGGACCTACATTTGGCTATATCAACCTTAGCCCCAGGAGCATCAAGCAAGATTTTCTGCAGGATCCCAGATTGAGATTAAATAAATTCTAACCATTGGGCCCAAAAAATAGTTTTCTCTTTGGAATAGACTCTGGACAAAGAGACATCCTTGGAGATCTCAGGTTGTAACGATTTTAAAAACCATATGAGATGGTATTCAGGAGGAATTTCGGCTTTAATGAGCCTTTTTCTTCGTCTCCATTCCTGAATATGATCAGAAATGTGAGTTGCCATATCCTGACGGAAATTGGCTAGAAGTTTAGTTCTGGCATCATAACGGATGGGCAACTGGAAATGGTTCAGGAAAATGTTAGCCAAATTGGCGAACGATGTAAAGCTGCCCCCTGGCAACTCTATATACCACTTAGCCACATTGCCAATTACGGTATGTTGAAAAAGTCTCAACCTAATCGAGTCATCGATGAGGGAGTTTGATGAGCACCATAAATGGAATGTGGTTACATGGTTGCCTGGGTCTTCACCTCCCTTCCCCTCAAACTTTGGAATATTCAATGGGAGTTTGGTTGGGACCGGAGGCCAGGCCAGATTGTATCTGATTGGATCATTTGTCAATTTTGTGAGATCTAGCAAATTCAGTGTTGCTAGAAAAGGAAGTCTGGTAGGACCTTGGGGATTCCACCCAAATTGGGCGGAGTTCCCAAAGTTCTGGAAAGATTGGCCTGGATTTTGAAAAGCACCAGGCTGCTCGAAGTAACTAGTAGAACTCGCTGAACCAAAAGGTGACCCTTGTGGTCCAGCAAAACTCAGATTTTGACCAACTCCAGCCGAAACACCTCCGTAACCGGTGAAGTTTCCCCCTAACAAATTATTATAAGGAGTGGACAACCCTTGGTAAGGGTTCCAAGCATTAGCTAAGGGTGGAAAACTTCGAAATGAACTAACCGAGGAGTATGGCATATTCCCTTGTTGTCTGAAAAATGGATTCCCAGCTCCCATGCCACTAACTGTAGGATTATTCCAACCCTGAAAGGGATTTCTGCCTTGATTCATGAAAGAAAAAGGCATAGATCCTACCATCGAATTGGAATGTGGTATATGACCACTTCCAAAAGGAAAACCCTGAAAAGATGCCGATCCACTCATCATGGATGTGGAGGAAGTTAATGGTACACTTAATGGAACTGAAGGAATAGCTAGAGAAGGCATGCTAAAAGGGAAGAATCCAAAACTGGATGCATGCGCTTGGGAACTTCCACTCATCGATAGAATGGGAGTAGACCCAAACAGGGATGTGCTAGCAGTAGACCCAAATAAATATGTACAAGGGATGGAAATTCTTCCTCCCCCTTGTACTAATATAGGAGTCTGCATACTTGTAGCACTCGTGGTGGATGCCATGCTCCCAGCAGTGATCATCGAAGGGATGTGCCTGTGTGGACCTGGACTTGAAGGTCTATGTGTCAGAGTCCCAACGTATAACACTAAGTCCAGATGATCAGAAGGCAGAGGAGAATTCGGAGCTGCTAACGGCTCTGAGAGTTCTTCTACCTCAATATTATCTTCCGACTAGAAGAAAACTTGAGAAAGAACTGGGGTGTTCCTCTCTGGCTCTGTGGTAGCACCAGGTCTATCTTGTACACTACTACCCCCAAGCGGAGGATCAGTCCCCGATGCATCGGCAACCATTGGGTGAAACCCACTGGCATTATCGCTCCTACGCCTTCTGGAAGAAGGCTCTGGAGTTGTAGGTGAAAGCCCACAAAGTCTGCAGGACTGTCTAAGTGATCAGTCAGCCAATTTGATTTTTTTATTAAGATCTAATAAAAGACTCAAAAAAAATGAAAGCTAGGCCAACTAGGAGCACAGAGCACACACTAAAAATGTCCCTAAAATAAATCAGCCAATCAAACAACTTTCAAGTATTTCCGCTCTGGGTGATGAGGACCGGACACCAAAATACAAGAAAGTGAAGTAGGGGCCTTCCGAAGATAGTCTGGGATAATGATGGCCTAGGCCTACTAGCGAAGGTATCAGAGGAAGTTACACTGACCTCCAAACAACAGCCTGTGTCGGTGCAAGCCCTCGAGCTTCGCAAGGGTGCCCTCCAGAAGTACTGCTGAGAGTGATACAACGTCAACCTCAGGTGCCTTGAGATTCCCCTCTGCAACCACCTGTGTAGATCCCTAGGATAGGCAACTAAGGTTACCAACTCGTGTCAGAATCCAGGCGGAACAGTCTTGAGGTAAGATCCGACAAGTAGGAGAGGGGGTATCTCTCTTCCTTATCTTCAAAACCCTCATGCTTAACTCCCAAATCTGAAGCTTTCCTAGTCTCCCTAATGCTATTGGATTTGCACTCTTTATTCAGACTTCTATGTTTGACAGTTTAAAGTGGCCTTGGAGATTTTTCTCTCCACTCACCTAATCCAAGGCCCTAAATATCCTAAAACTTGTTGGTGTGTCTAAATTGACAATATAAAAAAGTTCTAGTATATTTTATTTAGCACTTGTTTTTAAATGGGTTGTTCTTAAGTCAAGGGATAAATGGAAGTGAAACTTGTGGTGTTCGTTGATGCAAAAGAAATTAATAAAAACCAAACTATATGCAAATGCACTTGTTTCGTTCTTCAATGAAAAGAAATTTCTACCAAGTTCTAAGGAACTTCTAATAAAGCAATAAATTTCTCTTTTCTTTTCTTTCAACAAGCTTCACACTCACAAAAACTAACAAAACTATCGGATGCCCTAAAAAATGCACAAACTACCCTAATGCAATGAGTATATGCTGATGCAAAACTTAAGATTACTCTAAAGCAAAGAATGAAAACAAATTGTTTATCACTTCTAATTAGCCACCTTAGATGTTCAGATAGAATATAAGTTCCTAATGCTAATTTTCGTCCAAACACTAAAAGAAAATCTTAAGACAAACAAAATGCACTCTCACTCGCAAAAAGAAACCAAAAACAAGGCAAAAGAAATCAAAAACCAAGTTTTTAAGAAGTTTTCTTTTTCACAAAAGCAAAAACACAACTTTTCAAAAGCATTCCAAATACTATTGAAGACTTTAAGACCAAAAGATAGGAAACAAAAACACTTTGCAAGTTATCAACTCAATATGGGTGAAAACTCAACAAAATAGGTGTTTCAAGATGCCCCAAATGACCAAAAAGCAACAAAAAGAGCTTCGTGACAATGATCAAAAGACCAAGAAAGACAACTTTCAAAATCGTCAATCAACAACTTTCAAAAAGTGAGAATAGCAAATGGCCACAGGATGCAGTTTTGACACAAAGCAAGAATATCACAAAGATAAAGTTTGTCACGAAGATTGAAACAAATATTTCTACTCTGAAAGACTAGAACAGCCAAGATTCTCAGAAAGAAATCTCGTGTGCTCAAACACAAACGATGAAACTTGCAACAAAACAAAACAAGACCAAAACATTCCATAATAGGAGAGAATTTGAAATCGTAAACTTGCTGCAAAACCAAATACTAACAACAAAAACTGATTGCTCAAGAAATACTCAAACCAGCAAACAAATCTTTTGAGACAGAAAGACTTGAAAAAATAAACTTGGAAAATTATGGTAGTATACGCGATTCAGCCCAAAGAAACATGTGTATACGTGGGTTCGTATGGGGAAACTTGCGTACATACACTACTGGAACCTAACAAAACTGCGTATATGACAATTCACAAGAAAAAACATAAAAGAGGCCTAAAGAAACTACTTAAAGTCTGAGTTCCTACAGGAACAGACAAACCAATTACAGCAAGAACACCAATGGATGAGCCCTGAATGGCTTAAAATAACCCAAACTAGGAACAACAGTACTGTTGTCCCCAGTGGACTCGCCAATTCTATTGAGGGACAAAGTCCCCTAGGGTTTTGGGTCAACACCCTAACAGAGTGAGGGGTTATCTACAGTAAAAGACAAGCATTCCACACAGACATGATACTTAAATAAGCAAACTATGCAAAGAGATGTGTACCTGGGGGTCCTTCGTTCGGGTAGATCCAGCCAGGGTTCAAACCCTCTTGGAGTTCCTCTCAATCCTTGAACCTACAAAACAGCCAGTACAATGAAGCATAGCAATATATGGACAAAGTATCATATAGAAATCAACTTCATAACATATTGAAAGAAGGTTAATTATACATTGAAACAATTATTCATATGTAAACCATAACAATAACATCATATGAATAAGGAAGATTGATTTCAGGAACAAGAAAAATGTTTCTTTATTGAAGATAACTAATACAAAGCAAGGAAAGATATCACCTAAATCTTCCTCTTGCCGGTGCCAAGCAGAACTGTCCTCCGTGTCCGTCCAATCCCAAGCTTTCAAAAGGCTCCTTCCATGACTCACACAAGGATATCTGAACTAGTGAAATAACATCAAAGCTCAAGAAAACAAGGGTTTTTTGTAGTGGGGGAAGTGCTGGAAGCATAGGGATCTTCAGACTTGATCAAGGATAATCTCAACAGAGTAATTCTCTCCTTTCTCTCCTCCTTAAGGCCTTCCCATTGAAGCCTTTTTATACTTCTCCCAAAGTAGTTTTTTAGTTGGAAATTCGTTGGGAATAGTTGGGACCACGGGCACTAATAGGTAATCAACAGGTAAAAACGGTGATCTCCACCCGAAGTTAAGGAGATTTTGATTTTTTAAAGTGTTTTAAGACATATACATGGGTTTGGTATACACTAACCCGCGTACACACGCGTTTAGCTCATGGCAATGTCGCGTACAGGGAATAAAACACTGTTTTTTAAGTATTTGGACCAAGTCTGGAAGGAGGGGTTTCCCTAGGCCATAAATGCAACATCACAAATATCAAAGGTGTGATTTGGAGCTATAACACAAACGAAGGGAAAGGGTTTTTACAATGGGAATGTGTTAAAATCAGAGGTGAAAGGGAAGGGTCCTTTGGAATCAAGAAGGGGAAATTAGTGAATGAAAAGTAATGAAGGAGTAATGGAGGGAAATTTAGACATGTAAGGGATTGAATGAAATGAGGGGAAATTAGTGAATGAACTTTAATATTTAGTCCTAAAATCATATAGAACTTTTTTAGGGTAAATACCCCAAAGTACTACACAACTTTTGTGAATGTCCTCTTTCCTTTGATAGTTCCTCCTACACATGAAACATAGGATTAAGCATAATGAAGGTGCATTTGAGCTTGCAACCTTGTGCACTCCAAAACCTCTTCTACCTACCCTTTATTTACCCTAGCATTCTCTCTTCATTTATTGGGTGCATTTGAGCTTGCTGGCCCTTGATTTCTTTTTCTTTGATAAACAAACTATCTAATGCTAACCTTATAACTTCCAAGGGCTCAAATTAAACTCATGAGCTCCTTATTAATCTCTACCTAACTACTGATCTGTCAAGATTAAATAGTTTGGCTTGATCTTTCTTCTCTATATATCAACATGAAATTTAAAGCATGAATGAATAAACATTAAACTATTTGACCATTATGGATTGTGGCATTTTGGACAAGCTGCACACAATCTTATTTTTGCAAGGAAAAGTAAAAAGCAGTGGCATTTGAATTTGCATCACTTTCAAAATCTATTTTTTAATCTCTTTTTGGTGGGGTTTATATATATATATATATATATATATATATATATATATATAATCATTTTCTTTTAGGACTTACCCTCTTTACATTTTTAATTTTAATATGGGAAAACATTTTGCAGAAAGCAAAAGTATGTACAATATTACAAGATTAATCATAGTCAATTGAAAATTATGAATCCTATTATTATAGGACCCTAACACAAACAATTCATTGAATTTTGTTGCCAAGCTAACATGGAAGACAAAGCAAAATTGGCTACATTTTACTTGCACAACCTCACTCTGACAAATATGAATTTTTGGGATCCCAATACAATATTGGGAGATATGCAATTGATGGCCTTAGCATCCTGGATAACTCATGAGGAGACAAGAGTTGAGGAAGTGAAAAGGGTAATGAAAAAGGAAGAAAAGGAACCATTGTATATCAGGGCAGAGCTAGTGAGCCCAAGGGTTGTCATTAGCAATCATGGCCTCATCTCCAATGATGTTGCTTTAGCACCTAAATACATTTCCAACCAGGAACAAGCCATCCTACACTTTGAAGACACATTCAAGTTGTTGGGAACATAAATCCTGCAAGCTTGCCAGAGGAGATGGCATGCCTTACCCCACAGTCTACATATCATAGAATATCACTCTCTTGAAAGGCTAAGGAATTCCTTGGAGAGAACACCATTATACAAGAGGATCATGCAAAGGATGAAATTCAGGTGGATAGGACTCAAGCTCAGTCCACCCTTGCTACTAGGCTTACAAGAAGGAAGAGATGAAGTAGGAGAGCAGAAGGAATAGACATAAATAGAGAAAAATGAAGGTTTTTACCCCCAAGTGAGAAAACCATTTGAGTAGCCTTGGGATGTTAAGGAGGCCACCATATCCATAAAAGAGTTGCACATTGATGACTGAGCTTCTCATTGGATGAGCAGCACCTTCAGTAGGGGGGTGATAATGAATCCCATCAATAGGTACATTTTGAAGATTAACGTGCCATCCTCGAGGCTTAAAACTTCCCTTCTCTTGCATTAATTTAGATTTTTCATTATATTATGCTTAGTAAGAGGAGTAGAAGGTGTTTGTCATAGTATGTGGCCTAATGTGGTTTAATTGCAGTAAAATGCAGTATTTTTAAGGTTATTATTATGCAAGGGGTCAATGGAGACAACTAGGAGAGAATATAGAGGGTTTGTCCATATCCTTAACTCCCTAAACTTGGCTTGGGATCACCATATCCTCTCTCACCAGTTTGATTTCATTGGCAGCTGAGTGAGTTCTAGCCCAAGTGAAGATCAGGGAGGACAAGATCCACCTTTTTCGAGATCAAGGAGGGAGCCATACCTATTTTCAAGGGAGATTCTTCATCTACCATTTTATATAAATAAATTAGAGGAAGATCTCATTAGGATTTGAAGTTTTTTTTTTTTTTTCCAGCTATGTGTAGCTATTGAGCTCCAAGCATTGACATTATTATTTTCAACTTTTATGTGATGTATTATACCTACGCTTTTTTATAATAAGAGTTAAATTTTAAGCTACATCTAAGTTAGTTTCAAAGGCTGAGACCCTTGGGTTTGGGCCCAACCCAGAGGCTTTGCTCCCTCTTCTTGTACTTATGTTTCTTCTTGATTCCAAACAGTTCATAGTTTCTTGCATTTTAGTAGACATTAACATATAAAATCTCGTGGTTGCAGCCTCTACATCACCTCTCTTATGGGAGAATGAGTGGAAGGATTCACAACCACAACCCGGAAACATTGTGTTTATGATTTATTGGAAATATATTAATATTGGTTGTCATGTTTTACATTTTCTTTCTGTATTTTAGAAGTTAGTTCAGTGAGTGGATCAGTGTTTTGCATGAATTATATGTCATTTAAATTCAACTCATCTTTCCCATCATAAGTTATTTCATTTTACAAATGATAAATGGATGCACGCATGTGATTGATTGCAGGGCTAATTGAGCTACAAGGAAGGCACCTTAATCACTTCCATCTTCATTTCTTTCACCTTCTCCTTCCACCTTCAATCTCTTTCACAAAAACCCTGTTTTCTAAGCTATTCTATTTAGGTTATCGAGAGAACTCATCCTAGTGCAAGGTGGCCCTCCAAGACATACTGAGCTTGGCTAGGGGCTCAAACTAACCTTCTTTCATTTGCTTCAAATACTATTCACCTCTCCATACCCTCAAGTCAACATTTTCACCTTCAAAAACCATTCGGATGCCCTTCTGTAGCATTGCAGGCCTACATGTAGCATTACAGGCCTGCTTGTAGCAATCGCATGTAGAAAACCTATAGCAATGTTTTTCTTCATCAGTTTCGACCCACACTACAACTTTGACCTATAATAGCATTGTTTTGTGCAACAACACCCCCATTTATTTTACATAAATGACTTAGGATATTATTGTATAAATAAATGGGGACCCTTAAAAATTTTACGAACATAGGAATATATTTTAGTTTATGGTTTTTTTTAAGAATTTTTTTCTTTTAATAAAATATCCTCATTAAAGCTTGAATGACTTGAATAAGGCTTACCTTAAATAAAACCCGATAGTATCACATGTCACAAAGTTTCAAAGAAACAAAGTTTCATTTACCCTTTCGAAACTTGTGATTGCAATAAAAGATAGCCCTCAAGAACCAAAACATATCTATTCCTTAAAAAAGGTTAAATATTGATGAAATTCCTTCATAGCGGAAATTCCCCGCATCGCAATCTTATAACAAAAGTGATATATCATAAGACCAAGGAACATCATTATTGTGAAATGTGATAAGCTACCGGACCCGACAAAACAATAAAACTCACTCTCTAAGAACATCGCCTCCGAATAAATCGCAAGAGTGTCAAGGCGCTCCCTGCTTGTACCATTCTCAATTCCCCTGATTGCAATAAAGTTATTTCTTAAAGAGCGCACCTAAGGAAAATTATAATGCTAAAAAACAAAATCTGCGCTTAATAATAAACTGATGGGCCCGCTACAATGCCATGTCACTTCTCGCAATTTCACAATTTCTCAAAGCGTTCAGCCATAACCATTCTCCACTACTCCTGAAACCTCATATTGTGATATTGCGATATTGAGACTATTGCAATTAAACATCTCTCATACTTAATAACCCGATACAATGATATCGCTATCGCATATTGGCAGGTACTTGAAAATAAGTTTTATTTACTATTTAAAAAGGTTTTTGCGATGTGATATATTAATAGATAATAAATAAACACGTGAAGCAATTATTTCATTTATTAGATGGTATTTATGATTTCAAAGCCCAAGGCGATTTGATGGCTTGTTTAGATTGATTCACAATTAAACTTTCCTTCCCATCAATTCAAGGCCTTGTATGTTTGTATGCTTCCATGTTTAACTCATATTGCTCTCCATTCCTCTATGTTCTCAATTTTCAGGTTCGATCAAGAAAGCATTGTGTAATAGGATGACTAAGTTCAAGAAAGGAAAGAAACCCACAGAAACCACAGAATCTTCTACATCTGATGTAACATAAATGTCCCCACTATTCTCAAGAATGGCATTCACTGCTGACAGTGGTACTTCCTCATGGGAAACCATGTACTAGTTGCTGGAGAGCGAAGGTCATAGGATAATTCAAAGAGAATCAATAGCAGATGCTACTACCTCTTCTGAAGCCTCCCACTTTTAAACTACAAGTTCTTTCCTTCACAGAATTGCTACTAGACCCAAGATTTTACCTTACACCGATATGGTAAAATGGATAATCAACAATATTAACATTTCTGACTGGACATTCCAAAATTCAAGGCAAACGGTTATTGGGTCCTTCACAGTAGAGGACCTGAAGAGAATGTATCATATACCAGACCCATAGAAGGTGTATGATAAAGCCTTCCTCGAGCATTTCATAGCCGAGAATGATGAACCATTAAACCCAATTAAGCAATGGAGGTCCAATTCAAACAAGCACAAATATGAGAAATCGAGTATGTATTCTATATCATCTCTCACTGCTCCCTACTCTTACATCGCAGCTATGATGTGTAGATTGTTTGGATATGTCGATAACACCAAGTTCTTTGTTGAGTGGGTTCCTGTTATGGAACCAGCTCAAGAAAAGATAGAAAAGATAGATCAACGCCTTAGAATTCAGCCTCTTTGAGGGTGCAACCTCCTTTACATTACATAAACGAACAATTCTTCGATGATTCAAATGACAAAACCTCCTTTCTATATATAGGAGTCTAAGGAGTCACAATATAATCCAGCTGTTGGATACCTATACCAATAGGTTTCATATTTCATGATTGGCAAGAGAAAGTCCAAATATGCTCTGCTTTGAGTTCACAAAGATCCCATATTTCCTAGAGAACAAAAAGGTGTGTAAGTGTCTCAATGTTGAGGACTTTATTTTCAAATTTTGATGGATGATCCAACTGTTTAACCTGGATCATGCCATGTTTCAATTTTGTGTTATAGAATAGAGAAAGAAGTCTGTCCAAACAGCCTAATCTTGGCAGACAAGTAGTTCAGGTAGAGAAGAAAAGGTTTCCAACAGCTCAATCTGGGACCTTGGAAGAGATAAGGTTAGAGGTAGATAGAAAAGAATAAAGAAAAAGCCAAAGAAAAGAAAAGGCAAGTAAGGGTTTGCAAGTCCAAGTGCACCCTCCAAGGAGAAACAAAAAATGCTAGGTAAGCAGCTGGGTAGGTAGTTGGGGTTGCAGAAAGTGATCCCTATCATTGCAAGAATGGTGATGATGGGCAGCAAAGTAAAAGACTACAGCAGGAGCATGACTAACCTCCCTCTCCCCCTTCATTTCATTACTAACATTCCCTTTCTTTTAGCTGAGATTTATGGAGAAAGATCATGGTTTTAGATGGTTCTGGTTCATTCAGAAGCCACATTTCTTGTCTAAAATCTTTTCATTTTGATCTACTCTCAAAACTAAATCAATTTCAGATAAACTCAGTAAGATCCCCTTCATTTGCTCCCTTCATTCATATTAACACTAATTCTATTGTATAAATCCTTTACATCCCCTTTTCCCCCTAATATTACTAACACCAATGTGTATAAATCCCAAACTCTTATAAATACCCACCCCCCTTGGCATTATAGCCAATAAAGTTACAAATCAGGGATCAAATGACATCAGGTCATGTTGATAAACCTATGCCGAATACCCCTTTTCCTCATAAGCCAGTTCCTCTATCTCTACCCCCCTTTTGCACATAAAACCTTTAAAAAAGGCCCTAAACCCCACCTTACCCGCTTCAAAGAGCCAAAAGAGCATAAAAACCCACTTTCCGCCTGTTAGCCAAGGTTGGCGCATATAATTATTTTTATCATAATACATTAGAAAAGCGCTCAAACCACGTTTATCTGCCTCCGCCCTCATCCGTATATTCCACACATGTCACCTCCCCGATGACCGTCAGATCAAAGGCCTACAGATCCGACGGCCCTGATCGCATCGGACTGCATCTGTCATCTGACCATTACCTGTACTAACCCCACGTCACGTCTGCTGTCCTTCCGCCGTCCGATCATCACCCGCAGATCCAACGATCATCGTGACGTCGGAACTCATCCGATGACCGAACGTTATCTTCCGACGTCCGTATTTGGAGGACGTCATCCCACTGCTACGTGTCCTCACCACCACGCGTCGGAGGTACAGCCAATGGATACCGCCCCCATACAGAAGGTGGTGCGATATGAAACCATCGCTGGTTTCCGGTTTCCCCATCCCACCCGCACGTCACCGTCACGTCAGCAAACACGTCAGCGCCCCGTCACCCAGGTACGCTGCCCCGTCGACCTCCCTGTCCCTGCCATTGGTCCACCTGTCCTGCCATGTCACCGCCACCATATACCAACCAGACAGCGCCGCGTCACCCGATGACGTCAGCATGACGTCATCCGACCTTGACCCCACCAATGACGTCATGCTGACGTCAGCATGAATTCGCGCCAAAAACGTAAAAAGGTCTATTTTAGCCAAAAGTTCGCGTTTTTTGGTCATTTTGTGTGTTCGTCGTTATTCTGCTCTGCATGCAAACAACGTCCAAATTGTCTACCAACCTGCTAAACTGACCAGAAGACCTCCAGCGCACCAGTTCAACCTGCGGTCACGACCTCTGCTCGTTGTTTTACCAGGTATTCCTCATCATTCATCCTCTGTGCGCCTGCAATTATCTATTTAACGCTTTAGAAAGCTTAAAGAAAGCCGAAAATCAGAAATTCACCACTGAATTCCTCAGCAAAGCCTTGAAGTTCCAATTATCACTTTGGAAAACACCAGCCGAGCCTTTTTCCCAGTGGCATTCTGCTAAGAAACTAGGTCCTGTCTGCGCAACCGTGGCAGGCGCATTTGAAACCAAATTTTACCATTGAAAGGTGCCAGAAAAGCTAAGCTTCGCTCTTAATTACCATAAAGCAGCATTTCAACTGCTGCAGACCCTGCATTCACCTTTTCTCAGGCATTTTCACCCTTCTCTGCAAAGAAACTCTGTTGTTATTGATCTACATAAGTGACACAATCCCCAAGCAAAACAGAAACCTCAAAGGAAAGTCATGGACCCCCCTGTAGCTCCCATAGCCCTCAATGTGGCTCCCCTGAATGTTCCTAATAGAACATTTGACACCAGAGCATTGGCAGACCTGGACTACAAGATAACAGAGGAAATGATGAGCAGAAGCAGGTTCCATCTGCAAATATTAAACGAGATAAAGATCAAACATGAGAGGGGGACAGACATCCTGGGAATTTGGGATTCATTCCTCCCAATATTCAAGCTTCCTCAGGTTAATCAATTCCCTGAGCTTGTGCACATAGTTGCTGAACACTATGATGCATCCCAGAGGGCAGTGCTAGATGCTGAAGGTTCAATTCTGTTTCTCATTACCCCTGAAGCCATCAGGGAGATGTTGCAATTCCAGACAGAGCAAAAGTTGGTCCCACTGTCACTAGCTGATCTAATAGTACAGGGAGCCAAAACCACAGAGGCCCAAATCATTAAGGTCAACCAGCTCTTCATCAAGGCTAGCACTCTGCAAGTTCCTCCTATCAACTATGTTTATCTTAACCAGTTGGGCCTAGACCTGGTTGACATGATCAGTCCCATTCTGGGATATGATTCGATAGAACATGTGGATGAAACAATTATACAAATGATGCTTATGTTTTCCCCAGGAAAAAAGCCAATCCACTATGATTATGCAACATACATATCAGACAAAATGCATGAACAGTTGATGAATTTGTCAAGAGAAAGAGTGTTTAGGTACACCTCCTACCTATATCATCTGCTCATATACTTCCAGCATGATAAATTTTCCTTCCCAAAGAAGAGAGTAGATGCACAGGGCAATCTGAGATCAGTAGTATATTGGACATCTGTTTTCCACATATCAAGCCACTCTCCATACACCTACTGTGAGTTTATTGATCTTTTCATCCATCCAGCCTTGACTCTACTGATTGGTTCACCTCCTCCTAGACTGACAGATGACATGAAAAGGTGCCTACATTTGTCAAAAGTATACAGTATTGGGGATTGGTATCTCTACCAACACCACACCGTCATCAGAATATATGGGTGTGAATTACCCCCATTTAGACTACCCAAATTTGTGCCCATGAGGCTATTTGCCTTAGAATACTTCAGGCAGTTTGGCTATGTGGATATGTTCCACTTCTCAGGCAGAGGCAAGAAAGCACAGCTGAAAATCAAGAGCCAACTTGGCCATTTAGTCTACAATGAAAGGGATGAAGGGTGGAAGGAGGCAGATAGAATACTGGTGGGATTTGGTTTGAAGTACAGTTTTATATGGAAACCCTATGACCCCAACAACTTCATCACAATGAGGAGACTCAAATATAAACTGTCTGCTTACGGTCATTATAGCCTCCCCCAAATTGAAAAATATGCCAATCAAAGCAAGTGGAAAAGGGGAACTCTAGAAGAAAATATGACTCAAGAAGAGCTTAATCAAAGAGCTCTGAACAATCAAAAGAAGATGGCTGACCTTGAATTTTATGCACAGGTCCCCTCACTGCCAAGCACACAAATTGGACCAGCAGCCTCCTCTTCAACTACTCCACATCAAACTACAAGAGTTGCTGGAAAAGTATCAGAAAAAGGAAAGGAAAAAGAAATGGAGGCAGAAAAAGAGATGGAGCAAGTGCAACAGCAGGAACAGTAGCAAAATCAAAGTCAGCAAGCACAAGAACAAGCAGAAGGGCTACAGCAAGGGCAACAAGAAGACATAGGATAGCAAGAGGAACAGCAGCAAGAAAAACAAGGACAGGAGCAACCTGCTCAGCAAAAAGAAACAGTGGATACTCCTCAGACCACTAAAAAAGTCATGCCTACAAGGCAAGACACTACATCTGATGCCTCGGTCCTCCAAACCCCTCAAAAGGAGGACACATTTGTCTTTAGGAAGAGGGAAAGAGAAACTCCCTTGACATCCTCTATAAATCAAGGAGAGAAAAGGCAAAGACTCAACGATTTTCCAGAAGAGGATATAGCCATCAGAGAAGCACTGGGCATGGGCCCACCAAGTCAAGAAATTTCAGCAAGTTCCTCCCAGCAGGAACTAGACAGGACAATGGGAGGGGAAGTCAGCTCCTCCAGCCAGCAGAAAGAGGAAAGAGTGAGCATAAAGCAGCAGTTTATAGACATTAAGAGGAGGAGTGACCCAATCAAAGTTCAATTATATAATCACCTACTTAACATGGCTCCTTCCAATCAGTAGAGACTCATGTCTGCTTTTGATGTAGGTGAGGGAAAACTGACATTGAGTCATTTTATGCCTACGTCACTCAAGCCACAGTCTTCTGCTGATTATCTCAGGACCAATTTAGAGGTCCTTGCCAAAGACATACACCCCATGGACAAAATTGAGTTGCATAAACAAACAGGGGAAATGGTGTATGCTTCATTGGCCGATAAGACCTTGGACAACTACAAGTTAACAAGTAGTCTGAATGCTACAGCTTCCCAGCTGGAGCTAGAGAGAGCCTCTTCTCAGGCCAAAGACAACAGGATCAAAACCCTGGAAGAAATCATCATAGAAATTGGGCACAATCCCAATGATATCAAAGGGATACAAGAGATCTTAAAAATCAGAGATGCCGATATGGCTGCACTAAGGAAGAAGGTTAAACTTCCAGCCACTATCCATCCACAGACCGATGAAGTGGCAAAACAAAGGTATGAGCAGGATTCCACTGCTCTATTAATTTCTGTTTACAAAGAACTTATAAAGGCACAAGAAAAATTGGGGCAATACGAGGCCACACAAGCACCTCTGCAAGGATCATCAACACAAGCGCAAGAGGGGCAAACATCTCAGCCCCCTCCACAGGTCATTAATCTTGAGGAGACTGCTCCTACTACTGCACCTCCACCTCAGCAGGCTGAACAACCAGCCACATCTACTTCAGCAGCACCCACCAGCACAGATCAGAGCTTAGACATGCAAAAGCTAAAGAGCGAAATACAAGCTCTAGAAGCACAAATGATGCAGCTAAATGAAACTAAGGAGCAGCTGGCCAAGGTGAATGAAAGGCATGACAAAACAAAGAGAGAAGTAGGAGAGAAGGCCAGGGAAATCAAAGCTCTTAAAGACAAAATCAAGGAGCTTGAGAAAGAGCTAAAACTAGATAAAATCATAGCCGAAATCAGAGCAATGATATGGTCCAATATTGGTAAATCCATCAATAACCAATGGCCATACATTGAGACAATCCATGAGCAACTGGAGCTCATTCCAAAGGCGCAGAGGGAAATCAGAACATCAAGGGCCTTATTGGGGAACATGCCTGAAATTGCAACAAAAATGATCAATGTGCTCAATCATAAGACAAGTTCTCAGTTGACCATCATGGGAATCGCAAACAGAACTGATACTATCCAAATGATCAAGAGGGTTCTTACTCTTAGAAGTCTGGTGCAAACGTTAGACAGAAGAACCCAAGATATGCAAACTGAGGTAAACAGGTTCATTGAGAGGTTTCGGGTATTGGAAAGTAAAGGACTCCCCAGCTTGTTGAACAACGGAGGGAGATTATTCACCCATGAAGAATATGCCAAGAGAGTGAATGTTTTTGCCTCATCACAGGTAAATGAGAAGGCCAGCACCTCAGAAGACACAGGGCCTATCACAGGACAGATTTTCTATGGTAAGATAGAAAATCTACTTTTTATAATGAATGAAATGAATCATCTGTTTGATGTAGCTCCCAACTTTTTCAAGTATACAGAAGCTGAAGAGACAATGCAGGCCATCCTCAGGCATCAGCTCCCTACACAGGAATGGTGGACAGATGCCATCCAAAGAATTTTGTAAACATTAGGCCATGCATCAATTCCTGTTTCTTCTATAAATTTAGATGGAAAGAACAGTCAGCAAAATCAGCAGGCATCATAAATTCAAAGCTGAGCCAACTCAGCAGATGAAGCAGCCAACAAAGAAAGAAAGACAAACGCAACTGGCAAAGCCGAGAAACTCATTGCGCAGGCAAAAGTAAATGCGTACCTACAGGATCGATACATAGTAATGTAACCGACTCAGTGACTCCTTAAAGTCAAAACAATCATCTGACAGACATAAAGGGCATTTACTCTGCATTTAACGTTGTAATAACTTCCGGCCTACTTTCTGAACACTACTAAAGATATTTTCTCTCTCTCAGATGACTCAATACCTGAGATATTTTGTATACCGAGTACTATATAGACCCCTCCGCATAATAGAGCAGGGGTTGTTGTTATTTTCCTTTCAGAGCTCTCGCTTGCTGTAAGATTCTCAGAGAAATAATACAAAGGGAGAATGGAATTTCTAAAGCTTGGTGTACTTTGATGCGTTGTGGTGAATGGTGAATGTTGCAGGATTCCAGAGTGTTTCATAAAACAATAAGTTTTTCTTAAATCTCTGTATTTCATGTTTTCCGAGTCTTTTGTTCTCTTTTGTTGTTTAAATGTTTTACACTTAATAGCAAAGTAGAAGAATGGTTCCAGGATTTAATCTATGATTACCCTGAACTCAAACTGAGCTATTATCCATGTTTTCTTTAGATACAGTAACAGAAGTGTAATTCTTAATTGCTGCACTTTAAAACTATATCTTTCACAGTGATAGACATTTCCAGGGTTTCGCGTTTGCCCCTGAGACATCTATCCATTTCTTGTAACCAGTAGGGTGAGAATACTTAAACGCTGAGTGAAAATTCTTAAATGCTTTCACTGCTTGTTTAGCCTGTTCATGTTATTAATCAAAAGTTTGTTCTATAAAGCACCCAAATGGCCCTGTAAAGTTTCACCAGTTCATCTCAAAGCTTCTAGACACCTACAGCCATAGACTCCATTGCCCAATGATACTTGACTCTCTAAGTAATACATCACAAAGATCTGAAAGAAATTCTTCAACCAAAACATAAACAAAACCTGTGCTTAATACCTAGCCTAAACAGTATCATTACAGATACAAATCATAAAGAGAGAGCCCTCTCTGATCACAGTTTGGCTAGAAACAGTGATCAAAAGATTGGTTAGTGGTTACCCCGGCCGTATTCCCTTGGGAGTCATAGGGAACAACCTGGGTGTTAACATAATTGGCGACTCCGCTGGGGAGTATTAAGACTTTTCAATTACTATCTATCTTCCAAAGCTACCATCAAGCCTGAAACTAGCCAAGAGGCCTTAGGACTGTTTCTGTAAACACAGGGACAGCTTTAGGGAAGAGCTAACTAGGGAATCTTCATCCTAGCGTTGAAACATATATAGTCATTCCAGAAATCCTACCTAGTCCTTGTACATATAAAGCCTCCTGTATAAAGTTCTAAAAGAATACTTAGAAGCTGGCTCCCAAAAGAAACCCAAGGCACACTAGGGCAAACCCTGACCCTGATCAACCCATCATTGTTGATAACCCAAATATCATTCCAAAGAACATAAGGAGACAGCAAAAGCAGGAGAAGCCTGCTGATTCAGATATAAGGTCAGACCAACCTATCCTCATTCCAACTCCTTGCAAAGTCCTTTTCCGTTCCACACCTAATTCCCCTAGTTCATCATCAACCCCTCAAAGTCCTCCTCTTCCATCTTCACCATCTGCACATACTCTTTTAACCAGCCCCCCGCTTGTTACCCATCCTATTAACCCTGTTACACCTGTAATCCCAGCTGTCCCATTTGTCCCTATTAACACCATAAACCCCATAAACATGGCTAACAGATATGCACCTCTGCAGATACCAGCCAATGCTCCAGCTCTACCCCAAGACTACCAAACCAAAATCTCATTTTTTGACTCCCATGGCCCTTTCACAGCTGTCCAGCATGCTAAGAAGATGCAAGACCACTTTGAGACATATGAAATAGATGATGACAGTATCAAGATGAGAATTTTTGTTCAAAGCTTAACTGGGGATGTCAGAACTTGGTTTAGATCCCTGAATGCAAATTCCATTGCAACTCCTGAGTTCCTGTACCAAGAGTTTACCAACAGATGGGAGAAAAAGAAAGATCCACTCCACATACTCGGTGAATATAACACTATTAAAAGAGGTCCCCAAGAAACAGTTTTGGAATATTGTGCTAGGTTTAACAATGTATATAACGCTATCCCCCAGAACTTAAGGCCCCCTCCTGATTTGGCCCTGTATAACTTCCCTGATGGTTTTGATTCTGATATGGCCTATCAGTTGAAAGAAAGAGATCCTCCAACCCTTGCAGAAGCCCAAAGAGTTGCAGTCACTGTAGAGGCAAACCTAATTGCCAAGAGAAACAGGGCAAAGCTGGAAAAGAAGGCTGGCTTCAGAGAAGAGCCCTCAGGCTTTGATCAAAAGTTGGATGCAATACTAAACAGCATGAAGAGACTGGGTGAGAGAGTGGAATCAGTTGAAAGAAAATCATCATGGGAGGCATCGCAAAACAACGCTCCTAGAAACCCAAATTTTAGGAGAACTCAGAACCCAAACATAGGAAAAACAAGTGCTGACCAAGATATCAGACCCCCTTTTCAAGAAAACTATGCAGAAACTTCCTCAGCCAATCAGCTCAATGAAGATCCTGAAATCAACTTAATGGGTCTGGATGGTAAAAGCCATGTTTTCTTAACACAAGAAGACCATGAGGAGGACGAAAGCAAAACATTCCAAACTCAATCAGGAGAATCCTTTGACTTTAAACAAGGATATGATACTGCTGTCTATGAAGTCCACAAACAATACAAACTAAGGAGTAGGACTGTGAATGTAAATCAGCCTGAAAAGACAAAAGAGAAACAGCAGTCTAGAGAAACCTCAGTCACAGAACTTAATGACAAAATAAACTTTCCTACTAAAGAAGCAGTGGTTGAGGAGGTTACTGAACTACTGTCCCCACTACAACAGCCCATGGCAACCTCTTCCTCTCACCCTAATCCAAACATTACCCCTCAAGACATGAGTATGAGGGGCAGGTTTCAAAATCAAGATGAAATCCAACAAGAAGATTTAATGAACAGAGAAAGGACTGCTACCCGTGACTCCAAAACCCAAGTTGACAAACCCTTTGACCTAGGAGCAGAGATTGGCAAGTTAAAGGTAGCAATTCCCCTTTCAGAGCTAGCCAAGCATGACATATATAAGCAACAGATCAAAAAATCCCTTCAGCTCACCAACAGCAAAGATGATGTAAATGTGCTAGATGACATTCCAGAATTACTGTTTGGCCCAGAGGTAGATGGAAAAACAGTAGTCACAGGGGTTTTACCTTTTTATGTCAGCCTGCATGTTCATGATAAAATACTGCACAATGCAATGTTTGACTCAGGTGCCTCTCATAACCTGATGCCAAAAGCAGTCATGGAAAGATTAAACTTGGATATAACAAGACCATACAAAGACCTGTTTTCTTTTGATTCTAGCCAAGTCAAATGTTTGGGCCTAATAAAAGACTTATGTGTGTCCCTGGTTCAATTCCCCAACAAAACCATTCTAATGGATGTTGTAGTCGCTGATATCCCACCCAAATATGGGATGCTGTTATCAAGATCATGGGGAGCCAAGCTCCAAGGCTCCCTGCAATTGGACATGTCATATGCAACTATCTCTGTCTTTGGGCAACCAAAAAAACTTTATAGGGAAACACTCATGAAGTATATGGTCAGCAGTGAAGAAAAGCCTCAAAATTTTCCAATATACGCTGTTCATTCGGACATAGACTCCTTCATCCTCTTCAATGACAGCGCAGACCTCTCCAACAATGACATTAGGACCGAAACACTCATACAAGAGCAAAACATTGATCAAGCAAATAGCACCTACCAAACTTCAATCAGCCCAACAATACACATTAACCCTCCTCCTGTTGTCAAAGATTGTCAAACAAGTGATGAAATTGTCCTAGAAAATAAACGAGAAAAGAAACCCCAACTCATGCTCACATTGCCATCCCATGAACAGAATCTTAAATCTTCTGTTCAGCAAGATATTCTGTGGGTGCTAGAGTTTGATGGCTCAGTTAACAAGTTAGGGGCAGGGGCTGGAGTATGGATACATAATAAAGAGAAAGATTATACAGAAGGTAGGGCTTACAGATTGAATTTTAGATGCACTAACAACATGGCAGAATATGAAGCTCTGTTTCTAGGCCTCAAGATTGCAAAATCATTACAAGCACCTAGCCTCTCCATCATGGGGGACTCTGACCTCGTAATTCAACAAGTAAAAGGAAATTTTGTCACCAATGACAAAAGATTAAGGTCCTACAAGTCTGCTGTAATTGAGATATTAGAGACCTTCTCTGAGTTTGTTATCACAAAAATTCCAAGGGGCCACAATCTCCATGCACACAGCTTGGCAACATTTGCCAGCACCTTCAAATTTCCATTGGAACCCAACAATTGCTTCACAGCCGAGGTCAAATATAGGCCTTCTGTTCCAAACAATGTTAAAGAGTGGCAAGTATTTGAGAATGACATGCAAATAAACAACTTTTTAACCTTGCAACAAGAGTTCACAGGATTAAATATTGACCTTGAGTCAGCAACTCAGTCACAAATATTTGATGGAGCATGTCCATCACAAATACAGTTTCAACAGTCTGCTCACCTAATGTCACCTAGGACAGCAAAACAACTACTCAGTCCAACCATTTTCAACAATGAAAACATTCAGCAAATTAACCAAATTGACTGTGAAGAGATGAGTAACGTTGAAGCCGAAATCATACAACTCAAGGACAATTTCCTTCCCGTAGGCCTTACCCCACTAGAGGATATTTTTGACTCAAATGACATCCCTAGAAAGCCAAAGATGCAGCCATTAGATGCAAGAATTGAAGAATGCAACATTGGTACTATTGACAAGCCCAAAATAATAAAGCTATCCGCCTCTTTGCCCCCTGATCAAAAGCCCAAATACATTGATCTCTTTAAAGAATTTCAAGATGTTTTTGCTTGGGGTTATGAGGACTTAAAGTCTTATGATACCTCTGTCATCCAGCATACCATTCCCCTTAAGCCTAATCAAAAACCATTCAAACAGAAATTGAGAAGGATCAATCCTGTGCTCCTTCCTTCCATTGAAAAAGAGTTGCATAAAATGTTCAAAGCTGGTATCATAGCACCAATCAGGTTCTCAGAGTGGATTTCAAATTTGGTCCCTACAAGAAAGAAAACTGGTGAGATTAGACTTTGCGTAGACTTAAGGAATTTGAACCAAGTATCACTCAAAGATAACTACCCCTTACCCAAAATGGATCACATTCTTCAAAGAGTAGTAGGGGCTTCAAGGATATCATTGCTTGATGGATTCTCAGGTTTCAATCAAATCCTAGTACACCCTGATGATCAAGACAAAACTGCATTTACTACCCCATGGGGAACTTTCAAGTATGTGAAAATGCCCTTTGGATTGAAAAACGCAGGGGCAACGTTTCAAAGAGCAATGGACATTGCTTTTGCAAAAGAGATTCATGACTTCTTGGTCATTTACTTAGATGATCTGACACCCTTTTCAAAATCTGACCAAGAACACTTGAAACATTTAAGACAGATTTTCATAACATGCAGGAAATATGGTATTTCCTTAAACCCCAAGAAGTCATTATTTGGTTTGGAGGAAGGGAAACTTTTAGGACACATTATTTCAAAAGATGGCATAAGAATTGATCCAGATAGGATACAAGCTATCCTACAAATGCCTCACCCAAGGAATGTCAAGGAGCTGCAAGGATTCTTAGGAAAAATCAACTTTTTAAGAAGGTTTATCCCGAATTTAGCAGAATTAGTCAGATTACTAAACAATATGCTAAAGAAGGATTCAAAGGTCAAATGGACTGTTGAAGCAAAACAAGCCTTTGAAAGTATAAAATTGGCCTTGACTCGAACCCCAGTGTTAACTAATCCTCAGTTTGACAGAGACTTTATAATTTTCTCTTTTGCCTCCCAGCATACTATTGCTGCTGTATTATTACAGAAAGATGACCAAGGGAATGAAAAGCCCATTGCTTTTTTCAGCAGAGCTCTTAGAGATGCCCCCCTAAAGTACCAAATAATGGAGAAACAAGCCTATGCTTTGATCAAAGCTATTAAAGACTTTAGGATTTACATCCTTTACTCCCATGTTGTGGCTTATGTACCTAGTCCTATTGTCAAAGACATTCTCACCCAAGAAAACTTAGAGGGTAGGAGAGGAAAATGGATTGCCAATATACTAGAATTTGACATTGAAATAAAGCCTACAAAGCTGATAAAAGGGCAAGGTTTGGCCAAATTAATGACAGAAGCAAATTTCCAAGCCTTAGATATCAACCAACTGGACAGTGAAACAGAGCTGGCGACTCCAAAGATCAATGTAGCCTTTGAACAATCTCCTTGGTACTCTGATATCTGTTATGTGTTACAAAACCTGTGTGCTCCCCCAGGACTGTCCAGAACTAAGTGTAGGTTCCTAAAAATGAAAACATCTAGATTTTGTCTGATGGATGGAAATCTACTTTGGAAAAACCATGAAGGTATTTTGTTGCACTGTCTAATAGAGAATGAAACTTACAATATCATGCAAGATTTCCATGCTGGAGACTGTGGTGGACATTTGTACTGGAAGTCCACTGTGGACAAGATATTGAGGGCTGGTTATTACTGGCCTACTATGTTCTCTGATGTTAAGAAATTCACAGCCTCATGCCACAAATGCCAACTGTTTGAAGGCAAAAGACAGCTGCTGCCACTTCCTTTGAAGCCCATTACAACAGAGAGACCTTTTCAACAATGGGGCTTGGATTTCATTGGGGAAATTCATCCCTCATCTTCAGGGCAACACAGATGGATTCTAACAGCAACAGACTACTTCACCAAGTGGATTGAACCTGCCCCATGCAGACAAGCAAATGATTCAGTAATCATTCAATTTTTGGAAAACAATATACTGGCTAGATTTGGCTGCCCAGACAAGATAATAACAGACAATGCTGCTGCCTTCAGATCCAAGAAGATGGTGAACTTCTGCCATAAATTTCACATTACTTTGGGCCATTCTACAGCTTACTATCCTCAAGGAAATGGCCTTGCTGAATCATCAAACAAAAGTTTGATAAATATCATAAAGAAAGTGCTGGAAGAGAACAAAAAGAACTGGCATAAGAAACTAGTAAATGCTTTATGGGCAGACAGACTAACAACTAAAAGATCAATTGGGACCAGCCCATATGAGTTAGTCTATGGATTAGAGGCCAGATTTCCTTCATCACTAGGAGTTCCGGTTATGAAACTTCTACAAGAAAGCCAAGCAGAGCCAAATGACATGCAAAGAAGGATTAACCAGATAATTTGTTTACAGCAAACCAGAGAACAAGTTTTCAGCAGAGTGCAGATACTACAAGAGAAACTGAAAAAGGCTTTTGATAGAAGAACCAAAGCAGAAGATTTCAATGTAGGGGACAAAGTTTTAAAGTGGGATGCAAGAAGAGAAGAGAAAGGGAAACATGGAAAGTTTGACTCTTTATGGAAAGGACCATTTGCTGTCCAAGCAGTACAAGGGAACAACACCTATTTCCTCAAAAGTCTTACTGAAACTGACTTGGATGAAGGTCCTGTCAATGGCAGGATGCTGAAGCACTACTTTGACTATTCCCCATGAGTGGAACCTAAGGATTCATTGTATATATACAGATGTACATATTACCTTTTGTTTTAGATTGTAAAAAGCAGTTTTCCCAAGTGATTCACCAAGCAGCAAGAGGCTGATAGAATCAGAGGTCTTCCAAAAGAGAAACACACCATTTTGACACATTGAGGCAGCAAGTTTCAAAGATTGGTATGGGCAGCTAAGGAGCAAGGCAATCTGACCTGCTGTTCTTGGTCTTTCAAAAGAAAAACCATCCCCATGTGGAGCCACTGTTGGATACCTATACCAATAGGTTTCATATTTCATGATTGGCAAGAGAAAGTCCAAATATGCTCTGCTTTGAGTTCACAAAGATCCCATATTTCCTAGAGAACAAAAAGGTGTGTAAGTGTCTCAATGTTGAGGACTTTATTTTCAAATTTTGATGGATGATCCAACTGTTTAACCTGGATCATGCCATGTTTCAATTTTGTGTTATAGAATAGAGAAAGAAGTCTGTCCAAACAGCCTAATCTTGGCAGACAAGTAGTTCAGGTAGAGAAGAAAAGGTTTCCAACAGCTCAATCTGGGACCTTGGAAGAGATAAGGTTAGAGGTAGATAGAAAAGAATAAAGAAAAAGCCAAAGAAAAGAAAAGGCAAGTAAGGGTTTGCAAGTCCAAGTGCACCCTCCAAGGAGAAACAAAAAATGCTAGGTAAGCAGCTGGGTAGGTAGTTGGGGTTGCAGAAAGTGATCCCTATCATTGCAAGAATGGTGATGATGGGCAGCAAAGTAAAAGACTACAGCAGGAGCATGACTAACCTCCCTCTCCCCCTTCATTTCATTACTAACATTCCCTTTCTTTTAGCTGAGATTTATGGAGAAAGATCATGGTTTTAGATGGTTCTGGTTCATTCAGAAGCCACATTTCTTGTCTAAAATCTTTTCATTTTGATCTACTCTCAAAACTAAATCAATTTCAGATAAACTCAGTAAGATCCCCTTCATTTGCTCCCTTCATTCATATTAACACTAATTCTATTGTATAAATCCTTTACATCCCCTTTCCCCCTAATATTACTAACACCAATGTGTATAAATCCCAAACTCTTATAAATACCCACCCCCTTGGCATTATAGCCAATAAAGTTACAAATCAGGGATCAAATGACATCAGGTCATGTTGATAAACCTATGCCGAATACCCCTTTTCCTCATAAGCCAGTTCCTCTATCTCTACCCCCCTTTTGCACATAAAACCTTTAAAAAAGGCCCTAAACCCCACCTTACCCGCTTCAAAGAGCCAAAAGAGCATAAAAACCCACTTTCCGCCTGTTAGCCAAGGTTGGCGCATATAATTATTTTTATCATAATACATTAGAAAAGCGCTCAAACCACGTTTATCTGCCTCCGCCCTCATCCGTATATTCCACACATGTCACCTCCCCGACGACCGTCAGATCAAAGGCCTACAGATCCGACGGCCCTGATCGCATCGGACTGCATCTGTCATCTGACCATTACCCGTACTAACCCCACGTCACGTCTGCTGTCCTTCCGCCGTCCGATCATCACCCGCAGATCCAACGATCATCGTGACGTCGGAACTCATCCGATGACCGAACGTTATCTTCCGACGTCCGTATTTGGAGGACGTCATCCCACTGCTACGTGTCCTCACCACCACGCGTCGGAGGTACAGCCAATGGATACCGCCCCCATACAGAAGGCGGTGCGATATGAAACCATCGCTGGTTTCCGGTTTCCCCATCCCACCCGCACGTCACCGTCACGTCAGCAAACACGTCAGCGCCCCGTCACCCAGGTACGCTGCCCCGTCGACCTCCCTGTCCCTGCCATTGGTCCACCTGTCCTGCCATGTCACCGCCACCATATACCAACCAGACAGCGCCGCGTCACCCGATGACGTCAGCATGACGTCATCCGACCTTGACCCCACCAATGACGTCATGCTGACGTCAGCATGAATTCGCGCCAAAAACGTAAAAAGGTCTATTTTAGCCAAAAGTTCGCGTTTTTTGGTCATTTTGTGTGTTCGTCGTTATTCTGCTCTGCATGCAAACAACGTCCAAATTGTCTACCAACCTGCTAAACTGACCAGAAGACCTCCAGCGCACCAGTTCAACCTGCGGTCACGACCTCTGCTCGTTGTTTTACCAGGTATTCCTCATCATTCATCCTCTGTGCGCCTGCAATTATCTATTTAACGCTTTAGAAAGCTTAAAGAAAGCCGAAAATCAGAAATTCACCACTGAATTCCTCAGCAAAGCCTTGAAGTTCCAATTATCACTTCGGAAAACACCAGCCGAGCCTTTTTCCCAGTGGCATTCTGCTAAGAAACCAGGTCCTGTCTGCGCAACCGTGGCAGGCGCATTTGAAACCAAATTTTACCATTGAAAGGTGCCAGAAAAGCTAAGCTTCGCTCTTAATTACCATAAAGCAGCATTTCAACTGCTGCAGACCCTGCATTCACCTTTTCTCAGGCATTTTCACCCTTCTCTGCAAAGAAACTCTGTTGTTATTGATCTACATAAGTGACACAATCCCCAAGCAAAACAGAAACCTCAAAGGAAAGTCATGGACCCCCCTGTAGCTCCCATAGCCCTCAATGTGGCTCCCCTGAATGTTCCTAATAGAACATTTGACACCAGAGCATTGGCAGACCTGGACTACAAGATAACAGAGGAAATGATGAGCAGAAGCAGGTTCCATCTGCAAATATTAAACGAGATAAAGATCAAACATGAGAGGGGGACAAACATCCTGGGAATTTGGGATTCATTCCTCCCAATATTCAAGCTTCCTCAGGTTAATCAATTCCCTGAGCTTGTGCACATAGTTGCTGAACACTATGATGCATCCCAGAGGGCAGTGCTAGATGCTGAAGGTTCAATTCTGTTTCTCATTACCCCTGAAGCCATCAGGGAGATGTTGCAATTCCAGACAGAGCAAAAGTTGGTCCCACTGTCACTAGCTGATCTAATAGTACAGGGAGCCAAAACCACAGAGGCCCAAATCATTAAGGTCAACCAGCTCTTCATCAAGGCTAGCACTCTGCAAGTTCCTCCTATCAACTATGTTTATCTTAACCAGTTGGGCCTAGACTTGGTTGACATGATCAGTCCCATTCTGGGATATGATTCGATAGAACATGTGGATGAAACAATTATACAAATGATGCTTATGTTTTCCCCAGGAAAAAAGCCAATCCACTATGATTATGCAACATACATATCAGACAAAATGCATGAACAGTTGATGAATTTGTCAAGAGAAAGAGTGTTTAGGTACACCTCCTACCTATATCATCTGCTCATATACTTCCAGCATGATAAATTTTCCTTCCCAAAGAAGAGAGTAGATGCACAGGGCAATCTGAGATCAGTAGTATATTGGACATCTGTTTTCCACATATCAAGCCACTCTCCATACACCTACTGTGAGTTTATTGATCTTTTCATCCATCCAGCCTTGACTCTACTGATTGGTTCAGCTCCTCCTAGACTGACAGATGACATGAAAAGGTGCCTACATTTGTCAAAAGTATACAGTATTGGGGATTGGTATCTCTACCAACACCACACCGTCATCAGAATATATGGGTGTGAATTACCCCCATTTAGACTACCCAAATTTGTGCCCATGAGGCTATTTGCCTTAGAATACTTCAGGCAGTTTGGCTATGTGGATATGTTCCACTTCTCAGGCAGAGGCAAGAAAGCACAGCTGAAAATCAAGAGCCAACTTGGCCATTTAGTCTACAATGAAAGGGATGAAGGGTGGAAGGAGGCAGATAGAATACTGGTGGGATTTGGTTTGAAGTACAGTTTTATATGGAAACCCTATGACCCCAACAACTTCATCACAATGAGGAGACTCAAATATAAACTGTCTGCTTACGGTCATTATAGCCTCCCCCAAATTGGAAAATATGCCAATCAAAGCAAGTGGAAAAGGGGAACTCTAGAAGAAAATATGACTCAAGAAGAGCTTAATCAAAGAGCTCTGAACAATCAAAAGAAGATGGCTGACCTTGAATTTTATGCACAGGTCCCCTCACTGCCAAGCACACAAATTGGACCAGCAGCCTCCTCTTCAACTACTCCACATCAAACTACAAGAGTTGCTGGAAAAGTATCAGAAAAAGGAAAGGAAAAAGAAATGGAGGCAGAAAAAGAGATGGAGCAAGTGCAACAGCAGGAACAGCAGCAAAATCAAAGTCAGCAAGCACAAGAACAAGAAGACATAGGACAGCAAGAGGAACAGCAGCAAGAAAAACAAGGACAGGAGCAACCTGCTCAGCAAAAAGAAACAGTGGATACTCCTCAGACCACTAAAAAAGTCATGCCTACAAGGCAAGACACTACATCTGATGCCTCGGTCCTCCAAACCCCTCAAAAGGAGGACACATTTGTCTTTAGGAAGAGGGAAAGAGAAACTCCCTTGACATCCTCTATAAATCAAGGAGAGAAAAGGCAAAGACTCAACGATTTTCCAGAAGAGGATATAGCCATCAGAGAAGCACTGGGCATGGGCCCACCAAGTCAAGAAATTTCAGCAAGTTCCTCCCAGCAGGAACTAGACAGGACAATGGGAGGGGAAGTCAGCTCCTCCAGCCAGCAGAAAGAGGAAAGAGTGAGCATAAAGCAGCAGTTTATAGACATTAAGAGGAGGAGTGACCCAATCAAAGTTCAATTATATAATCACCTACTTAACATGGCTCCTTCCAATCAGCAGAGACTCATGTCTGCTTTTGATGTAGGTGAGGGCAAACTGACATTGAGTCATTTTATGCCTACGTCACTCAAGCCACAGTCTTCTGCTGATTATCTCAGGACCAATTTAGAGGTCCTTGCCAAAGACATACACCCCATGGACAAAATTGAGTTGCATAAACAAACAGGGGAAATGGTGTATGCTTCATTGGCCGATAAGACCTTGGACAACTACAAGTTAACAAGTAGTCTGAATGCTACAGCTTCCCAGCTGGAGCTAGAGAGAGCCTCTTCTCAGGCCAAAGACAACAGGATCAAAACCCTAGAAGAAATCATCATAGAAATTGGGCACAATCCCAATGATATCAAAGGGATACAAGAGATCTTAAAAATCAGAGATGCCGATATGGCTGCACTAAGGAAGAAGGTTAAACTTCCAGCCACTATCCATCCACAGACCGATGAAGTGGCAAAACAAAGGTATGAGCAGGATTCCACTGCTCTATTAATTTCTGTTTACAAAGAACTTATAAAGGCACAAGAAAAATTGGGGCAATACGAGGCCACACAAGCACCTCTGCAAGGATCATCAACACAAGCGCAAGAGGGGCAAACATCTCAGCCCCCTCCACAGGTCATTAATCTTGAGGAGACTGCTCCTACTACTGCACCTCCACCTCAGCAGGCTGAACAACCAGCCACATCTACTTCAGCAGCACCCACCAGCACAGATCAGAGCTTAGACATGCAAAAGCTAAAGAGCGAAATACAAGCTCTAGAAGCACAAATGATGCAGCTAAATGAAACTAAGGAGCAGCTGGCCAAGGTGAATGAAAGGCATGACAAAACAAAGAGAGAAGTAGGAGAGAAGGCCAGGGAAATCAAAGCTCTTAAAGACAAAATCAAGGAGCTTGAGAAAGAGCTAAAACTAGATAAAATCATAGCCGAAATCAGAGCAATGATATGGTCCAATATTGGTAAATCCATCAATAACCAATGGCCATACATTGAGACAATCCATGAGCAACTGGAGCTCATTCCAAAGGCGCAGAGGGAAATCAGAACATCAAGGGCCTTATTGGGGAACATGCCTGAAATTGCAACAAAAATGATCAATGTGCTCAATCATAAGACAAGTTCTCAGTTGACCATCATGGGAATCGCAAACAGAACTGATACTATCCAAATGATCAAGAGGGTTCTTACTCTTAGAAGTCTGGTGCAAACGTTAGACAAAAGAACCCAAGATATGCAAACTGAAGTAAACAGGTTCATTGAGAGGTTTCGGGTATTGGAAAGTAAAGGACTCCCCAGCTTGTTGAACAACGGAGGGAGATTATTCACCCATGAAGAATATGCCAAGAGAGTGAATGTTTTTGCCTCATCACAGGTAAATGAGAAGGCCAGCACCTCAGAAGACACAGGGCCTATCACAGGACAGATTTTCTATGGTAAGATAGAAAATCTACTTTTTATAATGAATGAAATGAATCATCTGTTTGATGTAGCTCCCAACTTTTTCAAGTATACAGAAGCTGAAGAGACAATGCAGGCCATCCTCAGGCATCAGCTCCCTACACAGGAATGGTGGACAGATGCCATCCAAAGAATTTTGTAAACATTAGGCCATGCATCAATTCCTGTTTCTTCTATAAATTTAGATGGAAAGAACAGTCAGCAAAATCAGCAGGCATCATAAATTCAAAGCTGAGCCAACTCAGCAGATGAAGCAGCCAACAAAGCAAGAAAGACAAACGCAGCTGGCAAAGCCGAGAAACTCATTGCGCAGGCAAAAGTAAATGCGTACCTACAGGATCGATACATAGTAATGTAACCGACTCAGTGACTCCTTAAAGTCAAAACAATCATCTGACAGACATAAAGGGCATTTACTCTGCATTTAACGTTGTAATAACTTCCGGCCTACTTTCTGAACACTACTAAAGATATTTTCTCTCTCTCAGATGACTCAATACCTGAGATATTTTGTATACCGAGTACTATATAGACCCCTCCGCATAATAGAGCAGGGGTTGTTGTTATTTTCCTTTCAGAGCTCTCGCTTGCTGTAAGATTCTCAGAGAAATAATACAAAGGGAGAATGGAATTTCCAAAGCTTGGTGTACTTTGATGCGTTGTGGTGAATGGTGAATGTTGCAGGATTCCAGAGTGTTTCATAAAACAATAAGTTTTTCTTAAATCTCTGTATTTCATGTTTTCCGAGTCTTTTGTTCTCTTTTGTTGTTTAAATGTTTTACACTTAATAGCAAAGTAGAAGAATGGTTCCAGGATTTAATCTATGATTACCCTGAACTCAAACTGAGCTATTATCCATGTTTTCTTTAGATACAGTAACAGAAGTGTAATTCTTAATTGCTGCACTTTAAAACTATATCTTTCACAGTGATAGACATTTCCAGGGTTTCGAGTTTGCCCCTGAGACATCTATCCATTTCTCGTAACCAGTAGGGTGAGAATACTTAAACGCTGAGTGAAAATTCTTAAATGCTTTCACTGCTTGTTTAGCCTGTTCATGTTATTAATCAAAAGTTTGTTCTATAAAGCACCCAAATGGCCCTGTAAAGTTTCACCAGTTCATCTCAAAGCTTCTAGACACCTACAGCCATAGACTCCATTGCCCAATGATACTTGACTCTCTAAGTAATACATCACAAAGATCTGAAAGAAATTCTTCAACCAAAACATAAACAAAACCTGTGCTTAATACCTAGCCTAAACAGTATCATTACAGATACAAATCATAAAGAGAGAGCCCTCTCTGATCACAGTTTGGCTAGAAACAGTGATCAAAAGATTGGTTAGTGGTTACCCCGGCCGTATTCCCTTGGGAGTCATAGGGAACAACCTGGGTGTTAACACCAGCCGACCTAACAATAATAATATAAAGCCACAAAAATAACAATAGAGGGATTCCATGGGGCACAGAAATAACAACATGGGGGTAATAGGGGCACAACAATATAAATAAGGGGTATAACTACAATAGTAATGGGGTAATCACTAGTATTATAGGGACCCAACATGCCCCTCTCCTTCAAAAAAAGTGTTGTCCTCAACGCTTGAGTAGTTCTGGATACTTCTGCATAAAATTCTCATCCTCCCATGTGGAATCTTCAGCGGATAAGTTCTTCCACTTGATAAGATACTCTGAAATTGATCGATTTCGTAGCTGTCGAGTTCTTGTTTCTGTGACTGCTTCCGGTTCCAATATAATTTTTCCTTCCTCGTCAAGTTCTGGCAATATTGTTTGAACTGGGAGCTTGTCGCCTATAACCTTCTTTAAACATGAAACATGGAAAACTGGGTGCAATCGAGAAGCTGCAGGAAGCTCCAATTTGTATGCCATAGTACCAATCTTTTGCAACACCTTGTACGACCATAATACTTTGGTGATAATTTATTATCCTTCTTAGCTTGCTTTAGGGACATTTGCTTATATGGTTGTAGCCGTAGGAATACCCAATCACCTACATCAAAACTTCTTTCACTGCGATGTTGATCTGCCTGTTGTTTCATTCTATTTTGTGCCAACACGAGGTTATCCTTTAAGAGTTGGAGGACTTGTTGTTGATGTTCGATGTGATGTTCCACTGCCTGAACCTTAGAATTTTCTCTTAAATATGATGTGATGGATGGTGGTTGATACCCATAAAGTGCCATAAATGGGGTCATTTTTGTTGCTGTATGGAAGGAAGTGTTATACCACCATTCAGCCAGAGGCAACCATTTGACCCATTGTGTCTGTTTATCAGATACAAAGCAACGAAGATATCCTTCCAAACATTTGTTTACTATCTCAGTTTGCCCATCAGATTGAGGATGATAAGATGAGCTATGAGCTAACTGAGTACCAAGACAAGAAAATAATTTTGTCCAAAAATTTCCAGTGAAAATGGGATCTCTGTCACTTACAATAATCTTTGGGTTTCCATGTAGCTTTTGAATTGTTTCCATAAATGCAGTAGAAACTGTACTGGCTTTAAATGGATGTGATAATGCACAAAAGTGTGCATACTTGGTAAGTCTGTCAACTACCACCATGATGACACTCTTTCCCTCAGACTTGGGTAAACCTGTGATAAAATCCATTGAAACCTCCTCCCAACGTTGGCTTGGAATGGATAAAGGTTGTAATAGACCCGGTGTCTTAATTGTTTCAACTTTATTTTGTTGGCAAACCAAACATTCCGCCACAAACTTTTGAATATCTGATTTAAGGCCATCCCAAAAAAATTCCTTCTTAACCCTGTGGTAAGTTTTTAAAAATCCTGAGTGCCCTCCTAAGGGAGAAGTGTGCAATTCCATAAGAATCTTTTGTTTTAGCTGGGAATTCTTACAGAGGTATAAGCGATCTTTGTACCATAACGAATCATTTTTCCAGCTAAATGTATCAGACGTACTGGAATCTTGTTGTAGCTTTCGAATAAGTGCCCACACTTCTTCGTCATTCTTCCATTCCTCCCTTGCTTCGTTTATCCAATCTGGTTGGATAATAGAAATGGCGCACAACAATGCTTCCACATCCTCATCCTTTCTTGAGAGTGCATCTGCCACCACATTTTGCTTCCCTTTTTTGTAGATGATTTCAAAGTCATAACCCAACATCTTTGTGACCCACTTTTGTTGCTCTTCAGAGGATAATCTTTGTTCTAAAAAGTATTTAAGGCTATCATGATCCGTTTTTACCTTGAAGTGTCTTCCCATTAGGTAGGGTCGCCATTTCTTAAGTGCATGGAGTATTGCCAACATTTCCTTCTCATAAATAGCTTTGCTTAAAAACTTTCCCTTGATTGGACGACTTTCAAAAGCAATGGGTCTTTCATCTTGCATTAGAACAACACCAATTCCATTTCCTGAAGCATCACATTCCACAATAAAGGTTTTTGTGAAGTCCGGTGTAGCTAAGACCGGTGCTTGGCACATTGCCTCTTTAAGATGTTCAAAGGCCTTTGTTGCTTCCGGAGTCCATGAAAATGCATCTTTCTTCAATAATGTTGTTAGAGGTGCTGCTATTCTCCCATAATTCTTAACAAACTTGCGATAATACCCTGTCAACCCAAGAAATCCTCGCAGATGCTTTATGGATGTGGGGATTTTCCATTCCTTAATGGCTTTAATTTTGCTAGGGTCTACCTTAACTCCTTCATGAGATACAATATGACCCAAATATTCCACCTCCTGGACTCCAAAGAAACATTTGGATCTTTTTGCATATAATTGTTTCTCCTCCAATAGTTGTAGCACCTTGTCAACATGTTCAACATGATCCTTCCAAGACTTGTTGTAGATTAGTATATCATCAAAAAATACTAACACAAATTTTCTAAGGAATGGTTTGAAAATTGAATTCATCAAACCTTGAAATGTTGAAGGTGCATTGGTAAGGCCAAAAGGCATGACCAAAAATTCATAATGACCCTCATGAGTTCTAAATGCCGTTTTCGGAATGTCTTCAATCTTCATTCTGATTTGATGATATCCCGAACGAAGATCCAACTTGGTGAAGTAAATTGATCCATGCAATTCATCCAGTAATTCATCAATGACAGGAATGGGGAACTTATCTTTAATAGTGAGCTTGTTGAGCTCCCTATAATCCGGACACATGCGCCATGATCCATCCTTCTTGTGCACCAATACTACTGGAGCAGAGAAAGAACTTTGACTCGGTTGAATTATACCAGCCTCTAGCATTTCTGCAACCATACGTTCAATTTCACTTTTTTGGACATAGGGATATCTGTACGGCCTGATGTTTGGAGGAACACTTCCTGGAATCAGATGAATAGCATGATCATGATCACGCATAGGTGGGAGACCTTTGGGAGTCTCAAATACCTTGGAATGATTGTCCAGGACTTTTTGGAGATCTGGAGAAATAGATGATTCCAATGTGGAAACATCTAGCGAACATAATTGTGCAATTACACCTCTTTGCTCCTTTTTTAGAAGCTTTGTCATACCATTAGAGCTGATTATCTTTCCTGGTTTCCCTGCAATACCCCTTAATTCAACTTCCTTTCCTTCCGTAGAAAATTTGATGAAAAGTTCTTGAAAATTAAAAGCTATTGTACCCAAGGATTGTAGCCATTGGACTCCTAGTACAACATCAGCACCTCCCATTGGAATGGAAAGCATTGGGCTAGTCAATACATATTCTCCCATGGATAGCTTGATATTATGGCACTTTCCAGAGCAATTTATTGTTCCTCCATTTGCAATCATCACTTGACACTCTGGTGCTGGATATAGGAAGCAATTCAATTCTTTTGCTACCCTACAATGAATAAAATTGTGGGTGCTTCCTGAATCAATCAACACTATTACCTTTTTCTTCTTGATTTGTCCTTCTATCTTGATGGTTTGAGGAGTGGTAATTCCCGCCAATGCATTACAAGATATGGTCGGATTTATTTTTCTTCATCTAGGCTTTGTTCCTGGAGTATATCCTCTTCTTTTGACCTTTCTTGCTCCTTTTCTTCTTCCTCTTCACAATCTATGTAGAATAATTTCTTCTCAGCACACTTATGACCTTTAGTGTATTTGCTATCACAACTGTAACAAAGCCCTTTTGCTCTTTTTTCTTCCAATTGTTGTGGTGTCAACCTTATAGGTTGTGGAAGACTAGGGGCAACAACACTTCCGTCTTTATAGTTGTGAGTGGTATGCTTCCTGGTTGCCATAATTTTGCTTTCCATTTTTCTTGCTAACCTGAATGCCTTCTCTAATGAATCAGGTTCCCAAAGGCGAACATCATGTTGGATATTATCCTTTAAAGACCCTATGAACACATCAATCCTATGCTCCTCTGGAATATCTTTTACCCTTATGTTCAATTTTTGGAACTCCTCAATGTGCTCCATTATTGAACCCTTTTGTTTGAGACTTATCAATTGGCTAAAAAAAGTGTTGCTTTTTGTATCCTCATAATGTGCTATCAATTCTTCCGTAAAAATTGCCCAAGTGATAAATTGTTTACGAGAGAAAAGCCATTGATACCATACAAACTGATTTGGTTCCAAATATACAGTTGCCATACGTACCTTTTGTGTGTTTTGCACATTATTGAGATCGAAGAATTGCTCCATCTGTAATATCCATGTGGCGGGATCCTTGCCATCAAACTTCCTCATATCGATTTTTGGAATATGGTGAGTCTTCGATCCAACATTAGAGTCTATGGAATCATGATTAACATTTCTTTTGTTCTCATCATGAGTTTCCTTTAGTACCCTTTCACCCTTAGTGACCATTTCTTGTAGCAAGTTATTCATATTTATCTTCAATTCTTCCATGTCTGTCTTCAAATCTATCTTCAAATCATCCATCTTAGCTTCCACGTCAATCATCTTAGCTTCTACGCCTTTCTTTAAACAGTCCATCTTAGCTTCTACACCTTTCTTTAAACCATCCATCTTAGCTTCTACATCTTTCTTTAAACCATCCATCTTAGACTCTGTTCCTTTTTGTGCAAGGGACAATTGTTGCACTTGGTCTTGTAATTTTGATATATCATGTTGCATTTCTTCCTCTTCTTCATGAGTCATGCTAGAGCTTTCAGGTTCCTTACTAGGTGTTTGCATTTTCTTTCCTCGGGGCATCAGTTACCGATAATAATGCTCTACTATGCCCTTTGAATTCCTTCAAAATAAATTTTCAAACCAAGCTTAAGCAAAAATTTAAGAAAATCTACACACCTTTTTTCACTTTGTAGGAGCTCTATATTGCCTCTGATGTATCTCTGTACTTTCCGATCATCTAGTTCTGAATTTGTGAGCTGTAGTAGCCCTCTGTGTCCTCTTTCCAATGCCACAAGTCTGACCCAAATTGGATTCTCCAAGGAAGAGTTATGTGAAATCTCCCACAGTGACTTGCTTATAGACTAGTTCAGTAGAGCGAACTTGTACGACGTGCCACGAGTCACTGTTTCTACCTTTGGATCTGAAACATGCATACAAGAAACTAAAATCCGTCCTCTTTCTGTACCTTCTTATGAAATTTCAATCCGATTCCCAGAGAGAAAGTTATGACGATTTTCCCCAGGTCACCTATTTTGAATGTAATTCAGGAGTCTGCAAAAAGACCAACTTCCTCAGATCATATCTCTGCAAATATCGCGCGAAAAGCTCTAAAATTCACACCGACGGTTCAGCGCGATTTCTTCTCAAATGGGTTTTTTTTGCGACTTCTGAAACGTCACAGAAAAAAAGTTATAGCGAAAATTCCACGATGACCTGTTTGGAGCAGCGAAACCCTAGAATCCAAAGCTCTGATACCAAATGTTATGAAACCAGCTCAAGAAAAGATAGAAAAGATATATCAACGCCTTAGAATTCAGCCTCTTCGAGGGGGAAACCTCCTTTACATTACATAAATGAACAATTCTTCGATGATTCAAATGAAAAAACCTCCTTTCTATATATAGGAGTCTAAGGAGTCACAATATAATCCAGCCGACCTAACAATAATAATATAAAGCCACAAAAATAACAATAGAGGGATTCTATGGGGCACAGAAATAACAACATGGGGGTAATAGGGGCACAACAATATAAATAAGGGGTATAACTATAATAGTAATGGGGTAATCACTAGTATTATAGGGACCCAACAGTTCCCCTAATTGATGTAGCCATAAATTATTTTATAATGGATTGGGGAATTATCTTGTCTAATAGCCTTGCCTTACAAATTTGGGAATATAGACAACATCGTTATGTCACCTCTAGAATAGTCCCACCATTTTTTATGAGTGCCTACATTATGGATGTAGTCTATTTCACTACTAGTTTCCCAACCATGGGGTGGAAATGGACTATTCAAGATCCTACCCCCATTCATATATATCACAAAATCCTATGGGAATCCAATTTCCACACCATTTCTACAAAATCTACCAAGGAGTAATGCAACCTATCCACCAAGCTATTTTTGACAAGAGGGCCCCAAGATTATCTGATGAGGCCAAGTTTGATTTTATACCAATAGGTAGGTGGTTTGGGAAAGAACTGTTTACTTATGTTTGAGTCTTTGGAAGCATAGAACCTCCCCATGTTCTCCCATGGTATGTACCGCATAAACTGCTTGCTAGAGAAATTTCTTACCAAATTGTAGGGGATGGGATAACCAAGACCCTAAAAGAATCTAAAAAGTATCTTTAGCCTTCCTTTCCCTTCCAACGCGATGTTTATGAATTACAAGATTTCAAGCATGTTGCGCTTGAAATCGATCACATTACATGTTTAAAACTTGCCACCATTCCTAGAAGACAGTTTGATCCCAATAAGGTTGCATAGAACTTCATTTCCCTAGTGAAAATAAGAGAGTTCCGCCACGAGGATGATGATTTTGATGACTTGTTTGAGTTAGCTGAGCTGTTTTCATAAGTGAAACATTTGTCTACTATGAGATTGGACCCAAAAATGTTAGCCTAATTCCACCAGTATAGGAGGAAAAGGTTACAAAAAGTCCCTTTGGATCTGTTAAAGATCCCTAAGCCAATTGTTCAAGAGGAACAAAACTCAAGCCAAAACTCAAAGAAGGACCTGGAACATAGTTCTAATCATAATTCAGAAATCAGAACAAGGTTTCGAACAAACTTCAGATTAGAAATTGGCACAAAGTTCAAAACATGACTCACAACATAACTCAAAGCACAAATCACATAAGAGTCCAGAAAAGGACACTGAGAATGAATCTGAAAATGTCTCAAAGGAGAAATAAGTGGAAGATGTTTCCACTAAAGTGAAAACAGATGAACCCCCTCTAAAAAATCAACTGGATGAGGCATGGAAACATTTTGACCAACAGCAAAGAGGACAACAAAGGGAAAAAGATGTTTAAATGGAAACAACATTCAACACATCCCAAAACACTAGACACAACTCACTCACTGGAAGGGCTACTGACAAAGATGTCACCACAAAAGAAGTTGAAATCATCCTGGCCTTCCCTTCAACTGAAATTGTTCTCAGAGTGGAGGAAATTCCTCCTCTTGATGTCTTTTACAGTCTCAAGCATCGGGTTGTAGTAAAAAGAGAGAGGAAAAGGAGGAAAACAGAAGCATCATCAACAATAATTCCTGATAAAGAACCTATGGACATAGTATGGAAGGATACCCCCATGGATCCTTCAGAAAATTTGACAAAGTTATCATAGTTTGTAGGTTCTTATGCATCTGCTACTATTGACAAAAACCATGGAAGTCAAACAATTGGTAAGGGATAAAGAAGAAAGAATACAACAGCTACAGAAGCAATTAGAAGAAGAGAGATAGACTGTCAACCATCAAATGAAGGCAAAAATGGCCCAACTACAGTAGATCTTTGACCAATTGAAGCTCTAGTATCAAGCAGAAATAAGTTCCAAAGATATTCAAATACAACAGCTGCATTTTTCTATGGACCAATTGAAAGATAATCCTAAGGTTGAGGATTTTATAAAAGAAGCATTAGAACTCAACCCTTTATTATCAAGGCAACAAGAGACATTCTGTCAAAATCTATGTATCATCAATCCAATGTGCAAGACAAGTGATTCACTAATGAATCAAGAATCTGATCTGAGGATCACTTTTAATGAGATTGATGATGAGATTTCAAGATACATAACATGGCAAGATACTCCAAAGCGCAGAGCAGCATATCTTCCTAGGATATAAGAATCGAATAAAGAAATCCTTTTTACAGATTGGGATATTCAGTTAAAGCAGGCATAAAGAGAAATTTCAAGAGCGACAAATGCTACAAATAATATCATTGAAACCATCAATGATAATTTTCATAATGCTAATTTGATACAGGAATGCCCACCTAGGAGTCTCCCCGATATCAAAGCCCTAGAAACACAATGGCAAGAAACTTCTAGAGAAAGAGAAGAGGCAATTAAACAAATAACAAAACTTGACTGGGAAGTATATTGGAGATATTTGGTGAAGCCACATAGTCAGTGGCTAATGCTACATTGCCTTGCTTACTCATCTACCCACATGCTTCCTACTCTTTCAGATGCAGTGCATACAGGATAGTTGCACATGAGGATGAGTCAGCCTCCTCAAGTCAAGCCAATGATGGATATCTATGAGCTCAAACAACGAATGAAAGAGTAGGCACCATTACATGTCGAAGCTCGTCATTGCAACAATTTCTATTTCTGTCTTTCTATCACTTATTTTAAGGAGGTTTTTTTAAACCTCCTCAGAACTTTCATGTAATATCTATTTCTGTACTTTATTTTTATTATATATCCTTTCATGTCTTTGAAGAAAGGGTCCCCAATTTTATAAAGAAACAGTTTAAAATCTTACACTTCCATACTTTTAAGGTTTGTCTTAGTAGAATGACTGGATCAAAGTCATGAAGTTTTGTGAAGAAGGCTTTTGGAAGCTTTCACTTTTGTACTTTTGGAAACCGTCTTACTGAAAAAGACTCTACTGTAGCTATTTACTTCATGAGCAGATTTATATGCATTGGGTACTTCTATCTTCGTGTATTGATTTTTTTTATGAATTGATAAGCCATTTCTCTTTATATTTTTTGTTATATGTATCTCTTTTAAACGTAGTTCTGTATTTATTCACTTCTGAACATGCTAGGAATTTTATCTTTAATACATTAATGAGCAAGTGTTTGAATGATATTTAATGCAATATATGTTTATCAATTATTTTGATTAACTATTTAATCAAAATAATTATTTCAAAGGCTTTTCATTGCTTTTAGTGTTTGATTAATATTCATTATCATACACTAAAGATAGTCATTATAGATCGCATAAGTATAATTAAAATCCCAGGTAATAAATAGATAGGTTAAACATACATGTATTTAAGTTGAAAAACACCCCATATATCACTTAGTTTTTGGTACTCAATACCCTATCCATACTATCGCATTTTTATTGGGAAATTGGTCCCATTATATCCATTTAGAGCCACTAATCCAAACGGATAAGGGACGGTATTCAAGTACCCGATTGGGTGGATTTCTCTCGTGTTGTTGCAGTGATTTTCTAGGCCTCAACATTTTGGCACTAGAAGGAGGGACGAGACTATGAATGGAAAATAGAACTCAATCTAAATTAACAAGCCATTCCAAGAGTCACTCCCCCTCAAGATCACCTCCAACTTCCAAATCCTCATCTAAAACTCCTATTTTTAGATCAGAAGTTGAGCAGTCACCTCCAAAATCTCCTAGTACATTTCTTGAAGCACCTTCTTTAGATTATAATCTTGAATCACCTAAGGTCTAGAATTTAATAAAGAAATTAGAGGAAATCTCTATTTCAGCAGAAAATCTTGTGCCATCTAAAGCATCTGAAGGAAGTATCACTTCTATTTTACAACCTACTCAGATTCTAACTCATTCTCAAAGCGAAAATCTTGGAGTTCCTCCATTTGAATTTCCTCTTCCTTCTTTCCGAAATAAGACTAAGAAATTTGAGTCGCAGACATCAACTAGTGAGGTTTTATCAAATTCCCCTCCACAAACACCTTCATTCCCTCCATTCATTCCTATTAATACCCATTCTTCTCAAAGTAATGGTGATAGTTCATTTAGCCCAATTACACAACCTACCTATTCTTCTACACAAACACCCCCAATATCCACTTCCTCCCAAAACCCAATAATGGAAGGAAGACAACAACAACAACTGCAACCACCAATCAGACCATGGGCCAATCCTGGAGTTGTGCAATTGGCAGCATATATTCATGATCTACGTAAGCATCCTAAAAGATGGCTACCAAAATTCAATCCTAATGATGGATTACCTACTGAAGATCATCTCCATAATTATATGTTAGCCATTAATCTGAATAGAGTAGTTGAAGAAGACTATGTAGTAATATTATTTCCTTACACTCTCCAAGGATTAGCAGGTTCATGGTATTTCTCATTACCACCAGGGTCTATTACTAATTGGGACATGTTTGAAGAGAAATTATTAGCTAAATTTGGTGATGATTGCACAATTTCATCCCTTATTGATGAGCGCCAGTATTGCAGCAAGGATGTTGCAACTCCTGGGCTACCAACTTTACTTATCAACCTGAGGTTCGTACAAACTTGGAGGTGACAGTGCTATATGCACAAGTATAAGTGAAGCTCCTACCTGTTGTCACTATTCATCTGGTGAGAGACCCCATGGGTTCCAAGCTAGACTTCTATAGAGTCAAAAGAAGCTTGATTCTTTGATGGAAGAAGAGCAAATCTATTCTAAGAGATCTACTTTACTGCAATAATGAAGAAAACAACATGTAATGCTAAATCACACCATATCCTAATTAACCATTTAAACAGCTATGCTAAATATAATTTCTAAATCAACACTAACCTAATGCTGCTATCTAAGTTACAGATGTAAAGAGCATCAAAACTAATGTGTAAGAAAGGAAACTAAACTAAGTTTGTTTTCACTATTTTGTTTTTTCTGGTAAAATCAAGCATGCAAGTTAATTGTTCTTGTAGATGTGATAGGTGGATGGAAGGTGGTTAAGGATGGCTAGAAGGAGTATTGTGATGATCAGAAAATGTTGGGGTCTGATTGAATAACCAAATATAAGCTCAGGAGTGGCAGCGTTTAAAAAATACATAGAATAAAGTTCAGGAAGGAATCAAGCGGAAGAGCAATCGAAGACCGAAATCAATGGAAGGGAGATATAATAAAGCAGTAGTGCATGGGAACCATTAGATCAGTCAGACCAACGAGCAGTATAAACGGAATATGAGTGGCAAAGATTGTATCATAAGAGATTAAGTGAATAGATGGATGAACAGGACTAACGGAAGATGAGCGACAAAGATCTTATCACAGGGGATTAAGTGAATAGATGGATGAACAAGATTAATGGGAGATGAATGGTAGAGATCTTATTGCAGGGGATTAAGTGAATAGATGGACAAACAGGATTAACAGAAGATGAATGGCGGAGATCTTATCGCGGGAGGTTAAGTCAATATATGGACAAACAAGATTAACGGGATATGAATGGTGGAGATCCAATCACAGGGGATTAATGAATATATGGACGAACAGGATTAACGGAAGATGAATGGTGGAGATCTTATCACGAGAAATGAAGTCAATAGACAGATGGATCACATCAAGTCACGTGTCGACAGAAGGGTGGAAAATGTGTGGAATGATGGAGCAGGTTTTTGTAGGTGGTAAGCAGCTTCTCGCGCGCCCTCAAAGTTGTAAGCGGAATTCCTAAATTTTATGCAATTAGCCTAAGTGATTGACACGTAACATGAGAAAACCACTTTTCTTGTGTTCTCTTGGGTGGATATCGGTCGTGCAAGAATCCGCGCAAGATTGCGCGATAGTCGTTGGGTCATGTGGGATTGATCAACGGTGGAGATCGGCCAAGATAGTTGGCGATCGGGTGACACGATAGCCATTGGATCAAGTGAGGTAGATCAACGGTGGAGATCAGCCAAGCTAGTTGGCAAGCGGGTGACGCGATAGCCATTGGATCGGGCGAGGCTAATCAACAATGGAGATTGGGAGTGCCTAAAGTCAAACGTTGAAATGAATACACACGTGGTTGATGGTGATTGGCCAGGTTTGTTATGGATCGGACGATAAGGAAATCTACAGGCATAATCTGATTAAGACGTAATTTATTAGCTTCCGCATATATTATGCATGGAGAAAGTGTTGAAGGACATGAGAATACGAGTGAGATATTATTATAGAAAGAGAATGATGGAAAAAGATGACGATAAAATGAACCAAGTACTGAATCAAGACGAAAAACTCCCAAAGCTCATGCAAGAACTAGAAATCTATGTTTTTAGGGTTGCTGAAAGGTCTCTTCATCAAGCCATGGTCCTAAAGGGAGGAGGTGAGGCCGAGGCACCTGCTGACAACCTTATCGTGATATTTTTATCCTTGCTAACCTACTAATTAAAATAAGGCACAAATGGAAGAAAAATAAAACACAACCAATCTACGATACGCTATTGTAATGGAAATGCAACTACTTAAGCAAATGAACGATTAAACCATGAATCTATGTGCTACACTACTGTAATGGAAATGCAGCGATTTAAGCAAATGAATGATTAAACCATGAATCTATGCTAGCATACATATACAATAAAGAGGAGCCTTAGCTTCTAGGGTTGGGCCCTAACCCAAGAGCTTTAGCCCTCTGATTTAACTTAATGTTGGCTCAAAACAAAACTCATTCTTATTATCAAAACAATGGATTACATCAAAAACTGTCACAAGTCTTGTAGTTTGAAAATATAGTAGAGTTTTACAATCAAATGTTTGAATCCTACTAAGCTCCTAGGCCTCTCTACTTATACATCTAAAGTCTCCAACGACTTCCTTAAAATTAGGGAGGCTTGGCTCCCAAACTCAAGATACACTGGTGCTTTGACTTTCACTTGCTTGGCTGCCTTCTAGTCCTCATGATTTGGTTGTTTGCACTCCGAGCTCACGGAGGAATATTTGAATGGAGGGGTAGTAAATGTGGAGGATTTACCTCCTATAATTCCTCTCCCTTGTCCCATTTGAGTTTTGACCAAGTTATTTGCCAAAATTCCTTACTTTTATCCTTTAATCCTGCATTAAATGCACATTAGACCACAAAGGAAAATATCCAATTCTAACTCATCTCATAAAAAAAATATAATCAAAAGTATGCAATAAGTTGTGAGAATAGTTGGTTTGACTAAGCTAGGAAGTGAATTAAGGCCCCTATAATTACCCAATGATGAGGATCATCACTTATCAATGATATTTCTAATTTAAAAGCTAAGTTAGTTGAAAAGATCAAAGATTTCAATTCCAGATTCAATAAATTTCTAAATAAAATCCCAGCCACATCAAGCCTTGGTGTTGATGTCTAGATCGAGTGGCATATTTCTTCTCTCTTTCCAATATAGAAATTTTTGTAGATAGATCCAATAAGGCTACTTTGGTAGAAAACATGAAAGAAGCCATGTCTGTAGAAAACAGAATAGTTGTGCTAGAAAAGAAGACAACCCAGGAAAATAGGAAAATGAAAAAGGTTACATTTAAAGATGAATCAAAGAAGAAAGCTCCTAAGTATCCTTTTGATCTTGAAGGCCTGCAAAAGGTCCTTAAAACCATGTCAAATGAAATGGTAGAGATTAATAAACATGTAGATGAATAATTTTCTAAGAAATGTTTTAGATCTTTCAAGAGGAATTAGGCATCCAATCCTCAACCATGAAATACAATATCCAATGTTGAATCTAATTTAGATGAATATGAAGAAGATACTGCATTTTCTAATGAAGAGAATGAATATGAAGAATTGGTTGAAGTCCATGGAATATGGGATTGTATCCTCCCTTCTTTCGATGATGAAGACGAGTAAGAAGCTCTACCTATTAGCACTAGGAGTAAGGGCCCTGCTGTTCAACACAATCAACTCAAAAGTAAAATCCCTCGACCTCTCCTACCAAGGATAAAGTGGCCAATAAAAGGTCTTTTCCTAAATCCCCTCAACCAACCCCATCCACATATAATCCCCCATCTTCGTCTAAAACCTTGGTGGTAGTTTATACCATGGAACATAACATAGTGGGGACATGAAGAAAGTTAGAGAAAATATCTCTCTTCAAGAGCTCAGTGAGCTTAAACATCAGCATAAGTTATTGCTGAAAGAATTGAATGCAGCTCATGCTTCTCCTCTTCCTAGTGTTGTGATATCCCAAGCTTCCAGAGGAATGGGTAAACCTCCCAATGATTCATCAAATAAGGTTGATCCTACTGATGTTATCTTAGTTGGTGACAAATCCAATTAACATCCCCCTTTCCTCTTGACTTATGAAATCTTCAATAAAAATATGCACAACTACTTAAGAGACTCAGGGGCCTCTTCAAAATTATGCCAAGAACGGTTTGTACTACTTTAAATGTTTCACCCCAAAAGTCTGTTGTTCACATTGTGCAATGTGGTGAAGTAAAATTATAAGTGCAGATAGAAACAAATTCCTCTAGCCCGATAATGGGTCTAGCCACAACAGATACATTCTATGGAAGATTTCCTTTGTTTAGAACCTATTAAGAGGGCCTACCTCTTAGTACACTTATCTTGTTTGATGATGTCCTTACTTGCTCACTCCAGCTATCTCTCGCTTCCTTCTTCAAGCACCTGAAACAAGTATACAACAACAAACAACAACCGTGATAATAGAAAAATTGTAATTCAACCTACTTAAAAAGTCAAGAAACATTAAGCCATGAATATGTAAGATGACAAATCATGTAGGAAATCAATCGATAGTTGCATATATTAATATCAAAGAGAGATTACAATCATTGTCTTGACATTGCAGTCCTCCTCTAACAAGACCAGGTTCCCACACACTTCTGCTAACATTCCATGATGGCCTCAATCCACAATAATTTTAAGGCTCTTCCCTTTAGGCTTCACTCCAAACCAAAACACACTTCTCCCTCACACAACTAGGAATAGCTTATTGTTTACTCCAAACAAAATAGCACTAGCACACCATCATTAACACTAACACTAACACTAACACTGGCTTGTGCTTGGGAAGAAGGGAGGTTTATATAGGATGAATGGATGGGAGATGGATCCTCTTCTCATGGGAGAAGGGCTTATCCCTTGAGGTAGTTCCATCACTATAAGGGAAACGAGCCCAAACTGACATCCTCGACCCCATCCGGCCAAACCATTTACCAGACTTTCATTACAAAGCTTCTAGAGTTGAAAGCTTCGACTCCTAATTTAAGAAACTTTCCTTAACAAGACCGGCACAACTGGAACACATCTTAGTCACTTCGGTCGATGCTAGGGATAGTGCTAATCTCTACACATCGGCACGGGAGAGACAAAGGTGATTAGTGCCAGTCTTGTAAACTAGACAAAACAGAAGTTTCAGGGGAAGTGGCGCAAAAGGGAATTGATCTGCTCGTGAAGAGAGACACAATGGGAGTTTCTTCATGAAGGAAAAGCATGTGGAGTTCACTGTAGAGGTCCTCCAAGATCAAGGAACGGGGAGTACAGGGACAGTGACAAAATGTTTTGTAACAGATGCCCCACAAAGCGTGAAGGTCGAGCTAGAGTGAGGGATGAAATTATGAATCAATGCGGGGAACTATAGTTAGTCGTCAGAAAACCTGCAAGTAAGTAAAGATACATATACATAACTAAGAACTCTGTCAAATGATACATGAATCATGGCATGGATGCAGCCATCTAGAGAACGATCATGTAAATGGATCCAGGTATGGGCGTAGCCATCCATCAAAGGGGATCATAATGAAACTGAAGCATGGTTGCAGCGATCCAATAATGAGAAGGATCACATCTGATAACTCATGGTATGGTCACAGCCATCCATATAAAAGAGACATGCATATCAACATAACCATATCACATCACTTCGCAACCTAGACTTTTGTGATCTGAGTCCAAGTTCTTGCGCTCCAACACAACCCGATCAAATTAAAGATTCTAACATGTGAATAGATGTGTTGACGTCGAACATGTTAGAAAGTCACTTGATTACCAGTCAATGATGTAAATTGTTAACAAGTGTGAGAGAAACCACCAATAATGAAAATGGTCCTCAAGGTACTATCAGCACAATCCACAGAATGTGGATAGAGAAACTAAAGTCAAACACCCGTGAAATCATTCGATTGAAAGCCAATGATTTGAACTTGTCATTGAGTGCGAAGAACTTTCCATAAGGGCATGCAAGCTCTAAGGTACTGGAAGGAACTCTCTCGGTCAACTTCTCAGATAATGAGTTGAAGTCGACAGGAAATGACCATGTCGAAGGAGGGAAATAATATTTCCCACATCATTGACACGAGACAAAAGGATGAAAAATGATTTTGGGTGATACAAAGAATCATAGATAAGTGAAACTGTAGAAGAACAACTCTTGAACATATCGGCGACACAATTGGAAGTTTGGTAGCTTTTGGATCTATAGGATTGGTGGTCATGATGATGTGGCAGAGATCAAATGGAAGGAAAAAATGAATGGCCCAACCCAGGAAGGTCAACGATACAAAGGAGGATATCCAAACCCAACACAAAGCAGAAACTGTCATGTTCAAGAGTGAATTGCTGACAGAACTGATAGATTTCCAAATTTCCCCCCACCATTTCTAGCAGTACCCCAATTATTTTTTAATCGCAAGATTGAAGGGGATATCATATTATTGCACTGTAAGTTCATCCTTCGAACGAATCCGACCTAGTAAGTTTAACGAGCCCTAGGAAGGAGAAGCTCATGTTCGTCATGATGACAAATCCGATGTCATTTAATATTTTAACGAGTCCGACAAAGGTGTGACTTGGTATCTTTTTCATGTTTAGAGAGTTTGAAAAATACATGGAAAAGAAAACTCCACATGGTCCCTTTTCGTACATTTGTGTCTCTCGAGCCCGAAAAGGTAGAAAACGATACTCGTGAGAACCGCTTGACCATTTCAATCAAGGAGTACCTTTTTCATAAATAGTGCATCCCAGCCCGAAAAATGGGCAAACGTATACTAGGCAAATGACATTTCGTAGCCTTTAACAAGTTCAAAACAACAAAAGCTCGGCAATCTTTTCGTGTTTAAAGGGTCGGAAAAGAACCTGGAAGTGGACCCCCAATTTTTATTCTCTTTAACGAGTCAAAAAGGGAAAAAATACTCAGCAATCTTTTTATTTTTTGTGAGTTATAAAAGAGCTTAAAGATGAATTGTCCTCGAGGAACAAAGGGTAGCAATTAGTTCCGGAAATGGTAGAACTTCTCAAAACATGTAATGGTCAAGAGGCTGGCTAATAAAACCATTCATTGTTGCGGTCCCTCAAGAAAGGAAAAACAACCAAGTGAAAGCATATGATCAGCCAAAGAGATCATGGCAATGGAATGAAACAACCAAGGCTCATTTAGCTGATAAAAATGGCAATCACGAGATGCAAATTGGGTATGGGTTCATTTTTACACAAGCTTGAACCATGGATAACTCTGCTTAGATTCAGTTTCATGTTTACACAAGCTTGAAATGAAAATATATGCTTGTTATAAGTTTGCATGCCCCCAACATAATGACTCAATCGAGGTACATGCCCCCCAAGCTTCATTTCAATCAACTAGGTGGATGGAACGAAGGTTTACTTTCAAGATCCAAGAAAGACTCGACTAGGATTTTACAAGATCTTAATCAAAGACTCGATTTGGAAAAGGGAGTTGTTTAATTTTTTAATGAGGTTGACACAGTAGAAGAACTATCCTCAGACATATGTTTCATTTTTTAATGAGGCTGATACAGGAAGAAACTATCCTTGAACACTTTGTTTCATTTTTTAACGAGGTTGACACAAGACCAGGAACTATCCTCATTCATCTTGATTCATTTTTTAACGAGCTCGACACAAAACAAGGAACTATGCACAGACCCTTTGTTTCCTGAACCATACACGAACATGGCTCCCAAGAGGTCTTCACTAGATGGAAGAACCATGCTCTGGGAGGAATACATGTCAATTGGTACCATAGACAGATCAGGTTCCAATGCCCCTAGTACATAATGTACTATACCATCTGTGTGATCGTCAACAGATGTGGAGACGAAACAGGTAGCCACATAATTCACCTGTGGCGGAAGGTACTGCTTGCAAACAAGAGCTGATAGGGGATGATGGTTGTAAAGGAGGTGCATGGTGACCAATGGGTGACAATTGATCAATGGTCATTATTCTCCCTTCATGCGGAAAACAAACCACTCAAAAAAGTGAAGAAACAAGAGCTCTCGTGACATAAACATAGTTGAATCCAAGGAGAATATTGAAATCTAAGGGACCTTGGACTACCATCATGTCTATATAGACAATCTTCCCTCCCAAAGTAATAGGGAACTTTGGAAGGATCCCTAGGGGCTGACTAGTTCCTCTGTTGAAAGCCAACAGATTTTGGGTGACAGGCACAAGCTATGGGAATCCAAAGCTTGTCAAGTAGTAGAAGGCATGATGCTAATAGATGAACCTTCATCTAATATAGTGTCAGGTACTACCATATTATAGGCTTGTACTGTGATCTGGAAAGGCACATAAGATGGGAGGCGAAAAGCAATCAAGTGACTCTAATCAAAAGAAACGACAGAACTACTTGGTGTGGGCATCATATGATTGCCCCCATACTCTGCAGGAATAAAAGAAGGACTCTCCTGAACAGCCAGGGTGGGAGGGTCACCCTTCGATTCATGAGAATCTGAGGAGACAAGAAGAACATGAGCAATATGATCACCACTCTCTTCTAGAACAAAGTGAGAAACTGGTGGCGAAACTATGTTGACACTCTTTTTGACCATTGGTTGGTCAGGAACAAACACAAGAGAGTTTTGCTTAGGAAGAGCAGGATGGGAAAGAGATGAGTCCAAGTGAATCTCTTTACCAATCAGGAGACGGTTAGAGGAAAGCCTCTGATAACCAATAGGAAGTTGGGGTTGAGGAGCTGGAAGGTTTTCCAAAACTTTAGAAGCTTTATCCATAAGAGGACAA